>CM076581.1:526419292-527620783 GCA_034641835.2 Pinus albicaulis
TTTGACATCAATGGCAAAGATTTTGATCAAGATCCTTTGAACCGACAATTCCATGCTCCCCTTGAGATCATGTTGCATCTTTAAACATAATATGACCGACAACTCATCCTTTTCATATGACCAATGCCCCCCCTAAGCCTGTGCATTCAGAGATGCCTAACAGCACCTCACAACCAATTTAATCTTCTGTATTTAAGTAGACCTGATCCTCTGCATGGCAGAGACTACTCCCAATTTTTGTCTGAGATATTCGAATGCTTCCCTGGGTAGAGGTTTGGTAAATATATTAGCAACTTGTTCTTTGGAGGAAACATACTCCAATTTCACCTTTTGTTCAAGAACTTGTTCATGTAAGAAGTGATATTTGATGGGAATGTGCTTCGTCTTGGAATGCATAACAGGATTCTTTGAGATACTGATAGCACTTGTATTATCACACATAATGGAGATAGGAGGTGAACATTTGATTTGAAATTCTTGTAGGGTTTGCATCATCCAGAGAAGTTGAGTGCAACATGATGCAGCAGCCACATATTCTGCTTCTGCTGTAGATAAGGCAATGGAGCTTTGCTTCTTGCTGAACCAAGATACTAACCGGGGCCCCATATAGAATGCACCACCACTAGTGCTTTTCCGATCATCAACACTTCTAGCCCAACCTGCATCGGTGTATGCATGAAGAGTAAGATCAACATTCTTTGGATACCATAGTCCAAAGTCTTGAGTTCCTTGTAGATATTTGAATATTCTTTTCATAGCCTGAAGATGAGACTCCTTTGGATTAGCTTGGAATCGTCCAACAATCCCAACTGCATGCATGATGTCTAGTCTTGTCCCAGTGAGATAAAGTAGACTTCCTATCATAGATCTATATTCTGGTTGATTCACCATGGGGGAATCATCATTAGAACTGAGATTACATCCGGTTATCATTGGTGTACTTACAGGTTTGCAGTCTTCCATGCCATACTTCTTCAGGATTTGCTTGAGATATTTTTCTTGTGACAAGAATATGCCATCTGTTTCTTGTTGCACTTGCAAGCCAAGAAATAATGTTAGTTCCCCAAGCAAGGACATTTCAAATTCTTGTTGCATATCAGAAGAAAATTTCTGACTCATAGACTCTTTGTTACTTCCAAAAATGATATCATCAACATATACAACCACAATCAATAGTTTGTCATTTTCAGTTTTTGTGTATAAGTTTCTATCAGAAGAACCTTTTGAAAATCCTTGTTGATGAAGATATTTGTCAAGACGATAGTACCATGCCCTTGGAGCTTGTTTGAGACCATATAGAGCCTTTTTAAGTCTACAAACAAGTTTTTCATCATTCCCCAAAATGAATCCTTCTGGTTGTTCTATATAGACTTCTTCTTCTAGATCACCATTGAGAAAAGCAGATTTAACATCCATTTGATAAACTTTGATTTGTTGGAAGCTTGAAAAAGAAAGAAACATTCTTATGGCTTCAAGTCTGGCTACAGGAGAAAAAGTTTCTTCAAAGTCTATACCTTCTTGTTGAGCATACCCCTTGCAAACAAGTCTAGCTTTATTTCTTATAACATCCCCATTCTCATTTAACTTGTTTTTGAATATCCATTTAGTTCCAATGACATTTTTGTCATGAGGTCTTCGTACTAATTCCCAAGTGTGATTCTTTTCAATTTGATCAAGCTCTTCATTCATGGCTTGAATCCAACATTCATCTTTGCTAGCTTGAATGACATTGTGAGGTTCAATAGTGGATAGAAATGCCAGATTGCTAGAAGATCCCACAAGAGTCCTTCTTGTTTGTACACCTGATCCCTTTTCTCCCAAAATTTGAGATTCTGGATGATTCTTTTGAACAAATCTAGATGGAGCCTTTTCAGACAAATCCTCTTCGGGTTCTTCACTGGGTTCACTGTTTGTATCATTACTATTTGATGTAGAAGGATATGTGTCATCATCATCTTCATTTGTTGTTTTCTTTTCTTCTTTTGGAGCTGCAGGAGACTCATCAATAACAACATCAATACATTCAACAATCTTCCGAAGTATTTTATTGTAACATTTATATGCCCTACTCCTAGAGGAGTAACCAAGAAATATTCCTTCATCTGGTCTGGGTTCAAACTTGCCAAGTTTTTCATCATTATTCTTGATAAAGAATTTTCTCCCAAAAATTCTAAAATGCTTTATAGTGGGAGGATTACCATACCAGAGTTCATATGGAGTTTTATCACTATTTACACAAACATGTGCTTTGTTGAGAATGTTTACTGCTGTATGTGCTGCTTCTCCCCAAAATGTGTCAGGTGTTCCGGAATCATCAAGCATAGCTCTAGCCATTTGTTGAACTGTTCTGTTCATTCTTTCTGCAACGCCATTCTGTTGTGGAGTGCCAGCTACAGAGAACTATCTTTTTATGCCATGTTGTTCATAGAATTCAAGGAATTCATTGGATGTATATTCTCCTCCTCGATCAGATCTGAGACACTTGATTTTTAGATCTAATTCATTCTCAACTAGTGCTTTGAAGATCTGAAATTTCTCAAATGCTTCATCTTTGTGTTTAAGCAGCCCAATCCAACACATTCTAGAGAAATCATCAATGGATAAGATATAGTATTCTTCACCACGTGGTGACTTTTTCCTCATAGGTCCACATATGTCAGTATGAATGAGTTCAAGAGGCTTACTTGATGATCCTTCCTTGGCATTAAATTGTACCCTGGTTTGCTTGCCGAATTGGCAGGATTTGCATATGATATTTTCAGGTAGGGTAATATTGGGAAGATCACGAACAGCTTTAAGTCTGCTTGATTTGTTGATTTGAGAGAAGCTCAGATGCCCTAACCTTCTATGCCATAGCAAATTTTCTGAAGATTTACTCAAATAACATTGTTCTTTTGGGTTCTTCAATATACACAGGTTGTTTGGAGTTCTTTTTCCTTTTATAATTGCTTTACCTATATCAAGATCATGTACCACACATTCTTTTGAACTAAAGACAACTTCAGTTCCTTGATCACACATTTGACTTACACTTAACAAGTTATGCTTTAATCCATCCACATACATGACTTCGTTAGCTTTCACCTTTTCTTTTAGAAAAACAGACCCTTTTCCTTTAATGACCGCAGGAGTGTCATTTCCAAATGTAACATTTTTTTCTTTTTCTAGAGCACTATATGCAAGAAGTTTGTCTTTATCACCTGTCATGTGTCTCTAGCATCCACTATCAATGTACCATTGGTTTTCTTCATCTTCTACAAATAACGATATGCCACAATTTTCAACTTGTAACTCCTTATTTTTCCATACTTTGGAGCTTGAAGGTACATGTTATTTTGGCTGAACTTTGCTCCTGCATTCAGATTCTTCATGGCCAAAGTTATTGCAATAAGCACATTCAACTTCATTTTGAAGAGGAGAAAATTTGTTATAAGTATTCTTCTTTGTTTCAATATCAGTCCTTTTCTTTCTTGCTTCTCTTGTCATGATGGTTTTATATGCAACACATTGAACAACTTTATGACCAAAATTGTGACATGAGAAACATTGTCCATTGAAGAAGAAATTTCTGCGATCATAAAATCTTCTATATGAATTTACTTGTTGATTGGTGTTTCTTTGAAAGACATTCCTATTAGTGTTCTTTGAATTGAGATGATCATGCTTTACCTGTAAAGATTCTTTATTCCCTTGCTGAGTGGCAGCATGTTGTAAACCAGCTGTAACTGCTTTTAGATAATTTGGTGCTGAAGCCTAAGAAGATTCTCCAATATATCCAAGACCTGTCTTTATAAGAGGAGAACGTTGTACCTTGATAATCTCATCTAATGTTTCAGATCCTTTAGCAAATCTAAGATTCAGAGTTTTTCCTTTCTCAAGTTCTTTTCTTAGACTTACTACTTCACACTCTAATTTCTCATTGTGTTTCTCCTTTTCTTCAAGCTGATTTTTCAGAGTTTCTATGGTTATTTTACTTTCTTCTAAGAAAATTTTGAGTTTATTGTTTTCATCAAGAAAATCACTGTCTTCTAGAGCATCCACAAAAGTATCTTTTTCTTCTCTAGATTCTTTTTCAAATGCCATGAGAAGTCTAAGATCTTGTTCACATTCTTCCTCACTATCAGATAACCCATCACTGTCTTCATGAGTATAGTAACTCTTTCTAGTGCTAAAACGATTCTTATTCCTTTTTGCTACTTCCTTCCCCTTTTTATGTGTTTATTTATAAGGACACTTAGCAGCATAATGACCAACTCTTCCACAATCAAAACATTTGAAAGGAAGCTTACCTCTGAACCGTCCTGTGCCAAGTTGAAGTTTCTTTACAAAGTTTATCTCATCTTCTTATGAGATATATCCTGATCCTTCTGTTTTTTGTACTTCCTTCCCTTTTGTAGAAGTTCTAAAGACTGCTTCTTTGACTTCAGAAGGTCCTCCTCTTCTCATTTCATATGCAGTTAGTATGCCATGAAGTTGCACCACAGTAAGGTTTTGAAGATCCTGCTTTTCTTCAAGAGCAGAAAATTTTGACTCAAATTTTGTTGTTAGTGACCTTAAGACTTTCTCAACCAAAGTAGATTCAGTTATTGTTTCTCCTAGATTTCTCATACAATTTACAATATCATCAAGACGTAAAAAGAAATTGGCAATGCTCTCCTCATTATCCATTTTTAGATTCTCATATTGAATTCTGAGAGTTTGGAGTTTAGCACTTTTTACCTTTGCATCACCTTCATAAATTAGAATAATTTTGTCCCATATTGTCTTGGCTGTATTCAGCAGCATGACTTTGACAAATTCTGATTCAGTTAGACTTCCCAATAGAGCATTGACCGCCTTTGCATTTGTTTCATAATTCTTTCTTTTCGTCGGATCTGTTGGTACTGCAGCTGGGTATTGATATCCTTGTTCAAAAATTTCCCATACCTCTGCTCCTAGAGACTGAAGATAGGATCTCATCCTTGTTTTCCAGAAGATTAAATTGTTTCCGTTAAAGATCGAAGGCCTGATAGATGTTGTTCCATCTTGATTGCTCATCTTGCTTGATCTTCCTTCTAGCGGCTAAGATTTTTCAGAAGGACCGGCTCTGATACCAATTGTTGGGAAAAATACTAAGAGGGAGGGGGTGAATCAGTATTTAGGGCTGAACAATTTTTCTTTGCTTTCTCTTAAAACCATATGTTATAGTACTGCATCCAATATGTATGTCCAGATATCTTATTATGTCATTACTTAGATTATTGCATCAGATAAGCATTAAGCATGAATAGAAATAACAGAACAAACCATCAAACAGAACAACACATATGAACATCGGGATTTAAGGTGGAAACCCAATTCGGGAGAAAAACACTGCTGCTGTAATCTCAATCTTCAATATTGTTATAGAGAAAAACTTCTTACAATATATGCTGGTGCAGACTTATACCAGCACGCAGGCACCCACCTGCAAAAGGCTTCAACCTTCTCTAGTTTCCTAGCCTCTCCTAGAAGGGAGCTACTACCCCCTGCTCTCGTTTACCAGCTAAAACTGGAAGGGAGCTACAACCCCCTCTCTGAAGGCTTCGACCCTTAGAACCACTGCAGACCACGTTTCATCAACTTTCATACTGGATCCACCAGTTTCCATACGACATACCTTGCCAGTCACCAGATTTATTTATTTTATGTATACTCACACCAGTTCCTCATGATTTCATCTGTCATTTACACCAGAGATTCATCATTATATTCATGGGTGCATTGTAGTTTCAGATTTATCAGTTACGAACAGAGCTTGCCCATACAGATATTCTTTTTAGAAAATTTTATTCACCACCCTTACAATGCACACCTCGTTCTTTATTTTTTTTCTGCTTATATAGTTTTCCCTTTATTAAAACCATGAGTCAAAACCACAAACCGCTAATGGTATTCCTCTGATAGTATTCCTTTCAGTTTATCCCACGGGGCTTTTTGATCTCTTTTTAATTTTTATTTATCAATTTAAAGAAATTGATAAATAAATGTATTTACAATTTTGAACAGAACTTTAGGATTAAAGTTAACCCTTCGCATTTTAACCATTTCAAATAATATGGTAAACCTTTGACCTCGGGCCTACAAATATAGTCTATAGCCAATCAAACATGCGCATGGTACCATAGGTAAACTCCGCGCAAGTCCAACGTTCGATCACCGCTAGATTTGCAAGCTTCCAGATCAACGACGTATATGCATATCGATCGACCTCCGATACTGATCATTAATGTGCGATGGCCCACCGTACCTGTGTTAATCTTCGTGCATTTTCAACAAATGATGACCGTCCGATGACCCCTTCCTAGATCAATGGCGCTCAACGATATCGCTGGGCGTCTTGGGTCGAACTATAACGCGCGATGGCGCACAGTAAAAAGTGGTTTTGTAGAATCGTACAGAGACGCGTGTCGCCTGTTTTATGGAATTTCTCCTCACCTCTTGAATACCGCTTGCCCGTCGAAAGCGGTGCAATGAAAACCATATACCACCTTCACTGTTCCTCCTTCGTGGTTCTGCCCTTCGCTCAAGGTTCTGTTCCATTCAATTCTGCTATGATATTTAAAACATATCAACCTTCCATTTTGGAGTTCTATCCTGTCACAGTTCCGCTTCTACCTGTACATTCAAAAACATCATATCTCTGCCATCATTAATTTCTTCAATGGATACACTGAATGCCTTGAGAGCCCCTCATATATTCAACCAAAAGTTCCACGACTGAAAATATCAAACTAAGCCAGTTCTTCATTACAAGAAGGTCTCATCCTGGAATTCGAATCCTACCACCATGATTCCTCAACAGGGTTTTACTTTTAACTCTATATGCAGTGACTCATACAGAGGTTCACAAAAATTACATCAGTCAATACACATATAATACGCATATCCCTACCTCTGCAACAATGATTTCTGCCCATTATAAAATTGATCACACAGGTCATATATCTTCCAGATTTTACTCAACCATACTTAACACAATTCCACAGTTCTTCATCTAATTCAACTCTACTGCTCTGTCTCTAATTCCTCTGTTTCATTTGATGCCTTTGCTACCCTCTCTGTTTCTTTTGCCTTATGGATAGTTTAGGTGCTGCTCCTGTCTTTTCCAATTCCTTTGCCATCAATGACAACATTTCCAACAAAATCATACGACACAAGCATCATTCAACATAAGATTCCCCTCAAAGAAAACCAGAAGCCTTTCAAACAGAAGTTAAGAAGAATAAACCTAGTCTTACTACTGTTGGCTGAAAAGGAAATCAAAAAGATGTATGATGCTGGGATAATAGTGTTCCTCAGGTACTCTGAGTGGGTTTCAAATCCAGTATCAGTTAGGAAAAAAATTGGTGAGATCAGACTTTGTATTGATTTTCGAAACCTGAATAGAGCCTGTTTAAAGGACAACTATCCATTGCCCAAAATGGACCACATACTTCAAAAGGTAGTAGGTTCTAAAAGGATTTCATTACTTGATGGTTTTTCTGGTTACAACCAAGTGCTGGTTTACCCCACTGATCAACACAAAACATCTTTCACCACACCTTGGGGCACTTTCATGTACGTTAAAAATTCCCTTTGGATTGATGAATGTTGGCGCCACATTCCAAAGAGCCATGGACATAGCCTTCTCAGAAGACATAGGTTATTTCATAGTCATATATCTCGACGATATCACGGTATATTCCAAATCAGATGAAGAACACCTGGTTCACTTAAGAAAGGTTTTTAACAAATGTAGAAAATACGGTTTATCCCTAAACCCCAAGAAAACTCTTTTCGGTCTAGAAGAAGGATAGCTACTAGGTCACATCATTTCAGAAGAGGGAATAAAAATAGACCCCCAGAGAATCGAAGGCATATTACAAATAAGCCACCCCAGAAACATAAAGGAGCTACAATCCTTTATCGGAAATATTAATTTCTTAAGAAGATTCATCCCAAATCTTGCCGAACTTCTAAGAGATATCACAAACTTGTTAAAAAAAGAGGTCGGGGTAAAATGGACTACAGAAGCCAAAAAATCTTTTGAATTAGTTAGAAAATCCCTAACTGAAACACCGGTATTGATAAGTCCCGATTTTACCAAAGTTTTTTACATTTTTTCGTTTGCCTCAGAACACACAATAGCTGCTGTGTTGTTACAAAAGAACGTAGCAGTGCAAGAACAACCCATTGCCTTTTTTAGAAAATCCCTAAGAGATGCTCCCTTGAAATATAACATCATGGAAAAGCATGCATTCGCATTGGTAAAAGAACTGAAATATTTCCGAGTTTACATCTTGCATTCTCATGTCATTGCTTTTGTTCCTAATACCATCATCAAAGACATATTAAACCAAGATCCCGATGGTAAAAGGGGAAAATGGATCGCTATCATCTTAGAATATGACTTAGAAATCTGACCCACCAAAATGGTTAAAGGACAAGGACTTGCAAGACTAATGGCTGAAACCAACCTCCGAGCATTAGATGTAAATTTTTTTGATGCCTTAGAAGAACAGGAAAAATGCACAACCCTTCATGTTGAACAAGTGTTTTTAAATTCACCTTGGTATGCAAATATTCTTTATGTATTATTTTATCTGAATGCTCCTCCAACTTTATCAAAAACAAAAGCAAGATTTATTAAACAAAAATATTTAAAGTTTTGCATTATAGATGGAGTTTTGTATTGGAAAAATCCCACTGGTATGCCGCTTAAATGTTTGCTTCAGTCTGATGCAGAGAAAATTATGCGCGAAATGCATGAAGGAGAATGTGGAGGTCATCTCTACTGGAAAAACACAGCGAAAAAAATCCTTAGAGCTGGTTATTATTGGCCTACCTTATTTCCTGACACTCACAAACTAGTTATGACATGCCATAAGTGCCAAATTTTTTATGGAAAGAAAAAGCTTTTATCTTTGCCCTTACATCCCATCATAGTGGAAGGACCCTTCGAGCAATGGGGTCTAGATTTTCTTGGGAAAATTCACCCTTCTTCGTCTACTCAACATAAGTGGATCCTTACAGCCACTGATTAATTTACCAAATGGATAGAAGCCATACCCTCCAGGAACACCACCAATTTAGTCATCATTAAGTTCCTAGAAACCAACATCCTATCTAGATTCAACTATCCTAGAAAGATCATTAAGATAATGTTACTGCCTTTCCTCTAAAAAAATGGTGGACTTCTGTTACAAATATCACATTTCATTAGGACATTTCACAACTTATTACCCTCAAGGTAATGGTTTAGCCGAGTCCTCTAACAATAGCCTAGTCAACATCATAAAGAAGCTTCTGGAACAAAATCAAAAGGCATGGCATGGAAAACTAGTACACGCACTATGGGTTGATAGACTAACCACAAAAAAATCAATAGGTATGTCTCCCTACCAACTAGTTTATGGCATAGATGCCATTTTCCCAACATCTTTAGGGGTTCTAGTAATCAAGCTATTGCAGGAAGTTAAAACAGAAGAAAATGACATGCAAAGGAGGGTAAATTAGACTATCCATTTAGAAAAAACAAGAGAAGAAGTTTACCAAAAAGCTCAGTTAGAGCAAGACAAAATAAAATAGATTTTTGACAGAAGGACCAAAGAAAATAATTTTCAGATTGGGGAGAAAGTGCTAAAATGGGATTCTAGAAGAGAAGACAAAGGTAAACATGGCAAGCTTGAAAACTTATGGAAGGGGCCTTTCATCATCAGCTCAGTTAACGGAAACAATGCCTTTTTCCTGCAAGAAATTGATGGGACTGAAACTTTTGGAGGTCCTATGAATGCTAGGACAATAAAGCATTATTTTTTTCAAGAGATCCAATTTTAAAACTGTTTCAATCATTGTATATACCATTGTTTGAAAAATAAATCAAAAACAGAAAATTCAAAAACAATAGAAAAATAGAAAAAGAGGGCAGTATGAAAAATAGAAAGAAAGCCCCATGTTCAAAAAATAGTCATTCGGAAAGCGCACAAGTCTAAATGCCGCTACTAGTGCTCAAATATCTTGTTCAGTTATCTAGCCTAATCATAACTGAACATGTTTTAAATTTATTTGCTAATAAGTTAGTGAGTGGAAAAGATGGTCAACATTGTGTAAGCTTGACTTATCAAAGAGAGTAGATTAGGAAAATATACTGGTTCCACATGCTCAAAACATAACCAAAGAGGAAAGCAGGGATGAAAAACAAATTTTGTATCCTAGCCCTGTTTTTCTAGATTTCATTTTATGTAAAATAATATTTATGTGCAACTTGTCTTTCATGCCACAAGTAAATGAAAAATTAGACTATCTAATCCTGATTTGGTCATTTTTCAATTTCATGTTTTAGATTAGAGAATAAAATCATGTCAAACAGCTTAACCTTGACAGTCGATCTAGCATAGGTAGAGAAACAAAGGAGTTCATCAGCTTAATCTGAACTCCCGACGGATATAAGTGTAGAACTAGATAGTGTCATTTTTCAAAAATATTATGCCAAAGGGTTGCTTGTCCAAATGCACCCAAAAAAAGAAAAAATGTTAGAAAATATAGTGGGGTAGGTATAATTGTCATTGATGCTAATCATGCTGTCAATTTTCAAAAATAGCATCAAGAAAGAAAGAAATTTGTGGCAATGGATAAAGGAAATGGTCTTCAAAGAACTGAGATCTGAAATTCTGGACACCTCCTAAAAAGGATCTGCCCTCCCCAAATGGAGCCACTGTTAGTCATCAGTTTTTTTCACCTATTGATGATGACTAGTTGTTAAAGCCAAGTTTTCTAGCAGTTGATCTCCAATATGTCAAATTTGTCAGCTAGAAAATGTCCATAAACATTTTTTCTCTCCTAACCTTTTCAATCAGCCCATCATAATATAAAACCTCATTATCAAGCCCTATCTAGCCTTAGCCATACACGCTTGTCCATCAGCTCCAAAGAGAATAATCAAAATCTATCCAAAAAGTCTCCCCTAAGTTAGGTAGTGGCACTTTAGGCGATCCTCCCTTGGTAAACTATCCTAAATACAAAAGAACCTCTATCTAATATCAACCAGTCCTAGAGGACCTTCCTATTCTGCAAATAAAGCTTTATTACACCCTTAGGTCGTGCCGCTAACAAGCCTTGGTGTCTTAGCAATACATATGCCACATGTTAAATTGATGTTAGGTAGACTTACAGTGTTTTAATGTCTCTTTCAAGAGCAGAAGTGTACTAGTGTTCCAGAAGACATTATTAAACTGAACATGAGAAGACAACTGCTTCTCATGTGGTTTTGAGCTCGGATGCATCTACAGGACAAAGAGTTATTTCAATAAGCTCCTGCAAACATAGTCAAAGGTTAGTAACTTATGAATAACAAAAAATACTCTGCAGATACTGGCCAGGCTGCCTCTGATTGTCTAAAGATGCATAAAGGTATTTTAACAACAGGATTATATGTCTCAGAGAAATGCCCTTCATGGCATATTGTCAATTTGTCACTTTTATCTGCTTAAGCATGAATAGGCAGTGAAAGGAAAGATAACACTGTTTGAAAGTAGATGAAATGGCATCACTGAGAATACCTCCTCCATACATGAGCAGAGGGTGGAATCACTGAGAAAACCTCATCCATACATCAGCAGATGGTCAGGTCATTGGTTGAAAACCTCCTTCATTTTACAAGCAGAGGGTTTGGCAATGTGATAAAGGCCTCCTTCATCTAATAAGTAGAGGGCCAAGAATAGAGGCAGGGTTTTAAGTGCAGTGGGAAAGCAAATGAAGGCTTATGGATAGAAAAATGGTGTTAAAAACAAAGGGAAATCAGTGGTACCATGATAATCCAAGAGGTTTGTTTTTCCTTCGATCAGAGATCTCCTTCAAAGGTAATTTGAAGCTAAAGTGAACAAATCCTAGATAGTTTCATCAATGTGAAGAAAGGAATATGAAAAGTGTTTTAATTTCATGGACAACATTAAAAGAAATGAAGCATGATACTGTCACAAACAAAAGACTTTTCATGAAACATATGAAGATACCTAGCCGTGCATATAATTGTAGAAGAAGCCTTTAGAGGATCTTCTTTTTGATAAACATATGTTTTTCAAACCCAGGTGAATGAAACTAAGGTTCCCACAGTAAAAAATAAATGTCATTCAAAGGGTGCATCTACAGTCAGTATATGGTTTTGAGCAAGGTTTTCCTCTTAAAAACATATTTGAACAAAGGAAACAAGTTTTCTCCCTTAATAGGAAAACAATGAAAAAGAGTTTAGCCTTGAGATGATTTTCTTTCACTTAGGGGAAAGTCATATCTATGAAAACTTTCAAGCAGCCCCCACAGTACTTTATTATCAACATTAGTTGGATATGGGCCCCTTATAATAAAGGCATTTTTCAAAGAGGCGTTCAAACCCTCACAAAGCAATTTCAAAAGGTTTGTCGACTTTAAAGGGAGTTATAGACCATTGTAAAGCCCGTTTGAAAGTTTCAAAAACATAAACGAGTGTTCACAATCGCTCTCATAGCTACTCACTAGACCAAAGCGAGGAATTTCAAGCAAATTTCAGAATTATTGAGGCTTAAAGCCTGCGCGGTGCACCTAGAAAATCACGTGGCGTGTTCAGACAAAGAAATACAAAGGCTTACCATGGTAGCGCGACGCACTTGTAGTGGCACGCTGCACGCCTACAGCACCGGTCACCATTGCCCAAAGGCCGACCCGACAGCTCACATGGCACGACGCTCTTCCATCTGAACATGACGCTCAATCAAAAGGCACTCGAAAACATCTTTGAAGCTGCCCAATCGATCAAACAAGGCTCGTGAAGGATTTCCAAGGTATTTTCGACTTCTCCTCTTGGAAAATTTCAAGGAGTGAAAAGGTGTTTGCTGTCTTTCTCCATGAGAAGGAAATAGTGCCTAAAACCACTTCATCATATGAAAACTATGAAATAGACAGTGATTAGAAGGAAAGGGTTTTTTATCAAAAACAAAGTTGGTTAGGGCTATAAATGACACAAACCATTTCAAGTGATAGGGGAAAGTGTTGAAACAATCTTAAGGAGCCTTTATTGTTTTTCAAAAACAGTGATAGTGAAGGAGTATGGTTCTAAAAGATGAAGGCTGGGTATATGAATAGAACTTCCTTTTTTATGATATGAGAAAACAACTCTGTGCATCTACCATAGTTCAAAGAAGAAAAATCTGTGTTTGAAGGTCCCAAAGTCAGTCTAGAAAGATTTTCTTCTTCCTGTGTTGAGCAGAGAGCCTATAGTTGTTGTAAGGTGTCCTAACAGTGATAAAAAAAAATTAACCTCTGTCTGTAAATCTAAAGTGAAAATAGTCTTTGTAAAGGTAAATAGTGATCCTAAGGTGAACACAGTTTTTGTAAAGTGAAAACAGTGATCATGATGTGAATGCTTTGTCACTTCAAAAATGACCTCTCTGTATGGTAAAAGGCAAACCTAGTGCAGCCTTCCATTGTTCCATAAAACATAATATGCTATGAAAGCTTTCAAATCAGCTGAAGGTGTTTGGTTTAACTTTGTATAGAAACTAGTGAACAACAGAAGAGCATTGTTTGAGGAAGGGTGTTTTTGTTTTTGTCTAAATACAGGGCTGTTTTGTTTCTATCAAAACACAAAGGATCCTTGTGACTTTGCCAAAACACAGGAATAATATTGAGTTTGTTTCATTTTGACAGATATTTGTTGATTGTCATCAAAGAGGAAAAATATTGAATGATAAGGAGGACAGAGGTGTGGTTGAGAAAAACATTTCAAGAGCCATTTGAGACAGCTTGGTTTTGCAAAGAACATTCAAAACAAAAAGCCTCCCAGGCAAGACAGTGGGAGTGGACTTCACCGGAGGTTTGAGCCTGTTTCCACTGAAGAGGTAAATGCTCATCCATCAATCCTGTTTAATTTCCATGAGGTTGGGTGTCTATATTTTTTTCAAAGAGTGCAGGAGTTGAAAAGCTATTCCCCTTTAACTCATCTTTGTGCTTTGAGGTTTCAAGAGAATCACTTTCAGCTGGCAGGCTTGGATTTCAAGTTCTCTCCAAGGTTCATTTCCAAGGTCACCAAAATCCCTTATGTCGGAGAGAAGTGGTTTAAACAAATCCACCTGGACTCAGAAAAATACAAGCCTTTTCTGAAGCCTGAGCATAGAGATTCATGTCCATCCATTTTTCCCTTCTCATATCTATTGACTAGTTACACCCCCCTCATGAAGATAATCATGAAATACTTCACTTGTGAGGGAATATTCTCCCAAGTCTATGCCTATCATGTCTGGTTTCTCATGCATTTCATAAGAGCCAAATTGTTAAATCTCCCTTTCTTCCTACATAGAAGTATTGAGAAAATGGCCTCCACTATTCAGAAAAAGCCTCCTTCTCAGCAGACAGCCTGCCTCTTCCATCACTCCCTCATCAAGGTTATCATTTTTCATCAGCTTGAGAAGAAAGAAATCTCTCGGGATACTTTCATTACACATCCAGATTTCACCACTGTCCCTTCATTTCATACATCTCCTTCACCTTCCACTCACCATCCTTCACCTTCTTCAAGAAAGCCCATTCCCAAGAAGCTCAAATTCCCCATTGAACAAGAAAAAGTGCTAGATGAGGAAGAAGAGCACAAGAAAGAGGAGGAAGATGATGATGAGTAGCATCATGATGAAATAGGGCAGCAAGGGGAAGAAGAACACAGTGAGGCAGAGCATTATGATGAAGAAGGGAAAGGGGAAGAAGGGCATGATGAAGAGGAAGATGATGATGAGCAGCATGATGATGAACAAGTGCAGCACAGTGAGGGTGAGAAGCCTCATGATGAAGAGAAAGTTTGATGAGAGTGAAAATGAAGATTAGCCTAGGAGAAATAGGCCAAGAACCATGGGGCTCAAAAGAGCCCTTGAGAAACAAAAGGAAGAAGAAGTCGCCCTTCTCCAATCTACCCCTCACACTACATTGTTCGCAGAAGAGATAGAGAACGATAGAGAATCATGGCTTGAGAGGGTTAATGATCACTTGGAGAAGAAGTTAGAGAAGGAAAATAGAGACTTGGGCTTTCAACGGAGGATGACCGGGCATTATAAGAAACTCAATCAGTTTGCCCGGCAGAAATTGAAGGCCAATCAGGAAAAACACAAGGAGGCTAAAAGGAAGCACCTGACACCAAAATTGAGGAAAGAAACCTCCAAGCTCCAAATTTTAGCCTCAGCTTCACATCATGTTTTTGAAAACCCTTGAGGGTCATGCTCGCCAAAATTGGGTGAAATTCGACAAATTTTGGTTTTTTTGTCATTTTTAGGTTTTTGGCTAAAACTCATGGGCATCGCCATTTTAGTTTGGGGCATCCTCAAAGGATGAAAATGGTATCATTGGATGCCATAATTTCAGAGGCATATACTTGGTTATTTTTAGATCAATTGAAGATCATTTTCTCCCCAAAAATGGTGAAAAACACTTGCTTTTTCCACACTCTACCCCATTTATTAGCAAGGCCTATTTTTTTGGTTTTTACACACAGGTCAGTTTTTGGAGGACTTATAGTGGTCAATTTGGCAAAAACTAAGCATTTTCAAAACATAGACACTCATATCTTTCCAAAGAGCCATCACAGGCTTCGTTTTGACATTGGGAAGGCCTCCAAAAGTTGCCGACGAATAACAGGACTTTCTGCTGATATATTTCTTGAGTATTTTTGTAAAAATTGAACCTTTCAAAAGTGAATTTTCCTCATGTGCGTTTAGTTATTTTTGTACATGATTAGTTATGAAAAGTCAATATATTTCCCTTTTTTATCATTTTTGAGATATTTTATTAGATATTTTGTGCCTTGGGCTTTGCAAAGCCTCAAGGAAAAAATCATATATTTTGGATAGGCCAATAAGATTGCAAGTTGAACTAAGAGGTTTTCCTCACTTTGGCCTATATATTCCAAAGTCTTTCATTGTAAATGATGTTGAACTTGATGAATAGAAGCAATATATGGTTATAAGATCTTGGAAGAAACACTTGTATCATGCTCTTGGATATTTTCTTGGATTTTTTTGGATGATGAAGGAGGTCTGTTGTTGGATTCCATGACATGGTAGAATGGTATAGTGTCTCTCTCTCTGTTTTTTTTCTTAGTTTTCATTCATAATTCCATGTTCTTGCTTGCTATAAGACAGTAGAGAATAGATTTGAGACATGCCCTTGGAAGCACCTCAAATTTCCTGTTTCTTTATAGCTTCTATGTTTTCTTCATTCTTAGTCATATTAAAGAATCCTTGATTGCTCTTTAATAACTGAAGAATGTTGTTTGCTTGTTTCATTTATGGTTTTATGCATTCTAAGTATGATTTACGGTATGCCTTGCTTACTCATGGTTAGCCATAGCTCCACCTATGAAACCTCTCTTTGATTTATTAGATTGTCATTTGTTGAACCAAGGAGGTCTTGTACTGATCCTACCCTTTGCCTAAAACTATGCAATCTTGTCTTCAAATTTCCCAATAGCTTGAAATACTATGTTTAGGCATTCCTTCATAGTGATTTGAGTTGTTTATTTTTCTTAAATGTATTTCCCCAAATTCTGATAGCCATTTCATAAAGTTAGAGAGTCATATATCACTATGCATGGCTTGAATGTTTATTTATGTGCATTAATCAGTTTATAGTTACATTTCTCATGATTAATGGTTAGCCCTACCATATTTATGTCAGCTATTTAAATTTTATGTTTGAAATCCTTTGTTCTTCACAATTTTAATGTCCATCTCACTCCATTTTACCCAAAGATCCATTTTACCTCGCTCAAATCGACCCTTCAACGACCTTGTATCACCAATTGAAAGCTTTCTTGACCTTTTCGAACCCATAGCCCAGTTGATCTGACATATTTTTACCTATCTTATGTCTTTGATCAGTTCATCCCTCACAACCTAAAAACCAAAACCAAAAACCTACTTCATAACTAGCCTAAAATCAATAACACAATAATCAAACACACAGATATCCCTTACACAAATAGAGAGATCCCTCTCTAAGTCCAGGAAGGCTAGGTCCTTGGGCTCCAAATACTGGTTTGATGTTACACTATCATTTGGCTTGCCAATCAACCAAATCGCGGGACCCTAACATAATGGCGATCACGGTGGGACGCTGAGTGATAAACAAACTTAGATTCCCTAAACATTTCAATAGCCTTAAGAATACTATCTGATTGACTTATCCCACTGCTCACTTACATAATGTCGATCACGGTGGGACTTTGAGTCAAAACATCCTCGGTATCCCATAGGATCTCTCAAAATCTCAGTAAAAATTAGTGAACTTAGGTATTGTCTAAAGAGTAGAAACTAGCTCCTTCACCATCTTAGAAAAATGATGATTCAGCTATAGGAAACTCTTCCAAACCTCAGGGCTACATATAGGAACTCAGAAAACCCCAAAATATCTCTAGATTGGTGTTTATCAATATTGGTGGTGGACCATACACATATACTCTCAAAACAACTAAAAATCCACCTGGCGACTCCACTAGCCTCCAGTAGGCCTTACTACTTTGCTAAATTTTAGAATACTATCCGATCATCTTATCCCACTGCTCCCTAACATAATGGAAATAACGGTGGAACTCTGAGTGATAAACAAACTTAGATTCCCTAAACATTTCATCAGCCTTAAGAATACTATCTGATTGACTTATCCCAATGCTCACTAACATAATGCGATCGCGGTGGGACCTTCCGAGTTAGTGACAATCTAAGTACTCCTTAGTAACTCCCGAAGTCTCAATCAAACTTAGAAAACTTAAGTGTTGTTTGAAGAGTAGAAGATAGCTCTTTCACCATCTTAGAAAAATGATGATTCAGTTATAGGAAACTCTTCCAAACCTCATAGGCTACACAAAAACTCAGAAAACCCCAAAACATTCCCAGATTGGCTTTTCCCTAGTTATTGGTGGTGGACCATAGCTACATCATTACAAAAACAACCAAGTTCCAAACGGAAACTCCACTAGCCTCTAGTAGGCCTAAAAACTCCATAAAAAAACCAAAAAATTCATAAACCATACCTTTCTATTGACTCATCATTTCCAAAACTTCAAACTTATGGTGCAAACTTTATAATCAGTGTCAAACCAAGTATAACTTAGCGATTCAGAATAATTCACCTAAACATAGGAGATAAACATAAATAATCTTGCAAATAGAACCATTGGCTTTTCTAAACAGCCTAGAAAACTCTTGAAACCAAGTGAATCACTCTTCCTTGCAAGTCTTCATCTCAAATTTTGCTAGAAAACTTTTTCTCGAAAATATCTTTGATAGTGTTGGTGGTGGACCATAGTTCTCACAGAAATCCACCTGGCGACTCCACTAGTCCTCATTTTTTTTTTGACCATCCTTCACATTAGTAAACCCCTAGAGAGGCCATCCATCCAAAACAATCACAAATACCATCCTCTCTAAACTATGGATTTGAAATCTGGCTTCACGAAGAATCAACACCGGATCTCATCCAAACCCAAATCCCCCTATCATAGTAGATGACCCAAAGAAGATTCTATGGAAAGCTTCTGAAACTGGCCATTTAGCTACCGATAGGTCCATCCGTAAAGCAAAATCAGTACCTGAACACCTCACAGCCTTGCAGGATTCCCCATTTGACTTAAAATCAACAAAAACCCTTTTTAGAAGCAAGTCACAAAGTAAGGTAAACTTTGACGATCTTGAGCCCCTAGATCTGCCACAGAGTCTTAGTAGAGAAGCGTCGCCTACTACACCTCCCGAGTTTTAGCTTCTCCATCACTTTGGCTCCTACCACCCGAGATCTGCTCAAAATCAGATCACTAGCCCAAGTACATCCGCCACACCCATCCAAACCACTACTGTTCAAATCACCCCAGCTCATCCTACAAGCCCTCATTTTGTACATCATCCATTAGCTCCCACCATGGCAGCCTCGTATGCACCCTTGGTGTTACCACACCCTTTAGCTCCTTTACGAAATGACTATCAATCCAAAATCTTGCACTTTACCGGAGTTGAGACTGCCACAACTCAACAACATGTAGATAGAATTAGCGATGCTTTTGAATACATGGAAATAGAAGACGAGACCATCAGAATGAGGATGTTCGCCCAAAGCCTGGGCGGAGAACCCAAAAAATGGTTTAAGAGCTTAACTCCAAACAACATCCACGATCTCCCAGAACTCTACCAAACCTTCATAAATAAGTGGGAAATCAGAAAGAACCCCATTCAAATCCTGTCAGAATATAACAATCTAAAACGGGAAAATGGGGAAAGTGTCCAGGGATACTGCACTAGGTTCAACAGTGTGTATAACACCCTCCCACCTCACTTCAAACCTCCACTTGGCTCAGCCTTGGCAAAGTTCCCCGAAGGCTTTGACCCAAACATGACTTATCAACTAAGAGGCAAGGACCCCCCTACCTTAGAGGAAATGCAAAAAGTGGCCATAAGTGCAGAAGCCAATTTAGCAGAAAAAAGAGCTAGGACTAGATCAGAAAGGAAAGTCACATACTGGGATGAGGTCTCCCCTTCAACCCCTTCCTTCGATCCTAGAATAGATGACTTGGTTAAATCCATGGTGAAAATGTGGGAAAAGATGAGTGAAAAGACACCTCTTAGGGACAACCAGCCAAACCCTCCAAACAGAAACTAGAACCAAAATTTTAGGAGGGAGCAGCCTGAAAACAAACCGAGGGAAAATCACCAACAAATTAGGCCACCCTTTAATGAAAATTATGTGGAAGAAGATGATAGGGATACAGAACCCATTGATGAAAATCATTTGAACCTCATAGGGTCTGATAACAAGAGTGAGGTTTACCTCACAGAAGAAGAACAAGCATTCTTCTCTCCGAATAAGGATGAAACCAACTATGAAGATCCCGACGATCCTGCCATAGATTTTCAAAATTCCATAGTAGAAGCTCACAGGCAGTATGACCTTAGAGGCAGAAAAAACCAAGACAATTCCAAGAAAGGCAGCTCAGACACTGCTAAAACCCCTAATACCATCCTTAAAAAAGAAGTGGACAACAACAAAATCGTGGTCAAGAAAACTGACCAAAACAAAGATAAAGCTATACAAACAAGTCTTGGCTCAGATGCTCCTAGTACCTCCACAAATATTCTCGAGGTGGCTGTGTTAAACAAAGTCCTGAACCAAAGTCAACAAATTAAGAACATAGAGAAAATCATGTCCAAAAAAGCTGAAACAAATCTGTCCAAACTACAAACTCCTTTTAGTTTTGAAGGGGATATTTCCAAAATAAAAATAACCGTACCCCTTACTGAGATAATAACTATAGATAGGTATAGATCTCAAATCTTCAAAGTTTTTGATATAGGAAATGAGGCAGATACTTTAAATCTAACTAATGACAAACTCGAGCTCTTTTTCAGCACCAAAAGAAGGTGAATACCAAGAAGGAAACATTTCTCCTTTCTATGTAAGTTTGAATATACAGGACAAGATATTACATAACGCCATGTTAGATTCTGGTGCCTCCCATAACCTCATGCCTAAAGAAATCATGGAAAACCTGGGTCTAGAGGTAACTCAACCATATAAAGACCTGTACTCCTTTGATTCAAGTCGGGTCAAATGCTTAGGGCTAATAAAGAACCTGTGTTTTGCTTTGACACAACTACTGGCAAAAAACCTAGTCATGGATTTAGTAGTGGCCAATATTCCTCCTAAGTATGGAATGCCACTATCGAGGGCGTGGGCTGCCAAAATACAAGGTAACCTTCAAATGGACATGTCATTCACTACCATCCCAGTTTTCAACCAGACTAGGTGATTATACCGAGAAACTCACATGAAATACATGGTTAGCAACCGGGATAAGCCAAACAACACTCCCATTTATTCCATTCATTCCAATTTAGATTATTTTATCTTATACAATGAAAGTGAGATAAATGTGCAGATAAAAGAAAATGAAGAGGATTTCAAACCATCAAAACCAAATTTCCCATTACTAAATGAAGAAATTGATGACCAAAGCTCCAAGAAACCTAAAAAACAGTTTAGTATCATGTATGAAAAAGAAGCTCTTTGGAGTATAAGCTTTGACGGTTCTTGTGGCAAAACTGGTTCAGGGGCCGGCATCTAGATACACAATACTAATGAAGGTCATTCTTTCAGATTAGAATTCCAATGTACTAATAACATTGCATAATATGAGGCCCTTCTCCTTGGTCTACACATACTTAAGGACTTAGGTGCTAAGAAAATATCAGCCCAGGGAGATTCAGAACTTGTAATTAGGCAAGTCAAAGGTGAATTTTCGGAAAAAAACCCAAGACTAAGAGAATACAAGAATTCAGCTTTAGAAATCCTCAAAACCTTCGAAAAATATGAACTCACTTATATTCCTAGGGTTCAAAATAGCCTAGCCAATGACTTCGCCTTTGCTGCAAGCAATGGCCAAATACCATGTCTAAACGAGCAATACAATAGTTAGGTCAAGCATCGCCCTACAGTACTAGACAATATTGACCATTGGAAAATATTCAAAGATGACGATCAAATTGATGATTTTTTACAATCTATGAATGAATTTGAAGTGACCAAAACAAACTTAGAAAATGGAGAAAGGAATCCCAGCCAAAATCAATATCAGGAGCCAAATCTACCTTCTTGGACAGATGTAAACTTGGTAAATCATTCATATGAAACTAAGATAGGAGAAGACATAGATCAAAGAGAAATTGAAGTCTTACACTGTGAAAATGACACCATACCTAGAGGGCTTGCACCTTTAGAAGAATTGTTTGATTTTAACGATGTGGCCAAAAAGCCAAAAATGGAATCTACCGAGGTCGACATAGAAGAATATAACATAGGAAGCACAGAAGAACCAAGAAAGATAAAACTATCCAAAACCCTACCCCCTCACATAAAACATGAATACATCAAGTTGTTTAAAGAATTTAAAGATGTGTTCGCATGGGGATACCAAGATTTGAAATCATACGACACAAGCATCATTCAACATAAGATTCCCCTCAAAGAAAACCAGAAGCCTTTCAAACAGAAGTTAAGAAGAATAAAACCAGTCTTACTATTGTTGGTTGAAAAAGAAATCAAAAAGATGTATGATGCTGGGATAATAGTGTCCCTCAGGGACTCTGAGTGGGTTTCAAACTTAGTATCAGTTAGGAAAAAAACCGGTGAAATCAGACTTTGTATCGATTTCTGAAACCTAAATAGAGCCTGTTTAAAGGACAACTATCCATTGCCCAAAATGGACCACATACTTCAAAAGGTAGTAGGTGCTAAAAGGATCTCATTACTTGATGGTTTTTCTAGTTACAACCAAGTACTGGTTTACCCCACTGATCAACACAAAACAACTTTCACCACGCCTTGGGGCACTTTCATGTACGTTAAAATGCCTTTTGGATTGATGAATGCTGGCGCCACATTCCAAAGAGCCATGGACATAGCCTTCTCAGAAGACATAGGTTATTTCATAGTCATATATCTCGACAATATCACAGTGTATTCCAAATCAGATGAAGAGCACTTGATTCACTTAAGAAAGGTTTTTAACAAATGTAGAAAATATGGTTTATCCCAAAACCCCAAGAAAACACTGTTCGGTCTTGAAGAAGGAAAACTCCTAGGTCACATCATTTCAAAAGAGGGAATAAAAATAGACCCCCAGAGAATTGAAGGTATATTACAAATAAGTCACCCCAGAAACATAAAGGAGCTGCAATCCTTTATCGGAAAGATTAATTTCTTGAGAAGATTCATCCCAAGTCTTGCCGAACTCCTGAGGGATATCACAAATATGTTGAAAAAAGAGATCGGGGTTAAATGGACTACAGAAGCCAAAAATTCTTTTGAACTAGTTATAAAGGCCCTAACTGAAACACCAGCACTGATAAGTCCTGATTTCACCAAATATTTTTACATTTTTTCATTGGCCTCAGAACACACAATAGCTGCTGTGTTGTTACAAAAGAACGCAACAGGGCAAGAAAAACCCATTGCCTTTTTAGAAAATCCCTAAGAGATGCTCCCTTGAAATATAACATCATGGAAAAACAAGCTTTCACATTGGTAAAAGCACTGAAAGATTTCCGAGTTTACATCTTGCATTCTCATGTCATTGCTTTTGTTCCTAATGCCATCGTCAAAGACATATTAAATCAAGAAGGGGAAAATGGATCGCTATCATCTTAGAATATGACTTAGAAATCCGAACCACCAAACTCGTTAAAGGACAAGGACTTGCAAGACTAATGGCTGAAACCAACCTCCAAGCATTAGATATAAATTTTGTTGATGCCTTAGAAGCACAGGAAGAATGCACCGCCCCTCATGTTGAACAATTGTTTTTAAATTCACCTTGGTATGCAGATATTCTTTATGTATTATTTTATCTGAATGCTCCTCCAACTTTATAAAAAACAAAAGCAAGATTTCTTAAAAAAAAATCTTTAAAGTTTTGCATTATAGATGCAGTTTTGTATTGGAAAAATCCCACTGGTATGCTTCTTAAATGTTTGCTTGAGCCTGATGCAGAGAAAATTATGCACGAAATGCATGAAGGAGAATGTGGAGGTCATCTCTACTCGAAAACCACAGCGAAAAAAATCCTTAGAGCCTATTATTATTGGCCTTCTTTATTTCCTGACACTCACAAACTAGTTATGACATGCCATAAGTGCCAAATTTTTGATGGCAAGAAAAAGCTTTTACCTTTGCCCTTACATCCCATCATAGTTGAAGGACCCTTCCAGCAATGGGGTCTAGATTTTATTGGGGAAATTCACCCTTCTTCGTCCGCTCAACATAAATGGATCCTTACAGCCACTGATTACTTTACCAAATGGATAGAAGCCATACCCTCCAGGAACACCACCGATTCAGTCATCATTAAGTTCCTAGAAACCAACATCCTATCTAGATTCGGCTGTCCTAGAAAGATCATTACGGATAACGCTGCTGCCTTTTCCTCTAAAAAAATGGTGGACTTCTGTTACAAATATCACATTTCATTAGGAAATTCCACAGCTTATTACCTTCAAGGTAATGGTTTAGTCGAGTCCTCTAACAAAAGCCTAGTCAACATAAAGAAGCTTCTGGAACAAAATCAAAAGGCATGGCATGGAAAACTAGTACATGCACTATGGGTTGATAGACTAACCAACAAAAAATCAATAGGTATGTCTCCCTACCAACTAGTTTATGGCATAGATGCCATTTTCCCAACATCTTTAGGGGTTCCTATAATCAAGCTATTGCAGGAAGTTCAAATAGAAGAAAATGACATGAAAAGGAGGGTAAATCAGACTATCCATTTACAGTAAACAAGAGAAGAACTTTACCAAAAATCTCAGTTAGCGCAAGACAAAATAAAATAGATTTTTGATAGAAGGACCAAGGAAAATGATTTTTAGATTGGGGAAAAAGTGCTAAAATGGGATTCTAGAAGAGAAGACAAAGGTAAACATGGAAAGTTTGAAAAATTATGGAAGGGGCCTTTCATCATCAGCTCAGTTAGCGGAAACAATGCCTTTTTCCTACAAGAACTTGATGGGACTAAAAATTTTGGAGGTCTTGTGAATGGCAGGACATTAAAGCATTATTTTTGTCACGAGCTCCAATTTTAAAACTATTTCAATCATTGTATATACCATTGTTTGAAAAATAAATCAAAAACAGAAAATTCAAAAACAATAGAAAAATAGAAAAAGAGGGCAATTTGAAAAATAGAAAGAAAGCCCCATGTTCAAAAAATAGTCATTCGGAAAGTGCGCAAGTCTAAATGCCACTACTAGTGCTCAAATGTCTTGTTCAATTATCTAGCCTAATCATAACTGAACATGTTTAAAATTTATTTGCTAATAAGTTAGTGAATGGAAAAGATGGTCAAAATTGTGTAAGATTGACTTATCAAAGAGAGTAGATTAGGAAAAGATACTGGTTCCACATGCTCAAAACATAACCAAAGAGGAAAGCAGGGATGAAATTTATTTTTTGTATCCTAACCCTGTTTTTCTAGATTTCATTTTACTCAAAATAATATTTGTGTGCAGCTTGTCTTTCATGCCACAAGTACATGAAAAATCAGACTATCTAATCCTGATTTGGTCATTTTTCAATTTCATGTTTTAGATTAGAGAATAAAATCTTGTCAAACAACTTCACCTTGATAGTCGATCTAGCATAGGTAGAGAAAAAAAGGAGTTCATCAGCTTAATCTGAACTCCTGGCGGATATAAGTGTAGAACTAGATAGTGTCATTTTTCAAAAATATTATGCCAAAGGGTTGCTAGTCCAAATGCACCCAAAAGAAGAAAAAATGTTAAGAAATATAGTGGGGTAGGTAGAAGTGTCATTGATGCTAATCATGCTGTCAATTTTCAGAAATAGCATCAAGAAATAAAGAAATTTGCACCAATGGATAAAGGAAATGGTCTTCAAAGAACATAGATATGAAATTCTGGACACCTCCTAAAAAGGAGCTACCCTCCCCAAATGGAGCCACTGTTAGTCATCAGTATTTTGCACCTATTGATGATGACTAGTTGTTAAAGCCAATTTTTCTAGCATCTGATCTCCAATATGTCAAATTTGTCAGCTAGAAAAAGCCCATAAACATTTTTCCTCTCCTAACCTTTTCAATCAGCCCATGACGAGATAAAACCTCAATATCAAGCCCTATCTAGCCTCAACCATACAAGCTTGTCCATCAGCTCTAAAGAGAATAATCCAAATCTGTCCAAAAATTCTTCCCTAAGTTAGGTAGTGGCGCTTTAGGTGATCCTCCCTTGGAAAACTATCCTAAAGCCAAAAGAACCTCTATATAATATCAACCAGTCCTAGAGGACCTTCCTATTCTTCAAATAAAGCTTGATTACACCCTTAGGTCGTGCCACTAACAAGCCTTGATGTCTCAGCAATACATATGCCACATGTTAAATTGATGTTAGGTAGACTTACAGTGTTTCAATGTCTCTTTCAAGAGCAGAAGTGTACCAGTGTTCCAGAAGACATTATTAAACTCAACATGAGAAGACAGCTGCTTCTCAAGTGGTTTTGAGCTCGGGATGCAGCTACAGGACAAAGAGTTATTTCAATAAGCTCTTGCAAACACAATCAATGGTTAGTAACTTATGAATAACAAGAAATACTCTGCAGATACTGGCCAGGCTCCCTCTGATTGTCTAAAGATGCATAAAGGTATTTTAACAGCAGGATTATATGTCTCATAGAAATGCCCTTCATGGAATATTGTCAATTTGTCACTTTTATCTCCTTAAGCATGCATAGGCAGTGAAAGGAAAGATAACACTATTTTAAAGTAGATGAAATGGCATCACTGAGAAAACCTCTTCCATACATGAGCAGAGGGTGGAATCACTGAGAAAACCTCCTCCATACATTAGCAGATGGTTAGGTCATTGGTTGAAAACCTCCTTCATTTTACAAGCAGAGGGTTTGGCAATGTGATAAAGGCCTCCTTCATCTAATAAGCAGAGGGCCAGGAACAGAGGCATGGTTTTAAGTGCAGTGGGAAAGCAACTGAAGGCTTATGGATAGAAAAATGGTGTTAAAAACAAAGGGAAAGCAGTGATACCATGATAACCCAAGAGGTTTGTTTTTCCTTTTATCAGAGATCTCCTTCAAAGGTAATTTGAAGCTAAAGTGAACAAAGCTTGGACAATTTCATCAATGTGAAGAAAGGAATATGACAAGTGTTTTAATTTTAGGGACAACATTCAAAGAAATGAAGCATGATACTGTCACAAACAAAAGACTTTTTATGAAACATATGAAGATACCTAGCTGTGCATATAATTGCAGGAGAAGCCTTTAGAGGATCTTCTTTTTGATAAACATATTTTTTTCAAACCTAGGTGAATGAAACTAAGGTTCCCACAGTAAAAAAAAAATGTCATTCAAAGGGTGCATCTACATTCAGTAAATGGTTTTGAGCAGGGTTTTCCTCTTAAAAACAGATATGAACAAAGGAAACAAGTTTCCTCCCTTAATAGGCAAACACTGAAAAAGAGTTTAGCCTTGAGATGATTTTCTTTCACTTAGGGGAAAGTCATATCTATGAAAAATTTCAAGAAACCCCCATAACACTTTATTATCAACATTAGTTGGATATGGGCCCCTTTGGCATTTTAAAGGTCATTTGAGTTTCGTTATAACAAAGGCATTTTTCAAAGAGGCATTCAAACCCTCACAAAGCAAGTTCAAAAGGTTTGTCGACTTTAAAGGGAGTTATAGACCATTGCAAAGCCCATTTGCAAGTTTCAAAAACATAAACGAGTGTTCATAATCACTCTCATAGCTGCTCACTGGACCGAAGTGAGGAATTTAAACCAAATTTCATAATTCTTTAGGCTTAAAGCTTGTGCGGTGTGCTTGGAAAAGTGCACGGCATGTTCAGACGAATAAACACAAAGGCTTACAAAGGTAGCACGAAGCACCTGTAGCGCCAGTCACCATTGCCCGAAGGCCGACCCGACAGCTCACATGGCGCGGCGCTCTTCCATCTGAACGTGCCGCTCAATCAAAAGGCACTCAAAAGACATCTTTGAAGCTGCCCAATCGATCAAACAAGGATCGTGAAGGATTTCCAAGGTATTTTCCACTTCTCCTCTTGGAAAATTTCAAGGAGTGAAAAGGTGTTTGCTGTGTTTTTCCATGAGAAGGAAATAGTGCCTAAAACCACTTCATCATATGAAAACTATGAAATAGACAGTGATTAGAAGGTAATTTTTTTTGATCGAAAACAAAGTTGGTTAGGGTTGTAAATGACACAGACCATTTCAAGTGATAGGGGAAATTGTTGAAACAATCTTAAGGATCCCTTATTGTTTTTCAAAAATAGTGATAGTGAAGGAGTATGGTTCTAAAAGATGAAGGCTGGGTATATGAATAGAACTTCCTTTTTTATGATATGGGACAACAACTCTATGCATCTACCATAGTTCAAAGAAGAAAAATCTGTGTTTGAAGGTCCCAAAGTCAGTCTAGAAAGATGTTCTTCTTCCTGTGTTGAGAAGAGAGCCTATAGTTGTTGTAAGGTGTCCTAACAGTGATAAAACAAAATTAACCTCTGTTTGTAAATCTAAAGTGAAAACAGTGTTTGTAAAGGGAAACAGTGATCCTAAGGTGAACACAGTTTTTGTAAAGTGAAAACAGTGATCATGATGTGAATGCTTTGTCACTTCAAAAATGAGCTCTTTGTATGGTAAAAAGCAAACCTAGTGCAGCCTTCCATTGTTCCATAAAACAGAATATGCTATGAAGGCTTTCAAATTAGTTGAAGGTGCTTGGTTTACCTTTGTATAGAAACCAATGAACAACATAAGAGCATTGTTTGAGGAAGGGTATTTTTGTTTTTGTCTAAATACAAGGTTGTTTTGTTTCTATCAAAACACAAATGATCCTTGTGACTTTGCCAAAACACAGGGATAAGATTGAGTTTGTTTCATTTTTACAAATATTTGTTGATTGGCATCAAAGAGGACAAACAGTGACTAATAAGGAGGACAAAGGTGTGGTTGAGAAAAACATTTCAAGAGCCATTTGAGACAACTTGGTTTTGCAAAGAACATTCAAAATAAAATGCCTTCCAGGCAAGACAGTAGGAGTGGCCTTCACCGGAGGTTTGATTCTGTTTCCACTGAAGAGGTAAATGCTCATCCATCAGTCCTGTTTAATTTCCATGAGGTTGGGTGTCTATATTTTTGTCAAAGAGTGGAGGAAGTGAAAAGCTATTCCCCTTTAACTCATCTTTGTGCTTTGAGGTTTCAAGAGAAGCACTTTCAGCTGGCAGGCTTGGATTTCAAGTTCTCTCCAAGGTCCATTTCCAAGGCCACCAAAATCCCTTATGTCGGAGAGAAGTGGTTTAAACAAAGCCACCTGGACTCGGAAAAATACAAGCCTTTTCTGAAGCCTGAGCATAGAGATTCATGTCCATCCATTTTTCCCGTCTCATATCTATTGACTAGTTATGCCCCCCTCATGAAGATAATCATGAAATACTTCACTTGCGAGGGAAGATTCTCCCGAGTCTATGCCTATCATATCCGGTTGCTCATGCATTTCACAATAGCCAAATTGTTAAATCTCCCTTTCTTCCTACATATAAGTATTGAGAAAATGGCCTCCACTGTTCAGAAAAAGCCTCCTTCTCAGCAGACAACCTGCCTCTTCCATCACTCCCTCATCAAGGTTATCATTCTTCATCAGCTTGAAAAAAAAGAAATCTCTTGGGATACTTTCATTACACATCTGGATTTCGCCACTTTCCCTTCATTTCATACATCTCCTTCACCTTCCACTCACCATCCTTTGCCTTCTTCAAGCAAGCCCATTCCCAAGAAGCTCAAATTCCCCATTGAACAAGAAAAAGAGCAGGATGAGGAAGAAGAGCATGAGCAAGAGGAGAAAGATGATGATGAGCAACATCATGATGAAACAGGGCAGCAAGGGGAAGAAGAACACAGTGAGGCAGAGCAGCATGATGAAGAAGGGCAAGGGGAAGAAGGGCATGATGAAGAGGAAGATGATGATGAGCAGCATGATGATGAACAAGTGTAGCACAGTGAGGGTGAGTAGCCTCATGATGAAAAAGGGCATGATGAAGAGAAATTTCGATGAGAGCGAAGATGAAGATCAACCTAGGAGAAAGAGGCCATGAACCTTGGGGCTCAAAAGAGCCCTTGAGAAATAAAAGGAAGAAGAAGCTACCCTTCTCCAATCAACCCCTCTCACTACATTGTTCACACAAAAGATAGAGAACAATCAAGAAGCATGGATTGAGAGGGTTAATGATCACTTGGAGAAGAAGTTGGAGAAGGAAAATAGAGACTTGGACTTTCAACGGAGGATGACCGGGCATTATAAGAAACTCAATTAGTTTGCCCGGCAGAAATTGAAGGCCACTCAGGAATAACTCAAGGAGGCTAAAAGGAAGCGCCCGGAACCAAAATTGAGGAAAGAAACCTCAAAGCTCCAAATTTTGGCCTCAGCTTCATATCATGTTTCTAAAAACCCTTGAGGGTCATGCTCATGAAAATTTGGTGAAATTCGACAAATTTTGGTTTTTTTGTCATTTTTAGGTTTTTGGCTAAAACTCATGGGCATCACCATTTTAGTTTGGGGCATCCTCAAAAGATGAAAATGTTATCATTGGATGCCATAATTTTAGGGGCATATACTCGGCAATTTTTATATCAATTGAAGATCATTTTCTCCCCCAAAATGGTGAAAAACACTCTCTTTTTCCACACTCTACCCCGTTTATCAGCAAGGCCTATTTTTTGGGTTTTTATACACAGGTCAGTTTTTTGAGGACTTTTAATGGTAAGTTTTGAGAAAAATAAGCACTTTCAAAAAATAGACACTTAGAGCTTTCCAACGAGCTGTCACGGGCCTCGTTTTGACATCGGGAAGGCCTCCAAAAGTTGTCGGCAATTCACAAGACTTTCTGCTGATATATTTCTTGAGTATTTTTGTAAAAATTGAACCTTTCAAAAGTGACTTTTCCTCATGTGCGTTTAGCTATTTTTGTACATGATTAGTTATGAAAAGTCAATATATTTCCCTTTTTAGCATTTTTGAGATATTTTATTAGATATTTTGTGCCTTGGGCTTTGCAAAGCCTCAAGGACAAAATCAGATATTTTGGATAGGCTAATAAGATTGCAAGTTGAACTAAGAGGTTTTCCTCACTTTGGCCTATATATTCCAAAGGCTTTCATTGTAAATGAGGCTGAACTTGATGAATAGAAGCAATATATGGTTATAAAATCTTGGAAGAAACACTTGTCTCATGCTTTTGGATAGTTTCTTGGATGTTTTTGGATGATGAAGGAGGTCTGTTGTTGGATTCCATGACTTGGTAGAATGGTATAGTGTCTCTCTCTCTGTTTTTTTTCTTAGTTTTCATTCATAATTCCATGTTCTTTCTTGCTATAATAAAGTAGATAATAGATTTTATACATGCCCTTGGAGGCACCTCAAATTTCCTATTTCTTTATAGCTTCTATGTTTTCTTCATTCTTAGTCATATTAAGGAATCCTTGATTGCTCTTTAATAACTGAAGAATATTGTTTGCTTGTTTCATTTATGGTTTTATGCATGCTAAGTATGATTTATGGTATGCCTTTCTTACTCATGGCTAGCCATAGCTCCACCTATGAAACCTCTCTTTGATTGATTAGATTGTCATTTGTTGAACCAAGGAGGTCTTGTACTGATCTTTCCCTTTGCCTAAAACTATGCAATCTTGTCTTCAAAGTGCCCAATAGCTTGAAATACTATGTTTAGACATTCCTTCATAGTGATTTGAGTTGTTTGTTTGTCTTAAATGTATTTCCCCAAAGTCTGATAGCCATTTCATAAAGTTAGAGAGTCATATATCTCTATGCATGGATTGAATGTTTATTTCTGTGCATTAATCAGTTTATAGTTACATTTCTCATGATTAATGGTTAGCCCTACCATGTTTATGTCAACTATTTAACTATTTACGTTTGAAATACTTTGTTATTCACAAGTTTAATGTCCATCTCACTCCATTTTACCCAAAGATCCATTTTACCTCGCTCAAATCGGCCCTTCAACAACCTTGTATCACCACCTGAAAGCTTTCTTGACCTTTTTGACCCCATAGCCCAGTTTATCTGACATCTTTTTACCTATCTTATGTCTTTGATCAGTTCATCCCTCACAACCTAAAAACCAAAACCAAAAACCTACTTCATAACTAGCCTAAAATCAAGAACACAATAAGAAAACACACAGATATCCTTTACACAAATAGAAAGAGCCCTCTATGAGTCCAGGAAGGCTAGGTCCTTGGGCTCCAAAGACTATTTTGATGTTACACTGTCATTTGACTTGCCATTCAGCCAAATCACGGGACAAGTTTATGGAACTCACACCACTTTCCCGTGTCCTTCTTTGGCTTCACGATGTTGTTATTTTCTTGTGGCTTTCGTAGGTTGTCTTGGGCCACCATGCCTTGGATTTTTCTTTTTTTATATGGTTTGGGGGCACCTTTCCCTTTCTTTTGATTTGCAGATTCAAAGCCTCTCTTCTTTTGCTTGAATTTTTTCTCAATCTTGGCAACATATCGGTATGCTGTACCAAGCAAGGAAATGTCGAGGAACTCAATTTCCTCCTAAATGTATCTGTGGAGACAAATGTGATACTTTAGCACCAAATTTTTCTCTGAATCTTTGATACCCAAATTTGTGCGCAGGGTATGGAACAGATTCGTCAGCTCATGCACATCTTGATCCCTTTGTTGCTACAGCGTGGTCCATTGTATGTACTTTTCCTCATAGCTCATCACAAGATAGTATTGTTCCTTGATGGAATCTCGGTAAGAATTCGTAGTCGGTATGACCAATAATAGAGAGGGTTCTGTGTCATCCTTTTTCTCGCAGTAAGTTTCCCGCCAGTCCTTGACATGGGGGGTAGCTTTGAGGAGTGAAAAAATAATCTTCTCCCAGTCGGAAAATTCATGAACCGAGAAATATCCTTCTAATCGATTCAACCATCTATCTATGACATCTGCATATATTTTACCCTCAAATATGGGAATGTCAAAGTTTACTTGTACCTTAAAGGGAGTCACGCCTCCAGAGTGGCTGTTGGATGTAGATGAGCCGCCGGTGGGCAGTCTTTGAAGGATATGGGAAAAGTTATCCATCATTGCATTACTTTGTTTTTCAACAGCCTCCTTGAGAAATTTTTTTATAGTATCTCCTACTCCCTCATCTTTATTTTCATCCCCCATGGGCAGCCATCAGGGTTTGTGAGACTGATCCTGCATAGGTTCAACCAAATCGAGCCCTAACTCTTTATACCTCAACCTCATTGGGGACATGCAAAGAAGGATTGATAAAAAGCAGACCGCACTAATACCACTGAATCATATTTATGCAAGAACACAAAAAAATACACATGTAACCATAAATACAAATATGCAGCGAAAATAACACTTCATTTCATTAATATCAAAGAACTAAAATTTGCTTACAGACATAATAGAAATAAACTAGCTGGGGCTCTGGTAGCTTATCTCTGAGAATAGATGTGGTGGCTATAGGCCTATGAACTAAGTTACAATGACACTCAAGGGCCTATTTATTATTTAGAAACAATGGAAAACCCTAAACGTCCAAAACCCTAACTGTAGGAGATGAAGTGCCAAAACTATGGGCCCCATTTGGGGAAATTGGTGTTTCAACTTCCCGGGGACATAACTTTGGCATAAAATCTCCTTTTGATGTGCACCATACCTCGTTAGAAAGATCTATCCAAGGAATACAATTTTTTTTGCAAGAAATATAATGAAGGTTTCTCACAGGTTTCCCAAAAAACATCATTTAGGGCCTCAAAATGGCTACGAAATTTCAGGACCTGAAAAACTTTCAAAAATAGTAAGTTGTGCCGAAACTAAAAAACTGAAAGAGACAATGGTGGAGCCCCAAGTGGAACAGGTGGGTGGCCACAAATATCCACCTTGATCAATCTGTGAAAATGTATTCTTCATTCTTGGATGGTTTCAGTGGCTATGATCAAATACAAATGGCCCGAGAAGACCAAGACAAGACAACCTTCACTTGCTTGTGGGGTACTTTCACATACAAAGTCCTTCCTTTTGGCCTATGTAGTGCACCAAAATTTTTTTAAAGGGAAATATTGGGTATTTTTCTGATATCTTGAATGACTGTCTTGAAATCTTTGTTGATGATTTTACACCCTACGAGGATGCCTTTGAGACAACATTAGTCAATTTGGAAAAGGTGTTGGAACGTTGTGAACAAACTAATGTTTCTCTCGGCACAGAGAAATGCCACATGATCATGATTGAGGGAATTGTGCTGGGAAATTTCATTTCGACAGATGGAATAAAGGTAGATCATACAAAAATTGAGGTAATCTTGAAAATCCCAGCTCCTAAGACTCCAAAAGAGATACGTAGTTTTTTGGGACATGCAGGGTACTATAGGATATTTATAGAAATTTTTTCAAAGGTTCCATATCCTCTATTTTCCTTTCTCATGAAAGACGTAGAATTTGTGTGGATAGGAAAGTGTGAGTAGGCCTTTCTGAAGTTAAAGAACTGTGTAACAACAACACCTATTTTACATGGACGAAATTGGATATTTCCATTCCATATCGCTATAGATGCATCTGACATAGTTGTGGGTGATGTTTTGGGGCAACTGGAGGAGAAGAAACCTTATTCCATTTATTACATCAGTAAGAATATAAATCCATCAGAACTCAACTATGTAGTGACTGAAAAGGAATTCCTAGCAGTAGTGCATGCTATCAAAAAATTTCGGCACTACATCACCGAGTATCAAGTATTTGTACACACTGACCATGCTGCAATTCATTTTTTAATGAACAAACCTGTTACTAATGGTAGAGTTACATGATGCTTATTGTTGTTACATGAATTTGATATCACTATTTTAGATAAACCCAGAAAGGATAATTTAGTTGCCACTTTTCTTTCTAGATTAACTATAAGTGATGACTGCACTGCCACTGAGGATTCTTTTCCAGATGAATATATTTTTTCCATATCTACTCACTCACCGTGGTATGCAAATATAGCCAATTATATTGTTGCAGAAAATTTCCACACCATTTATCTTCCAAAGAAAAGAGGAAGATTATACAAGAGAGTGTGACCTACTCCTGGATAGAGGGAAATCTCTATCACACTAGGCCAGAATTTCATATTAGGCGATGTGTTAGAGAAGATGAGGTATTTGAGATCTTGAAAGATTTTCATGAGGAACCCTATGGAGGGCACTTCTCTGACAAAAGGACGGGATAGAAAGTACTCTCAATAGGGCACTGCTGGCCAAATATATTCCAGGATGCCAAGAAATTTGTGAAGGGATGTGATAGTTGCCAAAGGATGGGCGAACCTCTGAAATAAGATGAGATGTTTTTACAACCTCAGATAGTAATAGAACCATTTGAGAAATGGACCCTGGACTTTGTAGGGCCAATTAATCCTTCATCACATCAAAAATATTACATATTGGTTTGCACCGACTATGTCACAAAGTGGGTCGAAGCAAAGGTACCAATTAGAGCTATAGAGCAGGCTGTTTTAGACTTTATGTTTGAAGATATCTTTGTTTGCTTTAGGATAACCAGGGAGATAGTGACAGATGGAGGGCCTCATTTCACATCTCATTTGATCAAGAATCTGGTTGAAAAGTATGGAATTCATCATAGAATCACTTCACCTTATCATCCACAAGAAAATGGTCAAGTAGAAAGAACCAATAAAGTCATTGAGGTAATCTTAACAAAGACGGTAGCCGGCCACTAAAGAAATTGGGCCAAGAAACTTCCGGAGGTGCTGTGGGCTTATAGAACAACATGGAGGAATACTACATGATTCTCACCATATGAATTGGTGTATGGTAAGAATCCTTTATTCCCCATATATTTTGAAATAAAGACATTAAAAACAACATTGCAGGTCAATATGGACTCAAGCACAACACATAAACAAATATTGAACCAACTCAATGAGTTGGAAGAGAAATGAATGGTTTCTATTCAACAAGAAGAGATGATGGGTTTATTAATAAGAATAAGTTACAGAAATGATATTGGGCTCTCTTGTATGATTCAAGGTTCAAGGATTTCAAAGGCAAGCTCTGCACCAGATGGCTAGGTCCTTACAAAGTAGACACGGTCTTTGAACATGGGACTGTACAATTGGTCACCATTGACAGTGCTAAGACATCGTTACTGGTTAATGGGCACCGCCTAACATTATATCTTCAACCCACTTCAAAAGAATAATTTTTTAACATTGTCGCGGACTCTAATCTTCATGTTACAGCAGCAAGGGAAAATTCACCTATGCAGCCTGAAATTTGAAATTCAAATAAGTGCAGTAGCTGAAAACCACCCTTGTGGTAGCTCTTACACCTGTTTAAAAATAAAAAATAAAAAAACATAAAAAAATAAAATAAACAAAATAAAATAAACTAAAATAAAACAAAATAATAAATCTAACTGTGAAAACCTCTTTCTGGGGTGTAGTTAGACAATTTGTAATAGCTGAAAACAACTCCTGTGGCGACTGTTACACCCACTTTTTTTCCCTTCTTGAAACATCATCTCTCCTTCTTGATACATTTTAGAAGATGATGTTATTCATTTTATTTTCTTTATGTACCTATTTCTCCTAATAATTATGTTTTTTAGGAAGAATAATCTGAAGGTTGTCTTACATTGTTTCTCATGTTTCGTACATGATAGCAATAATTGTGCTAGTCAAGTGACCACCACAATCACTGCAAATAGTATGCTGCCAATTCGAAATCCTCCTCCACGTCACTTCAGTTACGTCATTCAAAAGGTAACGTCATAATTTATGATTTGGTGATTAATGGAAAAACTAATGATATTCCCATGACGGCCGTGGGTAGGCTTCACTATTAAATTAGGGGGGGGATATGTCTTGTAATCATTGAAAAAATCCATAGTCATAAACTGTTATCAACTCTGCATGCACCAAATTAATAGCACAATTTCCATTAATGACTAAATCCAAACAGAAAGAGTGTGTGTACTTAGAACCCATTACTTTCCATAACGAGACATTTATGAAGAGTTGTGTGAGGTATGATTCGGTAATCCATAAATCCTGTCACCTCACATCGCCCTCCTCGACTGAAGCCTTGTATCCTCGTCTCAAAATCATCATCTGGGATAAGCAGAGTCACTGGGAGGAAGTAAGCAGTGCAGTGACATAAGAGTGGGTTGAGCAAAAAGAAGCGAATCAGAAACAACAACAATATGGGTGGAGAAGTAGTTAAAAACGAAATAGATTCCATGGATGCCTTGTAAAACTATCCAGAATCCTTCCAGGTATTCAAAGGTGTCAGATGGATTGAGTATTTCCAAAATTTGGAAGGCTCAGATGAGGCAGTTGCAATCAAATTCGCTCAGAACTTGAATAACAACCAGACTCGAGTTAGGGGCCTACAAATTGAGGTGACTGAAGAAGTAATCACCTAAGTAACTATATTTCCAGTAGAGGGATGGGGGTGGATTAACAGAAAAAACAATTACCCCTCTTTGAAAGAAGACTTCCTAGAAGGAGAAGAAAAGTTGGAGAAAAAAGGGAGAAGAATTGATAGGTTATCACTCCCTCAGCCATGGGCATATGTCACCTTGGGTTTAATCAAATACATCACTTATGAGGGAAGATCCATGATTGCATTTAATTATCACTTCCCTATACTCAATTACCTTTGGCACCAACAAAATATTAACCTTCCATTCTACTTATTGGGGAACATTAAGCATATGGCGGTGATAGTAAAGATAACAACACATCCGGAAGCATGTGTGACCAATCACGGACTCATAAAATTGATCGTTTTGGATGCCCTAAGCTAGCAAGTAAGGACCTGGGAAGAATTCAATCAGAAGAGATCGAGGACAAGCCAGGGAAAATAGGTCGTGACTTCGAGAGGAAGTCAGGCAGAAGCTAAAACCCAGACTCGGCCTGCGAAGGTCAGAATTGGGAAATAACCCACTGATGAATCAATTGGGGATAGACGATCAAAATGGAGGGTGAAATTTAACTTGCCCACAGAACCTTCACCCATAGCTAGAAAGGAGACAAAAGCAGAAGTATCAGAAGAAGAAAGAGAACCCTCCTCATCAGGTAACGATGAAACCTGCTTTCAGAACTTGAGAATCTAAAAAAGGAAAATGAAGAGTTAAAACAAAGGTTATTTGAGGGGAAGGAAATCTTGGTGTCTGTATGCACGACATGTTTTCAAGAACTAACAGTAGCAGGGTATAAATTCTATGGGGAAAACACCAGCCCAAGAGAAACAAAAACAAAACTTCAGGAGGTTGTTACACAAGAACCTGCTAAGGATGCTTCTATTACACAAGAACCAACAGTTAAAGCAGAGCCTCCTATAGTAATTGACCTAGAGGCCGATATACAATAACCTATGGAGGCCACTGATGTTATAGAAGAAACAACAATGGACATAGAGGCTACTCTAGGTAGACACGAAGGGGATGATACACAAGAACCCATTGATGAAGTTGTTGTTACACAAGAACTAGCAATAGAGGTGGATCAGACCCATTCAACAGAGGTTGTTACACCCATTATTGATGTTGATATTGAATGCAGAAGAAATTTGGGTCCCATCTCAGGATGGAGTTCTGAGAAAATATTGTAAATTTCCGAATTGCAAAAGTGGAAACAAGAAGAAATCTCCCTTCGGGAGGGGATGATTTCACTGAAAGAACATCAAAAGGACATAAATGCTCTACATGAAAATTGGATGAAAGAGGATTTGAAGAAAGGATGGGAGAATTATAAGAGGAAGGAAGCTATGAAGAAACAGGAGGAACAACTGCTACTGTTATAGTAGCAGGTTCAGGATCTTACCATGGATAAGAAAAAACTTCATGAACTTGCCCTCAATTTGCTGGGGTGTAGGAGACCTTCCCCATCCTACCCCATATTTCTATGGGAATGCTACTTCTTGTTCCAGATGAAATTTGTTATGGAGGACATACCTTATCTATGTTCTTCCACTCACACATTTTTAGATGTCTTTCGTGCCTCTGATTTTGATGAGAAAAGTCTATTGTGTGAGTTGTTCTTACACAATACCATTTGCAAGAATGTGCATATGCAAATGGTGGTGACGATATTATCCTATATGGGGGATCTACGGTTGTGAGCTTTTGTGTCCTTCATGAAGAATAATATTGAGTGGCATTTTTCCACCGAATATAGATATGTTAATGAAGATAATATGGAATTATGGATCCAGGTAGAACCAGGATAGGCCGCCAAGTTAAGGTGGGAATTTAGAATAATTTTGAGTACTCTTGGGATAAGGGAACCTGTTGCCACTAACAGAAGAAGGATTGTGAACTTTTGTCTCAATAAGTTCTCAGTGTTGAAGAGTCGAGCCTTGATTGGGTGCTTGAAACACATAGAAGTCAGCAGTGTTGAGCTACTGAAGGGGGATCCATTTTCATTCCAGAATTTTGTGGTGGCTGTTACACATGTACTAGCATATGCATAGATAGTACAAACCCTTTGTGCTTCTTGGCTTGGGTTAAGGTTCAAGTTTCCTTTGATTTTTCTACCAATTGAGGATTATTAGATTAATTATGAATTGAACAAGTATGAATCAGAATCCTGGGTATGCCAGTTGATGGATAGTTAAGGGTACAAGTCTACAAATGAAGATACATTCGACGCTTATGATCTCACTGACCTACACCAGAGATATTCTCATGAGTGATGAGATTTTTCATGAGGACATGCAAGTGCTTTAGCTGGGGGGAGATGTTGGGTGCCAGTTTTGCACTTATTTCCTACACTTGTTTCCCCCATTTTACCTCATGACTATAACCATTGGGAATATATTTTCTTCTTTTTCCTACCTTTCTATCTTAACTTGTGTTGTTTCACCTTATTTTCATTTCCTTTCCATTTCATCAATTATTATGATGTATCATGTATTTTTTATGACTAACTGAGGATGAATTTTTGGATAATATCTATGGTCTTTTGTTGTCTTTCTAGATGCTATTTGTAGTACAAAATATCTAGAGCACAAAGCATACAGGAGCAGTTAAAGGTGTGATGTTACAGTGAGTTGTTACACCATGCTGTTACAGACCCGTTGACGAAATTCTATTATAGTTGTACTTCTGACTAAATCTTGTCAACTTCTGATGCTAACCTATCCTCTAGATGTTATGCTACAGTTTGATTTATCGTGATAGCTGTAGAAGTTATTAAGTATTATATTTTTGGATAACAACCTCTAGGAAGTTTTCATTGTAATCTATAATTTTCCAGTCAGAATTTTTATTAATAACTGGTTGTAACCATATGTATTCTATTTTGATCAGCATGAGAATCATAATATTCTCATGACTAAACCATCCCTCGTTTATTGGAGATGTAACCACTATATAGTTCTCGACCCTTGAGGTCGAAAGGTAAGCGTAGAACAACATTAATTTGGCTCAGTAATTTTGATCATATTAATACAAGTTATACTATTTTTTCTGTTATATGCATCATCTGATCTAGTTTCTGTTAAGTTCTTTCTCCACTTACAACCTGCTAGAGAGGAAGGACCCTTCTCTTTTGTAATATTCCAAATTTTTCCTTCAATAAATTGGAATATTATTTTTTGCTATTTTCACTTAGGAGTTGAATAATTGGGTGAAAAGGCCCATTCATAATAAAAACATGGATAAAATCCCTCTAGTATGGAAAAGGATCAGCCTTGGAACTAGATTTCACACCCTCATGTGTGAAAGAAGGCAGTTGCAAAAAGGCTAGGTCAAGTTTGACCAAGTCAAACAACGCAGAGGTATGACATGGAAAGCATCCTATGGGACAGGGAAGATAAAGAGAAGGGAATATTCCTTGAAGGAGGAAACACTAATAGAGTGGGAGCCATGGAGAGGGAGCTCTCATGTGTTTAAAAGGAGGGCAAGGTAGCCATTGTTTCACATGTTATGGATTATTGATCTCATTGTCTATTCAGAAATTGTGCATTCTTTGCTGTTTAGCAAGAGTTATCGGGGGAATTCCTATTTAGGATTCCTTCTCCTTCTTGAGAGGTCTCTTGAGCGATTTCATTGATTTTCCTCACATATAGGCTTGAGGCCAAGAATCCTCCTCCAAGAAAGCATTATTTCTGCAGCAGAATAATGTTGTGTTGCAGGGTGTTGCAGTGAGGGTTCACTACACCACCTCCATCAGCTATTTTTCAGAGGAGGAGTCTCTCTTTCCTTTGAGAGATCAGTTTGGAGGCCTTTGGAGCTGACTGAAAATATTAGCATTGGACCAACCCATTCTCTTGGCCCTATAGCATAGTTCCATCCAGTAACTGCGTTATTTTTAATGAAGCATTTGTAGTGGGGCTCTTGCAGATTGTTGGAGGGTGAGATCTTTGGTGAGGGGATCAGCCTTTCACTTGAAAGATCCATTGGAGGAGGAACATTCAGTTTTGGCATCATCTACATCCATCTCCATCTAGTTCTATTTCTAAGTTGCAGCTACTACCTAGCAACTCTGGCATTTTGCAGATTTTGTATTTTATAGCCAATCCTTCTAGGATTGACATGAGGTAGCCTTTGGGAGCTAAGATCTTCAATCCTAATGTTGTATTGGGCCCTATAATTGTACATCCATGTATTTGACATATGTAGCATGCAGTTTCTCGTATAAAACTTCACTGTCATAGCTTGGGCATACATGTGCAGAAGTGGTTTTATCATGATTCATGTACTAGTCTCTTGAGGTTGAGCATTGCCTATCTTGTGTAAAATTTCCTCAAGATCTTGTATTCATTTGTTGCTGCTATTTCTTAATAAGATGGCTATGGATTTCTCTCATGTTTCTATGAGTTGAGTGTTACTGCTACTCCATTGTTATGTTTTCATATTGCTGGGTCTCCAAATTTAGAATATCTTGAGATATTCTCATCATTGTAGCATTTTCATGATTTGGGATATTACATCTTTAGCAGGGATTTCAGCGGTTAAGGTAGATGTGTATATATATTTCTATTTCTTTGTATATCAATGGAAGTGTCGTTGCTATTATTATTAGTTGTGAATAGATCTACTTCAATTCCAATATTTTATATGCTGTTACACGTGAAGATTAGAGATACCAGTTGGGCAATTGTTGTGTGGTGCACTAGGACAGATTAATTGAGCTGTGATCACAGTCTTGTAGATCATTTTATTTCTGCGTGAGTGATTTCTTTCCAACATTTACTCCAAAAACAATTTCCTCTATTTGGATTTTATTTTGGTTTGATGTATCGGCACAGACAGTGCAACTATCATTGAAATAAAAGACGTCCCTGGATTGATAATTTATCTGTACTTTTTTAGTCATTTAACCGTGATTAATACAACCCAACAACGTGGTAGCCTTTGGGCTTTCCATGTGTCGTGACCTCATTAGTCCAACCTAAACCAACCAAAAAATGACATGTAGCCTAGAAATTTGGGCCAACCACAAGATGACAAGTGTTAGCACACCACTGGTAAGAGAAAAATCAATTTTGATAAAAAAATTGACCCTTTTGACCTTGTTTGACTTTTAAAAAAAAATTCACCTGTTTGGAAAAGTGGATATCAAGCTCTAACTGTCTCATACAGATTCAGTTTTTGATGAAACGAAGTGCACCAGAATCAGGGTGATGAGACCTATGCATTCGTTTAGGTTCCGAGTGATTTTGAGCACTTTCAGTTTTTAGCAAATTTTTTCCCCAAATTCAATTATGATCACTCCTTCCCACTGAAAGGATTTTGGACCCAAAAAAGATGGTTATCTAATGAGAGCTTAATCCTGTTCACCTTTCCAAGTTCTATCAACCTAATTGTACTTGGAAAAATATTCATGACAACCACTTTGGTTCCTTGACATTCCTACTCTTGTAAATGGCTTGGTACTTCAACCAATGTTCTCCTTTCACTTCCGACCCAGTCCAACACTTGCTAGTTTCTTTCTTACTGATTAAACACATTTTTGTACCAAAGCAATCCCTCGGTGCTTGGAAAGCTTACTGATGGCCTTCCCACTGAGAATCTTGCTCCTCCTTTACATAAACATGCATTTGATGTAAGCTTCTCATTGGAAAACACTTTTTCAAGTTAAGCCCATCTGAGTGAAGTATATAAATGAGTTCCAATATCAATAATCACAAGAAAATAAATGATCATTCTTTTTGCTACCAATTAGTGCTAATCCATGATTAAAGTTAACTGCCCGTTAAGCACTAGTTAAGCGCAGTTAAGGCACTAATGATACATAACTTAATCCGAAATTAATTTTCGGATAAGTGCACATTAAACATTGATTAGGGTGAAAAAATCGTGGATTAAAGTTTTAAACCTCTGTGCATTTGTTGTAGCTCCCATTGTGGTCATCAGTGGTGGTCCTATGGTAAGGGGTTGGCCCTCATTTCCCCTGCCACAAACTATATTTAATATCATATATAATTTGAATGATATGTATTGTAAGGACCAATACGCAAAATAAACAGTAGAGCTTGGCGCTAGTGGAGGGGAGGTCGTGAGGTCAAACCCCGACGACTCTATAAAAAATTTTCCCAAAAATTATACAATGCATTTTGACCTTGGGGGGCACGTGGTGGCCTCTGAGCTTGCCATGTGTCATGACCTCATCGGTCTGACCCAAACCAACCAAAAACTAACATGTAGCCTAGAAATTTGGGCTAACCACAAGTTGAAATGTTTTAGCACACCATTGGTCGGAGAAAAACCAATTTTGACCAAAAATTTGACCATGTTTGACTTTTTTTTTGAAACTTTGCCTCTTTGGCAAATCAGACAACAGGCTCTAACTGTCTCATACAAATTCAGGTTTTGATGAAACAAAGTGCGCCGAAATCAGGGCGAAGAAACTTATCCAATCGTTCAGGTTCAAAGTGATTTTGAGCGCTTTCACTTTTTAGAAAAAATTTGCTCCCAATTCAGTTTTTGATTAGCTGGTCACTCCTACAGCATAGTGGAAATTTTAAATTAGGGAAGGGTTTATGTTTTGACGTTATTCTATTAATATCTATCTATATATGACCTTTAATTGTTTAACATATATTTTTATTATACATATTGTTATTAATCTCCTCATTTCCCTATATTTTGAAATGACCTACTGATCTAGTATGGTAGTTGTAAAATATTTGGCACAGTTTGTAGGAAGCTCTAGTAATTTTCAAACTCGACACAAAAATTGTTTGGTCTAATTTTTATTCTTCCAAATAAGTTCTGCCATCTCAATTTTTTCACAAAGTTTCGATAATTAGTCATTATATTTTTTTGTAGTTATGTTGCTCTTGAATACACAATGAGTGGGAATCTGATTATGAAGGGTGAAGTGTATAATTTTGGCGTAGTGTTACTAGAATTTTTTACCAAAAGGAAAATAATTGATATGTCACAACCACTAGGGTAGGGATACTTGGTTACATGGGATCGATCTCTCCTTAAAAGAAAAGTGGGATTGGAAGCATTGGGGAACCCTACATTGGGTAAAAATCTCCAATTCAACAACAAGCTTGAAACAGTTTCTTCCATCTGTGTTCATCCTAAAGTTTCAAATCAACCATTTATGGGCTAGGTTGTACAATATTTGAAGCTTGTTTATAATTATAGATATGCAAGAATTCGAGGTGTATCTACTAGTTTTAGTCACATAGGGGAGCGTAATGCTCATGATATAGAGGTAAAGGATGGATCTAGTAAACAATGGCCCCAAATTATTTAGTATGTACCTGATGGTAGTTATTTTGTAACAATTGATTATTATTTATGTATACTCCAAACACAGGAACTAGAGACAAAAAAGAACTTTCATCATCTTCTTTGTTGTCTACTTCTAGAAGCTCATTGAGGAAATTATCAGGACTGTTTAGGAGCCACAGTAGTTCTGGTACCCTGAGACCAAACAAAAGTAAAAAATCCTTGTATGAAATTAGGGGTATGGCAAGGGGTAGCATAACTAAGCATGGGGTCAAAAGGAATAAATATGTACATGAGATTTTTCCGTACTGGTTGTTTATATTTCTTTCACTTAGTTAAGACATGTATGGCATTTTGGTTATTAAGAAATGATATACAAAAGAAAGTTATTTTTTCCTCCATGTAGCAAAATTTTAAGCCATCAAATACCTTAGCCAAAAGGTACTTTCCTTGTGTTCTTAATCTTCCCATTGTATGACATCATGTTCATAAGCTAACTATGATATTTACTATTGATGGGTTATTATAATGAATGTTAGTTTCCAGTTAAAGTGAAGCATCAAGTTTGATGTTCTTTACAAATATGTTTACCCAAATTCTTGAGCAACATAATTTTTTGAGGGAAAAGAAAATATTCACACACTGAATTATTTTTTTCAACATTCTACAAGAAGGAAATTTCGCTTGCTGAAGATATCGCCATTTCAACATTAAGTTTCTTAAATGAGTATGGTTGATTTCTCACCCTAGATCCATAGACCATAATAATGGTTTAGAAGGTTATCTTAGAAAATATTGAGAAAGCATTGCATGCAGCCAAAAAAATTGTAAGATTGATCACATTTGGAGATAGCTCACACTAGTGATGCATTAATGGCTGATCAGGAGTTCATAAATTTTGCTCAAAATCAAAAGTTACAGGATTGGGTTGAAACTAGGATGGTAGCATAGATCTCATCTTCCTGATTTCGGTGTTGCAAGCGGTTCAGAAAAGTGATGTCGTATGAGGGAGATATCACGTTCTGATCAAAATGCCAAACAGGTAAATTGCGACAGTTTGACCAGGTTTGACTGGGATGCACAATCAGAAAAGTGGGTGGATGTACAGTCAACAAAAAGTAATATTTCTTGGAATATTCCTTTCCACCGAACTAATCACTGTTTGACAAGTGTCACAATATTATTCGTTGAACGGGGTTTGGAGGAGCCAATCATAGGGTGACACGTGGCCAGCCCTGAGGCCACCACGTGTCCCTACAACTGCACATTAAAATTTTGAAGGGTCTGTAAGAATCGAGCCCTAGACCTCATATCGGGCATGCGCATGGTTTACCACCCGAGCTACACATTGTGACTTAACCGTATTGGGTTACAGGTTGTATCACATTTACAGTTGGGGGTTGGAACCGCCAATTGTCCCAACCCGCCAATAGTTCCCATTATCTATTGTCACATGGAAATGTTTGTAATAGCCAACCCTGCGGTTAGCGCTAACCATAAACTCGACAGATCAACCCTCAGTTTAACGATAAAACTGCAGTTATATGCCTTGGGTTTTTCCCAACCGTTATGTTAATCGTGGGTTTTGGGGGTGCATGTGCCCAACCGAAACAATTAATGCTACGGTTAGATTCAGTGGAAGTTTAGGGGTGCACCTAAAGTGGCAAAAATTTCCATTTTTAGCTCCAGTTAAGTGGAGTTCTGCACTTTTAGTGGAGCTTTTCTAGTTGAAACTGGGAAAAAGAGAAGGAGACTCAATTTTTGACCATTCTGAGTGAATGAAGAGTCATTTTTGACTAATTGGAGCATGATGGAGCCATTGGTGTAGAGAAAAAAAACCATTAGAGCACTGTAACTACATGTAATAGCAAAATTTTGAGCATAATGAAAGATGGAAATGCCATTGGGAGTTGGACCATCAGATGTAGCCGAGGAGGGGTGAACTACTTCATCATGATTTCCATGTAAATTTGATGTGGTGACTTATTTCTCTATTTAAAAAAACCGTTCAGTGTTATTTAAGCTTGTTTTATGCTTCTAATTTACCTGAAATCATTTACAATTCATGGATCAAAACCTTAAACTTTATGCAAACTAATGAGACAAGTATGCACATGTTTATAAACTTAAAAGACACTTAGCACTGTAAAACTATTACAATCATTTCAAATCAATGGCCCATGGTTTGTTGAGTATTTTTCAATGAGCATTAAACCATCAATGCATTTTTTATTGTTTTTTTGCAGTTTCACTTCTTAGGAGCAGAATACCATATTTACAATTTGTCTTCTTTGTGTATTCTTCTCAAATACACTGAGTATATTGAGATTCCAGGATTGAAAAATATTTCATTTATTTCAACTTAATATACATAGATATTTGTGGCTTATAACCTTCTATTAGTTTGGTTTTTAAGAAATTTTGTACTTTTCCTTTTGTGGAGACATAGAAGCATGTTCTTTTAAGCAATGGAATTTATTTTCCTACAACATGAAATGTATGATTGAGGAGTGCTCTTCAACTGAACGAGCTATCCAATATATTATTTTTATAGAATTGTGAGACTGTAAACCATGCCACAATCCTTCACTCATGATATGGAAGCCCAAATAAAATACTTTTATCCACGAAAAGACTCGTTTCTCTACATTGGTAGGAAACTTGGGAGCATCTCTAAATTTTTAGTGATGGAAATATTCTATGAATGAATTGTTAAAAATTAGAAGAACATCTCTTGAAGTATTGATAAAATACTACTAAATTTTTCTTCACGCATCTAATAGAATGGGTAACATCTACATTTTTGAAATTTACTTAAAAGAAGTATATAGTTAAAATGCTTGAAACTATTGTTTTTGGTAATGCTTGACTAGTAGGTTTCTAGAAATGAATAATGAGGGGAACATTTATAAGATGTTGCAGAGATTTAGTAGAACTTCCACAACTATGGTCTCCCTACATCTCCCTTGTTTCTGTAGTAAAAGTAAAATTGAAATAAATATTGTAGTATAATGTCTAGAAGTTGTTCAATAGGTTTGCTCAAAACATAATATATAATATCTCAAGGGTTTTTTAAATATGCCTTCAAGTTAAAGTCAATATAAAAAATTATAAGTTAGAACCACATATATGTGGCACATAATTTTTTATGCTTTTCTTATGCTTTAGTTTTGCTATGTTAGTGGGTGGGGGCTAGGGGTGATGTGGAGTAATCTCGAATTCTTTATTTGAAGCATAATATTTTTTGTCTAATCAACTCATCATACTAGTAAATATGTTTAGGAGGTAGGTGCATGTTAGCAGGTGCACATCTGTAATAGACAATAGGAATTGGGATTACTTGAAAAAAAGAGGTCAATATACCCTAAGACCTAAAGGAATTATTTTATTCTATAAATTTACCAATAAAACATCCAGTTTAGTCTCCTATGACCCCTCTAAAACAATATTGTATCAACTTGGATAAGCTATCAAGTATCCCTAAAAAAATCTATGATGTTAGTGTGTTAATCATGTTGGAGGCCTCGGCTGAGGAGATACTATTTTCATTTATGCACATACAAGAACATTAATTGGAAGTTAATCAGAGTGACATTTCCACCTTATGTGATGGAATGATGAGGTGCATATGTACCTCAAAAAAGAGTTGTAAAGGGAGGATTTCTCTTTGAACATAAAGGGAAAGGAATTTTCAGCTTGGAATTTCAAATACATGAGTATATTAAATGAGTACAATGGGGGTATCATGGTTCTTCCATAATAATGGTCTTTTAATGCAGCATTAGTTTCCCCTTTATAACCCCAATGAGGTAGGTTCTTAAAAAATTTCTTGTCTAGTCAGATTGGATTTTTTTCTTGATTATTTTAAGGTTCAATAACTATTGGCAAAGATACATGGGTTGTATGTAGGAAATTATTTAATTTACTTGATTATCTATTTACTATAGTTAAATAAAAAACAATTGTGTACCCTCAATTAGTTGGTAATTTCCTCAAATATTGGATTAAGTGCAGGTGACCCACCACATGACAAATGCAATATCTAAATGGTACTCTCTAATGGTTAAGTTTTTGAGTATAGGCATGGTTTCCTCAAGGATGAAATTTTTCCAACAAATTAAATATATCCTTGACTTATTTTTGCCAACCAACTATAGTTAGTGTATTAACACCATTTTCTGAAAAGGTTTATAAATTCATTGTTGCAGGTGATATAATTTTGTTTGTCCTTGATGAGAAGTATCATGACATTTTCTTTCATGTTTCTATCATTTTAATGGTTGATACATTGTACGTAAGTTTTTATTTCTTGTTTTCCTCCATTAATATAGATTGGGCTTCTGGAATTTATGCTCAATTTTCTGTAAATGTTTTGTAGTTATGCGCTATAACTATGCATGGTTGTTAGTTAAAGACAATGGTTATCAAAAAGCAATGCGATATTTAAAAATGTTGCTCCATTAATGAGAAAATCCCATATCACATTTAATTATATTGGTGGCACTATGGATAGTTGACAATTGACCAATCCCAAAATTGATGAATGTCACTTTAATGTATTATGGATGCCATCTTTGTTTAATGTACTTTAAACATGTTCAAATTAGTATATTTTTGTTGTTGGTTACTTTTTTCTTATCATATCTTTTTTCCCACTCAAATCCTATTCTCTATGGATCTTTTTTTTATTCCCTTATATCTATTCTAAAAAGGTAGAGGGGGGATGAATTGTATTTTTGTAATGTGTAGTTATTTTTTTCTTGAGGTTCTTGTCTTCACACCCCTTTTCTAGTTGAAGTAATTGTGGGAGGACATAGTTATCATTGAGTGGCAAAGAGTTCTTTCCTTGTATCCATACAATTACATATTTGGATATTCATGGTGTGGATTTGGAAGTGTCTGAATGTCGCTTTGATATTTTGTCAGTGTAACAGATATTACCCAAACTTTTTGCTTACAATTTTTAACATTTTTTTAGTTGTTACGTTTCAATATCATTGTTATTGATTGTTTTATTTTGACATCTTTAATTAATTAATAAAAAAAAACACTCCCAATTAGTATTCTAGACCCCATAGCCAATAGGATTCAAGCATGTAGCTCATTATTCATAATTTTTTCATATATATACTCATTGTTTTTGGCTTTTTGGCATGCAAATCAATATTTTAGAGACACATTTTTATGACGTCACAACATATTTACATGATTCATAAGGTGAGAAATAAATATTTGGTGTAATTGCATATTTTATATTTGATAATTTTAGGTCATTTATATGTTATCAATTTCTTCAAATTTTCACTTCTAATTGAGTATTTTACTGAACATATTGAGTATCTTATACATGAATATTTTTCCCTCCACCCACTTTTCATAAATTCCATAACCATTATGTACAAGCTTCAATGCAATTTTCATTGTTTAGTAAAATAGTTTCCAATACTTTACAAAGTTTTATAAATTATTTAAAGTTGTAGAATTTACAAATTTTAAAGTTTCAAGATCTATTTTTTTAAAGTTTAATTCTATAAAGGGTGGTAGCTCAATGAAAGAGTATCTGATTTACAAGTAGGAGGTTGGTGGTTCAATTCCATCATGCCTTGATATTTATATGGAATAGAGACGATGGGTTTTTAGTGACAGATACTCTTTTAACCATCTCCAATGACTTGATGGTGACATTTTTCGACCCTCACCAAAATATGAAATGGTGACGGTCAAGGAACGCCACCATATATATGCATCAATAGTGACAATCATGAAAGGTCCATCACCATAAATCGATGTTGTTCATATGAAATGGTGACGGTCACTATCCTTCATTATATTCATTATTTGTGACGAACCTTCAATGTCACCACAACACTTATACTTTTGGCGATGCCACATTTGGTGACGTTCAGGTTTTTGGTGATGGAGGCTAAGCTCCATCACCATTTCTCAATGGTGACGATCACTATCTGTCATTATAAACCATTATTGGTGACATACCTTGAATGTCACCACAACACCTATACTTTTTGTGACGTTCAGTTTTTGGTGACAAAGGCTCTTTTGACCATCACCAATGAGCTTATGGTGACATTATTCAACCCTCACCAATGTCCTTTTTTCTTGTAGTGAATATCACAAATATATCGACTCATACATGAACACAATAACCCTAACCATTTTCACAAGGCAATCCAAACAAATACGATACATATAACATCAAGATCTTAATGAAATAACCTTAACCATAAAGTTAGTAGCATATAGAAACAACAAGCTATATATCATGCTCATCAAAAACATGTAACCTAATCATCAAGATGACTATCATAAAAAAACAACAAGTTAACCTATATCACACTCATCAACAACATATAACATAACTAACATAAAACAAAAATAGCAATGCATACCACCATGGGTTGTTATCACTCATGACTATTTGACACATGTACATATAACTAATTAACTAGCATCTATAATTATGAATGTAACAATAACATCAATAGAATGAAAGGAATACTCATAACCATAATGCATATATGAATCCTTAACCTACATACCTACATGCCATACATCCAAACCTATATGACAACATGCTCTTTCCTCGAAGTCCAATGTTGTAACTTCACTTTGATGGTCTGCATCTCCTGCTCTATCTTAGCCAACACATTAGCATCATAATATACCTATAACATCATGATTACCTAATCACATATAATGACCTTATTCACAACAACCTTCACCAAAACAATGCAAACTTGACCATGTGCAGCCACTTGACATGTATAACCAATCATGAATGACCAATGCATGTCCCACATATATCATCACATAAGTAAGCATACATGGACAAACCATAATCATGACTAATATGTGACCTAGAATAAACAAGCAATGCATACACTACATGTAGAAACATGTAAGAAAGCATGCACAAACAATATATAAGCGTGAACAAGACATAACCAGTCATACACTCATGAAAACATGGCGAAAACAACACCATCAAGACTTTCATGGAAACACCACTACCACCATGGAAAGAAAAAACATAGATGCAATAAGCAAATATGGACCACAAGAATAATAAAAATATACAAAATCAACAAAAATGCATGATAACCACACTGCCCATCAAGTCTGAGGGTTGAACCATACTATGACCACTCTATAACACCCTCTTCCCACATCTACCCAAGTAACTAACCAACCGTTATAAATATGTGATGGTAGGCTACTAGTATGATATTCAACCTTCTAGATGACTTCGACGAAGTGGAACCAACAAAAAACACAACCTACATACCTTGTAGAACAACCAAAACATACCCAGGAGGTATCTGAACCCCTAAGGCCTCTTACCCCTAGGTTAGACTGATATTATGACCATTTTGAGCCATAGCCAAAGGCATGACACTACATGTTAGCAGCCAAGAGGCTATAGCCATAGGCACAACTCAGAAAGCCTCTCACCAAGGCCCCAATTTCTTAGTTTTTTTCCCACAACTCCGATATTTGAGCCACCTTTTTAGGCTCAAAGCCCAGGTCACTTCCCAGAACTTCATGAAAACTTAGGTAATGATAAATAACATTGGAAAAATGATACATAAACAATCATTTCAAGAAGAACCCATATGTACCCCTCCCAGCCAGGATAGGAATTTTGTTAAAAATATCACAAACATTGAATCTATAGGTGTAAACAACAAATTTAAGCATATGGGTCTCATACTTATCTGAGAATCAGAAAGAATCATTGCTTCCTTACATCATTAGCTTCAATACAATATATTTGACCATAGATACACTATGCATTCATTTTCAAGTAAAAACATGGATAAATCCATACATCATCATTGATAAAATACATTCTTATACCCAACACAATAACAAAAAACAACGTAAAATTTGAAACGGGAACTATAAAATGAAAACAAGAACTCTAGCCAAAAGAGCCCCAAAAAACATGAAAAAAAAACCCAAAAATGAAAAGTGTGTATTCCAGAACGAGGTTTTGTTTTTTCAGGGTTAATTTGCAACATTTTTTAAAAATGGCAGTAAAACCAATTTTCATGTGCCAAATAAATTGGAAAAACACACTAATGTTGGTGCTAGAATACCATTATTATTTTCTGGGTACAATTTAAACATACTTTTAGTAATGACATTAAATATAAAATAATGAGATCTTAAACAAATTTAAATTCCAATAATTTGTATCCATGTCATTTAACATATAATATCATGAAACTAAAAATCCCTAAAATTATAAATATTTTCAACCATAATGTTAAAGATACAAGATATTTCACAATTTTTCACCCATAGAAATAAAAAGCATTAAATTTTCAACATATTTCAACCATGATATTATGAACAAATTATATAACTAAAATAACACAATGAAACATAAATGATTTCTCCAAGTTATTGTTGCATTGTAAATATTTTAGATAAATGAATTCATCATAATTAAAACATATAATCCAACAAACATAAAAATGACTCATAACTTTATGTAAGATCATATGGAAGTTAAAATATCATTTTCATTGCTCAATGAAAACATCATTTATATAAGTTGTCTCACACAATTATTCAAAATAACTCATATTTTCTTGCACACCATCAGAATTCACATCTTCAAAGGAATGAGTGGATGTAGATGAAGATGGTCGATATTCTTCTCTTTCATCAACTAGTGCCCCATTTGAGTTAACATGCAAGCCCACAACTTGAGGTTTCAATAGTCTTCTAGATATACGACTCTGTTCAACGGACTGCCATCTTAACACTGTTTCTTCTAGTAGCAACCTCTTCAAAATATCTATCATCCTAGAGCAAAGAGTTCCTCTCTTTGTTAAATTTAATTCATAAGAAAGTATGTTGAATTCCTCCAACTTTAAGAGCTCTGTGCGTTGATGATTTATATTTGTACCCTTTCTTTTTATCTTTATGCCATTTTTTTTATCAACTACCAACTCTGGCTTGTACACACCGTTGAAAGGGTGTGTGTTTGTGGCATACAAATTTACTTCAACACCTGTAACGTATTCATTTTCTATAATTACCTTTATAACCTTGGAAACCCATAATGGATAGCCATGTGGATATTCATGTTCTAACACTGCGATCATGCAACCATCCTTAATATCCTGTACTAAATCCTTGTAAAGGTCTTCCATGGCTTCACGTTGTACACAAGATCTTCTGGAACCAATATACATTTCTATTTCCTCCACCTGTGTATAATTAATAATAACTTGTGATTGTTGTTGTTCAAAAATGTTTGTTTCATACTATTCATTTGACACATTTTGTGGCCAAATTAATGGAGTCTTCAAAAGAAAACATTTATTTACTGGTCTTGAAAGGATACCACTCTGATCATTGAAAAAGGACTCCCACCAAACTGAATCAGCAACATCAAAATACTCATATGTATATCTAATGGATTTTTTAATTTCTTGCAGGCATTCAAAATAATATATATCTCTCTTATGCCTTCATGCATTATGAACTTCACCAACTTATTGTAATAACAATATATTTGACGCAAATATTGGATGATCTGGAATGAAATTCAAAAATTCCAAACTCGATGAGAACACCCATTCTATAGTAGATGAGTACTTATTTCCCCATATAAGTGTTTACCCATAATTTATTTTCATACAAAATTGATGTTGGAAGCTAATGTCAATAAGTTGTTCAATGCATCTCTCCTCACCATGTGATCCTCAAATAAACCTTCGCATGTCAACAGTTTCTTCTAACACATGAAAAGTAGACTTTGACATATATGATTTCTTAATGCATTCAATTAATGATGGAAAGATCCCAACATCCTTCCTCCTTAATGTTATTGAAAAACAACTGAACATCTGATCAATATGGTCATGAGTGTGCCCAAAAAGAAGGAAACCAACCTTTACCTTATTAAAAATTATCAATTCAACAAGCATGTTTAGATATCCAAAAATAATCTGATTTTTGTTTTCACGAAAAGTGTTGTCTAATTGTAGATACAGAATTTTAGGAATATTACCACACCAATGAGAAAGCACCTCATGAATTATTGTTATTGTTAGATTTCCATCATTATGAATATTTGGATATGTGAAGTAAACTCTTGGAGACATTTTCCCATTGAAGACCATACAACTGACCAAGTGAAACTGGATAAAATTTTCCTCCTGCAAATATTTGGGTGTGCGAAGAAAATGTGGTAGAAGTGTTTTCTTTTGGTCCATACCATCAATTATCGAACCTAAATATTTATTTGGATTATTATAACACTTATTTCGATGCTCGTCCAACTTTTTCCTTTCACTTGTTTTATATTTGTGATGCTCTTGAAGTGCTTTGACAATGGAATCTACACATAACATAAAATAAACCTATTAACAAATACATTTTCATAGTTGATCACTATACAATTTAAAATAATAATGTTATGAATGCTTACCTCTTTCTTCTCCTTCACATATATCCCTTTTTTTAAGAGAAGCACATGTCCTACAAACCCCCATCCTTGTCTTCTTAGGAATATGAACATTGTTGAATTACCTCCATATCTGCACTAAATATTGATATGTAATAAAACAACCATTTCCTTCAACACCTTCTGCATATTCATTTTTTAAGTTGTAGATTTCTCATCTTGAGAAATTATCTAGAATATGTATTGTAACTATACTTGGAAAATACTCTCCATGTTTTGAAAATAAGCCTTGTAGCCATGATATTGTAGTGTTTTCTAGCAGCACAAACTCTCGTTTATGATGAAATTCTGAATAATATGTAGGATCCTTTTCCAAATTATCTTGGATTCTTGGTAGATGAAAATTACCAATTGAATGAAAGATTTTCAAAGCCTTTCTACGAAGCAATAAAGACCCAATATGATAATGATAACATGCCAGTGTGGATTGCATGCACCCCACTAAATACGAATTCTACATGATTTTATTCATTGAAAAATAATTCTTCCTTTTCTCCAAATCAAACTTGAAATCCATACGTTTCAAGCAATCCTTTTTACAACTGTCAGTTGAAATGAGATCACTAATAGAAATTCTTCTCATGAGATATTCTACTCTTCCCCTTGTATAACTAGCACATTTTAGATTGGTACAGAAAGGTCTACTCCTACTCCTAGACATAATATTTGCTGGAAACATCTCCATAACTTCATCATTCTCTAAAGAAAGTATTTCCATCATCATTAGTAGGAATACTATTCTTACTAAGACCTTTTTCAATATAGTTAGGAAACTCACCACCATTATTGTTTGAAAAATATTCATTACCATCTTCGGTGACATGAAAAATTTCAATACCATCATCTGTGGTATTGAAATACTGACTTGGACGATATTCTTCACCATATTTATCTTTCCCTTCACCGTTGCTGCTCTCATAGTCCATAGGATTAGGAATATGTGGAAATTATGACTCTCGATGTATTGGAAATTATTCATCCTGGCCTTCATCACTACTGCTCTCATAGTTTGTATTATTAGGACTAAGTGGAAATTGAGACTCTCAATTTATTGGAAAATATTCGTTCTTCCCTTCATCACTACTGCTCTCAAACTCCATAAGGTTAGGAATAAGTGGAAAATGTGACTCTTTATTTACTGATTTTTTTTCAACTTTCTATTCATCACTATCGCTCTCATATTCCTTAAGATTAGGACTAAGTGGCAAATGTGACTCTCTATTCACTAGAAAATCTAGGTCCTGTCATTCATCACTATTGCTCTCATAGTCCTTAGGGTTAGGAGTAAGTGGTAAATGTGAAACTCTATCCACTAAAAATTTACATCATGCCATTCATAACTATTGCTCTCATAGTCCTTAGGATTAGGAGTCAGTGGAAAATGTGACTCTCTATCCACTGAAAATTCTACATCTTTCCATTCATCACTATTGCTATCCTAGTCCTTAGGATTAGGACTAAGTGGAAAATGTGAGTTTCTATCCACTGAAAAGTCTTCATCATGTCATTCATTACTATTGCTCTCAAAGTCCTTAGGATTAAGAATAAGTGGAAATTGTGAGTCTCTATTTTTTAGAAACTATTCATCTTTGCCTTTGTCACTGTTTCTGTCATAGTCCATAGGATTAGGACTAAGTGGAAAATTTGACTCTCTATTTATTTGAAATTCTCCATCCTTACCTTTGACACTATTTCTATCATAAAATGAAACTTCAGTATCAGAGGAATCCATAATGTTTAAAAAAAAGATGTTGAATGATACAAATGATCTCTCTCCCAATGATAATATATAGGTGAAAGAATGAAATTTTCCCTCTAAATTTTCCCTCTAAATTTTTTCGCCGAAAATTTTTGCTTGAAGTATGTCCCTTGAGATTTATTTCTACGATTTATTTAAAAATTTTCTACTAAAATATTATCTTGAATATTGAACGTAATTTCGATTTAAATTTCCTACACATTTTTCTTTTAATAATTTTTTTCCAAATTAAAATAATCGTAATTAATTGTATAACATTTACCTGATTATAAATTTTATTTTTTTAATATTTATCATAGTTTTTATCCCACATTCACCCCGTCGAAAATCAATTTTGTAATTTTTTATTTATAAGAACTTTCATTGTCACTATTCCTCACATTACATCCAGATTTCTTGAGGTTTATTTAAAAACATGGAACGATTTTCAGGAGAAACAATATTGTCAACGAGAGATTCTCTCTTTTGAAAAGTTAGTTCCCCTTCTACTTGGACAATTTCAATGAAGAATTTGATGAAAATTATTTGTTATATGCCAACATATCAATTTTTTTACATCCAAATTACCATAAAAAAACCAATTAAAATAAATATACTATCTAAAATAAAATAAAAATCCACATAGACATGGTGGGTGGGCCCACATGGGGTCGACACCTGGCCACTATGGGCAGAGTGGGCGTGCCCACCGGCCCCTTATCAAGAAGGGGTCCCAAATCAGGACCCCTGCCTACCCGGGGGGGGGGGCATTGGGAATGCCCACCTGACCCATGGTGGTCGTGTTGTGGGCGGACACACCCATGGGCAGGTGTCTGCCCGAGCCCAACGGTAACCCTCGAGCACTATTGGGCTCGGGCGAATGTTGAATTGTGGCCAGATGCGTCCATGGACGAGTGTCCGCTTGAGCCCAACGACAAACCTCGAGAACGATTGGGCTTCGGTGAACTCCTGCCATGGGCGTGTCTGCTTGTGGTACGACAACCTCAGGTGTTGTTGGGCTTGGGAGGACTCTTGCCCCTTGGTACATCTGCCTGCATCACGACAAGCCCATAATGTTTGCCCGAGCCCGACAATGCTTAGGTGCTACGTCCGTTGGCCTCAGGCAGAAGCCCGCCCGCAGTAGGAAAATTGTGGGTCGGTAGTGTTCCAGGTGTCCAACCAAGCCCAACGACACCCTCAGGCTGTCGTTCCCTTGGGTGGATGCCCGCTCGTATAACGAGAACCCATGACACCATGTTATGGGAAGATGCGCCGACAGGCAGGGGTCTGCTCGAGCGCAATGACCCGAGAGTTGGCCCCCCTACCTGGAAGGGGTCGATTCTGAGAATTGGCTTCAATTCTCAAAATCGTAACAGGGGGTTGATTCTCAAAATCAGCTCCCCCCCCCCCCCCCAAAAAAAAAAAAAAAAAAAAAAAAACTCACGAGGTTTGGGAGATGAGATGAAAAATAAAATTGATTTTTTTCCAATAAGGTCGGGGAGAAAATGTTAGAAAAGTTGATTTTTTTTAAAGGAACTTTTTTTAAATTTAGGGAGGGTGATTCTGAGAATGATCCTCAAAATTTAAAAAAAAAAATAATTTGTTTTCCAAGGGGGTTTTTGGGAGATGATTTGTAAAAAAAATTAAATTTTGTTTTACAGTCGAGGTCGAGGAGAAAATGTAATTTTTTTTTTAAGGAACTGGTTTTATATTTTGATATGTTGGATTAATCTAAATGCACACTAAAACTGGAGGTGATTTACATGTTTCTTGTGTGTTTTAGTTTTTATTTTTTATTTTTTTCATTTGTTTTGTTTATGTAAGATATTTATTTTCTTATGATTTACTAATTTATATGTACATATATATGTTTACAGGAAAATGACATCAAGGAATATTTTTGTCAATCTTTTTGGACCAAAGTCAACCATTGCATCATCTGAAGTTGCAGCTGGGCCATCAAAAAATATTGTTGAACGAATTCCACCTCCGTTAAATATTGAAAATGTAGGAAATTTCGCCTCAAAAGAAAAAAAAATTGTTTCGCACTGGAAGAAATCAAAAGAAGTAAGTCGTACAACATATGCATGGTTTCTAAAAGATATGGAAGACAAAAATCTGCAAGTATATCTATATGCTAGTAAGAATTTTGATGTTGAAAGTTATGAGTTGGTGGGAAAAGTACTAGACCTATATATTTTTCTGAATTCTAAAAATGTTTATATACTTTCAAAACCACCCAAGTCACATGATAAGCTTAGATATCATTATACATTGGTGATGTATAACGTGAGGGAAGATTCTTCAAGGATATGCAAACAAATCGTACATGATATTGCATAAAATATTGTAAGTATTTTTATTTACACTTATGTGTTTTGCGCTATTCTAACTGTATCATTATATTTTAATAACTTGGTTATTATTGACATATTATATTTTTTTTTACAGGATTTTGTTGAGGTAATTTCAATTATGTTGGGGGGAATCTATTATATAGAGAGAGATATTATGAATGTTGTATCCATTTTCCATGAACATGAAGAAGAATATATGGGAAAGAAGGAAAAAAAAAAAAACTTCATGATGCTATAAGAGTATATCAAATGGATCAATCTAGTAAAGATAGAAATGTTGCTTTTGAAAATGAGGAATTTGAAGCTGAAGATGAAGAATGTGTTGCCATTACTAAGGATTAGATTAGAACTGATGTTAGAAATGAGAAGAGTCATTAAAAAACAAAAACAAAAATTACTAAGAATGTCTCCCTTCTAGTTGACGATGATGAGATTCCTTCGGTTGAAGAAAATATCATAACCAATAGGAGGAAGAAACAAGAAATTAGTCATTCTAAAAAAATCATGGACAACAGTGAAGGTCCTAGTGCAAACTGAAAATGAAGCAGGGAAATCATTACACCAGGAGTTGATTTAAAGGATGGCATTATTAAACAAAACAAAATTCCATTCGACATCATTTTTCAAAGACAAATTTTATTGAGGGTGGTCAGTCATTTCAGCTTAATTTCATTCAAGTCTACAATTCAAATAAAGGAAAATTCAAATATCAAATTAGAAAGCCACACCAGTCGCATGTTCACAACTTGAAACATTGATGAGGTACAACCATTTTGCACATGTGGTTGATTATGTTCTTCTTGTTGATGCAATTCAGGTTCCTAACAAAGAAGCATTTGGCAAGTCAAAATATTTTGAATATAAATATTATGTTCTTGGGGGCAACCATTTTGTAGAATATCAAAGGAAATTGATGGAGGAATATCCCAATAACCCATGTTTTGAAACAATGAAATGTATCATTTATGCTGGTTTAAATATAAAATAAAATTTATTGGCATGAGATCACAATTCAGATAATGAGTAAAGGATTTCTATGACTTTCATCCAAAGGTTCAAATTTATTCATAGTGAATTTGAAGACAAATTTGGTGGGGATAAGACAAAGGTTGATCATGCATTTCGGAAGGAACATTGTATAGAAATCAATTATAAAATAGAAGAAAAAATAAATTCAAAAGGTGAAAAAGTAAAATTTTAAATATTCGAAGGTATGGATAACATTTTCCAGTTGTTATTTAAAACTGGAGAGATATGGGAATTGATTGATCATATTTTTGAGTTGTGGGAGAACATTGGCATAAAAAGTCAGAAGGTCAAAAATTCTAAACCATTGATATGTACTAGTAGTACATCAGGTCCTGAAATGAAGCTACTTCCAAAATATATGACTATCACACCTTGGAGATCAATGCAAGGAGTGAAGGATGAAAAATTTGTCAAAACAATATTATCTCGTGTAAATTCAGGAGAAATATCAATGAAGGAAATGTCTAAGGAATTTATAAATTAAGTTTGTTATTTTTACTTATTTCTGGATTATAAGTTTTTGTTAAATATACTATATTATTGTTGGTAGTATTTGTTATACATATCACTATATTAACCTTTCTTACTTTATTTATTCAGTCACAAGGTTTATATGAGAATACAAGAACATATGGTTAAATTGTTAAATGAAGATAGTTGGGATTGTGTTGTATGCAACTACCTAGATTCAAGTTCTAAATTAGTGCTAAAATATTTTTATCTTGCATTTAAAAATGTATGTTTATTTGGATATTCATTTCTATTCATATGTATATTATTCTTATTTTATAACTTATACATATATTTGTTTATTTCATTAAATATGAAGAAGGATGCAAATGGAGCACCAAAATGTTTAAGAAGCTTTATTGAAAAAATTAAAATGGAAAAGATGAGAAAAAAACATTTAAGTGATGTTGAACTCGATCCCAACCTTAATATTTTTCATTTGGAATGGGATCCAAACTATCTAGTATCAAATAATATGAAGTGATTGTGGAGACATTGAAAAACTCATACCTAAAAGGGATTATTCCCTAGTTATTGCAGATATTCGTCATGGTTTCAATATCCCAAACATTTAATAAGATAGTGATCCTTATACTTATCAAGATTTCAGTAAAGTGGTCGCGGGATTTCTAGAAGTCACAACACCACCATTTTGGATATTTGTGACATTCCATTCAGACACACAATTGGGGTTGTTATTATCAAGTTTCAAGGGAAAAGCAAAGTCAAGGATACAAATTACATGGTAAGATGTTGAAATTGTATGTTTGGTTAATGTTAAAAAATCATTTATGTACAAGTTAATTGAACTTTTACTATTTCATGTTGCAGGAAAAAGTAAAATATTATTTGTTGCGAAAATCAACCAACTATAAGTGACTATGAGTTCATTCATGTTGAAAGTTGGAAAAAGGATGATAGCTATAAGCCTATTATTTTCAATCAAATAGATGGAAAGAGTCATAGCCAAATACTAGTCCGTGATGTTGTTGTAAAAAATCTAACATATGAAGATAAAGAAGAAAAAGGAGAGATAGTTAACATACATCGAAAACCACAGTCATTGATTAACTATCTTTTAGATTTGTGTTCAAATGAAGGAGATTGGGTTTTGGATTTATTTTCTGGCTTAGGTAATTTTTATTATATAAAAATGAATTTCACTATTTTATTTTTAAATTTTTTTGTGTTTATACTAATTTACTAAATTTTTTCTTTTGTACTTGATGATTAGGTACAACACTAGCATGTTTCTTACAAAAAGGAAGAAATTGCATTTCCATTGAGAAAAACCAAGTACAATGAGAAGTTATTCACCAAAGAATTAATGCTCTTCAATTTCTTCCAGATGCAATGCAAGAAGTTGGTTTGAGGAAAGGGGATTTTAATGAATCCTTGTGGAAAAAAAATCAAAGGAACCTCAACCAAAATTAGATGGAATGATTGGAAATGCATACTTTGGGACATTCACAGACATCAAAGATCCATCAGAAGAGGAAAATGATCAAACTGAAGCCAATAATGAAAATATCGTGGAAGAAGACAATAAAGAAACTCTTGAAAAAGAAGAGTTTGGGTGACGTGATATTATTGATTAAATTTTAGTTAAGCTTCCAAATGAAGCTCATTTTTTGTAACTATTAATAAGTTATACTTGTAATGTTTTGACTTTGACATTTTATGAGAATAATAAGTATTTAATTGTTGTTATTATATTTTTAGTATTTGAATAATGTGATTTTCACTTCATTTTTTACGTGAATCATTTAATTTTTGAAAAAAAATTGTTAATTTTATATACTTTTTATATTCATAAAAATTGTTAATTTTTATACCTTTCTTGTTAATTTTTTCCTATAAAAATGATTTATTTGACATGTCACTTTTAGAAAAAAAAAAGACTTAAAATGTGTATTTTTCATTTATATCTATGTTCAAAATGTGTCTTTTTATGTAAATTATTAAATATTCTTTCTTTCTTAGTGACAATTATTTCATGTGCAATGAGATATTATTTAACAATATACAATTAGACAGAAGATTGAAGCTTAAAAAAAAAAATCAATTTTTTTTTAATACTGGAAAAAATCAAATATCTCATTAAAAAAAAGGAAAATAAAAACAAAAAAAACAAATAATCCTAAAAAAAAATTTAAAAAAATATGTAAATGAAGATGAAGAATACGCGTACTTCTAAAAATGTTAAATTTAGAAAATAATTATTAGCATTTAATACATTAAAAAATTTAAGGTAAAAGATAAGTCTTCTAAAAAAAGGGACTGTGCTAGAATCATCACTTTTCAAAATTAACATAAAAATCACTAACATTTCAAAAATAATGTTTATACTTGGTACATAAGAAAATTTAATGTGTCAAAAACATGTTAAAAAAAAATTAAGAGTATTCTGAATCAACACATTTCAAAATCAGACGATTTTTTGCTACCTAAAAAAAGCGAGTACTCGTTTCCGTCCTCGTTTCAAAGTTTACGTTGTTAAAATAAATACAATGGATACAAAAACACTATAATATATACATAAACCAATACATTTGAATACTAGATACCAAAAGAATGAGATCTTCATTATTGAATGTAAAAACCAATGGAGATGGGACTTCCACATTCCACCTGACTATAGATTGGCTGAGCCAAATCTATATTCAACCAATCACCCTTGTGCCATATTCCAAGCATGAATGTGGGATCTCATAAAAAACAACAATCATAATCAATCAAGGGATTCCAAAGGCCAAACCACCTCAAACCTCAATCGGTGATTCCACCTCATGGTCGAACATCATAACCATCACAGATTGGTCTCTATCCAAGCTAAGTCTAGGGCTCTAGAGTGTTTGTTCCAACCAAGGCTCTGGGACTAGTAACTCAACCCCAGCTTTTTATGGGCTCCATAGTGGTTATCCAACCAAGGCTCCAGGACTAGTAATTTAACCCAATAGCTGTCCGTTGGGATTCAGATTTGTTTTCTAACCAAAGCTCCAGGAACTAATAACTTAGCCCAAAAAATAAAGGAATCATGAGAACCAACTAGAAAACAATAAATGGAAATAAACCCACAACACCATGGCTATCTAGGAAAAGGAAAGGCTAGGAAAATCCACATGCATATGCCATGCATGCCAAAACTAGTGAGGAAAACATACATGCAACTCGTTACCTGCAATAAAATCCCACTATAGTTGCTGATCCCAATGTCTGCTTGCACTTTCCTCCTCTTCCTTTTCCTTCTTGCTCCAAATCACGAAGTATCCACACTCTCCAAGAGTGCTCCAGGAAAAATCTAAGTATCCAAGAGTATGAGATAGCTCCAAACTGAACTAAACAAAATCTTACGAACTGATCCTCATAAGGCATTTATTAATGAGGCCTCTATTTTCTTCATTTTCCTTCATTTTCCTCCTCACATGAAACCTGTGACCTTTCACCTTCCTTTTCTCCTTTTTTTTTGTTATTTTCTTAAATAAAATGCCAACTAATGCCTCATGCATTTCCAAAGCCTTTTCCATTGTCTTTTCCAATTTACTTTAGCCATAATAACTGAAATGAACACCAGGTAGGAGGTTTTCCCCACCATTCAGCTTGGAATACATATCCCATCAATATTGGTATTATATATTTTTTACTTGTATTTTTACCAGGGCTATTACAAATATCTAACTAAAATACTGCAAGAGTGAATGGTTTTGTTTTAGGATGATTGTACTAACGCATTATGAGTTGATACAATTGATATGTACTTGGGTGTAATTGTGTGCTAGTTGAAGTATTGTGATTTTGACTCTTGTTTGATGATGACATGGTTTCTAGTCTTAGAAAATCTTGATTTTAAATGGATAGATATGATGTCTTGATATTTCAAACATGTGATTGAAATGTGTGAATAGTTGCAGGGAAACATGCTTGGTATTAGTATGACAAGATAATGGTTGAATTATTTATATAACTAACAACTGGGTGATGTGATATCATATATTAAGGCTCAATTGTAGCAAGGTAAGTGGCAAAAGAAAGGAATTGAGTGAGAACTCATTAGGCTATGTTTTGAAACCCTAATTCCAAACAAATGAGCGCTTTTCATGGAAACATGAAATCTTATTAACCTTGAATTTGTTTGACATTATGTGGATATATATATTTGTTAACATGTATTTGACAGGTATAATAATGGGTTTCCTCTATGGATGGATCCATCAAGGAATTGGAGTTCATTGAGAGGTATACACGTTCAGTTACAAGGCAATGTGTTGGCACAACAAGGTAAGGTAACTGGTATATTGTTATATTTTTTTATACACTTACAATTATGTGTTTATGGTAGTATGATACATGGGATTGCATGGAAAAGAGACAGACATGAAATCTTTGAAATGGCTTTGGTTAAGCTTTCCCTTGGAATATTTGGGAACCCATGTGGGATTGAGTCATATTGTTTGTTTCCAGTCTTTTGCTTTTGGTCTTTTGTGGTTTTTGCACTTGATTTGTAGTTTTGTTTATGTATAACACAATACATGCCACTCTATTGTGGTACTATCGTATTTCTTTTGGATTTTGTGGTTTTATTTTTCTTGTTTCTTGTTCTTTCCTTTTGTGTAAGTTTTTTGGGAATTGTTTGGGGAAAGGGAAAGTAATGGACCTTGGGGAGAGCTGCATGGTACCCAACATGTAATGAAATACATAGATGAAGCTTAGGGTATGAGTAAGTGCAACGGAAGGTAAGAATATGAAAATTGGTTGGACTCATTGGGTTCATTATGGTAAATGGATGGTGGTAGTACATACATGAGAAAGGAAACATAAAAGGTAAAGAAAATGGATATGAGGTGTTATATGCCTTAGCTATGTTGGGAACTATTTATCTCAACATTGTGCATGTTGTGTGTTAGGGATCCTTAGTTTCCCCAGGCTAAGAAAGGAAACCAAAGAGGTAACCACAGACCAACTTTTGACTTGGTATCTAGCCCTTCCAAATCACAGAGGGCTCCTCAAAATCAATCTCACAGCCAATGGAAGTGACTGGAGAGTATTAGGGTTTTAGGCTAGTTTAGTAGGGTTTTTTATTTAGGTTTTGTTGATAAGAACCACGAGGTTTAGGAACTAGGCCAAGTGTTCCAAAGTATCAACTGTAGCTATAGAATGAGGCAAGATAAATATAACTAGCGAAACAATTTGAGTTTTTCATTGTAGTGTAAGAAGTTAAGTGATCATAATGAATTCACTTATTGAGAGGATGAAACACTTATATTCTTATCTTAAAAAAAACAGCGGATAACAAAATGTTTTCTCTTTCAAACCTTAAAATATAAAGCATAGGAAGAAAGTAGATGGTTGCATGAACAACTTGAACATCAGATGCATAAGAAAAATAGAGAAAATCACTGTCACTAAGCACATCACAAGAATCCCATAAAAACAGTTGTAACTGCCTGTAAATTACTCCCGCAAATAGTCTATTACACCATTTCCAAAAGGTGTGAAATTCAAACATCCAACCCTCTCAATGATTTTATTTTGAGTACATATAGAAAATAAAACAAGATTCCACCTCTAGGAGTTGAATCCTGATCCATAGCAACTAGTTAATGAACCTAATGACTCATTGCCTCATGCTAGGGAAGTTAGAAACAACTTTCCTCTTTTTTAGCTAACTAATAGAGATTTTCTCTCAAGGCATTAATCATAAGATTATTTACAAAGATGACCATTAATAAGCCAATTAATCATCAAAGAACTCATGATCCAGCTGTTACATCGAACAAGTTTAGCTTTGACCTCCATGTGTAATGAAAAACCTTCTATCCCAGAAACGGATCAAAATTTCTCACAAACACATCAACATTTTTTGCAAAAACACAACAAAACTTTGGATGATGATTTGGAGGCCTTCCCAGATGATTTTTTTGTTGCAAAAGGTATGGTTGGAATGTTTAAAAGTCAACAAGAAATGTGTGTCTAATTTAATTTTACCTAAAATTAAATTAGACAATAAAATGTAATCTTATCTCATAATCACTTGTAATAGTTAAATGAGTGTGATAAACTCAGTTAGCTCATGAATTTAGAGTTGAGGGAGGTTGGTGAGGCATGCAGAGTGATTCTATTAGTTATGGAGTTTGAATTGCAGTTAGTGAATTATTTTAATGCATGAGAAATGAGTTAACTTAATTTATTGAGTTAAAGTCAATTGAACTAGTTGTAATTGTTTGTTGCACTAGTGAGAGATCAAGTGAATTAAATCATATTTAATTCACATGCAGTGATATACCATGCAATTGATGATTTACTTTTAATAGATGCATGCATTTTAGTTCCAGTGGAGACCTAATTAAGACAAAGGTTAAAGTGATGTTAACTATCAGTTGTATCATTAGTAGGTTGCCCGCATGCAATCGGAATTCGATTGGATTTCCCATGATCCTTCCGTAGTTTTGGAAGGTTGATATCCCTAAATAATTGGGATTACATTCCACATGAATTGTGCAAGCAAGGCAGGTTGATTAGAGGCTAGAAATTGGCTAAGTGCTAGTCGACTTTGTTTGGGTCAGTGTGAGATAGTTGTGAGAGTGCAGGAGAATCTTGTGAGAAGAGTGCATTGTAGTTGTTTCATGATTCTATGGTAATATAAAATAGAAGATAGAGGGGTTTTTAGTAGCAAGCTTTCCCCAGGAAAATATCTATGTTGTGGTTTGATTTTCTTCTTCCTTTACTTGATGTGATTGGCGATAATGTTTGTTTTCCGCAATTGATTTGTTGGAGGCTTCAATATCTAGATTTAGTACATTGCTTCGTCATATTTAATCCATTGATATACATATGTTTGTATAATTTATACATGGTATCAGAGCACAACAAATCACTATAGTGGAGGAGAAATTGAGTTTGTGACCGAATAGAATTTGAATTTGCAAAATTATTCCTGGTGCGACAGGCAGATCATGATCTAAATGGATTTCAATGGCTTGAGATTGGAGTATTCAATTAAGGGTATATATAACAATATTGCGTGGAAAGATAGGATGGAGGCAGTACTGGAGGACAATGGGTTGAAATAATTCATTGATAATGACATTTTGAAACCCATTGTAGCAGATGCTGAAAATCTTAATGCTTGGAAAAAGAAGGTTGCAAAGGCGAGGAGGATCTTACTGGAGGGAGTATGAGACCACATTGTCTCGAGTATCCATGGAAAAAGAACACAATATGCAATGTGGAAAGCTTTGACAGATTTGTTTCAAATAAGTAGTGATCATAGAAAATTGGCATTGAAGGAAAAGCTCAGGAAAATCAAAATGGAAAAAGGAAACACCATTTTGAAATATTTAACAAAGTTTTTCCAATATCGGGATGAGCTTGGGAGTGTTGGAATTACTGTCGCAGATGATGACTTGGTGATCCTAGCTCTTCTAGGAATTCCCAAGAGTTGGCATAGTTATCAGGACTCTGCTAATGGGAGGGAGAATATGCCATATTGGGAAAGGCTTTGGTCGGATTTGGTGCAAGAAGAATTCAGGTAGAATACCAGGGACGGATCTTCATCTAAGACAGATGATGAAGAAAATTGCACTTTGGTTTCTAAGGAAAATAAGGGGAAAGGTAAGAAATAATATTCCAAATCTGAGTCTAGCAAAGATGACAAGAATCACGACATGTCCAGAGTGAAGTGTTTTCACTGTCTTAAGCATGGACATTATGCAACTAATTGTCCACAAAAGAAGAAGAGCAATAAGGCTTCAGGATATACAGCTGATGAGGCTTTGGCTTCAGAATTTTAGCTTGAATTATTTCGCATTGCATGCATGATGTCAAGTGAAATGAGATCAGTGTGGTACTTGGATAGTTGTGAATCTTTCCACATGATGGGAGACAAAGAAATTTTCAGTAGCTTGGAGGAGAAGGACCTCTAGATGCATATCGAAATGGGTGATGACAGGCGGTACAATGCTACCGGGATTGGTACAGTTACCTTCCAGAGACAATCAATTAAACCCTTCTTATTAAAAGATGTAATGAATGTACTAGGCTTGAAGAAAAATTTAGTTTCAGTCACAATGTTGGAGGATAGAGGATATGATGTAGTTTTCAGTAAAGGAAAAGCCAAGAAGATTGGGATTCGTGTGAATAATCTATATAAACTTGATGTCTATGGCTGCGCAGTATTGATGGGTAAGGTGGAAAAAATGGTGAGCCGGGATGAAGGTGAGTTATGGCACAGGAGATTGGGCCATCTACACCACGGGCCTTGAAGGTCGTGCAAAAGATTTCTATGGGTCTTCCCAAGGGTACTCTTGCGTAGTTAGACACATGTAAGGGATGTACTATGGGGAAATATACAAAGGCCACTTTTCATGAGAAGGAGAACCGAGCTTTGTAAATCCTTGAGAGAGTTGGCTTAGAAGTGTGTGGACCATTCTCTACTGCTTCGACAGTAAAGCACAGGTACTATCTGATCTTTGTTGATGATTTTTCTAGAAAGTGTTGGATCTACTTCATACAGAGGAAAGATCAGACGTTCTCAAAATTTCTTGAGTTCAAAGCACTGGTGGAGAAAGATACGGGGAAGCATGTGAAGGCTCTTAGGAGCAAAAATGGTGGTGAGTACATCTTCAATGAATTCAAGAACTTATATAGCAAAGAAGGAATTCATAGAGAGTTGATTGTGCCTCATAACCCACAACAGAATGGGGTCACAGAAAGAAAGAATAGAACAATTTTGGGTGTAGCATGAGCGATGTTGCATGACCAATGCCTACCATTGCATCTATGGGCAGAGGCATGCAACATGGTAGTATTTGTGCAAACCGTATTCCTCGTCGAATACTTGGCATGATTTCACCAGAGGAGGATTTTTCTAGTAAGAATTGATGTTTCATATTTAAAATTTTTGGCTCATCTATTTATGTGGATGTGACCAAAGACTCCAGGAAGAATCTTAAACCAACAATTGAGATTGGGATATTTTGGGGTACATTGATACTCCCCAAAAATATCAGGTGTATTTTCCGAACAACGTGATGACTGTTCTGAGATGACATATAAAATTTGATGATGAGAAAGCCATGTGATTGTCCCCTGAGAGGGATTTGGATTTGCACGCATATGAGGAACTCTTGGTTCCAAAGAATGAACCTCAAGATGTGGATAAGCCACATGCAGAGGATCATGGAGTGGCAAAAAATACTCATGTAGAGCCATCCACCAGAAATGGTAGAAGGTGCACCACAGAAGCTGATAGATTAAGACTTGATGTGATAGAGCATGTAGGATCACCTACTTCACTGTGCATATAGAGACAATCTCCGAATAGGTTTACTGGATACATGGCTCTTATGAGCAAGTATATTGTTACATAACCATCCTCCTTTAAGGAAGCAATGCAACAACCAATTTGGGTTGACGCTATGGTTGAGGAGTATGACTCCATCATCAAGAAAAGTGCATGGGAAGTTGTCCCAAGACCTGTTGGAAAATCAGTGGTTGGATCTAGATGGATCTATAAGGTGAAGCAAGAAACAAATGGGAGTGTGGAGAAGTACAAGGCCAAATTTGTGGCTAGTGGATTCTCACAAGTTGAGGGGCTTGAATATGAGGATACTTTTGCACCGGTTGTGAGATATTCATCGATTAGATCTATCCTTGCACTCTCAGCACAGATGGAGTGGAACATTCATTAGATGGATGTGAAAACTATGCTTCTCATTGGAGCTATTGAGGAAGAAGCATACATAAACCAGAATTTTTCAAGATCTTTGACAGTGAGTCGCATATGTGCCAACTCAAGAGAGCACTATATGAGTTGAAACAAGAACCCTGTGCTTGGTACACTTGGATTGACAACTATTTCACTAGGTTGGGCTTCACCAAAAGTGAAGCGGATGCAAACTTGTACCATATTTTATTTGATGGTAAGCTCTTGATTATCGTACTTTATGTTGATGATCTAATTTTGATAGGTGATGAGTAGCTGATAACTTCTTGCAAGGGAGTTCGAACTGAAGGACATGGAACTCCTTCACTATTTCCTTGGTTTGGAAATATGGCAGCGGAATGGTGAGCTATTTTTCTTTCAAGGAAAGTATGCCAAAGAGATTCTGGGTAAGTTTCACATGGAGGGTTGTAAACCCATGGAGACTCCTCTTCCAGGAAATTGGAGGAAAGAGGATGCTACTTCAGTAGAAGTAGTGGATTCTACTCTTTACAGGAAGCTAGTGGGTTCATTGATGTACTTGGTGAACACCAGACTAGACATTTTCTACGCAGATAACGAGTTGATTCAAGCTATGGTTAAGCTGACCAAGCTCTTTTGGAAGGCGAGGAATCATGTCTTGAGATATCTCAAGGGCAGTACATAGTATGGATTATAGTACAAACAGACATACGGAGTGAATATTCGAGGCTTCATAGATGCAGATTGGGTAGGCATTCCATCAGACAGAAAGAGTACATTAGGAGGGATCTTCAACAAAGGATCGACAATATTTTCTTGGTACATTAGGAAGCAACGATCTGTGGCACTCAGTTCAGCCGAGGTTGAGTACATGGCAATAAGTTAGGCTGCATGTGAGGACATCTGGATGAGAAATATCATGTTTCGCTTGTTTGGTTCTCAAATGGATCTGACAATGACACATTGTGATGACCAGAGTTGCATTAAACTCTCATTTAATCTGGTATTCCATGATAGGTCCAAGCACATCGACATCTGGTACGACCATTGTTGAGCTGCACTTTTGCCCAAATTTTTACGATTTGTATGAACTAAATACATACTTGTACCAGGTGTTTTAATCATTATTAATCCATTATGTTGTTAATTAGAGGAATTTAGAAATAATAGCTATCATTCTTGTTTTTGGTTAATTCGATGAGTGTTTTTAATAAATTTCTTCCTGGTTGTAGGAATGAACTCAAGTGCGAATTCACCAAATGAATAAAAGCAACAGTTGGGTAGTTGAATTTTTGTAGGTTAAAATATCAAATTTGCGACCAAATGGAGCAGAATCTCTAAATTCCAGGACGTGGGTTGTGTTCAGAACACCATGTTTCTTATAACCCAGAAACCATTTGGCAAAATTCAGCTTCGTGAAAGAGTTATCGTCAGGGGAATATTCCACTGAAGACCACTCCTTAACGTGAATATTGGGTCTCTATGAATATTGCTACTCTGGTTATGTTTGGGGATTAAAAAAAATCTCAGTTTACTCTCAAATGCTGCTAAAAGGTTGCTTACAAAACAAAGTTCTCCTATTGATTTGCATAAAAAGGTCATTTCATCTTTTCTTAGGCCTCGTAGCTGGAGGCCTCCTGTAAATAGGGGATTCTTCTTGGATTTTGATGAAGTGGGTGAGCTATTTTATGTTGCAGAAAAAATATTCATGCATGAGCTAGCAATCCTAGAGTTGAAGGCTCCAGTTAGAATATTTGGTGATCTTCATGGACAACTTGGTGATTTAATGCAATTATTTGATGAGTGTGGATTTCCTTTAACTGCAGGAGATATTACGTATATTGTCTAACTCTTTTGGGAGATTATGTTGATCAAGGTCAGCACAGTTTAGAAACTATTACCTTGCTTCTTGCACGTAAGATTGAGTATCCTAATTCAAAGGAGAAGATTAAATTATATCAATCTAAAATTGTTCTGCGCAAGAGCAGATGTGACAATCGAATAAATGAAATTACATAAAAGGCAGCGTAATGAAAAACTACTAGTGTTCATCCTCAATCATGGCAACCTGCTAGTGGTATACTCATGACTAATGACATAAGTGACACTAACCTAGAAGATGCTACCCCGTGCTTTGCATTATCAAAGAATGACTATATCAGCCTCAGGTGAGGAAAGTGTCTTTATTCAATATGATGACATTCAAGACAATGACAACCTTCATGGCACCACCAACAACAGCAACGTTTCTTGCTTTCCATCCCCAAGACAAAAATATAATAGCAATTGGCATGGAATATTCAACAATCCAGATCTATAACGTTCAAGTCGATGAGGGACAGAAGCGCAACTTTTCATATGGGGAATAGAGAGTTTGGAAAAGCTTAGAAGTAAACCTTTGCAGATTCCACCTAGAAAATCAGTTTCACCTCAATCAATTACTCAAGTGCAATTTCACCATGACCAGATACACTTTTTAGCTATGCATGAAACTCAGCTTTCTATCTATGAAATAGCTAAACTGGAATGCCTCAAACAATGGGTTCTTCATGAATCTCTCCCTGCTCCAATATCAAATGCTACATACTCGTGCGATAGTCAGTTAATATATGCAAGCTTTATTGATGGCGTTGTTGGAGTTTTCAATCCTGAAACACTTAAGCTACGTTGCATAATTGCTATATCAGCCTATCTTCCTCATAATTTTGTCTCTACTGTATACCCACTTGTTGTCGCAGTTCATCCGTCCGAGTCAAATCAATTTTCTCTTAGGATTTTAGATGGGGGTGTGGTTGTTTTGGAGCCTGGAGAATCAGAAGGGAAGTTGCCACCTGGGGTACCAAGACACTATTCAGGAGCAATGAATGCATATGCCACAATTGTTAGACAAGAAGGGGTGAGGGGCGCTCTGTGGATAGGACTTGGCCCAAATGTGGCACGCAATGCTATTGTTAATGAGCTGGCTAGTTACGATCGAGTGAAATAGAGTCTATTAAAACTACCGAGGTTTTCTGATAATGTTTTTACACATTTTCTCTCACGACTTGGTGTTCTCGGGATTTACACATTTTCTCTCAGGATTTTGTCGATCTTCCATCTCATACGGCTTGTTCCAGAGATGCTAGTGCTTGGATGTGGAAAGCAAACTGAGACTCGAGCGTTAGAAATTTCATTCGATCCAACGACATGTTTCTACATCACAAAATGTAGAAGGTATGTTGAGATTGAGGAAGGGATGATGATGCCAGATTGAAGTTGCCTTACGATACCTCTGCTAGCCATACGAAGTCAATTTCCTCTAGAAACCAAGAATGCATCTTCCAGCAACAAAAAAATCCCACGAAAAGGGGAACAAATTCCTGAATTTGGCATTCTGTCTCAAGTTAATTCCGGCAAGTAATCCATGTAGTTGTGGAAATCAATTTTTTTTTTTATATCTATTGTAACAAACCCTGATATTTAAAAATAAGGTTCTGGGCAAACAAGAGCAGTTCTGCTGCTATAAAATGTGTAGCTATGCATTAGAGAAGTAGTAGCTATAGAGTAGAAGAAGTCTATATGTAGGAGCTATAGAATGAAACGGTTGATTTTCTGGGGAAGTCAATAGATCAGAGAGTAACTGTAGAATGAAGAATATGTCAATTAAAGGAGCTGCATATTAGAATGAGATAGTTGCTTAATTTGTTAGAGCGCAGAGCGATGAGTTCCTCAATTAGAAAGTAGAATTTCCCATTTGCAAATCGAATCCTGAAGACAAGAGGAGAAGGTGCAGAGTGTTAGTCTGTCATTTAAAAGAGCATAATTCTCATATGCAAAATCGATTCTCTCATAAATAGAATTGCCCAGCACAATGGTTGTAATGAAGCAGCAGATTATGTATTTGTTCATTAATGTTTGAAGCAATGGTTTTGATTTAATTTAGTATGCATTTATTTGTTTTTTAATGTAAGCATTGTAATTTTCGTTAGAGTCATCATTTTTCATAGATTTAGAATTTGTTTAATTGGTAGAAATATCTTTTTCTTTAATTGTTTTGTTTAATTTATAGAGTTGTTTTTTTTTTTTTTAAATTGTTTTTTTTCAATAATATCTAATATTACTTAATTTAAATTGTTTAATTTATATTTTTGTTTTAAATTATTTTCAATAGCATTTAATCTTTCTTAATTCTGCATTTAGATGATTATGTTGTTTTCCAAGTCTTGATTTTAATTTAGAAATTAGAACAGATTGTATATGCTTTGAATTTGTATATGTTAACATTGCTTATTTAAAATGATTGCACTCAATAATTAGATCTCTTTTAATTAGAATTTGTTTTGATTTAGATCTCCTTTTAATTAGATTCTTTATTGTTTTTATAGTGTAATTATTTCCTTATGTGAGCAAGTTAAGTGTGGATTTGATTAGGTGGAAATATCAAGTTAAATACAGTGTGACCATTCGGTTTGAAGTAGGCTTGCTTTTTAATAGTTCATTTTCATTTAGATTAAAATATTTAAATAGTTTTAAGGAGATTCTTAAGTGTTATTTTATAGAGTGAAATGGTTTATTTTAGAAATAGATAGAATTGTAATTTTTAAATTTAAATCTTGAATTTGTTATCGAGAGTAATTTTAGTTTTGAAGTTATTATTAGGGTAATGTGTGTGGATTTATCATAGATCATTTGCGATGCAATGTTTAGGATATTTTAAGTAGTTCTTTTAGCAATAGTTAGGATTGTTTCTTTTAGAATCTTGAATTGGTTTAACATGTAGTTTTAGTTAGTTTAAGGTGTGAATTTATAATGTGTAGTATTTTTCTTATTTTAAGCTTAGTTTCAAGTGTTAGTTTTAAGTTAATGAGAGGAATAATTAGATTAAGGTTTTTAAGTTATCGTAAGAGATTTTTAATGCGAGTGCGAGAATGATTGATGATTGTCTTGAATTTCCATATAGTTTAATTGCATTTGCACTGAGCGAAACTGATTAAGTAGGTTTCCTTTTCACGATTGCTTGTTTGCGAGCTAATGTGTGTTTCATTCCAGTGTTTAATTTATCATTAATAAGGAATATCTTTATACTATGACCATTAAGCTGAGCCAATACACAGTACAACTCGTGCTTACAACTCTCGGATTGATAATTAATATTGAGAGGTTTAATCTGAAAATTAAGCCGACCAACATTTTTGCGCCGTTGCCGAGGAGTTGTATTTTGGCTCAGGTAAAATTTTCTCACATAGTTTCAAGGATATTGCAGGGCAGTCAGAGGGCAGAGAGTGTACGGTAAGACGCGAGTGAAGAGCCACGCATCCACTATTGTGGGGTTGCTCCAAAGTCTGGCCATCTTGCTTATCTCTTGAACTTTTATTTCCTTATCTTGCTTATGTGTAGAAGTAGAAGTAGGCTTTAGAGTTTTAATTTCTGAATTGTTTTGTTTTCAGTAGATTAAAGATTGCTTTGATTTGGCATTTTCCTTTCATGCAAGCGTGGTGAGCTTTATTTCAGTCAATTTTTTTTTTAAACCATTTATCTTCATAATCTAGTCTTTAACAATATATCGTTTTTGGGGTACTGTAAGAACCCTTGCGTACTAATCCATGTGATGACAGAATGTACTAGTCTTCTCGTTGAAGTCAAGAAGATGGTATTTTGAGGAATCATTCAATGAGGAGTTCCTATGCTGCTATAGACACGAACAACTCATCTGATGAGGAATTCACAAGTGCTGAATTTAATATCTTACTTGAACATAAATTTAAATCTTTGATTTTGAAATCGGATGATTTGCAGGAACAAGAGAAGGACGAAGAACCACTTCTTATCCTTTGCACCAACTGTCGAAAGAAACACTACCTCAGAAAGTGCCCACGTAGCAGTCTGGAAGTTTTCGAAATTTGTGAAGATGGTCATGAAACCGAACATTGCCCATCACTACCACGATTATGAAAGGTACTCAGGGAATCAAGTAAGGAATTGAATCAACCGGCAGGTATAACTAAAAACCCAACACCATTTGATACTTGGAATAATTATTGTTTTCTTGAGCAGGTTCCTCAACATGTTTATAATCTTGGAATTTCATGGAAAACTTTTGATCCTCCTCCAATTGAATATCCAACTTCATGGCCACAGTGGCCCTCTCCTTGGCCCTCATCCTTAAGCGAGATATCTCCATGGCCTCAAGAATCATTTGGACCCTTATCTCTAGGGAAATCTCCCATGCAAATTCAATCATCTGAGCACCAACAACAACCACAATTTCTTTCCAATGCACCATTAAGTTATCCTCCTCCATGGTCCCAGCCGTATGTGCAACCTTATCCTAGCCCAAACCCTAATCCACACCCTAACCCTAGTTCATACCCTATTCCATACCCTAGACCTAGCTTTAATCCAAACCTTACCCTTAACTCAAACCCTAGGCCTAATCCCAATCCAAATCCAAACCTTAGTCCACGCGTTAACCCAAAACCTAGTGCAAATCCTAGCCCAAACCACACCCTAAATGCTAATCTGAACCATGAGGCTGCACAATAGTTTGAACCATATATTATTTCCGTTGATTCCCCTATTGAACAAAATGTCACACCCTCCATGTTGAAAAATGGAATGAATCTGGAAACTTCCCCAATTAATACAGAGCATTCACCTTGGGAAGATGTAATTCAGAGATCACCAGAGGAGCAACCTTTGATTGGAACATGTTCTAAAAATGTTGTTGAAACTCAAAACCTTAGAATCTCTCTCAACCATTCTTGTGAATTTGAAAAGCAGATATTTGAGCCTGAACTTGAGGGATTTATCTTCTCTCTTCCACCAGATTCTTTTTACCTCTAGGAGAGTGACTATCAAACTATGGTAGACTTGCATCAGTTGGAAAATCATAAATATGTGGATTCCATTGAATCTTGGTTTCAAGCATTCATTAAGTCATCTTATTTCCTCAGCATTCGGAAACTCTTGGTACCATATCAATTAAAGCAACTGGTTTCTCATGCTTACGTATGTCTTGAAATCTATTCTTTAAAAATAAGTGTGAGTATAATCAGCATTTTGTTACGCACATGGCTTCATTGGAAGTACTCATATACTTGAATATGAGTCTTTTGCCTCTTAGAGTAAAGTAGGGTAGGAGAATAAATGAATAAAGAAATTACAATGCTATTAGGGTTTTTCATTTTAAAATAATGCGTGTTAAAACTACTATTGATTCACATTAGTTGTTAACACACACATTTGTGACAAATATTTTTGAGTACCATTCACTCTAATACCTCATGATTTTGCAAAAAGTAACCATGATTAATCGCTCTAATAAGTTGTCGTCTTGGATATATTTTTAGTTTCCATTAGAAGGTACTATTGGAAAACCCCTGTGGTGGACCACTCTTGCAAAGATCATAATGAGCTATTCGGGAGAACACTAGCATTTCTTAACTCAAATAATCTTTTATTCATTGTCTAGGATATCTTTAACAAGTCTTTTGGGTAGATGAATTAGCCAGCAATGATTAGTCATTAAAAGCTTTTCACGCCATCCTGTGCTCTTAAGGAGTAGATTTGTCTCCCCACTTATTAAGTAACCTTTAAGGTTAATCATAATCATAGTTTAGAAAATATTTAGGGAAGGATAGGAGGTCTTGTGATGATCCAACCTACCACGATCATAGGATCTAGCATGCATGACATTACTACTACTGGTCACCAAGCTAGAGTAATGGCTTTCATCCAAAAAGCTAGAAGACAGGAGGTCTCATCATGAGCTAGCCTGTTCATCCATGTTACTTCTTGTGAGTGGCACTGCCATCAACTAATTACCAAGCCAAGACAGTGGCCTTCATCTAAAAAGTAAAATAAGCAAACTCTGAATCTATATCTAGTAAGTGGAATACTGACATTTTTCTAGGTTAAAAGACATCCCTGTCGAGGTTATGGACACCTGCGAGTAGCAGGGCCATGTCTGTGGTATTAAAGTTAACTGCATACTATGATTTGCTTGGTTATCCTTCTCTTTCCCTAAGACTCATAATTTTTCTTGGGAAATGGTTTTAAGAAAATTTGAACATCATGCTTTGAGTTATATCTTTCAAAAATCAAGAATCTTTGAATGATGTGGTACCCTTAGTGAAGGTAATCCATTGTACTAGATTAAGAGGAAATTTATTTTTGAATCTGGATGACAACGTAAAGAGGTTGTTGATTGGTATCAAAACTCACTTTAATTTTCGTGGTATTCAGAATGATGAAATTCCAATGATGACTACTCACAAGGTGTTGGTTGCCGACAATGTGTATTGATTGTAGTTTCCTCTAAATATGTGCTGAATGACCTAGGTACAAGATTGATATTGTAGGTGCATGAAACCTGTGGTAATATTTGTAAAATTGCACCTCTTTAGTAAAACTTGATTTTATCATAAGACTTTGGGAAAAACAAAATTTGGGACAAGGTAACAGGTATATGTGATACTATTTTCTCCATCATGTCTACTTTCGGTACCTGATCTTGTTTTATCATCTCACATGGTTTTTGCTGGTGTCGTAATAATAATGTCGTGGGTTAATAAATGCATTACAATATCAAGCTAAACTCTTTGCTGAAATTTTCCCTACCTTATTTCACCGTCTTATAGTTTTGCTTGCACGAGGACGTGCAAGAAGTTTAGCATGGGGGGATGTTGAGCCACACTTTTGCCCAAATTTTTACAATTTGTATCAACTAAATACATACTTGTACCAGGTGTTTTAATCGTTATTAATCCATTATTTTGTTAATTAGAGGAATTTAGAAATAATAGCTATCATTCTTGTTTTTGGTTAATTCGATGAGTGTTTTTAATAAATTTCTTCCTGGTTGAAAGAATGCATTCAAGTGCGAATTCACCAAATGAATAAAAGAAGCAGCCGGGCAGTTGAATTTCTGTAGGTGAAAATATCAAATTTGTGACCAAATGGAGTAGAATCTCTAAATTCCGAGACATGGGTTGTGTTTAGAAAACCATGTTTCTTATAACCCATAAACCGTTTGGCGAAATTCGGCTTCATGAAAGAGTTATCTTCAGGGAAATATTCCACTGAAGACCACTCCTGAATGTGAATATTAGTCTCTATGAATATTGCTACTCTGGTTATGTTTGGAGATTAAAAAAAATATCAGTTTACTCTAAAATGCTGCTAAAAGGCTGCTTACAAAACAAAGTTATCCTATTGCTTTGCATAAAAAGGTCATTTCGTCTTTGCTTAGGCCTCGTAGCTGGAGGCCTCCTGTAAATAGGGGATACTTCTTGGATTTTGATGAAGTGGGTGAGCTATGTTATGTTGCAGAACAAATATTCATGCATGAGTTAGCAATCCTAGAGTTGAAGGCTCCAGTTAGAATATTTGGTGATCTTCATGGACAACTTGGTGATTTAATGTGATTATTTGATGAGTATGGATTTCCTTTAACTGCAGGAGATATTACTTATATTGTTTAACTCTTTTGGGAGATTATGTTGATCAAGGTCAACACAGTTTAGAAACTATTACCTTGCTTCTTGCATGTAAGATTGAGTATCCTGATTCAAAGGAGAAGATTGAATTCTATCAATCTAAACTTGTTCTGCGCAAAAGCAAATGTGATAATCGAATAAATGAAATTACCTAAAAGGCAGCATAATGAGAAACTACTAGTGTTCATCCTCAATTATGGCAACCTGCTAGTGGTATACTCATGACTAATGACATAATTGAAAATAACCCAGAAGATGCTGCCCCATGCTTTGCATTATCAAAGAATGACTCTTATATCAACCTCAGGCGAGGAAAGTGTCTTTATTCGATATGATGACATTCAAGACAATGACAACCTTCATGGCACCACCACTAGCAGCAACGTTTCTCGCTTTCCATCTCCTTGACAACAATATAATAGAAATTGGCATGGAAGATTCAACAATCCAGATATATAACGTTCAAGTTGATGAGGGACAAAAGCGCAACTTTTCATATGGGGAATAGACAGTTTGGAAAAGCTCAGAAGTAAACCTTTGCAGATTCCACCTAGAAAATCAGTTTCACCTCAATCAATTACTCAAGTGCAATTTCACCAGGACCAGATACACTTTTTAGCTGTGCATGAAACTCAGCTTTCTATCTATGAAACAACTAAACTGGAATGTCTCAAATAGTGGGTTCCTCATGAGTCTCTCCCTGCTCCAATATCAAATACTACATACGCGTGTGATAGTCAGTTAATATATGCAAGCTTTATTGATGGCGCTATTGGAGTTTTCAATCCTGAAACACTTAAGCTACATTGCAGAATTTCTATATCAACCTATCTTCCTCATAATGTTGTCTCTACTGTATACCCACTTGTTGTCACAACTCATCCTTCTGAGTCAAATCAATTTTTTCTTGGGATTTTAGATGGGGGTGTGGTTGTTTTGGAGCCTGGAGAATTAGAATGGAAGTTGCCACCTGGGGTTCCAAGACACTATTCAAGAGCAATGAATGCATATGCCACAATTGTTAGACAAGAAGGGGTGAGGGGCGCTTTGTGGACAGGACTTGGCCCCAATGTGGCACGCAATGCTATTGTTAATGAGCTAGCTAGTTACGATCGAGTGAAATAGAGTCTATTAAAACTACCGAGGTTTTATGATAATGTTTTTACACATTTTCTCTCAGGACTTGGTGCTCTCAGGATTTACACATTTTCTCTCAGGAGTTTGTCAATCTTCCATCTCATACAGCCTGTTCCAGAGATGCTGGGGCTTGGATGTGGAAATAAAACTGAGACTTGAGAGTTAGAAATTTCATTCGATCCAATGGCATGTTTCTACTTCAAAAAACATAGAAGGTATGCTGAGATCGAGGAAGGGATGATGATGCCAGTGTTGGAAATATGATGCAGAGTGTTGTCCTTGATGGAAACCTACTTGATAAAGTTGATGGCAACCTATTTGATGAAGTAGTCCTTAATGGAAACTGACTTGATGAGTTGTTAATGATGTAAATCTGATGTATCTACAGATCAGTTCAGAAGTAGCTCAGAAAGTTCCAGTGCATACGCGGGTTTGTTAAGGAGAAGTAGCGTATGCATGTGGAAAAGTACGTGCCAAGTCGCGTATGCCCATTTGCGCTCTAAATTTAGGAAACCAAGGGACATTACCATGGTATTGACCCAAAGTATTGAGTGCTTGATTATCTATTTGATCCCATCCAGGAATACCATCGGAAGTGGTGTGGTTTTGACTCATGGTATTGACAAAGGCTAAATCTATATAAGGAGAAGAAGATCATTGTGCAAGGGAGTGCAAGTGTCTGGGCTTTAACGAATACTTCGCTCTGAAGTATATCTGCATGGTTGAACTCTGTTCTTAATTGATAGATCTGAATCTATGATGCACCTATGAATATGATGAAGGTTCAAGATCTCTAGATCTAGAAATGATGAATCTCTAGGATGATTTGAAAAGAAGTGATGAAGACCTGGCGCAAATCTAATGAAGAAATTGAAAAATCTGGGTAAGTTCATAGATCTGATCTGTGATGCAAATTTTATCTTTTATATATCTATACGCAGGTTCGTTTCATGAAAAGCGTGTGCATACGCGGATCTGAAAAAATAAAAGCACGTATGGGAAGTTAGGGTTTTTCTGTAAAATGCACAGATGTATACGCGGGTTCGTTTCATGAAAAGCACGTGTATACACGGGTCTGATTAAATAAAAGCGTGTATGGTATCTGAACTGGTGGTTGCTCAAGGTTGAAAGTGTTTCTGCATATTTATCCTGAAGTCTGGGTTATCTCTGATATTCTGGTTACAGTGGTTTCATTGTTCTGTTGAAAGCAAGAGGCAAAGTATGTTTGTTGATATGTGAATGGTTGTGTTGAAGTTGTTTGATCCAGTTTGAAAATTAGTGGCAGAAAATAGGTACAACGATTAGTCTTTGAGGGTGAAGCCTTAGTCAGGGTAATGGCTCCCTTCCGGTGATAGGCCCAATGTGCTTGAGCTGAGGGGGGTAGTAGCTCCCTTCTAGGAAATTTGGTAAACGGAAGCGCGGTGTAACTCCTTGGGGAGAAGTGAGTAAATGAGAGAAGGTTGTAGCTTTCTGTAGGTGGGTGCCTGCGTGTTGGTATGAGTCTGCGCCAGTACATTGTTGTAAGATGTTTTCTTTATAATAAATATTGAAGACTGAGACAACAACATCGGTGGTTTTCTCCCGAATTGGGTTTCCACCTAAAATCCTGGTGTTCATATGTGATGCTTGTGTGTGTTGACTTATTCTGTTCTTACTGCACATGTCTACTACTTACTAAACATCTAATTAATGAATGATGCAATAATCTAAGATAAGAATTATCTGCATAATAAGAGATCTGAGCATACGTGAGTTTCCTTAATGATACCCACGTATATACGCTATTTTGATTCTATAATGTAGCGTATGGGTTTTTGAGAAAAGAAAAGTAAAAAGTTGATTGACAGATCAAGATACTGATTCACCCCCCCTCTCGGTATTTTTCCCAACAATTGGTATCAGAGCAGGTCCTTCTGAAAAAGCTTAGCCGCTAGAAGGAAGATCAAGCAAGATGAGCAATCAAGATGGAACAGCATCTATCAAGCCTCTGCTCTTTAATGGAAGCAACTTAATCTTCTAGAAAGCAAGGATGAGATCCTATCTTCAGTCTATGGGAACAGATGTATGGGCCATTGTTGAACAAGGATATAAATATCCAGCTACAATACCAACAGATCCGACTGAAAAGAAGAATTATGAATCAAATGAAAAGGCAGTCAATGCAATAACGGGAAGTCTGACTGAATCTGAATTTGTCAAAGTCATGCAGCTAAATACAGCAAAGGAAATGTGGGACAAAATCATTCTAATTTATGAAGGTGATGCAAAGGTAAAAAGTGCAAAACTCCAAACTTTCAGAATTGAATATGAAAATTTGAAGATGCATAATGATGAGAGTATTGCCAGTTTCTTTTTACGTGTTGATGATATTGTAAATCGTATGAGAAATCTGGGAGAAACAATAACCGAATCCACTTTGGTTGAGAAAATTTTAAGATCGCTAACAATAAAATTTGAGTCAAAAGTTTCTGCTCTTGAAGAAAAACAAGATCTTCAAAATCTTACTGTGGTACAACTTCATGGCATACTAACCGCATATGAAATGAGAAGAGGAGGACCATCTAAATTCAAAGAGGTTGTCTTCATAGCTTCTACAAAAGGGAAAGAAGTACAAGAAGCAGAAGGATCAGGTTATATCTCAGAAGAAGATGAGGCAAATTTTGTAAAGAAACTCCAACTTGGCATAGGATGATTCAGAGGTAAGCTTCCTTTCAAATGTTTTGAGTGTGGAAGAATTGGTCATTATGCTGCTAAGTGTCCTCATAAATAAAGACCTGTAAAAGGGAAGGAAGTAGCAAGAAGGAATAAGAATCAGTTTAACACTAGAAAAAGTTACTATATTCATGAAGACAGTGATGGGTTATCTGATAGTGAGGAAGAAAGTGAAAAAAATCGTAGAATTCTCATGGAATTTGAATCTAGTGAAGAAAATGATACTTTTGTGGATGCTCTAGAGGACAATGACTTTCTTGAAGAAAAAAATCAACTCAAAATGCGCTTAAAAGAAAGTAAAATACTCTTAAAAGAAAGGAAAATAACCATAGAGACTCTGGAAAAGCAGGTTGAAGAAGCAACGAAACACATTGAGAAATTAGAATGTGAAGTGGTAAGTCTAAGAAAAGATTTTGAGAAAGTAAAGACTCTGAATCTTAGATTTGCTAAAGGATCTGAAACCTTAGATGAGATTATCAAGGTACAACGTTCTCCTCTTATAAAGACAGGACTTGGATATATCGGAGAGTCTTCTCAGGCTTCAGCACCAAATTATCTAAAAGCTTCTACAAAATTCTGCCACTCAGCAAGGGAATAAAGAATCATTATAGGTAAAGCATGATCATCTCAATTCAAAGAACACTAACATGAATATCTCTCAAAGAAACACCAATCAATAGGTAAATCCAAGTAGAAGATTTCATGATCACAGAAATTTCTTCTTCAATGGACAATGTTTCTCATGTCACAATTTTGGTCATAAAGATGTTCAATGTGTTGTATATAAAACCATCATGACTAGAGAAGCAAGAAAGAAAAGGATTGAATTTGAGAAGAATACCTATAAAAAAATTTCTCCTCTTCTAAATGAAGTTGAATGTGCTTATTGAAATAACTTTGGGCATGAAGAATCTGAATGCAGGAGAAAAGTTAAGCCAAAAGAGCATTTTCCTTCAAGTTCCAAAGTATGGAAAAAGAAGGAATTACAGGTTGAAAATTGTGGCATAGCGTTATTTGCAGAAGGTGAAGAAAAGTAATGGTACATTGATAGTGGATGCTCAGACACATGACGGTGACAAAACAAACTTCTTGCATATAATGCTCTAGAAAAAGAAAAGAGAAATTGCATTTGTAAATGATAATCTTTCAGCATGAATTAAAGGAAAAGGGTTTGTGTTTCTAAAAGATAAGGTGAAGGCTAATGATGTCATGTATGTGGATGGATTAAGGCATAACTTGTTAAGTGTAAGTTAAATGTGTGATCAAGGAATTGAAGTTGTCTTTAGTTCAAAAGAATGTGTGGTTCGTGATCTTGATACATGTAAAACAATCATAAAAGGAAAAATAACTCCAAGCAACCTATATGTATTGAAGAACTGCAAAGAACAATGTTACTTGAGTAAATCTTCAGAAAACTGGCTATGGCATAGAAGGTTGGGACATCTAAGCTTCTCTCAAATCAACAAATCAAGTAGACTTAATGTTGTCCGTGGTCTTCCCAATATTACTCTACCTGAAAGTATCATATGCAAATCTTGCCAATTCGGCAAGTAGACCAGAGTGCAATTTAATGCCAAGAAAGGATCATCAAGTAGGCCTCTTGAACTCATTCATACTGACATATGTGGACCTATGAGGAAAAAGTCACCTCATGATGAACAATACTATATCTTATTTATTGATGAGTTCTCTAGAATGTGTTGGATTGGGTTGATTAAACACAAAGATGAAGCATTTGAGAAATTTCAGATCTTCAAAGCACTGGTTGAAAATGAATTAGATCTAAAAATCAAGTGTCTTAGATCTGATTGAGGAGGAGAATATACATCCAATGAATTCCTTGAATTTTGTGAACAACATGGAATAAAAAGACAGTTCTCTGTAGCTAGCACTCCACAACAAAATGGCGTAGCAGAAAGAATGAATAGAATAGTTCAACAAATGGCTAGAGCTATGCTTGATGATTCTAGAACACCTGACACATTTTGGGGAGAAGCAGCACATACAGTGGTAAACATTTTCAACAAGGCACATGTTTGTGTAAATAGTGACAAAACTCCATATGAACTCTGGTATGGTAAGTCTCCCTCTGTGAAGAATTTTAGAGTTTTTGGAAGTAAATGCTTTATCAAAAATAATGATGAAAAAATTGGCAAGTTTGAACCTAGAGCAGATGAAGGAATACTTCTTGGTTACTCCTTTATGAGTAGAGCATATAAATGTTACAATAAAAGACTTCAGAAGTTTGTTGAATGTATTGATGTTGTTATTGATGAGTCTCCTGCAGCCCCAAGAGAAGAAAAACAAACAACAAATGAAGACGATGGTGACTTATGTCCTTTTACATCAAATAGCAATGATATAGACAGTGAACCCAATGAAGAACTTGAAGATGATTTATCTGAAAAAGCTCCATCCAGATATGTTCAAAATAATCATCCAGAATCTCAAATTTTGGGAGATAAGGGATCAGGTGTACAAACAAGAAGGACTCTTGTGGGATCTTCTAGCTATCTGGCATTTCTCTCCACTATTGAACCACACAATGTCAATCGAGCTAGCAAAGATGAATGTTGAGTTCAAGCCATGAATGAAGAGCTTGATCAAATTGAAAAGAATCACACTTGGGAATTAGTACCAAGACCACATGATAAAAATGTCATTGGAACCAAATGGATATTCAAGAATAAGTTAAATGAAAATGGGGATGTTATAAGAAACAAAGCCAGATTGGTTTGCAAAGGGTACACTCAACAAGAAGTTATAGACTTTGAAGAAACTTTTGCTCCTGTAGCTAGACTTGAAGCCATAAGAATGTTTCTTGCTTTCTCAAGTTCTCAACAAATCAAAGTCTATCAAATGGATGTCAAATCTGCTTTCCTCAATGGTGATCTTGAAGAAGAAGTTTATATAGAACAACCAGAGGGATTCATTTTGGGAAATGATAAAAATCTTGTTTGTAAACTTAAAAAGGCTCTATATGGTCTCAAACAAGCTCCAAGGGCATGGTACTATCGTCTTGACAAATATCTCCATCAACAAGGATTTTCAAAAGTGCAGTGATAGCAACTTATACACAAAAATTGAAAATGATAAACTATTGATTGTGGTTGTTTATGTTGATGATATCATTTTTGGAAGTAATGAAGAATCTATGAGTCAGAAATTTGCTTCTGTCATGCGGCAAGAATTTGAAATGTCTTTACTTGGGGAACTAACATTCTTTCTTGGCTTACAAGTGCATCAAACTACAGATGGTATATTCCTATCACAAGCAAAATATCTTAAGCAAATTTTGAAGAAGTATGGCATGGAAGAATGCAAGCCTGTAAGTACACCAATGATAACCGGATGCAATCTCAGTTCTCATGATGATTCTCCCATGGTGAATCAACCATAATATAGATCAATGATAGGAAGTCTACTTTATCTCACCGGGACTAGACCGGACATTATGCATGCTGTTGGTATTGTTGGACAATTCCAAGCTAATCCAAAAGAGTCTCATCTTCAGGCTGTCAAAAGAACATTCAAATATCTAAAAGGAACTCAATACTTTGGACTATGGTATCCAAAGAATGTTGATCTTACTCTTCATGCTTACACTGATGCAGATTGGGTTGGAAATGTTGATGATCGGAAAAGCACTAGTGGTGGTGCATTCTATATGGGGCCCTGGTTAGTTTCTTGGTTCAGCAAGAAGAAAAAATCTATTGCCTTATCTACATCAGAAGCAGAATATGTGGCTGTCGCATCATGTTGCACTCAACTTCTTTGGATGATGCAAACCTTACAAGACTTTCAAATCAAATGTTCACCTCCTATCTCCATCATGTGTGATAATACAAGTGCCATCAGCATCTCAAAGAATCCTGTTATGCATTCCAAGACCAAGCACATTCCCATCAAGTATCACTTTTTACGTGAACAAGTGCTTGAACAAAAGGTGAAGTTGGAATATGTTCCCTCCAAAGAACAAATTGCTGATATACTGACCAAACCTCTGCCCAGGGAAGCGTTCGAATATCTCAGATAGAAGCTGGGAGTAGTCTCTGCCATGTAGAAAATCAGAACTGCTTAAATTCAAAAGATTAAATTGGATACGCGGGTTTCCTGAAAGACAGTCGCGTATATACGCCAGTTTATAGAAAGAAAACCGCGTATGGTTAGTTGTTGACAAATTTTACTTGGGGACAAAATTCTTCAGCACAGCTGCAGTGCTGTTTGGTACCTCTGATGCTGTATGGTATCTCTGGTAATGTTTCAGCTCTTATATTTCTGTTTCATTCTCTGATATTGGGTGAAGATGCCTTGATGATTTGCTGTTGAAAGTGTTCAGGATGCACAAGCTAAGGGGGAGATGAAGGAGTGAAATGGCTCAAGAACAGGTGCCCAGTTTCAGGGGGAGCATTAGCCTTGCTGAATGTAATGCATTGTTGGCATCATGATGATTCTGAAATATGATCTCTCTTGAGGTCTTTTTGGTCTTGGTTATAAAAAGTCATATTTATAATTTGATGAAAAGGTTATGTTGAGACCTATGATGTAAATTGTAATATTCAGTCATGTAAAGGGCTTGTTCAAATTTGTAGACCCACTTGGTTGGGTAGTTGAGTCAAAATGTATAAACCCACTTGGTTGGGTACTTGTGTCACATATGTAAATCCACTTGGTTGGATCATTGATGTAATTATGAGTCCTTGGTGATAGGAAGGTCATAGAGTCATGTACTTCATTGAAAAATATGTTTGAAGATTCAGCATGAACTCAGGGGGAGCATGGTAACTTCAGTGCACATCAGATCTACAGAGCTCTTCTTTATACAAGGGAAGAAAAACCTTGTCTTGGTTTTGATCCGCCCTTTTCCCTTGATGTCAAAGGGGGAGAGTAACATGGTGTTTGAATAGGGGGAGAGTATCATGGTGTTTGCATAATGGTTATAATCAATGTATCTATCTGTTGTGATGATCAAACACCATCATGGTTTCCATCAAGTCCAAAGGGGGAGATTGTTGGCAATATGATGCAGAGTGTTGTCCTTGATGGCAACCTACTTGATAAAGTTGATGGCAACCTATTTGATGAAGTAGTCCTTAATGGAAACTGACTTGATGAGTTGTTAATGATGTAAATCTGATGTATCTACAGATTAGTTCAGAAGTAGCTCATAAAGTGCCAGAATAATGTTGAACAAGGTATGTCACAATGCATACGCGGGTTTGTTAAGGAGAAGTAGCGTATGCACGTGGAAAAGTACGTGCCAAGTCGCGTATGCCCATTTGCGCTCTAAATTTAGGAAACCAGGGGACATTACCATGGTATTGACCCAAAGTATTGAGCGCTTGATTATCTATTTGATCCCGTCCAGGAATACCATCGGAAGTGGTGTGGTTTTGACTCATGGTATTGACAAAGGCTAAATCTATATAAGGAGAAGAAGATCATTGTGCAAGGGGGTGCAAGTGTCTGGGCTTTAATGAATACTTCGCTCTGAAGTATATCTGCATGGTTGAACTCTGTTCTTAATTGATAGATCTGAATCTATGATGCACCTATGAATATGATGAAGGTTCAAGATCTCTAGATCTAGAAATGATGAATCTCTAGGATGATCTGAAAAGAAGTGATGAAGACCTGGCACAAATATGATGAAGAAATTGAAGAAATCTGGGTAAGTTCATAGATATGATATGTTCTGCAAAGTTTATCTTTTATAGATCTATACGCAGGTTCGTTTCATGAAAAGCGCGTGTATCCGCGGATTTGACGAAATAAATGCGTATATGGGAAGTTAGGGTTTTTCTGTAAAATGCACAGATGTATACGCGGGTTCGTTTCATGAAAAGCACGTGTATACGCGGGTCTGATTAAATAAAAGCATGTATGGTATCTGAAATGGTGGTTGCTCAAGGTTGAAAGTGTTTCTGCATATTTATCCTGAAGTCTGGGTTATCTCTGATATTCTGGTTACAGTGGTTTCACTGTTCTGTTGAAAGCAAGAGGTAAAGTATGTTTGTTGATATGTGAAGGGTTGTGTTGAAGCTGTTTGATCCAGTTTGAAAATTGATGAAACATGGTCTACAATGGTGCTGAGGGTCGAAGCCTTTAGTAAGGGGGTAGTAGCTCCCTTCCAGTGATAGCTGGTAAATGAGAGCAGGGGGTAGTAGCTCCCTTCCAGGAGAGGCTGGTAAACGAGAGTAGGGGGTTGTAGCTCCCTTCCAGGAGAGGCTGGTAAATGAGAGAAGGTTGTAGCTTTCTGCAGGTGGGTGCCTGCGTGCTGGTATGAGTCTGCGCCAGTACATTGTTGTAAGATGTTTTCTTTATAATAAATATTGAAGACTAAGACAACGACAGCGGTGGTTTTCTCCCGAATTGGGTTTCCACCTAAAATCCTGGTGTTCATATGTGATGCTTATGTGTGTTGACATATTCTATTCTTACTGCACATGTCTACTGCTTACTAAACATCTAATGAACGAATGATGCAATAATCTAAGATAAGAATTATCTACATAATAAGAGATCTGAGCATACGCGAGTTTCCTTAATGATATCCGCGTATATATGCTAGTTTTGTTCTGTAATGTAGCATATGGGTTTTTGAGAAAAGAAAAGTAAAACGTTGATTGACAGATCAAGATACTGATTCACCCCCCCTCTCAGTATCTTTCCCAACAGCCAGATTGAAGCTGCCTTATGATACCTCTGCCAGCCATACGAAGTCAATTTCCTCTAGAAACCAAGAATGCATCTTCCAGCAAGAGCAAAATCCCACGAAAAGGGGAAAGAATTCTTGAATTTGGCATTCTCTCTCAAGTTAATTCCGGCAAGTAATCCATGAAGTTGTGGAAATCAATTTTTTTTTATATCTCTATTGGAATAAACCCTACTATTTAAAAATACGGTTCTGGGCAAACAAGAGCAGCTCTGCTGCTACAAAATGTGTAGCTGTGCATTAGAGAAGTAGTATCTATAGAGTAGAAGAAGTCGATATGTAGGAGCTGTAGAATGAAGCGGTCGATTTTCTGGGGAAGTCGATAGATCATAGAGTAGCTGTAGAATGAAGAATGTGTCAATTAAAGGAGTTGCGTATTAGAATGAGATAGCTGCTCAATTTGTTAGAGCGCAGAGAGATGAGTTCCTCAATTAGAAAGCAGAATTTCCCATTTGCAAATCGATTTCTAAAGATAAGAGGAGAAGGTGCAGAGTGTTAATCCGTCATTTAAAAGAGCAGAATTCTCATATGCAAAATCGATTCTCTCGTAAATCGAATTGCCCAGCACAATGGTTGTAATGAAGCAACAGATTATGTATTTTTTCATTAATGTTTGAAGCAATGGTTTTGATTTAATTTAGTATGCATTTATTTGTTTTTTAATGTAAGCATTGTAATTTTTGTTAGAGTCCTCATTTTTCAGAGATTTAGAATTTGTTTAATTGGTAGAAATATCTTTTTCTTTAATTGTTTTGTTTAATTTATAGAGTTTTTTTTTTTTTTTTTTAATTGTTTTTTTTCAATAATATCTAATATTACTTAATTTAAATTGTTTAATTTATATTTTTGTTTTAAATTATTTTCAATAGCATTTAATATTTCTTATTTCTCTATTTAAATGATTATGTTGTTTTCCAAGTCTTGAGTTTAATTTAGAAATTAGAACAGATTGTATATGCTTTGAATTTGAATATGTTAACATTGCTTATTTAAAATGATTGCACTCAATAATTAGATCTCTTTTAATTAGAATTTGTTTTGATTTAGATCTCTTTTTAATTAGATTCTTTATTGTTTTTATAGTGTAATTATTTCCTTATGTGAGCAAGTTAAGTGTGGATTTGATTAGGTGGAAATCTCAAGTTAAATTTAGTGTGACCATTCAGTTTGAAGTAGGCTTGCTTTTTAATAGTTCATTTTCATTTAGATTAAAATATTTAAATAGTTTTAAGGAGATTCTTAAGTGTTATTTTATAGAGTGAAATGGTTTATTTTAGAAATAGATAGAATTGTAATTTGTTAATTTAAATCTTGAATTTGTTATCAAGAGTCATTTTAGTTTTGAAGTTATTATTAGGGTAATGTGTGTGGATTTATCATAGATCATTTGCGATGCAATTTTTAGGATATTTTAAGTAGTTATTTTAGCAATAGTTAGGATTGTTTCTTTTAGAATCTTGAACTGGTTTAACAAGTAGTTTTAGTTAGTTTAAGGTGTGAATTTATAATGTGTAGTCTTTTGCTTATTTTAAGCTTAGTTTCAAGTGTTAGTTTTAAGTTAATGAGAGGAATAATTAGTTTAAGGTTTTTAAGTTATCATAGGAGATTTTTAATGCGAGTGTCAGAATGATTGATGATTGTCTTGAATTTCATTATAGTTTAATTGCATTTGCACTGAGCGAAACTCATTAAGTAGGTTTCCTTTTCACGATTGCTTGTTTGCGAGCTAATGTGTGTTTCATTCCAGTGTTTAATTTATCATTAATAAGGAATATCTTTATACTATGACCATTAAGCTGAGCCAATACGCAGTACAACTCGCATTTATGAATCCCAGATTGATAATTAATATTGAGAGGTTTAATCCGACAATTAAGCCGACCAACAACCATCTCAGAGATTGTGTTCAAAGGCTCTTTATGTTACTTCAATATGTTAGCCACCTATAAAATTTTGTCAAGCAAACATGTGGCTAAATATCTTTCTGAGCCTTTAAGAGAAACATTTCCTTTGAAAATCTATCATTCTTGAAGCCTCCATGATGTCCTTATCCTACAAAGTTGCCTTCACTGTTGTTTCTAGTAAAGAACCCTGCTATTTTGTGAAAGAAACTGTCTTCAAAAGGCCTCCATTTTCCATTTTTCACTCCCACAAAATTCCCATTTTCATCCTTGTTTCCTTCAAAGGATCCCTCTAAAAAATCTTCGTTTAACCTCTAAACCATCCTAAATCCCCTTTTAAACCACGTATTTCCCTTTATCTAGTTTTAAAATCCCTCCTTTTGCCTATTGGAACCCCTCATTTGGCTTAAAAAACACTAATTTTAGGCCTAAAACAACCATTTTTACATTAAGGCCTTAAGCCTCTTTCAGTTTAGCCCTTAGCCCCTTTCCTGCATCTCACCCATGCTATGACCAAGCACTAAGGCCTAATCGCAAATCGCAAATGGAGTTTTTGTTTCGTCCTTTTCCTTTGTTCTTCAAATATTTTCGATGCGATGAGTTTTACTCTGCCAATTTCCGACTCAATCTGGACCGTTGATCTCCCCCGATCCAGCGGCCAGGATCACATTGCACTATATCGCAAGCCTTCCACCTTTCCCCCTCCAACTTAAACCCGACCATTAATCTTTCTAAATCCGACGACCAGTGCTCAATCACTTCACGCTAATCCAATCTTCCCCTTTTTCTGTTCCCCCGATGGCCGACTCCCCGATTTAATCATGGCCGTTGAATCCACAAGAACCAACGGTCAGGATTAAGCCACGCTTTGTTCACAGAGCCCATCACCCGATCCCGCCGATTTAATCTAGACTGTTGATCTATCTCGATCCAATGGTCAGTGCTTGATCGCACATCGCAAATCCATAAGTCTCGATCGCTTGCCTCCTCCGATGCCGATCATGCGATTTGATCTCAACCGTTGAATCCACGAGAACCAACGGTTAGGATTCAATCGCGCCCGTTCGCAGCCCCCCCACCATCGCATCTGCCGATTAAATCTGGACCATTGAATCCACAAGAACCAATGGCCAGGATCTCATCGCGCTCTACTCATAACTTTTCACCATCCTGACCTCTGATTAGATCTTTGTCGTTGATCAAGCTTGATAGGACGGTCTACATTGCTTCGCTCTTCAAACCCCGCCCTGCTCATTTCTCCCCCATCGATCGATCTTGACTGTCCATTTCCAAGATCCAACGGTCAGGATTTAACCCACCATTAACCCTACCCATATGTTCCGCCCGTGCATCTTGCCTCATATCGCATTTCTTCCGCACCATTGGATCTGAGGTCCCAGATCCAATGGTTAGCATTGTGTTTCGCATTGTTTCTGCGACGAAGGTTTAACGTTTCAAAAAAGCATTAAATGGACGGTATTGAAAGGGACAGGTGTCAGCAAGTGAATGATATTGTGTTTTTTTGGAAAAAATCTCAGACCACTTGAGCGCTGGGTGAAAACCACCCCGGTTTTCTGCCTTATCGCCCTCTGCAGCTTAACTTCCCTTTTAATCATAGCCATTGATTGATCTGATATGATGGCCTACATTATATCATAACCCGTCCATTTGTTATTCACCCATTCTTTCAAATGACTCCACCAAAATATCTTGACTGTCGATTATCCTAATCCAACAGCCCACATTATATCACATTTCATTTCTTCCTCCATTCATCTAACCTCTCCAAAGACTTCATTGGACGATCTCCACCGTAGATCATCCTGATCTAACAGTCCCAGTTCATCCTCACACCCAAACTTCCAAAACAATTGGTTAGCTTCTCTGCCAGTTTTTTTTCCCCATTTTTCCACTACGCTCACGTATTTCATCATTATTCCTCCATCTCCACGAGCCTCTAAAGCAGTCCTTCCCCACCCCACTGGTTTTTATAACATGTTTATCGTGTTTTGCAGGTTTCAAGGGTGGTGAATTCCCATTGTTTTCACAGTTGCAGACATGGTGAAAGACCTTTGCAGAGCCAAAGATCGCCGAAGAAGAAATCAAAGATATCGAAGGATTAAAAGCATAAAATTGAAGATCAAGAGCATAATTCACAGTCTGCATAGATTAAATACAATCATTGATCACAGCAACGCAGAGGACATATCAGTAGGATAGTCCTTTTACTAAAGAAACAACCCAAATCACTACCGCCCATTCTCTATTCCTCCTCGAGCCCCAGTACAGTTATTATTCTGGTAGAAATTCCTAAAGAACTGACAGTGCATTAGTTACAAAGCATGGAAGACCTGAAGGGCTAAAATTCATCCTTTCTTGTCTCGAAGTACAAACAGAGTACCTCCAGCCGAAAATTACTTCATTGAACATACCCTTGAGTTATTATCAAACTGAAGAAGGCCCCAATTCATCCGAAAAGTACCTAAAGTCAATGTAAAGATATTAAGACAGAATGGGCTTCGAAATACTTTTCTCCCTCTGTTTTAAATGAATCATTAAATTTCTATCTGCCACTACTATCACTCTTCACCTATAAGAACTCTCAAGAAATACATTGTAAATGTTGTTCAATTATTAAAAGAAAACACTAATTGTAAGCAATTTCACTGAGTTAGAGTTCTGTGAGTAGTAGTTGGGAATAGGCTGGGAGAAGAGTTTTGAATGATATCAAGCTGTCAGAAAAGGATGTATGTGACTGGATTTTCTCTTCTAATATGACAAGCATGTTCATCGAATCCTGATCTAAATCAGTGGTGATGTGTTCCTTCCTCTGTTTTACATCATGTTTCATTTTCTGTGATAAGAAAATAGTAAATTTAGCTTAGGACATACTGCTGCTAGTACCCTAATGCTCGTTGTTTTTTCTTATATTTATGTTTTCTGCTGATTGTGTATCTAAAGAAAAATTCAATATAATTTAACCAGTCAAATACGTTGCCTGCCCATGCTTACTGATGTATGAATTTAGAATTTGTTTCTTAGATGTTCTTATTTGGTTTAGCTGAAAGAATTGGGAAACTGGGGATTTAGAGTTAGCCCTGTCCACTAGGTTATTTTTCCAACAATTATCCTTTCTAAGATCCATTTGAGTTTGAATGTCGAAAGCAAGAAAGTTAAAATTCTTTCTTCGATCTTAGGTTTCACTCTGTGTTAAAATTAAATGCTTTCTACTATCTGAAAGTAGTTGAGAGGACTGCTGGATTGCTATCTTCAAAGTTAGCCTCATTAGGAGTTTGGATCATAGAGGTTAAGGCATGCCCTGTCCCTAGACTTACTCTGAAGTGGTCACCTTAGAAGGTTTTCCTTGTTATTCCCATTCATTTCCTTATTGTTTCATCCCACACTATTATCCTAAGAAACCCTCTGTTTTAGATGACTAGCCCTTTGAACGCCTTGGATATTTGAATCACAAGTAAATCCTTTTATGACCCCATTGCCCAATGGACTTGTATTTTCTTTGAATCGTCTCCCCATTGCCAAAAAATCCTTCTCTCCTCATTCCTTTACCTTACACTGAACCCTTCTTTCATGTTTCCCAACCAACCAAACAAACAAAATAAAACCCTTGTGCCCTATAACTAGCCTAATACCTTAAATCAAACTTCAAAGACATATATTTCTTTACCTTTATAGAGAGATCCCTCTCTGAATCCAGGAGGGCTAGATATTGATATCCCAAAGTGTTTTGATGTTGTCTTATCATTTGGTATTGCCAAATCTGCCAAATCATAGGAACCACAACATAATGGAGACTCCACTGGGGACTTTGAGTAAAACACTCCTTAAAACATCCCTAAGAACTCAAAGAAGACCAATAGCCTTTATTTGGTAGTTAATCACTGTGGTGGATAGTAAATATTCTTGAAAACCCTTTAAACCCTCCACATGGCAACTCCACAGTTCCTAAATACCAAAATACCCCACTGGTGATCAATAGGCCTGCTGATTATCTTTGTTTTTGCGAGACTCCACTGGGAGATCAGTTTCATTACAAAATCATCCATATTAAAAGAAACACATAGGATTAAGCCTCTTTGTTTAAAGATATTTGGCCTCTTAAAGACTGTCATACCTGGCTAACTTTCTTCGTTAAGACTTAACGTACTGGCTTCAAGAAAAATCCATACCAGAGCTTATCCTAATCCAAATCCCCCTGAAATAGTTGACAATCCAGAGGGCATTCTTAGGAAGTCTCACACCTCTAGGGATCCAACTATTGTCAGGCCCATTCATAGAGCTAACTTAGCACCTAAAAACCTTGTAGCTCTATCAGATACTCAAGTTGACTTAGATTTACTAAGTAATTTACCAAGAACTAATTCATTCAATGGTATAGATCAGATAGAATTTGAGCATCCAAATTCACCACCACCCAGTGGTCAACATAGTAGTGATAGAGAAACCCCTCCATCAACACCTCCTGATATCCACTTCATTCATAACTTGGTTCTCTCTCACCCCAAATCTTCTCAACAGTTTGTTGCTAGTCCAAGCAGTTATGCCATCCATATACCTGCTGCTCAAGCTAATCCTTTACCTCCACAAAACAATATCATGGCAACATGGTATGCCCCCCTAGTTTTGCCACAGCCTCTGGTTCCTTTACCCAATGAATACCAGTCTAAAATTCCCCATTTCATTGGAGAAGAATCTACCATAACTCAAAAATATGTAACTAGGATAGGAGATGCATTTGATTACATGGAGATAGAAGATGAGACTGTTAAGATGAGAATCTTCGTTCAAAGTTTAGGAGGAGAAGTAAAGAAGTGGTTTAAAGGCTTAACTCCTAATAACATCCACGACCTTCCCACTTTACAACAAGCCTTCATAAACAAATGGGAAATCAAAGGAAACCATCTCCAAATATTAGCAGAGTATCAGAATCTTGAAATAAATCAGGGAGAGAGTGTTCATGATTACTCTTGTAGGTTTAACAGGGTCTACAATTCTCTCCCACCTCATATGAAACCTCCCCAAGGCATGGCCTTAGTAAGATATCCTGAGGGTTTCAATGCTGATATGGCCTATCAACTAAGGAAGAGAGACTATGCAACTCTAGAAGACATGCAGCAGGGAGCTGTGAGTGTAGAAGAAAACTTAATTGAGAAAAGAGCTAGGCTAAGATCAGAGAAGAAGGTAACTTATAAAGAAGATACTGCACCCTCCACATCTCGCTCAAAAATGGAAAGGATGATGGAAGAGATGATGAAAAGGATGAGCTTACTTGAGAGAGCACAACAATGAGACAATCAGAACCACTCCCAAAACAAAAATAGGAACCATAATTATAGAAGGGAGAAAAATCAAGATAGGCAAAGGGATTCTGACCAACAAATCATACCTCCATTCCAAGAGAACTTCCTTGGTGAGGATGAGGGAATAATAGAAGAGTCCGAGGGAGCCACCATAAACATGGTGGAAGTGGATAACCAAGATCACACCTTTTCCATAGAGGAAAACCAGACCTCATACACACATTGGGAAGAGGAAGGGATAGAGTCTGAAGAATATAGGTTAGGATTCGAGAATGCCATCATGCAGGTCCAAGAACAATATGATCTTAGAAGTAAAAATAAACTAGAAGCTCCCAAAGCCAAAACCTCTGAAATCACTATCAAGAAAAGACCTGAAAAGACTCCTAAAGGGACTACTGAAAGCAACAAAACAACAGCTGAGAGTTCTGGCAAAAGCAAGTACAAAGACATCCAAAACACTGATAAACCAAGTCAAGAAACAAGCAGTGCTAGCATTACAGCTAATGCTCCTGAAAAAACAGTTTTAACCAATGTACATTGTGAAGATCAGCAAGCTGACCTTGCCAATAAAACAGTGAACAACAGAACATAATTGATCCTTTCAAAGAGTCAAACTCCTTTCAATCTCGAAAGTGAAATTGCGAAAATCAAAATTTCTATCCCTCTCACTAAGTTGGCCACCCAGGATGCTTATAAATATCAAATCTCGAAAGCTTTAAACTTAGGAGAAAACAATGACTTTGTCAACTTAAATGATGATCAACTAGCTCTCTTGTTTGGCCCAAGAATTGAAGGGAAATTTCAGGAAGGAGTAGTGCCTCCTTTCTATGTCAGTCTAAACATCCACGAAAATATCCTACATAATGCTATGCATGACTCAGGAACCTCACACAATCTCATGCCAAAGGTGATCATGGAAAAATTAGGCCTAGAGATAACCATACCATATAAGGATTTATATTCCTTCGACTCTAGCAGAGTGAAGTGTTTGGGCCTGATCAAAGATCTCTATGTAAATTTGACCCAAATCATAGCCAAGTACATGGTAATGGATGTGGTAGTGGCAGATGTACCTCCTAAGTATGGCATGTTTTTGTCAAGATCATGGAGTGCCAAGCTACAGGGTTCAATGCATATGGACATGACATATGCCACTATCCCTATTTTCAGCCAGCTTAGAAGACTATACAGGGAAACACACATGAAGTTCATGGTAAGTAGTCCAAAAAAACCAGAAAATTCCCCTCTTTACTCTGTCCATACAGACCTATACTCCTTTATCCTTTTCAATGATGAGTTTACAGATGAATAAGAGCTAGAGAATAAAAATTCAAACAATAGGGTAGAGACCACCAATCTAAACATAATGGCATCTCTGGATACAAAGGAAAACAAAGGAGAAACATTTGAACAATCTGCAAAGTTAGAAAATCATAACCAAGACTGCAGAGAGCAGATTATCCATCAACTTGCTGACCTTAGGAAACTAGATGACAGTAAGGAGGAAACTGATAACAAATTTGCAAACAATCCTTTATGGAACATGAGCTTTGATGGGTATTGCATAAGAAAGAGTGCAGGAGCTGGGGTATGATTGCACAATACTGAAAAATGATCATATTGAGAGTCATGCCTTCAAGCTAAATTTAAAATGTACAAACAACATAGCTGAATATGAAGCTCTCCTCTTAGGATTGCATCTATTGAAAAAACGAGGGGTTGAGAGGATAGTTTTCCATGGGGATTCTGAACTGGTCATCAAAAAAATAAATGGAGAGTATGCTACAAAACATCTTAGATTAAGGGCATATAGAAATGATGCCATGGAACTTTTGCAAACATTTGTAGAATATGAGCTTGTGTTTGTCCCTAGAAGCCAAAAAATAATTGCAAATGGATTGGCCTATGCTGCTAGTTCATATCAGAGATCACTTAGTGACAAACATCTCATTGTTCAAACAAAACATAGACCAGCGGTACTAGATAATGAGAAATATTGGCAGGTCTTTGAGGGTGATAGACAGATAGAGGATTTCTTGCTTTCTAGGAATGAGTTTGAATTTCCAAATTAAAACTCCGAGTCCGAAGAAAACTTTCTGGATAAAGAACCCCCTGATGAAGGTTTTATCACTCAGATTTTCCTTGAAGTTGTTGGAAGAGGAAAGGGGTCCAAGGTAACCACTAACCAACCTTCAGATACAGAATCTAGCCAATCTATATCCAGAGAGGGCTCTCTCTTTAAAATTTAGCTTTGTTCTTAGAAAGTTTTAGGCTAGTTATAAGTCCAAGAAATTTGGTTTGAATTTGAATGGTGGAATCCGCCAATTGAGGGCAAGATTGAGTATTTTTAGGCCATTGGGCTATGGAGTCGAAAAGATAGCTTAACTGGATTAATTTTCTACACACAAGATGGCTTTGCAGGGCAAGATAGCCAAACAGAGAACAATTTTAGATATTAAAGTGAATGGAATGGATTTTGAAGGGATGAAAGACAATTAAGAATATTTCAACATGTTCAAAGAAAGAAAGTGAATGATTACAAATAAAGAGAAATTAATAATTCTTTACTATAGTAATCAAAATGTTTAAACCAGCGAAACAAGAGCAATTAAGAATTCATTGTTTATAACCAGTTTAGAAGAAAACATTTAGAATAATCACAATTGAAATCAGAGTACACTTAAGCAATTTCTGATTTATTCTTTTTTGTCAATTATTCAAAAATGGAACACAGTGAAATTATAAATAGATATAAAACTTAAAACACAGGATAGAAATGACTTATTGAACTGTAGTCTGACACATGAATCCTGCAAAAAGTCTTGAGATTCAATTCATCATCCAGCAAGCCACAAAGAAATTTCTCCAAAGCACTTTTATTCCAAAAAGTCAATGTTACAGCAAAGTAGAAGAATCCACCCTCAATACTTCCAAGAGTGAAGTATTTATACAAATTCTAAACTAAAATATCTTGAAAAAATATCAAGATTAGTTCACAAATCTCTCCAACTATTTTACATAAATAGAACTTAAGTAAAGGACACTCAAACTAATGCATCTATTTGGAACTATTTTGTATGGATAGGTGATTACAAAGAGGAGAATTCAAATTTGATCCAACTCTTAGTTGATGATGAGGCATCCAAGTCACTAACTGCTTCCTTTCTTTGTGCAATTCTGCTCCAACAATTCTGCAAATTTGGGGTCCAATGATACCTTTGTATTTATCAATCCATAATATATATGTAAAACATGAAAGAGGTTATTTTAGATTAATATGTTGGTGAGATAAACCTCTTTCAGTTTCCCCAAATTCCTCTCCACATGTGCACAAAAGGCTCTGCAAACATATGTGTAAAATAGAGTTTTACAGAGTTTGAAACATAACCTATAAAGATGTGCATGTATCTCTCATTATGAAATCATTGTGCCAAACATGAGATAGGTTTTTGTATATATGTCTCTTAGGAACAAAAACCGCCTTCAGTTTTGTATGATGTATTTTTGATTTACCACAATCTTCTCTGCAAAATGATGACTTAACTGGTATTTTCTGCAAAAAAGTGCTTTCCATCATTGTTTAATATTTCCAAAACCATAATAGCTGTTAGAAAAGTGAGAGAGGTTTTTGTAGATGTTCCTCTTAAGAACATAAACCTCCTTCAGTTTTGCAAAATTCATTTTGGATTGATCACAATAGTTTCTATAAAACAATGACAAAAACATTAAATTTCTGCAAAATGTTCCTTCTTGTTGTGTTTTTCATCTTTTCACTTTTTTGTTCTTTTAACTGTTTTACTTTTACTTTAGATAAAATTCAATGTTGGCGAAAGTATTTTCATCTCTTTTTACCATTTTACTGCCTCTGTAATTAATTTTACTGTTTTACCTTTGACTGCTCTGTAACTTCATTTTAACTTTCACTCTGACTTTTACCTGATACACTTTAACCACTGATACTCTTTAATTGTTCTTTACTGTGTCCTTTTACCTTCAATGTGTAGTTTAGGTTTTTACTGTCTGTTTCAATAGTAAATTGTTTAATATCCTATTTCCTTTGCTTGTCTTTCAACTGTATGTTTTATCTTCCATCTCTGTTTGAATAGATTTGATAACACTCTTAGAGTAAACAAGTCTTATGACTAGTATTAAGACTGTTTATCCAAGGATGTGGTCTTCTGATCACTTGTAAAACAAAACAAATTGTTAAGAAAGCATTGGTTTGTAGGGGAGGTCGAAAAGGTTTCATTTGATTTTGAGAGGTCTGTGGAGTGAATCTAGAATGATTTTTGGGAGGTAAACCATGCTCGAATTGGTTAATAGAGGTTTCAGGTGGCGCAACTGAGTTACAAAGGGTTTTACTGCACAATCAAGTGAGAGCAACACTAGGGTGTTTGAACAGTGATTAAACATGTGCTGGTTGTAGCAGATGAATTCTTGAACACTGGATTGCGATTTTCTTCAGCAAAGTAACGGTCAGCAGTCCACAATGGTTGATTTTTGAATTTTGCATGGGAGACTGTCTTGCGCACGGAACAATGAAAAATACACATACGCAATGTGTTTTATTTACAAATTAGAAAGGGTGGCGGGTTTTAATTAACGACGTCAGCATGTACGATGGACGCATCACCGAGAATAGGCGGTAAGCGGTTTTTTCTGCACCACTTTTGAGGGAAGGCGGTTTTGGGAGGAGAGGTAGCGAATCCACAAAACAAACGACGCGTGGCCAGGGTACTATTTGAAAACCGCTGCGATTTCACGCGTTAACACTCAGACTGGGGATGGCCAGTGGAATTGACGAGAGCCGTCGATCTTGGAGCGGGTGATCTGATGGTCGATGGGACAGGGAGATGGCAGAGTTTTAATGACGCGGGCCCAATGTAATTATTTGTTAAATAACTTATTGGGCGGGATTTGATTGGCGGGTTGGATTATTAATTAATCGTGAGGATTAATTAATCTCTTTTGTATGGTCAGAGATGAAAAAATGCACGGGGATGGATTATTTTCAAAGTTTGGTTTTAATTAAACTTTGGGTTTATTTTTTGTTTTAAACATATATACATATGTTTATATTTTTTTCATATATTTTAATTTATACAGCAATCAAATCAATGTGATTTATTTACTGTAGGGGGGTGGGAATAATATTAATGTTATATTTTAGCCAAAAGGGGGTGTATTGTGGGTTTTTTATTTGAATAAATAGGAATTAAATACTTTTGGCTAAAAAGTCATAATATAAGGGTTTTGGGGATATTACTATAAAAGGATTTATATATAATAGGAAAAGGTGATTTTCATAGGGAGTTAATATATATAAATTAGAGTTAATATGACAAGGGGACAATGTAAACTCAAAACACTTAAATATAACCAAGAAAGTGAAGATTCAAAAGTAAATGGCATTATTATACTTTCATCACTTAGACTTAGAATAAAAGTGATTTTGAGGGCTTTTCATGAAAAATTAAAGGATTTTTTAAGAAGTGAATGAATGTGACAATGGATGATTTCAAGCACTTAGGTCTTTTTAATTATTAGGCCGAGGGTCCGGTCCCTCCAAAAGTCAAGGAAATGCCTTGAGCCCTCTAATCTTCAAATACCTTAGCACTTAGGGGAAATTAGTGAAATGTTTAGGGAAAATGAAAGGGGAAGTTAACAATCTTGACTTTGCTTTGCTCTGAAATTTTTCCAATGTAGTATCTACCTTTGCACTTCGTGATGAAAGTTAAAAATTGAACACATTTGGAACCATCATTCATCACATGTAATTCTGTAACAACATCTACCTACCCTACTTACTTTACCCTACCATTTTCTCTTCTTTATTAGGGTGCACTTAGACTTGCAAACCCTTCTCAATCTTCTTTTTCTTTTACATGGAAAACCTATCTAAGTCTACACTTATTACATCCAAGGGCTCAGATTAAACTATTGAGCACCTTTTATTAACTCTACCTATCTACTTATCTGCCAAGATTAAACTGTTTGGTCAGATATTTATTCTCTATTCTACAACATGAAATTGAAAAATGAATGAGTCAAATTTAAACAGTTTGACTCTTCATAAATTGTGGCAAAAGTTTGACAAGCTACACACAATAGCTTATTACAGAAAATGAAATAGTAGTGGCATTTAGACTTGCACACTTTCCTGGTCTATTTTTGTTTGGGGTTCATTTCTTTCACTTTTTTGACCATTTTATTCTTTTCAACCTTTGATTTTTCTTTTAGGGTATACCCTCTTTACATTTTTTAAATTTTTTGATTTTTTGAATAATATGGAACACCTTTGCAACAAGAAAAAGGTTTGAACATATTGCATAGTTCATCAAGTCAATCATGAAAAATGACACCTATTGGTATAGGAGTCTAACACTGGCTCCACTTGGGGATGGCTTTTCCTGGTGAAAAGTCAAGAACAGTAGGTCAGTTGTCCTCATCCATTGACCTTGGTGAACTAGTAAATGTCTTCTGTCTTCTGCAAACTGAAATCTAATCTGAAACTAAAACAACACACAAAAATTTTCAAACCAACTTAATGAAAAACTAGCTGAAAATTGAAAACTAAAAAAAAATGCTCAAAATTCTGAGCTTATTAGCACTCATCTACCTACTCAATCTACTGTTCAACTGCTAGTTAGGTAAAATGAAATAACCAATGCAACCATTCAAGCATTATGTACTTTGATAGATTTTGTTGCATTTTCTTGTTGATTATCAAAATTGAACTTCTGCAACCTATTAGAAACTTGTCAACAAATGAGAGGATAAGGAAACACTTGATTTCCTTTGTTGACTCTAGAAACTGTACAAAAGGATATTCCAAAATATATACACTGATGTTTAACTGATCTGAAAAACTGTACATCTATTCTGGATGGCCTCCATACTATGAATATGAAATGTTATTTTCATCTTTATCTCCCTGTAAACTTTCATATAAGATTTGTGATGATATTCCTACTGATTGTAATGTTTGAGTGTTGAATCCTTTATCATCATGATTCTGAAAATCATAGTTAGTTAACAGAGGAATGCTTTGAATGCTTTCAATATTCAACATATCTGCTATTGGATCTTGAAAAACTTGGGAAAATGGCTGTAACCTATAGCATATAGGATTCCATGGGACTTCATAAACTTCAACAAGTTTCTCATCCTTTTCTTTAAATATGTTATACCACATTTCCTTTAAACATTGAAATGATTCAAAAAATAGTGGTATGGAACTTTCTTGTGTCATTTGATCATTTATTTCAATGGGAACTGATAACTGCAATTGTGAAACTGAAAAATCTTGATCAATAGTTTCATTATCTTCTTTGTTGTCAATCACAATTCCTAAATATTGCTGATTATTGATGGCATGATAGTTGTCTCTAATGAATTGAAATGAAGCAAAACAAAGAGGTAAAGAACCTTCACTTATTTCCACATTTTCTACTTTTTCTTCCTCACTCTCATGGTTTTTCTGTATTGGTTGATCACTGTCTTCAATCTGCTGAAACTGAGTTTCTTCATCCCACAAACTAGCTTCTGATTACTCTGTAAAGTTAGCTTGAGTTTGGAGAACATAACTGTCATCATAATGATCATACTTAGGCAAATAATCAAAAGAAGGAATGTCATCAAACATACACATTAAATCAGCATATTCCTCTTCCTCATATTGATCTGTAATTTCAATTTCTGATCTATGATAATTTGGATTAGCAGGAATTTGTTCATGGCTATCAACCTCTTCTATTTCTTCATGGTAATGTTGAATAAAAAATTCATCTTTCATAGTGATCTCCTTTGTTCTTTCATCTAGTTTTCTTACCAAAAGGTTGAGTTTTACCTCTGCAATGTTTTTCTTTTCCTCTTCTTCTGATTTCAACTTTTCCTGTTTTATTTGTAGATTAACTTCTACATCAACTGCAATGTTCTGCATCTGTACAAGTGTTTTTAGATCTCTTTCTCTTAATCGAAATTCTATTTCTGGATCAAAGGCACTTGGATAATGCAAGAGCGTTGAATCATGAGGAGGTCTAATATTTTCTGGCATTGAATAATAAACTTGATTAAATATGTCAGAAAATTGTTGTATTGTTTCATTTGAATGTCTTTTTAATTTATTATATTCTTCCATGATCACAAAATGATTAACTTTGATTATCCATCTATCAAGGAAAATTTTGATAAACTGCTCGAAATTTGAGATGCTAGCATTATGAAGATTTTTGAACCAATTCTTTATTCTATTTTGCAAGGAAAGAGAAAAAATTCTGATTTTAACATCATCTTCATCAATATCAAATAAATCCAAATAATTCTCAAAACCTTGAATATGTTTTTGGGCAGTGACACCATTCTCTCCATCAAATCTAGGAAGATACTTGTAGTATTTTTTAGGAAAATCATGGAGTATAGGAGGTAAAATAAGGAGCTTATATCTATCTGGAACTTTATATGGCACAGGGATATGTACAGGGATTGTAAGATCAGTATTGATTATTTGAGGCTTCTTAATTGAAAAATGATCAACATTAGATTCACAAGAAAGTTGCTCAAAGAGATTAGGAGAATTATTACTTATAATCTTCAAAGGAAAATAATTAAAAACTAATCTAAGATCTTCTATAAAATACAATATACATTGAAAAAATTTCTTAATGAGAAAGAACATAATGTCTTGGATTAAGATCCAAGTTGAAAGCCTGATCTTTCCATATTGTTCTTCCAGGTTCATTCCTCCAGTGGAGTCTTAGTAGTGAAATTGATTTTGGAGTCGCCAGGTGGATGATTTTAACCTTTGTGTGTCTGATCACTGTCCACCATCATAGATCAGATCTAAACCTGTAAAACAATTCTGAAGAAAAAGTTAGTTCTTCAGGAAACCAAAATTTAAGTATTTTATGATTATTTTGTTTTTTTTTTGTGAATTTTCAAAACAACTTCTATGATTTCTTTAAGAGGCTTTAGATATGAGATTTAAACTTTCTTAAAGACTTATTAAACTAGAGAACTAATGAAATGTTTGAAATAAAAGCTTAGGTCATAAACTAAATAGAGATAGACTGAAGCAGCATTTATTTACTTTTGCAATTGCAGAGCAAAAGCAATTTCAAAGGCTACCTGGATAACTTCAGGCTCTGTCTATAGTTTATAAAATAAGCAATAATAACAATAAAATTGTTCAGGTCCCCAGTGTGGTCGCCACTATGTTATCACTCAGATTTTCCTTGAAGTTGTGGAAAAGGAAAGTAAATCCGAGGTAACCACAAACCAACCTTCAGATATAGAATCTAGCCAATCTGTATCCAAAGAAGGCTCTCTCTTTAAAATGTAGCTTTGTTCTTAGAAAATATTAGGCTAGTTATAAGTCCAAGAGTTTGTTTGAATTTAAATGGTGGAATCCACCAACTAAGGGCACGATTGAGTATTTAAGGCCATTGGGCTATGGAGTCGAAAGGATGGCTTTACTGGATTAAGTTTTTACACCAAAGATGGCTTTGCAGGGCAAGATAGCCAAACAGAGAACAATTTTAGATATTAAAGTGAATGGAATGGATTTTGAAGGGATGAAAGGAAATTAAAAATCTTTCAACATGTTCAAAGAAAGAAAGTGAATGATTACAAATAAAGAGCAATTAAGAATTCTTTACTATAGTAATCAAAATGTTTAAACCAGCGAAACAAGAGCAATTAAGAATTCATTGTTTATAACCAATTTAAAAGAAAACATTTAGAATAATCACAATTGAAATCAGAGTACACTTAAGAAATTTATGATTTATTCTTTTTTGTCAATTATTCAGAAATGGAACACAGTGAAATTATAAACAGATATAAAACTTAAAACATAGGATAGAAATGACTTATTGAACTGTAGTCTGACACATGAATCCTGCAAAAAGTCTTGAGCTTCAATTCATCATCCAGCAAGCCACAAAGAAATTTCTCCAAAGCACTTTTATTCCAAAAAAATCAATGTTACAGCAAAGTAGAAGAATCCACCCAAAATACTTCCAAGAGTGAAGTATTTATACAAATTCTAAACTAAAATATCTTGAAAAAATATCAAAATTGGTTCACAAATCTCTCCAACTATTTTACATAAATAGAAATTAAGTAAAGGACACTCAAACTAATGCATCTATTTGGAACTATTTTTTATGGATAGGTGATGACAAAGAGGAGAATTCGAATTTGATCCAACTCTTAGTTGATGATGAGGCATCCAAGTCACTAACTGCTTCCTTTCTTTGTGCAATTCTGCTCCAACAATTCTGCAAATTTGGGGTCCAATGAGACATTTTTAGTTCTCAATCCGTAATAGATATGTAAAAATTGAAAGTGGTTATTGTATATTAATATGTTGGTGAAATAAACCTCTTTCATTTTCCCCAAATTCCTCTCCAGCTGTGCACAAAAGGCTCTGAAAAAATATGTGTAAAATAGAGTTTTACAGAGTCTGAAACATAACTTGTAAAGATGTGCATGTGTCTCTCATTCTGAAATCACTGTGAAAAAAATGAGATAGGTTTTTGTAGATATGTGTCTTAGGAACAAAAACCTCCTTCAATTTTGTATGATGTATTTTTTATTTACCACAATCTTCTCTGTAAAATGATGACTTAACTGGTATTTTCTGCAAAAAAGTGCTTTCCATCATTGTTTAATATTTCCAAAACCATAATAGCTGTTAGAAACATGAGATAGGTTTTTGTAGATGGTCCTCTTAAGAACATAAACCTCCTTCAGTTTTGCAAAATTCATCTTGGATTGATCACAATAGTTTCTTCAAAACAATGACTAAAACATTAAATTTCTGCAAAATGTTCCTTCTTGTTGTGTTTTTCATCTTTTCACTTTTTTGTTCTTTTAACTATTTTACTTTCAATTTAGATAAAATTCAATGTTCGTGAAAGTATTTTCATCTCTTTTTACCATTTTACTGCCTCTATAATTACTTTTACTATTTTACCTTTGACTGCTCTGTAACTTCATTTTAACTTTCACTCTGACTTTTACTTGATACACTTTAACCACTGATACTCTTTAAGTGTTTTTTACTGTGTCCTTTTACCTTCAATGTGTATTTTAGGTTTTTACTGTCTGTTTCAACAGTAAATTTTTTAATATCCTATTTCTTTTTCTTGTCTTTCAACTGTATGTTTTATCTTCCATCTTTGTTTGAATAGATTTGATAACACTCTTAGAGTAAACAAATCTTATGACTAGTATTAAGACTGTTTATCCAAGGATGTGGTATTCTGATCACCTGTAAAACAAGACAAATTGTTAAGAGAGCATTGGTTTGTAGGGGAGGTCGAAAAGGTTTCATTTGATTTTGAGATGTCTGTGGAATGAATCTAGAATGATTTTTGGGAGGTAAACCATGCTCGAATTGGTTAACAAAGGTTTCAGGTGGCGCAGCTGGATTACAAAGGGTTTACTGCACAATCAGGTAAAAATGAGCAACACTAGGGTGTTTGTGTTTAAACGGGTAAACGGTTGACAGACTTCAACAATTGGAATTTGAATTTTTCTGCATGGGAGTGTAGTCGTTCACTGTGGACGAGATAATGAAAAAGACGCGGGTTGTTTCATTTTATTTGCAAATTCAAAGGGTGGCGGGCTTTTGATTGATGATGTCAGCAGGTACGGAGGATGAGTCACGGGAGGCAAGCGGTAAAATGGTTTTCATCGCACTGCTTATGAGGGAAGGCGGTTTTGGGCAGAGAGGCAGCGATGCGATACAACGATTGACACGTAGCCAAGCACTATTTGAAAATCACTTGGCCATCGCGCGTTATCTTTCATACGTGGATGGCCAGCGAAATAGATGAGGGCCGTAGATCTTTGATGGGTCGATCGGACGGTCGACAAGACAGGGAGATGGCGGAGTTTTAATGGCATGGACCCGACGTGATTAACTATCAATTAAACTCATCGGGCGGAGTTTGATTGGCGGGTTGGATTATTAATTAATCGTGGGGATTAATTAATCTCTTTGTATGGTCAGAGATGAAAAATGCACGGGGATGGACTATTTTCAAAGTTTGGTTTTAATTAAACTTTGGACTTATTTTTTGTTTTAAACATATATACATATGTTTAAACGTTTTTCATATATTTTTTTATTATACGATAATTGAATTAAATTAATCCAATTACCATAGGGAGCGGGAATAGAACTAAAGATATATTTTTTTAGCGAAAAGGGGGTATATTGTGGGTTTTTTATTTGAATAAATAGGAATTAAATACTTTTGGCTAAAAAGTCATAATATAAAGGTTTTGGAGATATTATTATAAAAGGATTTATATATAATAGGACAAGGTCATTTTTATGGGAATTAATACATAAGTTAGAGTTAATATGACCAAAGGACAATGTAAACTCAAAATACTCTAATATAACCAAGAAAGTGAAGATTCAAAAGTAAATGGAATTATTATACTTTCATCACTTAGACTTAGAATAAAAGTGATTTTGAGGGCTTTTCATGGAAAATTGAAGGATTTTCCTAAGTAAAACTGGGATTTTACTTAGGAAAAGGTTTTTAAGAAGTGAATGAATGTGACAATGGATGATTTCAAGTACTTAGGTCTTTTCAATTATTAGGCCGAGGGTTCGGTCCTTCAAAAAGTCAAGGAAATTCCTTGAGCCCCTCTAGTTTTCAAATACCTTAAAGCACTTAGGGGAAATTAATGAAATGTTTAGGGAAAATGAGAGGGGAAGTTAATAATTTGACTTTGCTTTGCTGTGAACTTTTCCAATGTAGTATTTGCCTTTGTATTTGTGATGAATGTAGAATTGAACACATTTAGAACCATCATTCATCACATGTAATTCTGCAACAACATCTACCTACCCTACTTACTTTACCCTACCATTTTCTCTTCTTTATTAGGGTGCACTTAGACTGGCAAACCCATATCAATCTTCTTTTCTTTTACATGGAAAACCTATCTAAGTCTACACTTATTACATACAAGGGCTCAGATTAAACTGTTGAGCACCTTTTATTACCTCTACTTATCTACTTATCTGCCAAGATTAAACTGTTTGGTCAGATATTTATTCTCCATTCTACAGCATGAAATTGAAAAGTGAATGAGTCAAGTTTAAACAGTTTGACCCTTCATAAATTGTGGCAAAAGTTTGACAAACTGCACATAATTGTTTTATTACATCGGAGCAAAAGTAGTGGCATTTAGAGTTGCACACTTTCCTTAGCCTTTATTTTGATGGGGTTCATTTTCTTTCACTTTTTTGGCCAATTTTATTTTTTACCCTTTGATTTTTCTTTTAGGGTATACCCTCTTTATATTTTTTAAATTTTTTGATTTTTGATTTTTTAAGAATATGGAACACCTTTGCAACAAGAAATTTTTTTGAACATATTGCATAGTTCATCAATTCAATCATGAAAAATGACACCTATTGGTATAGGAGTCTAACAGAAGGTAAACCATCCCCTAGTGCAGAAATAAACATGCTAGCCAAAGAATTTGAAAACCAAACAGAATAATACATGAAAACAGATAAAGGAGACATAGAGGTACTGCAGTCTAAAGACCGAAGCATACGTAGAGGACTAGCAACCCTAGAGGACCTCTTCGACTTTAATGATGTGGCAAAGAAGCGCACTATAGAACACGCTGAATCTGATGTTGAAGAATGTAATATAGGTATCGAATACAAGCCGAAAATGATCAATTTATCTAAAACTTTTCCAGCCCATATCAAGAAGAAATACATTGATCTATTTAAATAATTTGATGATGTTTTTGCTTGGAGTTAGGAAGATTTGAAAGCCTATGACATAGAAATCATCCAGCATAAGATTCCATTGAAAGAAAACCAAAAACCTTTCAGGCAAAAGCTACGCAGAATAAACCCTATCTAGTTACCTCTAGTAGAAAAGGAAATCAAGAAAATGTATGAAGATGGTATCATAGTCCCTGTGAGGTTTTCAGATTGGGTATCCAACCTTGTGGCTGTAAGAAAAAATACAGGAGATATTAGGCTGTGCATTTATTTTAGAAACCTTAACCGAGCCTCATTGAAGGATAACTACCCTTTACCCAAAATGGAACACATCCTACAAAGGGTAGTGGGTTCTAGGAGGATATCTCTGTTAGATGGATTTTCAGGGTATAACAAGGTCTTAGTACTCCCAATAGATCAAATTAAAACAGATTTCACCACTCCTTGGGGCACTTTCATGTATGTGAAAATGCCTTTTGGATTAATGAATACTGGGGTCACTTTTCAAAGGGCCATAAACATTGCATTCTCTAAGGAAATAGGCCACTTCATCATAATTTACCTTTATGACATAACAGTTTATTCCAAAACTGATGAAGAGCACCTTGAACATTTGAGAAAAGTTCTTGAGAAATGCAGAAGGTTTGGGCTATCTTTAAATCCCAAAAAGACAGTGTTTGGTCTTCAGGAAGGTAAACTTCTTGTCCATATAATATTTGAAAAGGGGATTAAAATAGACCCAAAAAGAGTTGAGGGAATACTACAGATTAGCCACCCATGAAACATCAATGAATTGTAGTCTTTTATCGGGAAGATTAACTTCTTGAGGAGATTTATACCCAACCTATCAGAACTCCTTATAAACATGACAAACATGCTCAAGAAAGAGGTAGGAGTTAAATGGACTCTAGAAGCCAAGCAGTCTTTTGAATCGGTGAAACATGCACTCACTCAGGCACCAGTTCTCATCAGCCCAGATTTTACTAAAGAATTCCTCATCTTCTCATTTTCATCAGAACATACTATGGTTGCTGTCTTATTGCAGAAAAATCCAAAGGGATAGGAATGACCAATCGTATTCTTTAGCAAATCACTAAGAGATGCACCCTTTAAATACAATATCATGGAAAAACAGGCCTATGCCTTGGTAAAGACCTTAAAAGATTTTAGAGTGTATATTTTACATTCCCATATTATTGCCTTTGTTCCTAACATAGTGGTGAAAGATATTTTGTCACAAGATCTAGATGGAAAAAGAGGCAAGTGTATTGTTGTGATATCAGAATATGATTTGGAAATAAAACCCACCAAGCTAATCAAGGGTCAAGGCTTAGCACAATTAATGGTTGAATCTAACTTAGAAGCCCTTGACATTAATATGGTAGATTATTTGGATGAACAGGAAGAATTACCAGCTCCCACTCTAGAAGAACAATTCCAAAACTCACGATGGTATGCTGATATCTTGTATGTTCTTGTAAATCTTAATGCTCCTCTTGATTCATCTAAGAGAAAGGCAAGGTTTTTAAAGTTGAAAGCTAGAAATTATTGCATTTTAAATGAATGTTTATATTGGAAAAATGCAAATGGTTTATTGCTTAAGTGTTTGCCTGAAGTGGATGCAGAGAGGATCAAGTATGAGTTCCATGAAGGAGAGTGTGGAGGTCATATCTACTGGAAAGCCATCACAAACAAAATCCTTAGAGCTGGCTATTACTGGCCCACCCTTTTCCATGATGTCCATAAGATGATATTTTCCTGCCACAAATGCTAGATCTTTGAGGGCAAAATAAAATTCCTTCCTTTACCTTTACAACCCATCACTGTTGAAGCTCCTTTTCAACAGTGGGGCCTAGACTTCATAGGGGAGATCCATCCTGCTTCATCTGCCCAACATAAATGGATTCTCACAGCCACTGACTATTTCACCATACGGATAGAGGCCATCCTTTCTAGGAATTCCATAGACTCAGTCATTATTAAATTCCTTGAAGACCATATCCTATCCAGATTTGGCTTCCCTAGGAAGATTATCACTGACCATGCAGCTGCATTTGGTTCCAAAAAGATGATTGATTTTTGTCACAGGTATCAGATTGCACTTGGTCATTCTAATGCTTATTATCCTCAGGGTAATGGGTTAGCAGAATCGTTAAATAAAATTTTGGTGACCATCATTAAGAAGCTACTGGAAGAAAATAAAAAATCATGGCATAACAAGTTGGTGCATGTTCTATGGGCCGACAGGTTGACAACAAAGAAATCCATTGGAATTTCTCCATATCAACTTGTCTATGGGGCAGATTTAGTATTCCCTACCAGCTTGGGAGTACCAGTGATAAAATTGGTCCAAGAAATATAGTCAGAAGAAGACAATGTGGTAAGGAGGATCAATCAGACCATACATCTCCAGCAGACAAGGGAAGAAGTCTACAACAGAGTTCAGAAAGTGTAAGAGAACATCAAGAAGTTGTTTGATAAAAGAACAAAGGCTTGTGATTTCAAGATAGGGGACAAGGTGCTCAAGTGGGACTCTAGAAGAGAAGATAAGGGTAAGCATGGTAAGTTTCACAATTTATTGCAAGGCCCTTACATTATTCAGTCTGCAATAGGTCCAAATGCATTCTTTCTACAAGAATTGGATGGTACAGATCTGTTTGGGGGTCCTGTCAATGGCAAGATGCTCAAAAATTATTACTGCTAAAGTCCAATTTAAAATTTTCACTTCCATTGTAAATACCATTGCTCTATTTTGTTCAGAAAAATAAAAATAAATAAAATATAGAAGAAAGGTTGAGACATGCCCAAAACTTGAACCTATGAAGTTTTGAAAGGCTGGTTCTAACATGCTCAAAACTTGAACCAGTAGAGAAAGAAGTGGAAATAGCTCTAACCGGGTCAAAATCAGAGCTGAAGTGAGGAAATAAAAGTGACTCTAATAAGCTCAAAACCTGAGTCACAAGGAGAAAGAAGGATGCTCTTAAATTTCAGAATTTCAAGCCTTCAAAATTTTTCTTTTAGTTTCTCCAAAGTTTAGTTCAAGTGCAGCTTGTCTTTATGCCTTGGACCCACAACAAATCAGACAGTATAACCCTGGTTTGCCTGTGTTTCAATTTCTGCTGTAGAATATAGAGAATGAAGTCTGCCAGATAGTTTAATCCTGTTAGATATTAGTTTAGGTAGAGAAACTATGAGTCCAACTATTTAATCTGGTCTCATGGAGAAATAAGGGTATAATTAGATTAGTTTTTTCTTTTAATAAAAGATAATGATGAAGAAGGTCTGCAAGTCTAAATGCACCTTGAAGAAAAATTGTTAGGACAGTAGGATGGGTAGGTAGCTTGTTTGGGGAAGTATTGCTGTTGATATAATGCTTTCATGTTTGTAGCAACTGATCAAAGAAGAGAAATGTGGTTAAGGATCAGGCTCTGGCCTACTTCCAAAGATTATTTATGAGATTCTTGACACCTTCAAGAAGATGCCATCCCCATGTGGAGCCACTGTTAGCCACCTATAAAATTTTTTCAAGCAAACAGGTGGCTAAATATGTTTATGAGCCTTCAAGAGAAAAATTTCCTTCGAAAATCTATCATTCTTGAAGCCTCCATGATGTCCTTATCCTACAAAGTTACCTTCACTACTGTTTCCAGTAAAGAACCCTGTTGTTTTGTGAAAGAAACTGTCTTCAAAAGGCCTCCATTTTCCCTTTTTCACTCCCACAAAATTCCCATTTTCATCCTTGTTTCCTTCGAAGGATCCCTCAGAAAAATCCTCATTTAACCTCTAAACCATCCTAAATCCCCTTTTAAACCACGTATTTCCCTTTATCTGGTTTTAAAATCCCTCCTTTTGCCTACCGGAACCCCTCATTTGGCTTAAAAAACACTAATTTTAGGCCTAAAACAACCATTTTTACATTAATGCCTTAAGCCCCTTTCAGTTTAGCCCTTAGCCCCTTTTCCGCACGTGACCCCCACTATGACCAAGCGCTGAGGCCTAATCGCACATCGCAATCGGAGTTTTCGTTTCGGCCTTTTCCTTGGTTCTTCAAATATTTCTGATGCGATGAGTTTTACTCTGACGATTGCCGACTCAATCTGGACCATTGATCTCCTCCGATCCGACAGCCAGGATCACATTGCACTCTGTCGCAAGCCTTCCACCTTCCCCCCTCTGACTTAAACCTGACTATTAATCTTTCCAGATCTGACGACCAGCGCTCAATCGCTTCGTGATAATCCAATCTTCCCTTTTTTTTGTTCCCCTAATGGCCAACTCCCCGATTTAATCCTGACCGTTGAATCCACAAGAACCAATGATCAGGATTCGGTCGCGCTTTGTTCATAGAGCCCGTCACCCGATCCCACTGATTTAATCTAGACCGTTGATCTATCCCGATCCAACGGCCAGCACTTGATCACACATCGCAAATCCAGAAGTCTCGATTGCTTGCCTCCTCCGATTTCGATCATGCGATTTGATCTCAACTGTTGAATTCACAAGAACCAACAATTATGATTCAATCGCGCTCGTTCGCAGCCCCCCCACCATCGCATCCGCCGATTAGATCTGGACCGTTGAATCCAAAAGAACCAACGGCCAGGATCTCATCACGCTTCGCTCATAAATTTTTCACCATCCTGACCTCCGATTAGATCTCAGTCGTTGATCGAGCTTGATCGGACTGTCCACATTGCTTCACTCTTTAAACCCCGCCTTGCTCATTTCTCCCCCATCAACCGATCTTGATCATCCGTTTCCAAGATCCAATGGTCAGGATTTAACTCGCCATTGACCCCACCCATATGTTCCGCTCGCGCATCTTGGATCCTATCGCGTTTCTTCTGAACCGTTGGATCTATGGTCCCAGATCCAACGGTCACCATTGTGTTTCATGTTTTTTCTGCGCCTAAGGTTTAACGTTTCAAAAAAATGCGAAATGGATGGCATTGAAAGGGACAGGTGTCAGCAAGTGAATGATATCGCGTTTTTTTGGCTAAAATCTCAGACCACTTGAGTGTTGCATGAAAACCACCCTGGTTTTCCGCCTTATCGCCCTCTACAGCTTAACTTCCCTTTTAATTGTAGCCATTGATTGATCTGATCTGACAGCCTACATTATATCATAACCCGTCCATTTGTTATTCACCCAATCTTTCAAATGAATCCACCAAAATATCTTGACCGTCGATTATCCTAATCCAACGGCCCACATTATATCGCATTTCATTTCTTCCTCCATTCATCTAACCTCTCCAAAGACTTCATCGAATGATCTCCACCATAGATCATCCTGATCTAACGGTCCCAGTTCATCCTCGCACCCAAACTTCCAAAACAACTAGTTAGCTGCTTTGCCAGTGTTTTTTCCCCATTTTTCCGCTATGCTCACATATTTCATCATTATTCCTCCATCTCCACGAGCCTCTGAAGCATTCCTTCCCCACCCCACTGGTTTATATAACATGTTTATCATGTTTTGCAGGTTTCAAGGGTGGTGAATTTCCACTGTTTTCACAATTACAGACATGGTGAAAGATCGTTGCAGAGCCGAAGATCGTCGAAGAAGAAATCAAAGATATCGAAGGATTAAAATCATAAAATTGAAGATCAAGAGCATAATTCACGATCTGCACAGATTAAATACAATCATTGATCGCAACAATGCAGAGGACATATCAGCAGGATAGTCCTTTTACTGAAGAAAGGACCCAAATCACTACCGCCCATTCTCTATTCTTCCTCGAGCCCAGTACAGTTATTATTCTGGCAGAAAGTCCTAAAGAACTGACAGTGCATTGGTTACAAAGCATGGAAGACCTGAAGGGCTAAACATCATCCTCTCTTGTCTTGAAGTACAAACAGAGTACCTCCAGCCGAAAAGTACTTCATGGAACATACCCTTGAGTTATTATCAAACTGAAGAAGGCCCCAATTCATCCGAAAAGTACCTAAAGTCAATGTAAAAATATTAAGACAGAATGGGCTTCGAAAGAATTTTCTTCCTCTGTTTTAAATGAATCATTAAAGTTCTATTCGCCACTACTATCACTCTTCACCTATAAGAACTCTCAATAAATACATTTTAAATGTTGGTTGATTATTAAAAAAAAACACTGATTGTAAGCAGTTTCACTGAGTTAGAGTTCTGTGAGTAGTAGTTGGGAATAGGCTGGGAAATGAGTTTTGAATGATATCAAGCTGTCGGACAAGGATGTATGTGACTCGTTTTTCCCTTCTAAAATGACAAGCATGTTCATCGGATCCTGATCTAAATTAGTGGTGATGTGTTCCTTCCTTGTTATTGTCCTTCCTCTGTTTACATCATGTTTCATTTTCTCTGCTAAGAAAACAGTAAATTTAGCTTAGGACATACTACTGCAAGTACCCTAATGCTCACTGTTTTTTCTTTTCTTTATGTTTTCTACTGATTTTGTATCTAAAGACAAATTAAATATAATTTAACCAGTCAAAGACGTTGGCCTGCCATGCTTACTGATGTATGAATTTAGAATTTGTTTCTTAGATTTTCTTGTTTGGTTTAGCTGAAAGAATTGGGAAACTAGGGATTTAGAGTTAGCCCTGTCCACTAGGTTCTTTTTCCAACAGTTATCCTTTCTAAGATCCCTTTGGGTTTGAATTTCGAAAGCAAGAAAGTTAAAATTCTTTCTCCGATCTTAGGTTTCACTCTCTGTTAAACTTAAATGCTTTCTACTATCTGAAAGTAGTCGGGAGGAATGTTGGATTGTTATCTTCAGAGTTAGCCTCATTAGGAGTTTGGATCATAGAGGTTAAGGCATGCCCTATCCCTAGATTTAATCCGAAGTGGTCACCTTGGAAGGTTTTCCTTGTCATTCCCATTCATTTACTTATTGTTTCATCCCACACTATCATCTTAATAGATCCTCTGTTTTAGATGACTAGCCCTTTGAAAGCTTTGGATATTTGAATTGCAAGTAAATCCTTTTATGACCCCATTGCCCAATGGACTTGTGTTTCCTTTGAATCATCTCCCCATTGCCCAAAAATCCTTCTCTCCTCATTCCTTTACCTTACATTGAACCCTTCTTTCGTGTTTCCCAACCAAACAAACAAACTAAAACCCTTGTGCCCTATAACTAGCCTAATACCTTAAATCAAACTTCAAAGACATATATTTCTTTACCTTTATAGAGAGATCCCTATCTGGATCTAGGAGGGCTAGATCCTGAGATCCCAAAGTGGTTTGATGTTGTCTTATCATTTGGTATTGCCAAATCTGCCAAATCATAGGAACCACAACACAATACATTCCCACGGAAGATTAGGATGCAGATATTCTGACAAAGGCGCTCACTAAGAGGAAATTTGAATACCATAGAGACAAGATCAGGGTGAAGGATAATCCCTTTCTTGTTGAGATGGAGTTTTGAAAAGTCAACAATAAATGTGTGTCTAATTTAGTTTTCCCTTAATTAATTTTGAAAATAAATGTAATCTTATCTCATAGTCACTTGTAATAGTTAACTGAGTGTGATAAACTCAGTTAGCTCATGAATTTCAAGATGAGGGTGGTTGGTGAGGCATGCAGAGTGATTCTATTAGTTATGGAGTTCGAATTGCAGTTAGTAAATTAGTTTAATGCATAAGAAATGATTTAACTTAATTTATTGAGTTAAGGTCAGTTGAAATAGTTGTAACTCATTGTTGCACTAGTGAGAGATCAAGTGAATTAAATTAGATTTAATTCACATGTAATGATCTTCCATGCAACTAATGATTTACTATTAATAGCTACATGCATGTCAGTTCCAGTGGAGACCTAGTTGATACAAAGGTTAAAGGGATGTTAACTATCATTTGTATCATTAGTAGGTTTCCCGCATGCAACCTGACATCCATTGGATTTCCCGTGATTCTTGCGCAATTTTTGAAGGTTGAAATTGTTAAATAATAGGGATTGCATTCCACATGAATTGCACACGAAAGGAAATCTGATTAGAGGCAGGAAATTGGGTAAGTGTTAGTCGATTTTGTCTAGGTCAATGTGAGACAATTGTGAGAGTGCAGGAGACTCTTGTGAGAAGAGTGCATTGTAATTGTTTCATGATTCCATGGTGAATATACAATAGAAGATAGAGGGGTTTTGAGCAGGAATATTTTCACAGGAAAATATCTATGTTGTGGTTTTATTTGATTCTTTCTTTACTTTTAATGATTGGCGATCATGTTTATTTTCTACAGTTGATTTGTAGAAGGTTTCAGTATCCAGATTCAGTACATTGCTTGATCAGATTGAATCCATTGATATACATATGTTTGTATAATTTATACATGGAAAGATTAATATGTATAATACACAATAGAGTCATCAAGCACTACAAACACTGGCTCCAAACCCCTTAAAATTTGACTTTAAGTCAAACTTTCCCAAAATCACAACGATTGGTCTGAAAAAGTGGATGAAAGGTAAAAAATAGCCATTATTTGGACAATTTATGAAAAATTGTGAACTTTCAAGCATCCCCATGAAATTTTATGACATCCTTATGTTATTATCCATCTTCACATGCTTGAAATTATTAATTTGGGCCTCCTAAGAAAAATCACAACAAGTAATCACTTCCTTTCTGTAAGCATTTTTTTACTGTGTACAAAAAAAAAACTCAAAAAATCAAAATTTTGGCCTCCTTCTTATGTGTTTTCTATCATTCTTTCAAACCACCAATGAAGAATATACCAAGAGGTTCATGTTATTCCTCTTCTTTATTTTTCTTAAGGTCCTCTTGAGATTCTTCTTCATATTCTTAACCCTAACCCTGCAAACCATGTTTCTTGCATAGTGATTCCTTGCCATATTCCTTTGCATAGTGGTACCCCTATTTTCTTTCTCCAGTACCTTCTCCAAATGTACATTCACTCTATCAACCCAATACTATGTGTTCTAAATCTTAACACTTATGGAGTCAAATGTGGTATCTTGGGCTTGAGGAGAAACTATGGTATCTTGGGCTTGAGGAGGAGATGGGTCTTCTATATTTTGTTACTTCTTATCCATTGATCTTGTCTTAGGTCTCCTAGGTTGTGTTTGGAAATTATTTTCTTCCAGCTTCTCAACATCAATAATAGACTTACCTTTATCCTTTGATGCTAATATTTTACTTGCTGATGGACGATCCTCTTGTGGCTTCCCCTACTACATTAGGCTTAGTTTCAATTGTCTATTTTATTGCTGCAAGAAAGACACCATGAAATTGGATTTGGAAATATCATCTTTTAACTCCCTAATCTGTGCTTATTTTTCCTTGATGATGTCATCTGATGTCTTATCTCCATGCTCCTGTTATTCTAGGTTTTCCATTTCAAGTTCAGGAGGTATCTATTCTTCATGTTGCAAAGATAAATCATGTCTATCTCTAGGTGATTCCTCTCTCATGGTTTCAACCCACACTTCTTCATGGATAACCTCCTTTGGTAATATTTTTCTTGAGACCTAGTTCTATGTTTGGAGCTAGGCATCTCCTCTTGTGCCTTGGGAACAAATACTAACTTCTTACCTTTCTTATTTGTCCTTGAAATATCTGTTGTAGGCTGAGATCTTATCACTAATGGCATACTTGATGTTTCACCTCCATGTGGTCCTCATGGCGATGAAGGAGTGGCTGAACTCTTTGACTGGTTGGAGACTGGTATAAGAGAAACTGCCTCTAAGAAAACTTCCCATGATATATTGACCTATGACAACTGGTGAAGAACTATCAATTTGAATAAATAATGATGAAATAGACTTGCCTGATTATTTCCTCTTTTGGATTGCACCTTCTCAGTCATTTTCACCAAAATTCTAAACAAATAATTGGGTAGGTTTAGAGGATTGATTGAAGTGAAATGCATTAATAATATGATATGATACTAATATAACATGCTAAACCTCCCTCACAATTGAAATAATTCATGATAATATTCATCAAAGGCCTGTACTTTTCCAAAAAGTGTCTGCTAGGAAAGATATGAGAAGGGGACTCCTTGTATTGTGGTTTCAAGGAAATATTATAATGCTCAAGGTCTAAATCCATCCCCTTGAACCAAATTTGACCTTCATTAGGGATTTTGCTTGCTGAATATATGATTTCTGCTGACACCATAAAGTTCACCCCTACAATTGTTAAATGATATCTTTTGAAATTGAGGGCAGGTAAACTTGTTATATCATGATTATAACCCACCTCTTGCACTTTCCTACAAAACCCTAGACAACCTGCCTCCTCAAATGACCTCCTTATAAAATTTGATGAATTGACCTCTTGCATATGAATGGGCTCATATCTTGAGATCTCTCCTCATTTTAATTTCCTCTTTTCACTGTTCTCTACCATTTTTTACTTTTCTTTTGACAGGAAACCCTAGTTTCACACAAGAATAGGTAAGGGAACTTGAGCTGCAAAACAAGGGTGAAAAATCAATAAATTAAGGCTATGGAATGGATGGGATGGGGGGAAAGAAAAAATATGAAAAAATTATGGGGAATAGGGAATTTTGTTAGGAATACAATGAAAATGGAATTCTTCAGTTTGAGTGAGGGAAAGGGGTGAAAAAAGGAAAACACAATCCTAGTCTAGAAGAGCAGCAACTAGCTAGGGTAGTGAGAGAAAATGATACAATGACTAAATTTAAGTGTGGGGAATGGTGGGAAATGTCTAATGAGGGATATTTTGGATGTGTAGGCTTAGAAACTAGGAAATTTATTTTGAAAAAAATCCAAATATAGTGAAATTTCAAAAAAACAACAAAAGCATAGCAAAAACCCTATGCAATGATTTTAATCAATTCTCTCAGAAAATTGACTGAAGCAAGGGTTTGTGAAGGCTCCAATTACTTGATTAAATATGTTTGAAGGAATAAGATGAATTTTTGAACCTATTCTTTCCTCCTTATTCCTCCAAAACAAAATCGCAACAAACCTGCCAGAAACGCAACAGAAACACAACAAAATGATAAACTGTGTAATTGGTGATGGAATTCAAACTTTTGATGGTAGTGGAAGTGTTACAATGGCATAAATAATATCTTGAAGCTTTTGGAAGGATGAAATGAATTTTTTAAACACTTTTACGCCATTTTATAACTCAAAAACTCGATTTTGGCTTGCTAGTGGAGTGACATCATGTACTTTAACCAAATGACTTAATTATGTGATTAATTCCCTAAGTGCTAACTCTCATAAAATTTTACTTGTTTTGGATGATGGTGACATGAATCCAAATTGAAAATTAATGAAACTCACTACAATCTTATGATAAACCCCATGACACCATGACTCTTCCTTTTCATATTATAAATAATGATACTTAACGAAGGAAAAATGTCCTATGGTGATTTAATGACTCATGAAACTGATATGATTTGACCTTGACGACCGTGACATGAGTGTGACAATCACACTTAACAATGATTTTACCATTTAACAACCAAGAGAAGTTTCAAATTTTATTTGAAAATATAATAATTTGACCCTAAGAACTTATTAATAACATGTATAGAGTACATTTGATCACCGGTGACTCATAGAGACTAACATTGTGCATGAATAAAGGAAGTTATCTTAACCTAGACCTTATGATATCCAATAACTATGTTTTGATCATGATTATGATGATGTTTATATATGTATACATGTATGTATGTATGTATGTATGACGTGTCTGACAGGACCATCATGGAAAATGAGTGTTTTATGCTAATGATTATATGTATGTATCTATGTCACTATATGACAAGGTTTTCAAGGATCATTCATGTGGAGGAATGATTGATTATGCAAGTGAATGGGATGAATAGGTACTTGGTCTTATGAGGAATCAAGTGGGAAGAGTAACCTTGACAAATTTACGAGGTCAGTATCATGTGGAAATGAATTGATATTATATGTTTGTACTATGCATATGTTTATGTTATGGACATGTAATGCTGAGGGGTACATTAGTGAAGTGAAAGTAGTGTGACCTGTGAAATGCTAGGTTAAGCATGGATAGTGTAAATACACTAGAAGAAAGGTTTCTTGTGGGCTCAGTGTGTGGTATATGGATGTGAAATGCTATTGTTTTGTATATGTTGTACATCTTGTATATTTAGTGATTGTACCTATGCTGATGTGTACTTGTAACATATGTAGTATTGTGTACATATGATGTTGTATGAATGATGTATATATGGTGTTGTGTGTATATTTCATATGTAGTGCTAAGTTTTGTGGTTCCTGTGATTTGGCATATTTGGCAATACCAAATGAAAAGACAACATCAAACCACTTTGGGATCTCAGGAGCTAGCCCTCCTAGATCCAGAGAGGGATCTCTCTATAAAGGTAAATAAATGTATATCTTTGATGTTCAATTTATGTTGTTAGGCTAGTTATAGGGCACAATGGGTTTATGGTTTTTTTTTCTTGTTTGGTTGGGAAACATGAAATAAGGGTTCAATGTAAGATAAAGGAATGAGTAGTGAAGGATTTTTGGCAAATGTGGAGATAATTCAAAGAGAACACAAGTCCATTGGGCAATGGGGTCATTAAAGGGTATACTTGCAATTCAAATATACAAGGCTTTCAAGGGGCTAGTCATCTATATCAGAGGATCTCTTAAGATGATAGTATGAGATGAAATAATAAGGAAATGAATGAGAATGACAAGGAAAACCTTCCAAGGTGACCACTTCGAAGTAAATCTAGGGACAGGGCGTGCATTAACCTCTATGATCTAAAATCCTAATGAGGCTAACTCCGAAGACAACAATCCAGCAGTCCTCCTGACTACTTTCAAGCAATATAAAACATTTTAGTTTAACATAGAGTGAAACCTAAGATTAGAGAAAGAATTTTAACCTTATCTGCTTTCAGCATTCAACTCAAAGGGATCTTAGAAAGGCTAACTGTTGGAAAATGAACCCAGTGGGACAGGGCTAACTCTAAATCTCCTAGTTTCCTAATTCTTTCAGCTAAAACCAAACAAGAACATCTAAGAAAAAAACTCTAAATTCATACATCAGCAAGTATGGGTTAACCAACTTCTATACTGGTTAAATCATATTGAATTTGTTCTTAGATACACATATAGCAAAAAACATAAAGATAAGAAAGTGCAGGAAGCATTAGGGTACTTGTAGCAGTATATCCCAAGCTGAAATTATTGATTCTTATCAGAGAAAATGAAACATGATGTATAACAGAGGGAAAACAATAACAATATAGGACACATCACCAATGATTTAGAACAGGAACCAATGAACATGCTTGTCATATTAGAAGAGCAAAACCAATCATATACATTCTTGTCCAATAGCTTGATATCATCCAGAAATCATCTCCCAGCCCATTTACAACTACTGCTCATAGAACTCTAACTCAGTAAAACAACTTACAATAAGTGTTTTTACAATATCCAACCAAACAATGTTTACAATGTATTTCTCATGAGTTCTTATAGGTGAAAGAGCGATAGTGGTGGTAAATAGAACTGAAATGATTCATTAAAATAGAGGGAGAAGTGTATTTCAGAGCCCATTCTATTTTAATATTTTTAAATTGAATTTCAGTACTCTTTAGATGAATTAGGGGTCTTCATCAGATTGATAATAACTCCAAGGGTATATTCTTGGAGTACTTTCATGGCTGTAGTACTCTATTTGTACTCTGAGACAAGAAATGCGAAGATGTGTCTTTCAGGTCTTCCATGCTTTGTAACTAATGCACTGACAGTTTTTTAGGACTCTTTGTCAAAATAGTAACTGCTTTGGAGCTTGATGAAGAAAAGAGAATGGGTAGTAGTGATTTGGTCCTTTCTTCAGTAAAAGGAATTTCCTGCTGATATATCCTCTGCACTGTTGTGATCAATGATTTTCATTTAATCTATGCTAACTGTGGATTAGGCTTCTTAATCTTCAATATTATGCCATTAAACCTTTTCAGAAATTTCTTCCTCGACAATCTTGGCTCTGTGATAGTCTTTCTGTGCTAGGGCTATGATTGTAGAAACAGTGTGAATTCACCACCTTTGAAACCTGCAAAAAATGAGAAACATGTTATAAAAACCAGGGGGAGTGAGGGAGGACTGCTTCAGAGGCTCGTGGGGATGGAGGAGCAGTGGTGGAAAACGGTGGACGCAACAAAAATGTGACAAAAATCATGGTGGAAGGCAAAGAATAGGTTTGATGGGAATTTGGTGCGAGGATGAATGTGGACCGTTAGATTAGAATAATCGACGGTGGAGATCTGACAATGAAGTTGTTTAGAAGGTTAGATGGATGAAAAATGGATGGAGGCGAGATTATAACGGGGCCGTTAAATTAGAACAAATCAACGGTAGAGATTTCCTGATGGAGTCATTTGGAAGAAAAGTTAAAATGCAAGAGAATGGGGTTGTGATACGATGAGAGCCGTCCGATTGTGGAGATCAACGGCTGGAATTAAAAGCCAAAGTTGCATTGCAGAGGGCAGTAAAGCGGAAAACCAGAGTGGTATTCGCGCAACAAAAAGGAGGAAAGTGGAAATTCCCAAAAAAATGTGATTCCATACACTAATCGCCACGTCGATTTCTAAAACCACCCATTTCACATAATTTTGAAACGTTAACTCTTAGGCGCAAAAATTACGCAATATATATTTTCAGCCCTTGGATGACGGGCAAAATATTTGACGGTGCAGGTGAAATGCGACATAAGGTTAGATGCACGGGCGAAAGGAGGCGGGGTCCATTGCTGAGGTCAATGTGAGTCGTCGGATCGTGAGGATCGACGATCGAGATCTGTCAATGGGGGAGAAAGAGAAGGGCGGGGTTTGAAGAGTGGAAGTAATGTGGACCGTCCGATAAAACTTGATCAACGGTGGAGATTTAATCGAAGGTTGGGATGGTGGAGGATTACGTGAGGGACGAGCACGATGCGATGAAGTGTGAACCGTCGGATCTGGCGGAATGAATGGCTGAGATCAAATCACATCGGAGAAAAGGAAAGAGGTCAAAGCACTGGGGTCTTTGAGTTTGCAATGTGTGATTAAGCACTAACCGTCAGATCAGAGGGGAGATCAACAGTCAGGAGTGAACCGGTGGGTGTGATGTCGGCGGACTATGGGCGGAGCATGATTGAATCTTGGCCGTTGGTTCTTGTGGATTCAACAATCCAGATCGAATCAGTGAAGTGATGTCGGGGGGCTATGGGCGAAGCGTGATTGAATCTTGGTCATTGGTTATTGTGGGTTCAATGGTTGAGATTAAATCGGGGATCAACATCAGAGGAGGGAAAGGAAAGGACAAAGGGAAAAATGTGATTGGTGATTTGCGATGGAGCGAGAGTCGTTGATCTGAAAACTATATCGACGAGGGGTTTTAACGATGAAGAAAATGGAGGAATGGTGGGTTTTGGAATGGGGAGCAATATGGGGCGTTAGATCTGGGCATAGCAGATCAGATCAACGGTGGAGAATTGATCACGAGATCGCATCAGAGGGAGGCAAATAACCATGTAAAACAAGTAAATGTGTTTTGCGATGCGATGAATATTTGCGATGTGATGAGCGCCTCGCACTCGGTCACAGTGTTGGTCATATGCAGGAAAGGGGCTGGGGCTTAAGGCCGAAAGGGGATTAAGGCCTTTATAGAAAAATGAAGGTTTTTAGGCCTAAATAAGGGTTTTTGAAGGGTTTTGAGGGTTCCGATAAGATTAAAAAAGAGGTTTTAAACCTTATCAAAGGGAATTTATGAACGAAATGAAGGAAAATGAGGTATGAATGAGGGAAAATGGGGAAGATGGAGGCCTTTGAAAATAGTTTCTTTCATAAACAACAAGTTTCATTAATGGAAACAACAGTGAAGATTCTTTAAAGGATAGAAGACACATGGAGGCTTCAAGAATGATAGATTTACAAAGGAAATGTTTCTCTTGAAGGCTCAGAAACATATTTAGCCACCTGTTTGCTTTGAAAAAATATTATAGGTGGTTAACAGTGGCTCCACATGGGGATGGCATCTTCTTGAAGGTGTCAAGAATCTCAAAAATAGTCTTTGGAAGTAGGCCAGATTCCTGGTACTTGACCATCTTTTTCTTCTTTGATCAGCTGTTACTAACATGATGGATATTATATCAGCAGTAATACTTCCCCAAACAACTACCTACCCATCCTATTGTCCTAACATTTTTTCTTCAAGGTGCATTTAGACTTGCAGACCTTCTTCATCATTATTTTGCAAATAGGAAAATAACCCTATCTCCTGCTACCCTTATTTCTCCATGAGACCAGATTAAACAGTTGGACTCATAGCTTCTCTACCTAAACTAATATCTGCCAGGATTAAACTGTCTTATAGACTTCATTCTCTATATTTTAAAATAGAAATTTAAATATAAAAAAATCAGGATTAGACTGTTTGATTTGCTGTGGGTCCATGGCATAAATACAAGCTACACATGAACTGAACTGTGCAGAAAATTGAAACAAAATTTTGAAGGCTTGAAATTCTAAAACTTAAGAGCAACCTTCCTTCTTCTTGTGACTCAAATTTTGAGATTTTTAGAGTCACCTTCTTTCTTCATTTGAGCTCTGGTTTTGATCTTGTTAGAGTTGTTTGTTCTTCCTTTCTTTGCTGGTGCAAGTTTTGAGCATGTTAGAACCAGCCTTTCACTTTCCCTGGGTCAGGTTTTGATCTGATTTGAGCCATTCCTTTGGAACTTCATAGGTTCAAGATTTGAGCTTTTCTGAACCTTTCTTATCATTTTTTTTATTTTTATTTTTCCAAACAAAACAAAGCAATGGTATTTACAATGGAAGTGAAAAATTTAAACTGATCTTTAGCAGTAATAATGCTTGAGCATCCTTCCATTGACAGGACCCCAAGCAGATCTGTAGCATCCAATTCTTGCAGAAAAAATGCATTGGGACCAATGGCAGATTGAATGATGTAAGGGCCTTGCCATAAACTGTCAAACTTCCATGCTTACCCTTATCCTCTCTCCTAGAGTCCCATTTGAGTACTTTGTCCCCAATTTTGAAATCACGGGCCTTTGTCCTCTTATCAAACAACTTTTTGATGTTCTCTTGCACTTTATGAGCTATGTTGTAGACTTCTTCCCTTTTCTGTTGGAGATGTATGGTCTGATTGATCCTCTTTACCATGTTGTCTTCATCTTATTGTATTTCTTGGACCAATTTTATCACTGGTACTCCCAAACTAGTAGAGAATACTGCATCTGCTCCATAAAATAGCTGATAGGGAGACATTCCAATGGATTTCTTTGTTGTCAATCTGTTTGCCCATAAAGCATGCACTAACTTGTTATGCCATGATTTTTTATTTTCTTCCAGCAGCTTCTTGATTATGGTCACCAAACTCTTATTTGATTATTCTTCTATCCCATTACCTTGAGGGTAATAAGCAGTAGAATGACCAAGTGCATTTGATACCTGTGACAAAAATCAATCATATTTTTGGAACAAAATACAGTAGCATTGTCAGTGATAATTTTCCTAGGACAGCCAAATCTAGATAGGATATGGTCTTCAAGGAATTTTTTGATAACAGAGTCTGTGGAATTCCTATAAGGGATGGCCTCTATCCATTTGGTGAAATAATCAGTGGCTGTGAGTATCCATCTATGTTGGGCAGATGAAGTAGGATGGATTTCCCCTATGAAGTCTAGGCCCCACTGTTGAAAAGGAGCTTTAACAGTGATTGGTTGTAAAGGTAGAGGAAGGAGTTTTCTTTTGCCCTCAAAGATTTGGAATTTGTGGCAGGCAACTATCATTTTGTGGACATCTTGGAAAAGGGTGGACCAGTAATATCCAGCTCTAAGGATTTTATTGGCAGTGGTTTTCCAGTAGAGATGGCCTCCACACTCTCCTTCATGAAACTCATGCTTGATCCTATCTGCATCAACTTCAGGAAAACATTTAAGCAATAAACCATTGGCATTTTTCCAATATAAACATTCATTCAAAATGCAATAATTTCTAGCTTTCAACTTTAAAAACCTTGCCTTTGTCTCAGATAAATTAGGAGGAGCATTAAGATTGGTAAGCACATACAAGATATCAGCATACCAAGGTCAGTAATCCTTCATGTTCATCCAAAGCATCTACCATATTTATATCAAGGGCTTGTAAGTGAGATTCAGCCATTAATTGTGCTAAGCCTTGACCCTTGATGAGTTTAGTGGGTTTGATTTCCAAATCATATTCTAGTATCATAACAATCCACTTGCCTCTTTTTCCATCTGGATATTGTGATAAAATGTCTTTTACGTTGTATTAGGTACAAAGGCAATAATATGAGAATGTAAGATATACACTCTAAAATCCTTCAAGGCATTTATCAAAGCATAGGCCTATTTTTCCATGATATTATATTTCAGAGGCGCATCTCTTAATGCCTTGCTGAAATGAAATTGGTTGCTCTTGTCCCTCTAGATTTTTCTACAATAGGACATCAACCAAAGTATGTTCTGATGCAAATGAGAATAGAAGGAAATCTTTAGTAAAATTGGGGCTGATGAGGACTGGTGCCTGGGTGAGCGCATGTTTTACCAGTTCAAACGGCTTCTTGGCTTCTAGAGTCCATTTAACTCCTACTTCTTACTTGAGCATATTTGTCATGTTCCTAAGGAGTTCTGCTAGGTTGGGTATAAACCTCCTCAAGAAATTGATCTTCCCAATAAAGGACTACAACTCTTTGATGTTTCTTGGGTGCCTAATTTTCAATATTACCTCAACTCTTTTTGGGTCTATTTTAATCCCTTTTTCAGATATAATGTGACCAAGAAGTTTACCTTCTTGGAGACCAAACACTGTATTTTTGAGATTTGAAGATAGCCCATACCTTCTGCATTTATCAAAGACTTTTCTCAAATGTCTAAGGTGCTCTTCATCAGTTTTGGAATAAATTGTTATGTAATCAAGGTAAATTACAATGAAGTGACCTATTTCTTCTGAGAATGCAATGTCCATGGCTCTTTGAAAGGTGGCCCCAGCATTCATGAATCCAAAAGGAATTTTCACATACATGAAAGTGCCCCAAGGAGTGGTGAAGGTTGTTTTAAGTTGATCTTCTGGGAGTACTAGGACCTGGTTATACCCTGAAAATCCATCTAACAGAGAAATCCTCCTAAAGCCTAATACCCTCTATAGGATGTGTTCCATTTTGGGTAAAGGGTAATTGTCTTTTAAGGAGGCTCTGTTTAAGTTTCTGAAATCAATACATATCCTAATTTCTCCTATCTTTTTCCTTACAGCCACAAGGTTAGATACCCAATCTAAAAACCTCACAGGGACTATGATTCCAGCCTCATACATCTTCTTAATTTCCTTTTCTACCAGAGGTAGATGTACAGGGTTAATTCTGTGCAGCTTTTTCCTAAAAGGTTTCTGGTTTTCTTTCAATGGGATCTTATGCTGGATGATCTTTGTGTCATAGGCTTTCAAATCCTCATAACTCCAAGAAAAAGCATCAACAAACTCTTTAAATAAATCAATGTATTTCTTTTTGATGTGTGCTGGCAAAGTTTTAGATAATTTTATCATTTTAGGCTTGTCTTTGCTACCTATGTTGCATTCTTCAACATCAGACTCAGTGGGTTCTATTGTTGGCTTCTTTGCCACATCATTAAAATAAAAGAGGTCCTCTAGAGGTGCTAGTCCTCTGGGTATGTTTTTGTCTTTGGAATGAAGTACCTCTATGTCTTATTTATCTGTGTTCATGTATTCTTTTGTTTGGATTTCAAATTCTCTGGTCAGCATGTTTATTTCTACAGTAGGGAATGGTTTTTCTTCATCAGGAGGCTCTTTATCTAAACTGTCTTCACTGAGCCTAGAGTTTGAATTAGCTAATTCAAAATCATTCCTGGAGAGTAGGAAATCCTCTATCTGTTTGTCACCCTCAAAGACCTGCCAATATTTTTCATTATCTGGTACCGCTGGTCTGTATTTTGTTTGAACAATTATCTGTTTGTCACTAAGTGGTCTATGATATGAACTAGCAGCGTAGGCTAATCCATTTGCAAGTATGTTTTGAATTCTAGGGACAAACACAAGCTCATATTCTACAAATTTTTCCAATATATCCATGGCATCATTCCTATATGCCCCTAATCTAGGATGCTTGGCAGTGTACTCTCCATTTACTTGTTTGATGACTAGTTCTGAGTCTCCATGGACAACTATCCTCTTGGCTCCTAGTTTTTTCAATAGATGTAGTCCTAAGAGGAGAGCTTCATACTCGGCTATGTTGTTTGTGCATTTGAAATTCATCTTGAAGGCATGACTCTCAGCATAATTTTTTTTCAGTATTGTGCAACCACACCCCAGCTCCTGCATTCCTTTTAGTGCAAAACCCATCAAAGATCATGCTCCATAGAGGATTGTTTTCATATTTGTTATCAGTTTCACCGTTAATGTCTTCTTGTTTCCTGAGTTTAGCACGCTGATGGGAAATCTGCTCTCTACAGATTGTTCATATGTTTCTCTCTTGTTTTCCTTTGTACCTAGAGCTGCCATTATGTTTAGATCTGTGGCCTATACTCTGTTGTTTATATTTTTGTTCTCTAGCTCTTGCTCATATGTAAACTCATCATTATAAAGGATAAAAAATTATAGGTCTGTATGGACAGAGTAAAGAGGGAAATTTTCTAGTTTCTCTGGACCGCTAACCATAAATTTCATGTGTGATTTCCTATATAGTCTTCTAAGCTGACTGAAAACATGGATAGTGGCATATGTCATGTCCATTTGCATTTTACCTTGTAGTTTAGCACCCCATGATCTTGACAACAACATGCCATACTTGGGAGGTACATCAGCCACTACAACATCTATTGCCATGCACTTGGTTGGGATTTGGGTCAAATTTACACAGAGATATTTGATCAGGCCCAAACACTTCACTCTGCTAGAGTCAAAAGAATATAAATCCTTATATGGTCTGGTTATCTCTAGGCCTAATTTTTCCATGATAACCTTTGGCATGAGGCTGTGTGAAGCCCCTGAGTCATGCATAGCATTATGTATAATTTTTTCACGGATATTTAGGCTAACATAGAAAGGAGGTAATACTCCTTCCTGAAACTTCCCTTCAATTTTTGGATCAAACAAGAGAGCTGGTTGATCATCATTTGAGTTGATAGTGTCACTGGTTTCTCCTAAGTTAAAAGATTTCAATATTTGAAATTTATATACGTCTTTGTTGGCCAACTCAGTGAGAGGGACAAAAATTTTGATTTTGGCTATTTCACTCTCCAGATTGAAAGGAGACTGACTCTTTGAAAGGTTCAATTCTGTCTTGTTGGTCACTGTTTTATCGGCAAGGTCAGCTTGCTGATTCTCACTATGTACATTGGTTAAAACTATTTTTCCAAGAGCATTAGCTGCAATGCTAGTGCTGCTTGTTTCTTGACTTGGTTTATCAATGGTTTGGATCTCTTTGTCCTTGTTTTTGCCAGAACTCTCAGTTGTTGTTTTGTTGCTTTCAACAGTCCCTTTAGGAGTCTTTTTAGGTCTTTTCTTAATGGTGATTTCAGAGGTTTTTGGTTTGGGAGCTTCTATGTTCTTTTTTCTTCTGAGATCATATTGTTCTCAGACTTGCATCATGGAATTCTCGAATCCTAACCTATATTCTTCAGATTTTAACCCTTCCTGATCCCAATGTGTGTATGAGGTCTGGTTATCTTCTGTGAAAAAGGTGTGATCTTGGTTTTCCACTTCCACCATGTTTATAATAGTTCCCTCTGACTCTTCTATTATTCCCTCATATTCATCAAGGAAATTCTCTTGGAATGGAGGTATGATTTGTTGGTCAGAATCCCTTTGTTTACTGGGAGGAGTGTTTCTCCTAAATTTTTGGTTCTGGTTTTGAGAATGATTTATATTCTGATTACTGACTTGGACAACCATTTTCTCCATCATTATTTCTAGCCTATTCATTTTTTTGGCTAGATCATCATATTTGGAATTAGATGTAGAAGCGGTGGTGTCTTCCCTATAGGTTACCTTCTTTTCAGCCCTCATCCTAGCTCTTTTCTTAATTAATTTTTCCTCAACACTCACAACTCCCTTTTGCATATCTTCTATAGTTGTATAGTCTCTCTCCCTTAGTTGATAGGCCATGTCAGCATTGAAACCTTTAGGGTATTTCACTAAGGCCATTCCTTGGGGAGGTTTCATTTGGGGTGGAAGAGCATTGTAGACACAGTTAAACCTAGTGGAATAATCATGAACACTCTCCCCCCGGTTTCTTTTAAGACCTTTATACTCTGCTAATATTTCAAGAGGGTTGCTTTTGATTTCCCATTTGTTTATAAAATCTTGATGTAAAGAGGGAATTTCATTGATGTTATTAGGAGTTAAGCCTTTAAACCACTTTTTTACTTCTCCTCCTAAAATTTGAGCAAAGATTCTCATGTTAATGGTCTCATCTTCTATTTCCATGTAATCAAAAGCATCTTCCATCCTATCTACATGGTGTTGAGCTGTGGTAGATTCTTTTCCAGTGAAATGGGAAATTTTAGACTGATAGTCATTGGGTAAAGGAGCCAGAGGCTGTGGAAACACTAGGGGAGCATACCATGCTGCCATGATAGTGTTTTGTGAGGGGAAAGGAGTGGCTTGGATAGCAGGTATGTGGATGAAAGAAATGCTTGGACCAGCAACAAACTGTTGAGAAAACTTAGGGTGAGAGAGACCCAAGTTATGAATGAAGTCGATGTCAGGAGGTGTTGATGGAGGGGTTTATCTGTCACTAATATTTGGACCACTATGTGGTGGTGAACTTGGAGGCTCAAAGTCTGTCTGATCTATACCACTGAATGACTTAGTTCTTGGCAAGTTACTCGGTAAATCTAAGTCAAATTGGGTATCTGATAGAGCTGCAAGGTTTTCAGGTGTTGAGTTAGCTCTATGAATGGGTCTGACAATGGTTGGATCCATATATGTGAGAGACTTCATAAGAATGCTTTCAGGATTTTCAACTATTTCAGGAGGATTTGGTTCAGGATAAGCTCTGGTATGGATTGTTCTTGAAGCCAATATGCTAAGTCTAACAACCTTTAAGAGGAAGATTATCCTTAAAAAAAGAATCTTAATCCTATGTGTTTCCTTTAGTATGGATGATGTTGTGATGAAACTGGTCTCCCAGTGGAGTCTTGTGAAAACAAAGAAAATCAGCAAGCCTACTGATCACCAGTGGAGTCTTTTTGTCATTTAGGAACTATGGAGTCACCAGGTGGATGATTTAAAATGTTCAAGGAGATTTACTGTCCACCACAGTGATTCACTACCAAATAAAAGCTAATTTGGTCTTCTTTGAGTTATTAGAGATGTTTTAAGGAGTGTTTTACTCAAAATACCCAGTGGAGTCGCCATTATGTTGTGGTTCCTGTGATTTGGCAGATTTGGCAATACCAAATTACAAGACAACATCAAACCACTTTGGATCTCAGGAGCTAGCCCTCCTGGATCCAGAGAGTGATCTCTCTATAAAGGTAAAGAAATGTATATCTTTGATGTTCAATTTAAGGTGTCAGGCTAGTTATAGGGCACAATGGGTTTATGTTTTGTTTTGTTTGTTTGGTTGGGAAACATGAAAGAAGGGTTCAATGTAAGGTAAAAGAATGAGTAGTGAAGGATTTTTGGAAAATGGGGAGATAATTCAAAGAGAACACAAGTCCATTGGGAAATGGGGTCATTAAAGGGTTTACTTGCAATTCAAATATCCAAGGCTTTCAAGGGGCTAGTCATCTATATCAGAGGATCTCTTAAAATGATAGTATGGGATGAAACAATAAGGAAATGAATGAAAATGACAAGGAAAACCTTCCAAGGTGACCACTTCGGACTAAATCTAGGGACAAGGTGTGCCATAACCTCTATGATTTAAAATCATAATGAGGCTAACTCCGAAGACAACAATCCATCAGTCCTCCTAACTACTTTCAGGCAATATAAAACATTTTAGTTTAACACAGAGTGAAACCTAAGATTAGAGAAAGACTTTTAACCTTCTCTGCTTTCAGCATTCAACTCAAAGGGATCTTAGAAAGGCTAGCTGTTGGAAAAGGAACCCAGTGGGATAGGGCTAACTCTAAATCTCCCAATTTCCTAATTCTTTCATCTAAAAACAAACAAGAACATCTAATAAACAAAATCTAAATTCATACATCAGCAAGTATGGATGAACCAACTTCTATACTGGTTAAATTATATTGAATTTGTTCTTAGATACACATATGGTAGAAAACATAAAGATAAGAAAGTGCAGGAAGAATTAGGGTACTTGTAGCAGTATATCCCAAGCTAAAATTACTGATTCTTATCAGAGAAAATGAAACATGATGTATAATAGAGGGAAAATAATAACAAAGATAGAACACATCACCACTGTTTTAGATCAGGATCCAATGAACATGCTTGTCATATTAGAAGAGAAAAACCAGTCACATACATTCTTGTCCAATAGCTTAATATCATCTAGAAATCATCTCCCAACCTATTTACAGGTACTTCTCACAGAACTATAACTCGGTAAAACAACTTACAATCAGTGTTTTTACAATGTATTTCTCATGACTTCTTATAGGTGAAAGAGCGATAGTGGTGGTAGATAGAACTTAAATGATTCTTTAAAACAGAGGGAGAAGTTTCTTTCGAAGCCCATTCTATTTTAATATCTTTACATTGAATTTCAATACTCTTTAGATGAATTAGGGGTCTTCGTCAGATTGATAATAACTCCAAGGGTATGTTCTTGGAGTACTTTCTTGGCTGTAGTACTCTGTTTGTACTCTAAGACAAGAAATGTGAAGATGCGTCTTTTAGGTCTTCCATGCTTTGTAAATAATGCACTGACAGTTCTTTAGGACTCTTTGTCAGAAAATTAACTACTCTGGAGCTTGATGAAGAAAAGAGAATGGGTAGTAGTGATTTGGTCCTTTTTTCAGTAAAAGGAATGTCCTGATGATATATCCTCTGCGCTACTACGATCAATGATTTACATTTAATCTGTGCTGCCTGTGGATTAGGCTTCTTAATCTTCAATATTATGCCATTAAACCTTTTCAAAGATTTCTTCCTTGGAAATCTTGGCTCTGTGATAGTCTTTTGGTGCCAGGGCTATGACTGTGAAAATAGTGTGAAATCACCATCTTTGAAACCTGCAAAAAACGAGAAACATGTTATAAAAACCAGGGGGAGTGAGGGAGGACTGCTTCAGAGGCTTGTGGGGATGGAGGAGCAGTGGTGGAAAACGGTGGATGCAACGAAAATGTGATGAAAATCATGGTGGAAGGCGAAAAACAGGTCTGATGGGAGTTTGGTGCGAGGATGAACGTGGACTGTCAGATTAGAATAATCGATGGCGGAGATCTGACAATGAATTCGTTTAGAAGGTTATATGGATGAAAAATGGATGGAGGCGAGATTAGATTGGGGCAGTTAGATTAGAACAAATCAACGACGGAGATAGCCCGATGGAGTCATTTGGAAGAAAAGTTAAAATGCAAGTGAATGGGGTTGTGATACGATGAGAGTCGTCTGATTGCGGAGATCAATGGCTGGGATTAAAAGCCAAAGTTGCATTGCGAAGGGCGGTAAAGCAAAAAATCGGAGTGGTATTTTCACAACAAAAAGGGGGAAAGTGGAAATGCCCAAAAAACGCAATTTCATACACTAATCGCCACGTGGATGTCTAAAACCGCCCATTTCACATAATTTTGAAACGTTAACTCTTGGGCACAAAAATTACGCGATATGCATTCTTAGCTGTTGGATGATGGGTGGAAGATCTGACGGTGCGGGTGAAATGTGACATAAGGTTAGATGCATGGGAGAAAGGAGGCGAGGTCCATTGCTGAGGTCAATGTGAGCCATTGGATCGTTAGGATCGACGGTCGAGATCTATCGATGGGGGAGAATGAGAAGGGCAAGGTTTGAAGAGCAGAAGTAATGTGGACCATACGATCAAACTTGATCAATGGTGGAGATTTAATCGGAGGTAGAGATGGTGGAGGATTACATGAGGGACGAGCGCGATGCGATGAAGTGCGAACCGTCAGATCTGGCGGAATGAACGGCTAAGATCAAATCACATCGGAGAAAAGGAAAGAGGCCAAAGCACCGAGGTCTTTGAGTTTGCAATGTGTGATTAAGCACTGGTCGTCGGATCAGAGGGGAGATCAACGGTTAGAAGTGAATCGGCGGGTGTGATGTCAGCGGACTATGGGAGGAGCACGATTGAATCCTGGTGGTTGGTTCTTGTGGATTGAACGGTCAAGATCAAATCGGCAGAGCGATGTCAAGGGGCTATGGGTGGAGCGCGATTGAATCTTGGGTATTGGTTCTTGTGGACTTAACGGTTGAGATTAAATCAGGGAATTAGCATCGAAGGAGGGAAAGGAAAGGACAAAGGGAAAAATGTGATTGGAAATTTGCAATGGAGTGAGAGCCGTTGATCTGAAAACTAGATCGACGGGGGAGATTTAATGATGAAGAAAAAGGAGGAATGGTAGATTTTGGAACGGGGAGCAATATGGGCCGTTAGATCTGGGCGTAGCAGATCAGATCAATGGTGGAGAATTGATCGCAAGATCGCATTTACGGGAGGCAAATAGCCATGTAAAACAAGTAAAATGTGTTTTGAGATGCGATGAATATTTGCAATGTGATGAGCGCCTCACACCTGGTCATAACGCGGGTCATATGTAGAAAAGAGGTTGGGGCTTAAGGCTGAAAGGGGCTTAAGGCCTTTATAGAAAAATGAAGGTTTTTAGGCCTAAATAAAGGTTTTTAAATGGTTTTGAGGGTTCCGATAAGATTAAAAAAGAGGTTTTAAAACTTATCAAAGGGAATTTATGAAGGGATTGAAGGAAAATGAAGTATGAATGAGGGAAAATGGGGAAGATGGAGGCATTTGAAAAAAATTTCTTTCATAAACAACAGGGTTCATTAATGGAAACAACAGTGAAGATTCTTTAAAAGATAGAAGACACATGGAGGCTTCAAGAATGATAGATTTACAAAGGAAATGTTTCTCTTGAAGGCTCAGAAACATATTTAGCCACCTATTTGCTTTGAAAAAATATTATAGGTGGCTAACACTAAGTATAGATGGTGTTATGTACACATTGGATATAAGGTGTTGTGTACATATCGTATGGTGTGCATGTTGGATATGTGGTGTTGTGTGCATATGATGTTGTGTGCATGTTGGATATGTGGTGTTATGTGCATATGTTGTTTTTCACATGTTGGATAGGTGGTTTTGTGTACATATGGTGTTATGTACATGTTGTATATGCAATGCTATGTACATATGGTGTTGTGTGTGTGTGTTGTACATATGGTGTTGTGTGAATGATTGTACATGTGATGCTATGTGCATGTGGTTCAATGTACATGTTGTACATGTGGTGTTGTGTGCAGGTAGTGCCCTGTACATGTCGTGCATGTGGTGTTGTGTACATGTTGGCAATATGGAACTAGTATGCATGTGGTATTGTGTGCATTTCGTACATGTTGTGTTGCGGGCACACGGTCTTATGTATGTCCATGGTGTTGTCATGGTATCATGGCATGTGTATTAGTTGTGTTGTACTATGTATATGTATAATTATTGTGTTTTATTGTACATCAAGTGTAGGTGTACGTGTTGTATGCTAGTGTAAGTGTATGTATTATGTTGTACTGTACATCAAGTGTAGGTGTACATGTTGTATACTAGTGTAGGAATATGTATTTTGTTTTATTGTACATCGAATGTAGGTGTATGTGTTGTATGATGGTGTAGGTATATGTATGTGATGTGGTGTACACCAGATGTTGGAGTGTGATTGTGTTGTGTTGCACATAGGATGTAGATGTATGTGTTGTCTCATATGCTAGATGTAGGTGTATGTGTTGTGTCATATACCAGATGTATGTGTAGGTATTGTGTCATGTTGTACACCGAGTGTGAGTGTATGTATTGTGTGGTGTTGTATACCTTCTGTGGATGTACATGTTGTACACTGAGTGTACGTGTACAAGAGTGAAGAGAAGAAATGGCACTAGATGCTTGTTGGGTGTGGAAACCAATTCAGTGTGTGTGTAAAAAATAACAAAGACATAAGTAAGGACGAATGAAGGATAATTATCGATATTTAATTTAATTTCTATTTATGCATGTGATGTACGATTCTAACTTATGATGGTTACATGTGATTTATGATTATGGTTTATGATGATTGCATGCGATTAATGATTTTGATCGATGATGGTTGTGTTTTGAGCTAACGAGATGTGATATGTTTAAACATGATGATTTGATCAAACAACTAGTTTGACATGTGTGATAGGAAGTGAACAAGATTGCAAGTTCACCTTATTTAAGAGCTACCAATGAGGTATTATGTGAATTTATTTCAATTTATTTTGAATCTAATGGAAGTTATGTGCTTGGTATAAGAAGCACATAAATTCTCGGTTGGGTGGTTGAAACTAATTGCAAGCATTAGCAAGACCAAAAAAAGGAATTGAAATAGGCATCAATATGTTGGTAAAGCACTTCAGGAGCATGGCCATCCTAGGACACTTGTACCCAATAGTGTCCATTTATTTCCATGTGTCAAAATTGGAAATAAGAAGGGATTCTAATTTGATTTCCCCTTTATTAAATAAGAAGGAAATTTTAATTCCACATCACATGACAACTTGTACAAGTTAACTAAATTAGGAAGACTTATTTAGCTTAGTTAATTTGAGTTGGAGATAAAACTAGAGGCATGTAGAATTCTCTCTAAGTTTTAGAGGGTCCAGTTATAATTTATTTTGAGTTGCAATTTGTTAACTCAATTATTTGAGTTAAAATTAGTTTAACTATTTCTAACTAATGTATGAGCTAGTGAGAGGTTCAATGAATTAAATCTGATTTAATTCACATGCAATGATCAACTAGATAATTTTTAATTCACTATAAACAGTTTTTTCATGTCAGTTCTAAGGAAGGCCTGGTTGAGATTGGAGTTAAAGGGAAGAGAACTATTAATTGTATAAATGGAAAATTGCACAAATAATATGATGAGGTCAATAGCATGCCTTAGATGAATTTCAAAATCAATTCTTAGGAATTTACTAATTAATATGGGACCAATTCCTCTAGGAGCACGTAAGAAAGGCTGACCAACCTAGAAGCAATAAATTGGTTAAGTATCAGAAAATTCTTGTTGGGATCGATGTGAGATAGTTAGAGATAGAGCAGAGGTTTCTCATGAAGGGGAATGACATTGTATTGCTTCATATTCTTGACTTAATGCAATATAAATATAGTAGGGTTTTTAGCTGAGGCTTTCCCGAGATACATATTTGTGTTGTGCGATTGAAATTATTTCTCTTTCTTGTTCATGTGATTGTGCGATTGTAATTGGTCTCTGCATTTTATAGAAATAGATTAATTATTATTTTTATATAATATTACAATATAAGTTGAATATATATGAATTTTATACATGGTATCAGAGAAGGAATCACTATAGAAGACAAGGATTGGAGTTTATTTTGAACAGGTGAATCGAATTTCTCTGGATTGAGACTCAAACATGCCCCTGAGGGTAATTCAAATTACATATCATGGAAGTACATGACGGAGGTAGTGATAGATGACACCAAACTGAAGGAATTCATAGATAATGATATTCCATAGCCCACAGTAGTAGATGCTCAACTTCTTGATGCATGGAAGAAGAATGTAGCAAAGGTGAGAAGGATTATGTTAAAAGGAGTTCGAGACCATATTGTCTCGAACCTCCATGGAAAGGAAAATCCATATGGTATGTGGATGGCCTTAACATATCTGTTTCAGAATAAAAATGGCCACAGGAAGCTGGCGTTGAAGGAAAATCTCAGAAAGATCAATATGGTGAAGGGAAAAATAATATCAAAATACTTGACGAAGTTCACTCAATGTCGAGATGATCTTGGAAGTTTTGGTGTGAAATTTTCCCAATATTATTTGGTGATCCTAGCACTTCTAGTCTTTCCCAAGAGCTGGCATAACTACCAGGACTTAGTGAATGGGAGGGAGAAGCTACCAGAGTGGGAGCATTTGTGGTCTGACTTGGTACAAGAAGAGCTTCGACGGAACACGAGAGATGGATCCTAATCAAAGACTGATGATGAGGAGAATTGTGCCTTAGCTGGAAATGAAACGAAAAGGAAAGGGAAGGCATACCATTACAAATAGAATTTCGATCAGGCAGGAAATAAGCGATACTTGTCAAAGGTAAAATGTTTTCACTGTCATGAGCTTGGACACTATGCTACAAAGTGTTTTCACAAGAAGACTGACAAGAATCCCTAAGGAGAAGTGGCAGGTGAAGCACTTGCTTCACAGTCTGAGTTGGATTTCACCCTGATAACATGGATGGTGTCATCTATGATGGGTTTTTTGTGGTAATTGGATAGTGGAGATTCATTCCATATGGTTGAAAACAAATAATTCTTCAGTAACTTGGGGGAGAAGGATATCCAGATGCACTTTGAGATGGGAGATGACAGGAGGTATAGTGCTACCAAAATAGGTACAGTTACCTTTTAGAGGGAGTTAGGTATTCCTCTCACATTAAAATATGTCATGTATGTTCCTGGTTTAATTAAGAATTTGGGTTTTGTTGCTATGTTGGAAGACTGTGTCTATGATGTGATATTTAGAAAAGGAAAGGCGTTCCTTGATCACAAAGCCATGGGACATGTGAAGAAGATTTGGGTTTGAGTAAAGAACCTCTACAAATTGGATGTAGAAGACTATGTTGCCTTGCGTATTAAAGAAAATAAGGTGGAGAGCTGAGACATCAGTGATTTGTGGCACAGGATATTGGGCCATATACACCATTGCACTTTGAAGATCATGCAACAGATTTCTATTGGACTTCCAAATGGTGCACTTGTGAAGCGAGATACATGCAAAGGGTGTACATTGGGGAAGTATACCAAAAACAACTTTCAAGATAAGGAAATTTGAGAAAAGGTGATCTTTGAGAGAGTTCACTCATATGTGTGTGGACCATTCTCTACAGATTTACCAAAAAAACACAAGTATTATGTGATTTTTGTAGATGATTTTTGACGCAAGTGTTGGATTTTTGTAATATTCCAAATTAGGAAAAACATTTATATAGCACATAAAACTAGAAAATGCAGCAAAATATCAATACATCAACAGGATCATATCATAGAGCCATTTTGTTTCATATTATAGTAGAGAGATTAGTATAAGATCTTAAGGAAAAATACACTCAAGCTAGGAAAAACAAGCCTCAAATGACCCAGTATATGAAATATGAAATGATGTTGCTACATAAAATGCTAGAGGACATATGAGTACACATTCCTATGGAGAATAACTACAGGGTAAAACTAAAAACACAAATAAATACTGATATAATGCTTATAAAATGATGGGATCATAGATCTGGGTTTTCTAGCACCTTTCCAGGACAACCCAAAAGTTGTTTCCTGAAATAGACAAAATGAAATTTGTAGCCTTAGGGCTGAATAACGCACTGAAACTATATAGATGTCAGGAGTTGGATGATATGATGCAAAATGAATGATTCTCCTCCCAATATATCCTCCGGATGAAGGGCTGCTCCCCTCACTGGAAAACAAACTCACAAACTTGGGCACTAGGCCCTCCACTACAAATTCCCTGCAAAATAACGTAGTTTTTGAAGGAGACTAAGCTGCTAAAGATGGATAAATCTTGGCCAGATTTTGGATGGTGGAAATGAAGCTCAAGGAACCTCCCCATAGGTCTTCTGGATGAAGGGATTCTCCCCTCACTAGAAAATAGGCTCAGAAACTTGGGTACTTGACCCTCCACTGTAACTGCCCTGCAAAATTACATAATTCCTGAAGGAGAATGCACTGCTGATGATGGATAAAGCTTGGCCTGATGTTGATGTACATAATTAAGCTCAAATAAACCTATCTTAAGTGGGAAATTGAAGTCCCCCGAGGATGATGGTTAGATTTCTGCTCGAAAACACCCTTGTGTAAACAACACAACAGACTCCACTAAATAACTAAAGCATGCAGAAATTCATAAAATACCAAACATAAAAAATATTCAGAATGCATTCTATGGCTTCCATCCCCTTCCTTATATTCTTGGTGAGCTTTCTCACCCCTGGTCCCACTCATTAAAGATGCTACTCTCATGCATACACTCCTCCATCATAATTGCATTGTCCTCTAATAACTCTCCACTACCTCCATGATAGTGATGTTGATTTGGTCAGACTTGACCCCATACAAATTTGTGGCCCCTATTCACACCCAAGAGTGTTTTATTCAGTGGATACAATGATCCACATTCACATTAGAAGTGGTTTTATTCCTACTAAATAGATTTATGGGTCTCTCTACCCTCTTATTCATCTATCTAGATGACAAAAGGAAAAATTAATATTCCAACTAGTTGAAATCTAAATAGGAATATTACAGTCCTCCCCTCCCAAATGTTGCTTGTCCTCAAGCAACTGCAAGGATGGATGTTGTAAAATATCCTCTCCTTTCCCTGTGGCATCCTCATCCTATAAATTCCTCCATGAAATCAGATGTTCTTCAATCAACCTGCCCCTTAGTTTCTCCTCCCAGGTGTCCAAGTTAGCCTTTGGTAATAAAACCAAATGGCTCACATCATAAAGAAGTGGGAGATCCATGGTGGAAACTACATGCTGTATATTTCCCTCATTGAGGCATGGGTCATGAAAAGGATTGGAGATATTACTCCTAATGAGGAGCTCCAACCCATAGGCTACTCCTCCAACAAGATGGATCACCCTATGTGGCCCATATAAAAACTTCTCAATATCCTTCTTCTATCATATGAATGGTTTGTATAGCTGAAAATGGAGATTGACCAATTTTTCCACCCCACGATGTCTCTCTCCCCATCCATTATCTGTGTAGAAATCCTTCTGATCTTGGGCTACAGCAATGTTGTCCTTAAGGGACTTGAATACATCCCGACTCTCTAGGATCCAATATTTGGTTCTAGGAACCTTGCTTGTCCCAACCATTATAAAAATACTGATTAAAAAATAATCACCATATGGAATCAAAATTAGAGATGCACTAATGGCCATATAAAATGTCGGATGGTGACAATAGTTCCCCAAGTGGAACCAGCGTAGTTCAAATCCTTGTTGCCCTGGAACACATTTTGGTAAGTATCTTCCCAGCAATTTGTTTGCTACCTTTATTTGCTCATCTTTTCAGGGGCAGTAAATAAGTGCACCCCAAACAAGACAACACTTGTCCAAAGCCCTCTAGGAAGTGTCCATCCCCATCACTGACTGTGTTCCCAAGAATACCATGAAGTCCAAAAAGACGCTTGCCCTATTTTAGAGTAATGAACTGTAAATAAATGGCAAAGGAACACAAATACTTTGTTAGTTGATTAATAAGTACAAAGACACAAGCCTTACCATGTACTGTTGGAAATATGGTGATGAGTTCCATAGATGAGCTCTCCCATCTCTCTCCCAGAAAATTAAGTGATTATAACAACCTTGCAGGATGGTTGTTTCCATCCTCATTCTTAAAGAAAACTACACATTTCCTAATATGCTGGAGCACATCCTCCTTGAGACCCTCCCATGAGAATCTCTCCCAAATGGATTGATATGTCCTGATGAAATCTTGGTGACAAGAAAGGAGTGAATCATGTGCTACATGTAGAACCTTCTCCTTGAGCTTAGAACCTCTAGTTAAGAAGATTTGATCCTGGTAATAGATGACTCCATCCATCACTCTATACCTCTCATCAATCACCTACCCATAAAGCACTTCACATGTGAAGTGGTTCTTGGAATACTCCACAAATAACTGGGACTCCCAATCTGGATCCATACTCAACAATGAGAGTGTTGCTGACCTCTATGATGATGTACCTGTCACCTCCTTGCTTCCCTCTATGACATGCTCAATGCCATAGCCACATGACGGAATTCTACTATCCCACTTTTGCTGCCTCCCTTGGTGTTGTTTATGCTCAAGAAAATATTGAAGTTTATGGTGCTCAATCTTCACTTGGAAGCTACTGGCCATCCAAAACCTCCTGAATTTGGCCAATGCATGTATGAAGGGCACCAACCCTTTACCATATATGGAAGACTCCTTTCGATGTGGAAGTAGCTTCTGACTCTCAAAGGCTATGGAATAGCCCTCTTACACCATACGTGTGCCATCATCCACTCCTGAAGCATCACCTTTTAGTGAAAAAGGCTTGGTGAAAGTTGGCATTACCGATATCAAACAAATATTCATCTCCTCCTTGACCCAATAAAAGTCCCTTTGCACTATGCTTGTCCCATACAAGGCTCTCCTCTTAGCGAGATTTGTGAGTGGTATCACTTGCTATGATAACTATTTAACCAACTTCCAATCCAAGTGCATTCCTGGCGGAATGCCTCCAAATAATAAAACATCACGGTCTAGAGTAAACTTCATAATTGAGTGGACTGATTTTACTTTGCTTCCTCTATGAAAATCAGTCTCCATCTTATGTGTGGAGGATTCCTAAGGTGGATAGGTGTGCATGCCCCTAATCATTTGATGCTTACTGCTCTTCTTATCTATCCTTCCACCTCAAAGGCCCCCCAATCTGTAGTGACCTTCCCTAGTGTAATAAACCACTTTACACCCAATATCACATTGGTGTCAAGAGTCTCAACCACAAAGAAGTGATCTATTGGGGTGTATGTCCCCAAAGTTAAAGTTAATGTCAGAACACACTTCACCCACTATTTAGTCCCTAGGACCAAAAATGATAATCCTTTAGGATCATTAGTGGGTATGTGTCCCCTATGCACTAGTTGGGCATCAATAGAATAGTGGGTAGTCCCACTGTCTATCAATACTGACATCTTCTGCCCCTGAACTATGCCTTGGTCTCTCAATGTTAGATACTTTGGAACTCCCCACAAGGATGAAAGGGATCCACTAGTTGGATAAATTTCTCCATTTTCACCTCCAGGTGGTGGTGGATCTCCTCCTAGAGCTACAACATTGGTATCTCCTTCCAAATCTTTTTCTTCCTCCCCATCATTATCGGAGAATATCTCATCATCACTAAGAGATCCTTTTTCTTGGTTCTCTCTTGAAGGAGGAACCTTCATAGCTTCCCCTTTTGACTAAGAGGATAAATCTTGCTGAAGGGGGGATCTTGCCCTTGGCCAATTATTTTTCAAGTCTCTAGCCCTCTCAATAATATCCTGGAGCATAGTTTGTCTAGTGGATTCTACCAACTCATGCAAAGGCTCTTCTAACCCATCAATAAACATACATACTCTTCTAGTTGCGGATAGATCTTACACGATGACTACAAGCTTCAGGAATTCAAAGATATAAGTCTTCATCTCTCTTGACTACTTGAGCTTAGCCATCTCAACAAAATGAGTTTTTGTATCCCTTTAGACAAATATTTCCACTAACCTCCTGGTAAATTCTACATAAGCGATTATATTGGCATGCCTCAATGTAGATAGGCCATGAAACCACCACTAATGTGATTCACCTTCAAGGTGCAGCACTACTATCTTAATGGTCTCCATATTTGAAACTCGGTTTAGATGGAAATAGATGTCTAATTTCTCTACCTAAGCCCTGGTTGTGCACTTGGGTGATCCATCAAAAGCAGGCAGGAAGAATCTACCCAAAGTATGTTGCAGACCATTGTTTTGCCTCTACCCTCTACCTCTATTGTGATTATCGGGTCTTCTATTGTCCTTGATCTAGCATAACCCTTGGAAGTTTATATGCTCTTTGAACCTTTGATATTTATATTCATATTCAGCTAGGAGATAATCACCAAGAGTCTTCTCCTCTTGTGTTCCTCCTACCTCATTTCCTATTGCTAGGAATGTAGGCATGGTGGAACATTGTGGAACTTGCTTAATGTTGATTGCTCACACCAATAATGTGAGGTGCTAGAACTTTCTCCATGTTGATACCTTCTTGGGGCATCTTTATGTGTTTCCATCCTCATCTCCTTGATTTCTTTGGCGATATCCTGCATAATTTGGAGAAGAAACTTTGGAAACTCCTTTCCATTCATTTCTCCTGATATTGGAGTCTTTCCTTTGATGTATTTGTATAATTATACCTTCTTCTTATATTGATGTACTGATTCTCCCTTTCTGTCAGAGGCTTCTTCTTCTTCTGTCGACATAGATGTGATGTCCCACAAGCTGAGCGAAGATTATGCTCTGATACCATTGTAATATTCCAAATTAGGAAAAACAGGAATATAGCACTTAAAAATGGAAAATGTAGTAAAATATCAATACATCAATAGGAGCATATCATAGAGGCATTTTAATTCATATTATAGCAGATAAATAAGTACAATATCTTGAGGAAAAAGACACTCAAGATAGGAAAAACAAGCCTCAATTGACCTAGTACATGAAATATGAAATGTTTCTTCTACATAAAATGCTAGAGGAAATATGACTATTCAGTCCTATGGAGAATAAATATAGGGTAAAAAAAAAAAAAAAAAACTACTGATATAATGCTTATAAAATGTTAGGATCAAAGATCTAGGATTTCTAGCACCTTTCCAGGAAAACCCAAAAGGGGTTTCCGGAAATACAAAAAATGAAAGTTGTAGCCCTAGGGATGAATAATTCACTACAACTAGATAGATGTCAGGAGGTGGCTGATATGATGAAAACTAAATGATTCTCCTCCCAATAGATCCTTTGGATGAACGACTGATCCCCTCACTGGAAAACAAACTCACAAACTTGGGCACTAGGCCCTCCACTACAACTGCCCTGCAAAATAACATAGTTTTCGAAGGAGAATTCACTGCTAAATATGGATGAAGCTTGACCTAATGCCGGATGGTGGAAATGAAGCTGTAGGAACCTCCCAATAGGTCTTCTCGATGAAGATCTTCTCCCCTCACTGGAAAATAGGCTCACAAACTTGGGTACTTGACCCTCCATTACAACTGCCCTGCAAAATAATGAAATTCATGAAACTTATTGTGCTACTGATGATGGAGGAAACTTGGAATAATTCTAGATAGTGGAATGAAGCTCAAATAAACCTATCCTGAGTGGGAACTCGAAGTCCCCTGAGGATAAGGGTGGGATTTCCGCTCGGAAACACACTTGTGCTAAATAGCACAAAAGACTCTACTAAATCGCTGAAGCATGCAGAAAGTCATAAATGACCAAACATAAAAAATATTCAGAATGCCTTATATGGCTTCCATCCCCTTCTTTATATGCTTTGTGAACTTCCTCACCCCTGGTACCACTTATTAAATATGCTACTCTCATGCATATACTCCTCCATCATAATTGCGTTATCCTCCAATAAATCTCCACTATTTCCATGAAATCATTGTTGATTTGGTTATATTTGACCCCATCCACATGCTTTAGCCCCTATTCACACACAAGAGTGTTTTATTCAGCTGATACAATGATCCAAATTCACATTAGAAGTGGTTTTATTCCTTCTAAAGAGATTTATGGGTCTCTCTACCCTCTTATTCATCTATCTAAATGACAAAAGAAAAAATTAATATTCCAACTAGCTAAAAGCTAATTAGGAATATTGAAATTTTCTTCTTGCAGAATAAATATCAAACGTTGTCAAAGTTTTGTGAGTTTAAAAAAAATTTCGAGAAATATACAAGGAAGAAGGAGAAGGCTCTTAGGAGAGACAATGGTGGAAAGTATGTCTTGAACGTATTCAAAAAAATTTGTTCTTTAGAAGGAATTCAAAGAGAATTGAGAAAAACTATTGTGGGAGTAGCAAGAGCGATGTTGCATGATTAGGGCCTACCATTGCATCTGTGGGTAGAAGCATGCAACACATTAATATTTTTGCAGAACAAAATTCCTGATTGGATACTTCAGATGAGTACACCAGAGGAATCTTTTTCATGTATTAGCTTAGATGTGTCACATTTTAAAATTTCTCGTTCATTAGTTTATTTCCATGTGACCAAATATGCCAAGAAGAAGCTAGATCCAACAGCTGAGTTGGGGATATTTCTGGGGTAGAGTGATACACCTCAAAAATATCGGTTGTACTTACCAATACATAGGATGACAGTGGTCAAAATAGATGTGAAATTTGATGAAGAGAATTTCATGTGAATTTCCCTTGAGAGTGAGCTTCAATTGCATGCATATGAGGAGATATTGGCTCTGAATGAAGAACCTCGGGATGTGTAGAAACCACAAGCAGAGGAATAAAGAGTGGAAGCACCCACTTATGCAGGGCCATCCAAATATGGAAGGAAGCACAACAGAGAGGCTGACAGGTTAGTTCTTGGTGCTAGAGAGAATGTGGGGGCACACACATCATAAAATAGGAAGATAATGTCCCCAAAGTGGTACACTTGCTACATGGATCTTATGAGTGAGAGTGTAGATTTAGAGCCATCCTATTTTGAGGAATAAATGTAGCAACCAATTTGGGTTGAAGCCATGGTTGAGGAGTATATATCCATTATACTAAAAATTGCATGGGAAGTTGTCCCATGATCAAAGGGGAAGTTAGTTTTAGGATTGATGTCGATCTACAAGGTGAAGCAGGAAGCAGATGAGAGTGTGCAGAAAAATAAGGCCAAGCTTGTGGCTAGAGGGTTCTCTCAGGTGGAGGGGATTTATTATAATGGGTCCTTTTCACCAATTGCAAGGTACTCATTAATCAGATCCATCCTTGAACTTTTAGCGCAGATGGGATAATAAATACATCAGATGGATGTAAATAAATCCTTCCTCAATGGGGTGATTGAGGAAGAGGTGAATGTTGAGTAACTGGAAGGATTTGAGACCTTCGACAGAGATTCACATGTGTGCAGACTCAAGAGAGCATTGTATGGTCTGAAGCAAGCACCTTGTGCTTGGTATACCAGGATCGAAAAATAATTCACCAGGTTGGGCTTCACCAAGAGTGAAGAAGATGCGAACCTTTACCATATTTTGGTAGAAGGTAAAATTTTGATCATTGTACTTTATGTTGATGATTTGATAATGACAGGTGATGAGAAAATCATCAAGTCTTGGGAAGAGGATCTTGCAAAATAATTTGAGATAAAGGACTTGGGGCTCTTGCACTATTTCTTGGGATTGAAAATATGGAAAAGAGATTGGGAGATATTTATATCTCAGGGCAAGTATTCCAACGCGATTCTTAGGAAGTTACACATGGAGGGAAGCAAACCCATAGAGACTCCTCTAACAGGAAAATTGAGGAAGCATGATCCTACTTTAGGCGAAGTAGTAGATGCTACCATCTATAGGCAACTTGTGGGTTCACTCATGTATTTGGTGAACACACGACAAGAAATATGCTATGAATTTAATGAGATTATTAATTTTATGGTTAATACTACCAAGCTCTTTTGGAAGGTAGGCAAGCATGTGTTGAGATACCTCAGAGGCACTATCAAGTTTGGGATATGGTACAAACAAACAAAGGGAGTGATTATTCAAGGCTTCACAGATGTAGATTAGGCATGGAGTCCATCTGACAAGAAGAGAATATCAGGGGTGAATCTTCAACATTGGGTTAACAACAATTTCCTGGTACAATAAGAAATTGAGATCAGTTTCACTCAGTTCAACAGAGGCAGAGTACATGGCAGCTAGTCCAGCAACATGGATGAGGAAGATACTTGTTGGATTTTTTGGTTAAAAAATTGATCTGACAGTGATTTATTGTGATAACCAGAGTTCCATCAAACTCTCGATTAATCTATTTTTTAATTACAGTTCCAAGCATATTGATATCCGGTATTACCATCTCAGAGATTGTGTGCATAGGCGGATTATGTCATTAGAGTACATTCATATAGAGGAGCAGGATGTAGAAATATCAAAGAAGGTACTGTCAAGAGGCAAATTCAACTTCCAAAGAGGTAGGAATGGGTTAGAAGATAATCCATTTCAATATTGAGAGGGAATGTCGAAATTGGCAACAAGAAGGGATTCTAATTTAATTTTTCCCTTAATTAAATTAGAAGGAAATTGGAATTCCACATGACATGACATCTTGTACGAGTTAACTGAGTTAGGAAGGCTTGGTTAGCTCAATCAATTCAAGATGGGGGTCACACTAGAGGCATTTATATTTCTCTCTAAGTTTTAGAGGGTCTAGTTATAGTTTATTTTGAGTTGTAATTAGTTAAATCAATTATTTGAGTTAAAATTAGTTTTAACTAGTTCTAACTGATGGATGAGCTAGTGAGACATCTAGTGAATTAAATATGATTCAATTCACATGCAGTGATCAATACAATAACTAATAATTCACTATAAATAGATGTTGCATGTCAGTTCTAAGGAAAGCCCAGTTGAGATTGGAGTTAAAGGGAAGAGAACTATTAGTTTTATAATTAGAAAATTATACAGGTCATGCATGAGGTTAACAGGATTCCTTATATGAATTTCACAATAAATTATTGGGAATTTCATAATTAATATGGGTTTAATTCCTCCAAGAATGCATAAGCAAGGCTCAACAACCTAGAGGCAATAAATTGGTCAAGTATCAGGCCATCCTTGTTGGGATAAGTGTGAGAAAATCAGAGATAATGGAAAGGTTTTCTCAGGAAGGAAAATAACATTGTATCGTTTCATATTCTTGACTTAACGAAATATACATATAGCAGGGTTTTTAAATGAGGATTTCCCCATATACACCATTTTTTTATGCGTTTGAAATTATATCTCTTTCTTCTCCATGTGATTGTTTGATCGTAATTGGTTTCCGCAATTTGTAGAAATATATTTAGTATTTCTTTTTAGAATATTACAAAATTAGTTGAATCTGTGTGATTTTTCTACACCATGAGCATGCTATGACCAACATGATGGTTTTGAGGTAGGTATATTCCCTGGTTGTTTTAACTTCTGATGCAAGGAATCGTTGCAAATGGATGGGTCGACCAAGAAAGGGGATGTTGGGGATCTTGGAAGGTGAGTGACTACAAGGAAGCAGATTACCAGATTGGCTGAGGGACTATTTATCAGAGAAGGGAAAGTTGAGGATTGAATTTTTTTGGTCATTAGAATTTCCAAATGGAATCATATGAACATTGGGAGTTTTCCTTGGAACAATGAGTCATAAACTGTTCACTGAGCGTACAATAGTGCAGGATCTTAACACTGGAAATTGGATGCATCTTTGGCTATGACAGTGGATTCTGGACTTCTTGGGAAGGAACTGAAACCTGGTACTACTTTTAGGGTGGAGGTGTGAGCCTTTGGTTTCCCTTGTTGTGGATACATGCATCCTATCATTTTATTTGTTGGTTGATAAAATGTGCATATGTGTATACTATTATAAATATCATAATGATTTGTATTATAAATCTCTAGTAAATGGTATGATGGTCATGTTTTCAACAGGTTTTTCATTGTAAATACTGCAATGAGCTATGTTATTAATATCCATAGGTAGTATGTTTTTTTTTTCATTAGTTTTGATGGTTGTAGATTTTATTGAACACTAAGGACAGTGTTCCCACAAGGGGGAGGGTTCTATAACAGCCTTGGTGAAAATTCCATGTAACAAAAGTTAAAAATAATAGCCACAGTTGATGGGACACTTATTCCAAGCTAAATGTGGGGAAAACATCCTAGTGGGTTTTGATTTTGGTTATTATGGCTAAAGGAAATTAGCAAAGGAAACAACAAAGGCATTGGAAAGGAATAAGGCATTAATTGGAATTTTATTTATGAAAATAATGGAAATCGGAGAAAAGGAAGGTTAAAGGTACATTTTGCATGTGAGGATGAAAATGAAGGAAAATAATAGAAAATGAAGAAAATAGAGGCCTCATTGATAAAATGGCTGCTGAGGATCAATTGGAAGGATTTTTCTCACACTTATGGCTCTCTTTTTATACTCTCTTTCTCATACTCTTAGATACTTATAGCTTCGTGGAGCAGTTGGGAATTGGATCAAGATAGGAAAAGAAGGCAAGAGAAAGCACTAGCACATTTGGCCCAATTTCCGACAGCTAAAATATCACTCTTGCAACACATAGGCATCCCAAGAGTGACCCTTTGAGGTGGGGAAAAACGTCGTTTCCTATCCTGTCATAATTCTAATGTTTCCAATTCATCAATACTCTTCCAATGGTTCCAATTCATAGTCGATCTTCTGACATTTACAAATTTTCATCGTTCTTCTAACATTTACAAATTGTCGTCGCTCTTCCGACATTTACAAATTGTCATCGTTATTCCAATGTTTAAAAATTTAAGTCACTCTTCCGAAGTTTACAAATTTCCATTGCTCTTCCAACGTTTGCAAATTGCAATCGCTCTTTCGACACTTACAAATGGATTTCACTCTTCCGACGTTTACAAATTTCCGTCGCTCTTCCCACATTTGCAAATTGTCGTCGATATTTCGACATTCCCAACAAGTCGTCGCTCTTTTGACATACCTCGTGTTGGTCACTCTTTCATCATGACATGTTTAAGTGGAAATTATCTTCGGAATACCGATGGAAACAAAATAATATGGAAAAAAAAAACATCGGAGGATTAAGTGAAAGAATTGCATACAGTTTCAGTGCCTCACCTTTTCCTTTTGCTATGGATCTCCAAAACGATGTGGGGATGTGGGTAATGCCCAAAAATATAATGCTTCGGGGATGTGGGTAATGCCCCTAAATCTAATGTTTCGAGGATGTGGGTAATGCCCCTGTTCTTGGCATTGGATCATATATTGGTGGTTCTGTAGAATTTGTATGACAACCCCTTTTTACTTTATATTGGAGATGGTTTCCTTCTGCTTTATAACTGGACCAGAATGCTTGAAATAAATAAATATTTAGTGGCTGGATTGATTCAAAATAATATTTATCTTTTGAATAAGATACTCTAGGGAGATTGACGAGCAAGCATTCACGATAAGTTAGAGCTCATGAAGGGAAAATAAATAAGCAGGAAAAGATACTTCTGCAAAGTGAAAATTCTTTTGAATACTGAGTAAGAAACCATGGAACCTCACTAATGATTCTTCTGAAAAATTCTCTATAGAAACTTCTTTGGGAATCTAAAATTGCACAGTGTGTGAGATAACAGAGAAGGAACCCTAAACACAAAATAAATTAAGGCTTTCGAGTCTCTGTTCCTAATTTGATTGTGAGTGGTGAATGGCTTCGTGAAGTGGGTGACAAAAACATGATTATTGTGATTAGGAAATAACCAGGGGAGGCTCAATGAGCAACCATTCTCGATAAGTTAGATATCACGAAAGGAAAAAAGCAGGAAATTATACTTTTGCAGAGTGAAAATTCTTTTGAATACTGAGTAAACAACCATGGCACCTTGCCAATGCTTATTCCACTTCTCTATAAAAACTTATTTGGGCATACAAAATTGCACAGTGCATGAGATAGCAGAGAAGGAATCCTAAACACAAAATAAATTAAGGCTTTCGTGTCTCTTTTCCTTCTTTGACCGTGAGTGGTGAATGGATTCGTGCAGTGGGTGACACAGACAGGCTCAATTTCATTGTTGAAGTTCATGGCTTACGCAGTCATATTTTCAATCTATCTGCATACGTGAGGAACCAGGATAGATATAGAGAGATAACCAATTGATTTAGGTTGTTGGAGGGGAAAGGAGCATTCTCAATCTAACAAAGAGAGACCTTAAGGGAAGGGTGAGGTTGTTTCATGCTCTGTTATGTCGTTATATTCCGCTCGGGTAGCATATAATTGTCAGCATGCCCTTTGTAGTCATGAAGAGACTTCACTTTTTGTAGCAAGAACTCCTTTAATAGGAGGACTCGAGCACCTACATGTTTATTGTCCCACCCAAATATATTGTATGATTGATCACATCCTAATGACTAGCCTTTTTAATGAATGTAATTTAGATAAGTTGGGTTGCATGTTTCCTTATGCAGCCAATTTGCTCCTCAGAGTAGTTCATCGTCATATCTAGAGTATGAGTAATAGAATGGGTAGAGTCCATATCTAAGGGAGTCACTATATTCTCCTATGTTCTTATCAGCAAAATCAAATACCCTCATGGAAATATGGATAAGTCGTTTTGAATATTTAGGATCAAATCTGTGAAATACAAGGGATGCAGCTGCAAGTGATGCAGTTGTTTCAGTAGCAACATCTAAACCAGGATGTTGGCTATCAATTTTATAAACAATACGAGTAGTTTCCATATCTTATGGCCTTTCCCAACATTTATGATCAGTGTTCATATCTCCTACCTGGACATATATGGTGTCTGGAGGTGAACTTGCTTTCAGCAGGTAATCTGTGGCCCAGCAAATGGCATCCTTTGAGTTAGATAACTCACCACCCATGAACCCACCGAATTCCAAAGCACTCCATGACAACATTTTTGTTGTTAATGCCATTGAATGGCATCCTTTGAGTTATAAGAAATGAAACAATCAAAACTATACAAAATTAGTAATTAGTTATTGTCTTTTTATAGGAACTATTGTTTACTTGATTAAAATTAACTAAAAACATACCTAACGCATCTCATTATGGATATTCACATCTTATTATGGAAAGGAGGAAATAAAAAATGAAAAAGGTTTCCTCTGGTCAACTGTGATGTTGTGTGAAACCATAAACTTCATGGATATTTGGGTATATGTGACCCTAATTTAATGAATTTATCCTTGTGAGAAAAAATCTTATGGATATTAATGGCTGCTAATAATAATTTGAACGAGAGAGAATAATTTGTTTGGATTTCCTTAATTCTATGAAGGGGGGCTCTTAGATTTGGAATCTCTTATCTTTTTTTTTGTCTCCTTGGTGAAATAAAAGGTAGCATGGGTTCTAAGAATGGTGAAAATATTAAAATATGGAAAAGCTTCATCCTGTGGTGAATATTCACATTCGTGGGTTTGTAGGCCAACGTTGATGTGTCTATATAATCTACATTGTTGAGAAAGACTAATCAATGCCTAAACTGAGTTAACGACTTAATTAACAGGTGGAATGATTTGGAATTAATTAACAAGTGAAATGATTTGTGTCTTAAAGTTTCAATGTTTAAGGGTTTGAATTGATATTTAAAATCTATATTTTTTCATGGCATGACTGACATACCTTGTGGCATAATAACACCTTTAACACTCATCTAAACATAAAATATGTTTGGTCCTTCATTCCTCTAACATTAGTGACAAGAATTTGCAGGTTTTCATAATAATCAAAGTTGGGTTTTGATACATCATATGGAGGTATTTTTTGCAAACATATAACTCCTAGAACATGCCTTTAATCAAATTAATGCCAACTTTCACGAACAACTTGAGTTATGATGTAAATGTCACATTAAATAGGAATGTTTAAATACTAGTTCATTGCAAAGTTGTGGTTGAATCGACACTCGCTTTCCCTTCCTAAATATTGTCTTATTCAATAAAGTAAATTCACTATGTATGATATCTCTTTGTGGTGAGAGGTTGGAATTTGGAATGGTTGGTCATTTGGTGCAATGCCTTGTCACCTACAATAGCTAACCCGAGTGATGAAAATTATTCTTTATGGATGTGCACTGAATCAAAAATTAGTGGAGGATCAACCCAGTTGGGGGCTAGTAACTTCTGAATGAACCGTTTTTATAATTATTTCTATTCCCAAGACCCTTACAATTTAAAATATGAGAAATTTATTTTCTTGGGAAGAAAAAGATAAGAAGAAAATGTAGAAAAGTAAAAGAAATCTCTAGTCACCAATGACAATCCAATTCTTGATACATGTTTGATACATATTTGTACAAGGGACATATTTGCACCATATCTAAAAAACCAACTACCCTTGTCAAATATTGTAGTATTCCCAAATGGGAAAGACAGGAATATAGAACAAATGCATCATTCCAAATAAAGCAAAACAAGAATATATCACTAAAATCTGGAAAATTCTGGAAATGTGCTACAACTGAAATTTACATAAAGAAATTATAACTATGAGCAGAAACAACTGATTCATATCATTATAAATAACAAAAAATATGAATGTACATAGTGGTCCAAAAGGAATGAACTCAAGTCAAAAGATGGCTGAAATACACTAAAGAAACCAAGCACTGGAAATGTTGTGTTGCTACTGTTGCTGCTGCTAGAAACTACTTCTATTGAGGAGAATAACCATGTGTGGAAGGTTGTTAGAGTGCTTAGAATAATCTAGTATTTTAACCATAGATTCTACTAAAACAACCTAGAAAAACCCAGAAATGGTTTGGCCAGATTTTAACTTTGGATTTTCGACCCTTTTTGGGTTGCTCACTGCAACAACTCACTAAAATAATGCAGTCATGGACTGGAACTGCACTTTAGGGGATAAATATAATATTTCCTAATGCCAAATGTGTCAAATAATCTCTAGGTCCTTCTTTACTAGCCTCCCAAGAGAAAGGAACCTCCCTCCAATGAGATCTAGCTCAGAAATCTCCCAAATCAAACTCAACTTCTGCCCTGCAACACACATACAAATCCTCAATAGGAAACTACGTTGTACATTAATACTGAAGTCTTGGAAAAATTATTGATAGTGGAATGTAGTAAAAAACTCTTCCAAGAGGCCTCTCAAGGAAAGAGGTGGGATTCCCGACCAGGAACACCCAGTGCTAAACAACACTTGCAATCTTAACTAAACAAATAAAGAAAGATATATGTCTAAACAGACCATATATTCAGAAATATAAACATCAACATAACCAATATGGCTTCCATCCTCTTCCTTTTATATTAAATGAGCTTCCAAACCCTAAGACCCATCCATTAATGACACTACTTCCATGTCTCCATCTAAAATTGTGTTGTCCCTCATTGAATGCCACTCCTCCATGACAACACTGTTGATTTGGTCAAGGTTGACCTGGTCCACATTCTCTAGCCCCTGTTCACACCTTAGGGTGCTTTATTAAGTTGAAAATATGATCCACTTTCACATGAGAAGTGGTTTTATTCCTAATAAAGATATTTATGGGTCTCCCTACCCACTTATTCATCGAAAAAGAAAGAAAAATTAGATTTTAATATTCCAATTAGTTGCATGCTAATTTAAGAATATTACAATCCTCCCCTCCTAAATGTTTCTTGTCCTCAAGAAACTACAAGGATAGATCTGAAAAATATAGGGAACCTTCATCCCCATGTGAAGCTCCATCCTCCAAGCTATCATCCATATAAAATGAATCACCCTCTAGAATGGGTATTCATAGAAAAACTCCTCCCATCTACTCATGAGAGGCACCTCCAAAGTGATCAAGTTACCCAAATGGCTCATCCCATAAGGAAACAAGAGACCCAATGTAATAATCATGGATGGTCCAATTCTCTCCCATAAATATGAAACATAAGAACCATGGAGAATATCTCTCCCAAAGGGCACATCCAATCCTTCCATCATCCCTCTAATCACTCCCATAAAAAGAATAGGCACATCATCAATATATGTGATCAAAACCAGTGATACATAAACAATTAAATGCAATAATGGAGGTAGGTCATAGTCCCACATGTGGAACCAGCTTAGTATATCTCCTAACTGCCTCAGATCATGATATGGTAAGTGGTTTCCCCACCACTTGCTTGCTGCCATATTCTTCTCACATGCTATGAGAAGGTGAGTAATGTTGGGTGCCTTTGGAGCACACCCTGAATGATATATCATCTCCCTCTATCCTCCTAGGGAGTGGCCATGCTCAACATAGTTTATGTCCCATAGTTGGCCATGAATTTTGTAAGTAAGAATGCTTATTCTTGGAGCAATGGACTACACATATATGGTTATGGAATGCACATATTAATTATATAAATCATTATGCAACCAAACATGATCCTTACTATATGCTTTTCTCATACAGATGGAGTGGCTCATAGATAAATCCCCTCTCATTCCCAAAGAGGAAAGAGGTGGTTGTGATAACTCCCCCAAAGAGTTATTTATCTCATCCATCTCCATATGATCCATGCATCTCCTCAAATGCTGATATATATCCTCTTCGAAGCCTCCCCAAGTGTACCCCTCCATGATGGTGTGTATGCTCTCATAGAATAAGTGTGGTTGAAGAGAAAATTTTCATGAGCCGCTTGTAGTAACTTCTCTTTGAGCTTGGAATCTCTAGATAAGAATAACCTACCATGATAGTAAACAACCTCATCTCTGATTGAATATCCCTCCTCATATAACTGTTAATCAAGTATCATACAAGTAAAAAGATCCTTGGAATAATCCACCAACAGCTGGGATTTCCAATATGGATCTATCCTCCATAGTGACAGTGTTGATGATATGTCATAGAAAGCATATGTCATGTATTTTTCCTCCTCTTTGACATATCCCATGCCAAAGTGACATATTGGAAGGCTTCTATCCTCCCTCTATTTCTCCTTTCTCAGCGCAATATCTGAGATGAGAGTGGGTAATGATGATGTTGGGAGAATGTCTCCCTCCTCCTTGAGTCCACCCAAGGCTCTCAACGTTGTACCATGACCTCCCATTGTTACCACTCCTCTTGGATCTATGAGTGGTGCAACATGTTGAGATAACTCTTTTATCCTCTTCCAATCAGGGGGTCTCCCTGGTGGAATGCCTCCATGTAATGAAACATAAAGGCCTAGAGCAGGTTTTATATGTGAGTGGACTGATTTTTCCCTACCCTCACTGTGCAAATCATCCTCCTTCTTCTGTGCATAAACCTCCTAAAAAGGATGGGTGTATATTCTCTCAATAATTTGGTGCTACCCCTCCTTCTCATCTTATCCTACCTTCTGCCTCACAATATAAGGTGTCTTCATCAAATGTAATCAACCCACGTACACCCAACATCTCATTGGTGTCAATATTCTTGATCAAAAAGGAATGATCTATCATAGTGTGTGCCCCAAAGACTGCATTCAATGTTGGAACACACTTCCTCCATTGTTTTCTCTCATTTCCTATCAATATAGACACATGTTGCTCATGATCTTTATATGTAATATCATTTGGAGCTTCTTGCAATGATACAAGAGGTCCTCTGGTCGAAGCAATTGCTTCATATCCATCTATAAATAGAATTAGATATCCTCCTTTTGTCACAACGATGGAGGATCTTTCCAGCTCCTCCTCTTCCTTCTCCTAATCAATGGAGAATACCTCATCATTAAGAGATCCTTTATCTTGATCTCCTCTTGAAAGAGATATCATCATGTCTTCTTCTTGAGAAGAAAGTTATTTCTGAAGTGAGGCCTTTTCCCTTGGCAACATATGTTGCAGATATTTAGCCCCCTCAACAATGTTATGAAATGGAGTTGGTTTCATGGATCCTTCCAACTCATGCAAAGGTTTTGATTTCTTGGGTTTGGTTTTCTCTCCCAAAGAAGTTTCAGATTGTTTCAAATCAAAATTTTTCACTAACCTTCTAGTGAACTTTGCATAAGTAGATATATTTTCATTATTCAATGAGGAAGATTCAAATAACCACCAGGCATAAGCCTTACCTTCAAGATGCAACACTACTACTCTAATGTCTTCCTCTTCTGAAACTTGATGCAGTTGGAAATATGTGTCTAGCTCCTTACCCAAGCCTTGGCTATGCTCTTGGGTGACCCATCAAAAGTAGGTAGAAAGAATCTACCCAAAGTGTGCTGCTTGCACCCTCTTCTTCTATTGTAGTTACTGGGTCTTATATCTTCTTTGAGTTGACAAAACCCTTGGAAGCTTAGATGCTCCTTAAATCTTCTAGTCTGAGATTCATATTCTTGGAGATACTCACCAAGAGTCTCCTCCTTTGGTGTTTCTCCTTATTCTTCTTCTCTTGCCAAGAATGTAGGCATGGTAACACATTGTAGATATTATTGTGTTGTTTAATGCTCACACACATAATATGAAGAACTGGAGCTTTCTTCATGTGCAGATCTTCTTGAGGGATTTTCATGTCTTTCCCTCCTCATTCCCTTGATTTATCTTTTAAGCTCATACATAGTTTGGAGAAGAAGTTATGAAAACTTCTTTCCCTCGATTTCTCCAAATAATGGAGACTGGCCTTTGTCTCTTCTGTAAGCCTTCTCTTTTCTATGAGAAGCTTCTTCTTCTTCTTCTAATAATGTAGATGTAATGTCTTCACAGGCTTAGCCATTATTATGCTCTAATACCATTTTAGTATTCCCAAATGGAAAAGACAGGAATATAGAACAAATGCATCATTCCAAATAAAGAAAAACAAGAATATAGCACTAAAATCTGGAAAATGCTGGAAATATGCTGCAACTGAAATTTACATCAAGACATTATAACTATGAGTAGAAACAGCTAAGTCATATCATTATAAAGAACAACAAATATGAATGTACATAGTGCTCCAAAAGGAATTCACTCAAGCCACAAGATGGCTGAAATACACTAAATAAACCAAGCACTGGAAACATTGTGCTGCTACTGTTGCTGCTACTAGAAACTATTGTTACTGAGGAGAAGAACCATGTGCATAAGGTTGTTAGAGTGCTCAGAATAATCCAGGATTTTAACCAGGACTTCTACTCTAAAAACCTAGAAAAACCCAGGACTGGTTTGGCCAGATTTTAACCTTGGATTTTCGGCCCTTTTTGGGTTGCCCACTACAACAACTCACTAAAGTAACATAGTCATGGACTAGAAATGCACTATAGGGGATAAATATACTATGGCATAATTCCAAATGTGTCAAATAATCTCCAGGGTCTTCTTTACTAGCCTCCCAAGAGAAAGGAACCTCCCTCCAATGAGATCTAGCTCAGAAATCTCCCAAATCAAACTCCACTACTTTTTCCCTACAACACAAACAAAAATACTCAATAGGAAACTATGCTATACATTAATACTGAAGCCTTGGCCAAATTCCTGATCATGGAATGTATTAAAAAACTCTTCCAAGAGACGTCTCAAGGAGAGAGGTGGGATTCTCGACCAGGAACACCGAGTGCTAAACAACACTTGCAATATTAGCTAAACAACCAAAGAAAGTTATATGTATAAACATGCCATATATTCAGAAATATAAACATCAACATAACCAATATGGCTTCCATCCTCTTCCCTTTATAATAAAGGAGCTTCCAAACCCTAAGCCCTATCCATTAATGACACTACTTCCATGCAATGTGTCTCCATCTAAAACTACATTGTCCCTCATTGAATTCCACTCCTCCATTAAAGGTTGACCTAGTCCACATTCTCTAGCCCCTGTTCACAGCTTAGGGTGCTTTATTAAGCTGTAAATATGATCCACTTTCACATGAGAAGTGGTTTTATTCCTAATAAAGATATTTATGGGTCTCCCTACCCACTTATTCATCAAACAAGAAAGTAAAATTAGATTTCAATATTCCAATTAGCTGCATGCTAATTTAGGAATATTACAAATATACACAAAACCAAATAACCTAATCAAAAATGCCTTAAAAATCATCCAAATCCCAAATATGCTTGTTAGAATCATACCACAATTAAGAAAATTGCAACATACATTAAAGAGAGCAGAGACAACTAAGGAAACAACATATGGAACCTTAATGATACACCTCTATTGTCTTAATAAAACTCTTGGGTATATAAAGGTATGGATGTGCTAGGTAGTTGTGCCTAGGTTATTTTATTGCAATAACCATTACATTCACTTGTTTGCATCCATTTTAGGCTAAAGAGATGGCCTCGATATAGCTGAAAAATTAACTCACCACCAAAGCTTATTTTCAAGTCCCTAATGAATTATATATTAAAGATAATCTAGCATAGAAGGCCACTTTGAAAAATATGTTTTCTTCTAATTTGACTTCTCATCATAACCATGAAGGCTAAGTCTTTGATCTCACATTTAAACATAGGAATTGACATTGTAGCTAAACGCAAATCATAACCACGTTATTTTTAGTGCTAATATTGTTATAAGAATTTTCTGAAGTTTGCCATGGAAAATGCTACAAGATTAATATTTTATTTTGGCTCGACCATCTGTAACTTGAAACTTGATAAGATCTAGGATTTTTCTTTAGAAATTGAGTGAATGAAGGTTAGGAGTGGTACAATTCACTTACATATCAACAAGAGAGATAAAGTAATGATAGCCAACCTCCCCTTATCACAAATCACTCTATGGAAAGGTTCAAAAACTTGGAAGACAAGAGAAAAGAAGATATAAAAAGCAAAGGAAAAAGCTATAATAAGCACAAAATACATGGCATGAAGAGAAAAAACATTCAATACTACTAGTGTAGAAGAGGGATGTTTGGAAAACAAGGTATAAGGAAGCCTTGGAAAGGATAGACTACTAGTGACAATGAAATCCATTTAGGGACCTATTTGGGGTTATGTCTTCTATGACATTCCTAAGTGATCCAGATTTATGCAAGAATGCAACATAATACACATATAACCATAAACATTGAGATGCAACAGAAATAATGCTTCCTTTTATTAATATCAAATGATTGATATATTATTACAGACTTAATAGAAATAAACAGATAGGGTGCTGGTAGGCTTATCCATGAGAATAGATGTGGTGGCTACAGGCCATTGAACTGTATTACATTGAGGCTCGAAGGCCTATTACATACATCATGGAAATGAGCAGGCGAGGGCACTGGTAGCGTATCTCTGAGAAGAGATGTGATGGCTACATGCCTCTTCACTATGTTACAATGCAGACATAATGGAGATGAGAAGAGAGGGCACTGGTAGCATATATCTGAGAAGATATGTGATGGATATAGGCCCCTCCACTATGTTACAGTACAAATGAATGAAACATGCTTATAGAAATAATGGAAATAAATGAGCTAGGGAATTGGTAGCGTATCTCTGAAAAGAGATGTGTTGGCTATCACCCCCTAAACTATGCTACAATGAGGCTCAAAGGCCTATTTATTATTGAGAAACAATGTAAAACCCTAAACATCAAAAAACCTAACCCTAGGAGATGAAGTGCCAAAATTGTGGGTCTTGTTTGGGTAAATTGGTATTTCAACTTCCCAGGAATGTAACTTTGGCATACGATCTTCGTTTGACATGCTCCATATCTCGTTAGAAAGATCTGTTCGAGGAATACAAAATTTGAGTGAGAAACATTAGTCTATAAACCCATGTTGCTCCCGCCTTTCCCAAAAAGCGTCGTTTAGGGCCTCAAAATGAATCCTGAAGTTTAGGACCCGAAAAAATGCTAAAAATAGTAATTTTTGCTAAAACTTACAAACTGAAAGAACTAATGGTGGGGGTTCCAATGGAATTGGTGGGTGGCCACCAATATCCACCTGGATCATTAAGTCCCCAAAACGGCTTCGGGAGTGCATGACTCGAAAACCTGCTAAAAATAGTAAGATGTGGTGACAGTGAAGATTGAAAGAATTGATGGTTCGGGTCCAAATGGAATAGGTGGGTGGCCTTCGATATCCACCTGGATCACTAAGTTTATAGAACACTTACATTACTACCTAGATTTTGATGGTCTCCACAAGCAAGGAACGAAATTTCTGAGTTAGACAAAAAAGGAGGTTAAGCATAGGGATGAAATGGTAGAAATGATTAGTCGGGTCCTTAATAAGATCCCACCTCAAGCACTAGAATTATTGGGAGTCAGGGGTCAAACTTTGGTATGTATGGATGTTAATACCTGTGTTCACAAATGAAAAAGTGGGAATATCACTGACAGGAGGGTTTCTATAGTAGAAAAGCATATTAAGGAATGCATGGGTTACATGGGAACTATGATAGGTCATGGTCCTCTATGTCCATGGGATTATTAATTAACGCTACATTATTCAAGTAAATATAATGGGTTACTAAAGGTAGTTGGGGGTAGATTATAAAATTTCATAGACAAAGGGACCATTACCTCATCCCTGTAGGTTTTCAATCAACTACATCTATAAATTTCCATCTAGACCCTCATAAAGCACTCTGTCTACTCTCTAGGGCCTATTGATCATAAGAGTTGGATAAGTCATTTAGGATTGTAAGAGGTGTACAGATAGATAGGAAGGGCAGAAAATACTCTACCTAGTATATTATTTTTCCAGGAGGGACCCAAAATAAGGTGCACCTCTGGAAGTCTCTCCTATCTCTTAGATGTTACTTGGATATTAGGCACCTTCCCAGCCACCCTCAGCCATAGATTCATCACATCTGAGACCACCTTCCCAAATTGAAAAGAAAAGTGTTACTAGAAAGGGAAGAGACCAAGGCAATCAACAACCATTCTCGGTTGCAATATAACATTACCCACTCATTGTAGAGATTAGATATGAGTGGTAGCCTTTAATTAAGGGTTAATCCCTAAGAGGGAGAGAACTAATCAATAGAAGTGGAAAGCTATTTAAAGTCTATATAAGCTACCATCAACACCACAAAAAAGGATCAGGAATTTTGATACCAACAGGCTGCTAAAATTTTGAGAGAAGAAATCCTATCATTTTGTATTGTTTCGTTGACACCATGATGGGAGGATCTATCATATTAATTCTATATTCAGTCTATTCTTGTTCTCATCTTCACTTCAAATCATATGTAAGCTCCAGATTTTTGGAAATAAGAAATAGAGGCTTAGGACTAAGATTTTTTTAGTCCCCATCCAGTGCCCTCATTGTAATTCAAAGAATTGTTGATTTTCTTTTGTAACTAGAACTGAGGCAAATTTTCACTCGTTAAATCAGAATAATCAAGCGAATTATGCATTTTTTCTTCCTTTTTTTGTCTTATATTTTATGCTGAATGAATCAATGGATCTATGCTCGTCTTTCCCATTTTATTTTCGGTGTTAAATGAGAAAGTGATGAGTTGCTTCTTATTATGAAGCATGTTCATTTTTATACACTATGTCTTGTGAATATGGAATCATGATTAACATTCCCTTCTGATTTGGGTTAATGAGCTTTACTATCAACAATATTTAAGTAATATCTCCCTTTTACCACTTATAAAGAAATTAATAAATCATCATAGTTCTAGAGATTGTTTCATGCACCACTTATCTCTGCAATAAATATAGTAAGAGCTTAATGGGAAAAAAATGTTCTAGTGTGACAAGCTGGTATAAATAACTTTAGGATACTTGAGGGTACCCCCTTGTTACACCATTTTTTGGTCATCTAACCTATTATTATTAGATGGACCCAAGTACACTATGTAAGACCAATTTTACCCTAAGTAAAATTGCATTCACTATGAAAAATAACTTAGTAAACCACATTTATTAAGTTGTTTATGGTCTAAATAGAAAACCCCATGAGGAAATATTAAATAAATCTATAGTTGTTTGATTCTCCTCAAGGAATAATTAGTTAAACAACAATTTAATCAATATTCCTGGTTATATTTAACCCAAAACAAGGAAATTAATTAGATAAATCATTATTTATCTTATTATTTTCTAAGAATAATTATTTAAACCTTATTTAAATAATATTGTTTGTTGAATATGACTTAATCACCCTTAAATAATTAAATAAATAATTATTTATTTGATTATTACTCAATCACATCCTTAAAATGATAAATAAATCATTTATTTATTTATTATTTACAAATAAATGGATTTGATCCAAGTCAAATTCCTTTTCCCTCCAAGAAATATAATAAAATATTCCATAAAAGTTGGATCTTGATTTGGTTAATAATATTTTAATTATGCACCAATATCTAGACTAACTTAATGTTTTGTTATAAATAGAAGGGTTTTCCCATTCATTTACCACCTTTTGTTGCCTAAAGATCACTCTGGATCTATACTTCTGGTCTGACTATTGATCCACCATCACAATCATATTTTTCTACCATTTTTGCCTGGGTTTTCTACACCATCAAGAGAGAGGAATTTTAGATATAAAGTGGTGAGGACTTAGAAGAACCCATCCCATTAAGGAGAACTGGGAACACCCTCCTATGTTTTCCTCCCAAGTGCCATTAATACAAATTTCATTCAACATATTCTTGTATTGTCTATTGGATGCATGGAGTAAATCTTATTTTTTCTACTGCTTAATGTCTTCTAATGCATAGATCTAGATTTTTGCAGCATTTATCTTGATCACCTAACAACAGATATGAGGATATTGGCAGCCATTTTTGTTTTTAGGGTTGTTTGTTATGCACAAATAAAGTGGTTTTTTTCGTATGCTTGGAATTAAGATTCATACTAACAACTAGCGACTCCACACAGGTTTACGATTACGACCGCTGTCATTTTTCTGATCCTTGCATATCCAGCTACTTCAAACCCTAGGATTTCTCTTCAGCCCCTTGTTTTTTCTTTTCTTGATGTTTTTTTCAACCTATAAAACCCTAAAATGATAAAAATTCTAACTTTTGTGTGTTTTCGGACCTATTGCACAGGTGACAGACATTAGCCGCAGCTGAGACGAATTTTTTTTTTGAAATCTGCCGCCGAGAGTGCCAGAAGGGCAGGTCACACTTTTTGGCCCAAAAACTAAGACCTGAAGCTTCAGGAAGTAGGAATCAACCCAAAAATTGTGACCTATGCTGAAAACAGGTCAGAAACTGTGACCTGAAGTTTTTGCAGGGATTCTTCTGAAATTTTTCTAGGTTTGTCTGAGCCTCTGTTCAGGGTTGTCTAACCTCCATATCCACTTGTTTTGGACCTGTAATTGTTCATTTTTTCTCAACTAAGTGCGAACCTAGCCCCATAGGGCTTCAGTACCCTCCACTTTTTGTGGAAGAGTTTTTTCAGTTACAGGTTGTTTGAAATTTCAGTCTTCAGCCGTTTTTCAGATCTGATACCTCACCTTCATATCTACTTTAGATTGGCTTTTTATCCATCCAAAACACCTAATTTAGCTTTGTTTGGGTTTTCCTTTAGGGTTCACTCTGTTTCCCTCCTGGAGATAGCCTTTCGCCACCTCTTTTTACAACAATTTTCCCTCTAATTTGTTGTTTTTTTCTGCACCACTTTCCAGCAGATTTTGTCCTTTAGATCCCTGTCCCTCCTGACCTTAGATCTATTGGATTTTTTAGTGTGTTTTGATTAATTTTTTTTCTCACCTATAGACTAGTTTTTTAGAGGCCCACCTCCTTGGGTTTAGATTATTGCATCATTAGTTGTTTATTTTCTATTTTTGCGGGCTTATATACTGTCATTTGTAGGTTTATTTATAGCTATACATCACACTTTTTATTTTTCTCTAGAAACATCTAGGTTTAAAAATTAAAATTTACGCACTTCACACACACCCTATGTGAAAAAGGGCTTGGTTAACATTGCCAAGCAAAGACTCTAAAACATTGAAATCAATTGATCCTGCACCTCTCTGCCCTTGTTTTGACATTGTAATCAGTTGATCCTGCACATCCCTACCCTTGTCGGACTCTTTTTCCTTTGTGCCATGTTTTTTTCGTCATCATTGCACCACCAAGGCATTTATCCTAGAGACTTCTTGGCATTTTTCCTCAGATTCTGGTAGGAAGAATTACTCTTCTGCGTAGGATTCGAGTTAGTCCTCCACCAAGTCCGCACACCGACTCTTCTTCTGGTCCTTTCGGTTCTCCTTCTCGTTCTGCCTTCGGTTCTCCCCCTGACACCTTCACCATGTCTGGTGCACGACCTAATGCTGGTGGTAACCCCGACCCTCATGCCAAGAATACCACTAGTGGGACCGCAACAGACACTACCCTAGTTGTGCCCTTGCTCCCCTTCATGGCAGGCCTCAACCTCCCCTATTTTGACTAGTTGATGAATGAATCTATACACCATGATGCTAGTAGTTGGCCTACTATGTCGACAAAGCTCCCTTCCGACATCCCAAATTTTGAAGGCCTTGTTGGAGAATATCCTTAAAATCATGTTCAATCTTTCCACATGTGGTGTTCATCTAACTCCATTACCGATGACTTTGTCCATCTTCGGTTGTTCCAACGAATGCTTACAGGTGAAGCTTCTAAGTGGTATGTTGATAAGGCCCCTTCCTCTCATACCACCTTTGCGACTCTTGCCCAGGATTTTCTATCTTACTTCCAGCTTCCCCTTCGTGATGACACTGGTACCGAACTCTTGACTTCTTTTTGTCAATCATTTGCAACCCACCTATCTAACCATGTCCAGGAATGGTGGAGAAGAAAGAGCCTATGTCGAGCCCCTACCTTCGAAGACCGTGTCTACATGAACTGGTTCCTTAGATCTCTCTTGCCACCTATTGGGAAAGATGTCGCATCAAACTTTCCTCAAGCCGAAGAAGCTACTCTCCAAATTGCATTAAAATATGATCTAATATACGCTCAATTGAGTTATGTTTATACCATTCTACCTGATCTTCCCAGGCCCTGTGGTGCCAACGCACTGGGGGCATATCACGCCGCTGACGGTATCATTTTAGCTCTCTCTAATCTGTATGCTCAACCTCCCATGGGCTATGGTTTTCCTTAGGGGGGGCTAGCACCTCCTGCAATTTTCCCCCTCTTGGTAGCACGTATCCAAAATACCACATACCTCCTCTTTTTTCCCAACCTCCTATTTAACACAATATTACCTAGCCTCCTTATTATCCGTATCCACATCCTGGTGCTCCAGCTCCTCCAGCATTAGCACCTCCCCCTCCCTTGCCTTCTCAACCCCCGCAACAGTAACCACCACCCCCTCAGGGGCAGGTGTATGCACAACAGGGTGAAACTAATCCTCCTCCCTCCAAAAAGAAGAGGAAAGGCACTCAAAATCAAACCGCCCCTATTAATCCTCGACCTAATCAAGGTAATGCTCCTAACACTATGAACCAACAACAAGGCACTCAGCCCAAGCAGGACAGGCTTGTTCGAACGAACAAGCCCTATTATTGTTGTGGTATTTATGGTCATTACATGCATGATTGTCCTCTTTTGCCACAGATGTAGCAACTATGGGAGTCTCAAGCAACTTTGAGAGGAGGAAAAGGATTTGTGGCTACCCAACCACCTGAAGGTCAGGTGGCCCCTCAACCTCTTCCATTTGGTATCTCTGATTACCAGATTCTCATGATGAACTCTGATCAACCTTTAACCATAGACGTCAATCTTCAGACTCGGTCCCGTCAGTACAACAAGCCTCCCACTATTTATATCCCCGAGTCGCCTCCTTTAGTGTATATAGAGCCTCTTTCCACATCTAATGGTCCCTTATAGATGCCTCAGCCTAAGTTGGAGGTTCATACCAAGATCCCTAAGAGACCACTACGCCGAAATGTTGCTTCCGACAAAGCTGCCCATTCGTATAGCATAGTAGATGATTTTGCACAATCCCCTACTGCCATTTCAATTTTGGAACTCCTCCAGTCCTTCCCTTCACAACGAAAAATCTCTACTATCTGCCATGGGTGTTGTATATCCTTCTGACGATCTATTGATTGTCTTCGATGTTGACCAGTCAAAACATCCTCCTTTCCCTCCTTCCGTCGCTCTCCAAATTCTTGTCAAGATCCGAAACACCAACGTTACCCAGTGCATTATTGATGAGGGGGCATCAAACTGTGTGATGTCCGCTTTGGTTTGGAAGCAACTCGGATCACCTGAGTTGGCTCCTTCCATGATCACTCTCCGAGCGTGGGATGGCCACGCCTCCCAGCCCATTGGCTTATTCTGCAATTGTCCTATCACTCTTGCAGGCAAGACTGTTTGCGTTGACGTAGAAGTCATAGATGCCCCCTTAGATTACATCATTCTATTAGGTCGTAGCTACACTTATGCGATGTCTTTTGTCCCTTTTGAAATCCACCGCAAGATGTCCTTCCCTCGTAACGGAAAGATAGTCACCATTGAGCAGTTGATATATTACAAACCGAAGTCTCAGGCCTCCCCTGAATCCACTATCTCTCAGGTGGCCAACAAGCAAACCATCGATCCTTTGACCAGTGTTTCACCCAGAGTCTACAAAGATTCCTCATTGCTTGGTGCTTTCTCTGGTCTTCCTCCTCTTCTCTCTGATCCCAGCTCATCAAATGTTTGCATGATGTAATCATCTCGGGCTGCCCTCAAGCGGCCCACCTCGGCTAGTTAGCAACCTCCTCCCCCTCTGCAGCCTACTCCTAGCCCTTCGATTTAGCCTTCTGGACCTCCTCCTCTTGGCCCTTCAGCTGGTACTCATGAACCTCCTTACCCTCCTGGAATGGTTCCTCCAGGCCTTAACCATTTAGGAGTCGTCCCACCTGGCCACTACCCCTTCTGTTAGATACCGTTCCTAGCTCCCCAACCAAGATTCTATACGGCACCTATCATGGCCACCCTCTCTCTTCCTAACTTGACCTTTGGGATTTCCGTCTGGTACCTTGATCCTCTAGCCACTACCCTACTAGGTCAACCTAAAATTTATCTTTCTTTGACCTCGGTTCAACCAGTCTCCATGACTTCCCCCACTGCAACAGTGCCTCAACAGCCTCAACAGGAACCACCTCCTATTTCGATCGCTTTGGGTAAGAAGGGAAAAGCTCACAAGAGGGCCTCCAAGGACAAGGCTACCTCGACGGACCCTACACCTCCCCCACCCACAAAGCCTTGTGCTTTGTGTGATGTCATCAGCCATGCCACCCATAACTGTCCTGAACTGCCCTGTATCAAGCCCATGGTTAAAGTTTCATCCCATGAGTCCACAGTCCCTGAAGCCTCTGTTTCTTCCTTGCCTGTAGCCAAGAATCCTAAAACTATTCACACTAACCAACCTTGTGCATTGTGTGATCTCCATCACCATTATTCTCACCATTTTCCCCACCTTATGCATTACCACGCCTCGTTAGAGGTATTTCGGGAGTACGAGATTGAACAAAACCAATCCACCTCTCCCGCACTTGTGTAGTATGCTGCAGGCCAGACGGAGGGTTTACCCACTCCCATTGACATTCCCCCTCCTGATGTCAAGATGAAGGACCCTACGACCACCATCCTCTACCTTTCATCACCCATGAGACTGTGGGTGGAAGATCCCTCCGAATCTTCCCCTGTTGTTTCGCTTGACCTCCCTTCAACGATCACCCTGGGCTCAACATCAGTAGATATCTTATCTTATTTTTCTTTCATCATCCCCCATGATGATGTGCATGTGAACCTTTCTTCTCATGATGATCAGTCAGGTAGCTTTGCTGCATCATGTGGTCTCCCTTCCTCTAATCACTCCATCTTCTATTGCGATGATGACATCATGGAAGCCATGTCCACCCCTGACTTCATCTTTCCCGACCATAAACAGGATAGCACCACCCGTGCCTATGATGACCTTCATGATCTCAGCACAATCTACACCTCTGGTAGCTCCCACACTCCACCTCACCGTCGGCGTGTGAGTAGTAGACATCTTACCCATATCACTCCCTCCCGCGGAGTGCGTTCGATTTATACTTTGCACTTAGGTTTCCAGCATTTTTCATCATCCTCCCATTTATTGTCTTGTGGCACCTTTCATATGGAACTTCCATCCACACCTTATATTGGTTTTTCCGATGGTGCAAGTCGCTACTCCAAGAATCTAGCCTCGGTATTTTGGGCCATTTTTACCCCCTTGCACTCTCTTGTTCTCTCAAACGGGGTATGCATTCATACTGCTACCAATAACCAGGATGAATATGATGTAGTGAGAGGTTTATTAGATGATTCCCTTTCAAATCACACCCTCCACCTTCATGTTTGTTTAGGTTCCCTGCTTCTTGTCATGCAATTGAATGGTGTCTATCGTGTGCATAATCCTATCCTTTTTAGAAGATATTTACGAGTGAAGCTTTTGATGCGTGAATTTTAAGTCATTAAATTGAGTCATGTACCTAGAGAAAAAAATCACTATGTAGATAGCATTGCAAAACATATTCTATATTGGCATTTAGCACACGCATTTAACACAAGACAATAACATTAAAATATCAAAACGATGCATATCCATAATATGTGTCGTATAAAATTTTTTAGAGTCCATCTACTATGATACATATGACATACCCATAGCATGTTACAAAACTCAAAACTGGGGGCACCACCTACCCCTACACACTAATCATTATCTGGAGGATCTCGAGCCAATGGCTCTGCTCCCACAGCTCGTAGATCACGCATACCCTGTCCGGCCATGGCCATGCACCACATGACCCCTCGCCACTCAGAGGGTAGACCAATACATGACTCTATGTACTAGTCATCTAAGTCCTGCCAGCCACGCTCTGAAACACCAGTCATAAGCCTCTCACATCTATGATGGATGTCCTCCAAGAGGGCTGCTGCATCCTCATTTTACTTCACCCTCGCTCCACTAGGTCTTGCGGTCCCCGATACTGTAGATCATCCCATATATCTGACCAGTTTTACTAGTGTTGTATCTGTATACCAAAAGTGAAAGAATCAGTACCACATACAATATTCTAAACCTTTACATGCACATAAAATATTAGAAAATTTTCACTTACCATCGGGCCCCCATATTCGACCAGGCGGCAGTGGCAAATACGGGTCCCCATAATAACTCATCCCACTATAGGGATAGTCGTCTATATACAGTGGCATTTTATCCCAATGAGCAAAGAAATCGGGTTGGAACACCCATCCAACTGCCCCACCTCCTCCTTTGCACAGTAGTTGCCCCCATTGGTGCATCCTAGGCTCTCTCGGGCCCCTATCTTGGAGTTGTATGCGAGGTCGAAGGGTAGGGATCTTCTCAAAGAAGAATGAGCACAAAAATGTACCATATGGAAAATCATGGTTCACTTTCCGCTTACATAGCGACAACTATCGTTTCAATGACGACAACATCATCTAGGCCCACCCATAGTAGGTCCCACTCAAAACACTCTCCACAAGCATCATCTGCCCTCCAGTGATGTGATGGAGTGCTTGGTTTCCCAGGATCTGCAGCACCGTTGTGGCCACAACACGGGTCTCTAACCTCTCCAAATCCTTGATGGGTATCCGAGTCCCCTTGACTTGGAGACCTGGTTGACAATGGTGCTCTAAAAACTCTATGATATTCCTCCCTTGTGGTAATACTGGCTAAGTATTCCCTACCATCCCAAGTGGTGGGAGACCAGTCAGGAAATACATATATATTCTGGATCGTCAACTCGATCCGGTGCCCTTGCACTATAAATACCTCATGGTACGGGTCCCAATAGTTGAGAATTCGGGCCAATAAGGGCTCTCCAGCTCTCATCAAAGGGTTCTCCACAAACTTTAGAACCCCAAACCTGGCCAATGCACTGCGGACACCTTGATCCTCCCGGATCTCCTACCGTAATGCACCCAGGTCTCTCTCTCTCTCTAGTTGATTCGCAATTCTACCATATCTACACAAAAACTTCATATTTTTTAGTATACAGATAGGAAATACTGTATCTCATCATAAAAACCCAGTACTCAGCCAAAAAACAACACAAAAAAACCCCTCCCTGAAAGGTCGCACTTTTCAGGCCCAAACCTGGGATAGGTCACAGTTTTTTGCTCAAAACCTGCTACCCAGGTCACACTTTTTTCCCCAAAAAGTGCGACCCAACCATGAAGAGGAGCAAGGGCCTGTTCCTGAGCCCTAGGGACCTAATCTAAACTTTCAATCCACTAAAAAGAGAGAGTAGGGTTATGCCTCTTACCTGCTACTGAAGGATCTTAATTCCAACGGTCGGTTTGTCTGCTACAATTCCTGCAAGATTTAGGGCCTTCTCTCCTCTTTGCATTCACCATAGCTCCACATGCAAATGAGTGAATTTGGAGGGAAAATTCCTTATTAAAAGAGAAACCCCTATTTTTTCTTTCGCCTGCTGCAACCAAACCGTGGCTCTGTTTACCAAACCGTCTATACCGTTGGAAAGCTCTCAGCGACATCTCAAATGGGTATCTATTAGTTTTTAGTGATTTTATACTTCACCAGGACAAATTTTTTCCAAGAAGCATCACTTCACCCCTCCTTAAAATTGAATGTCTTCACTTGCAACACTCGTACTAGGGGCACCACTTTGCCTCCATACTTTTCCATGCTCGTGTCGAATTTTTTCATGAGTTACCATCTTGTACTCATGTTTTTATGGTCCCCATTGGACCTTTTAAGTGTGGCAGCACCATCGAGTCACCCTTGTTTATAGCATCTGAGTTGAGTCATCATTGCATTCATGGAGTCTATCCTGAGTCCCTTTGCATCCCGCTATAGTCCTCCATCCTTCATTGCCTTGTCCCTCTCTCGTGTCGCACATTATGGCCTTCAGTCCCACTGTCCCCTATCCCTCATGATATTGTGTCAGTCGCTGCCAGGTCATCCATGCCCTTTATGCTCTAACAAGGGAAGTCGTCTGTTCACTACTCAGTACCCCCCATTTCATCATCATCATTGGTGTCAGTTTTTCAATCGCTCTACTATTTTCTCTCATGCCTTAGTTGAGGATCCCTTATTTCCTCACCTATGGCAGACCTCCTTTTGTCGACAGCAGCTCATTCATTCCAAAAGACAGGTCTAGAGGGCGGTGTACCTTGGTTCCAGATTCCACTCTTGTTCGGTGCCTCAGATTAGGAAAAGGGACTCCTTATTTCCCTTTGACTTGATTGTTTTTTAGCTCCATCTCCTTTCAGCATGATCGAGATCCATATACTTGATGGTTCAGTGATGTAGCAACTGATTTTAGTGATTCTTGGGTGTGTGTGAGATGTCTCAACCCTCATGAGGGGGTGGCCCTATAGGTAGCCCCCCACATACCCGGATGATCTCTTCATTATAGCCTTTGATACAGCTCCATACATTTGATGATGTTGGCCTCAGCCGCTTGCAGCGCCTTTTTTTTTGCATGTATCAGTCAGATTTTCAGAGCCCTTTCCTGTTTTGAGGGGCATCTGGGTTGTATTTATATCTCATGTACTCAGATATTATTGTACAAGTCATGGCTATTATCCCAGGCACAATATGTATGTGGGATTCATTATCGTGTTGTTTATCTGGCTCATGTTTATGCTAGCATGTACTATATTGTTCAGTCCCTTTGTTTACTGGATACCTTATTTTTTGTACTTTGCCTCGGCGGGCATAGGTATGTCTCCCCTGTTGCCTATAGCACAGGTACTCACTCATCAAAGAGACTTGTCGCACCTGTAAGTCTCACCTCCTCAGGGTCTAGTTCTTTCAACACTTTGGTCTACCTTATACTTCTCTCTCTTTGAATTCCCCTTCAATGTCTAGTGATTGAGTTCTTGCAACATACTTCAGTCATACGATTAGCTCCTAATGTTCACACGCTGGAGGGAAATCTGTTACACCATTTTTTGGTCATCTAACCTATTGTTATTAGATGGACACAAGTACACCATGTAAGACCAATTTTACCCTAAGTAAAATTGCATTCACTATGAAAAATAACTTAGTAAACCACCTTTATTAAGTTGTTTATGGTCTAAACGGGAAACCCCATGAGGAAATATTAAATAAATCTACATTTTTTTTATTCTCCTCAAGGAATAATTAGTTAAACATCAATTTAATCAATATTCCTTGTTATATTTAACCCAAAACAAGGAAATTACTTAGATAAATCATTATTTATCTTATTATTTCCTAAGAATAATTAGTGAAACCTTATTTAAATAATATTCTTTGTTGAATATGACTAAATCACCCTTAAATAATTAAATAAATCATTATTTATTTGATTATTACTCAACCACATCCTTAAAATGATAAATAAATCATTTATTTATTTATTATTTACAAATAAAAGGATTTAACCCAAGTCAAATTCCTTTTCCCTCCAACAAATATAATAAAATATTCCATAAAAGTTGGATCTTGATTTAGTTAATAATATTTTAATTATGCACCAATATCTAGACTAACTCAATATTTTGTTATAAATAGAAGGGTTTTCCCATTCATTTACCACCTTTTGTTGCCTAAATATCACTCTGGATCTATACTTTTGGTCTGACTATTGATCCACCATCATAGTCATATTTTGCTACCATTTTTGTCTGGGTTTTCTACACCATCAAGAGAGAGGAATTTTAGATCTGAAGTGGTTAGGACTTACAAGAACCCATCCCATTGAGGAGAACTAGGAACACCCTCCTTTGTTTTCCTCCCAGGTGCCATTAATACAAAGTTCATTAAACATATTATTTTCTTGTCTATTGGATGCATGGAGTAAATATTATTTTTTCTACTACTTAATGTCTTCTAATGCATAGATCTATATTTTTGCAGCATTTATCTTGATCACCTAACTGTAGATCTGAGGATATTGGCAGCCATCTTTGTTGTCAGGGTTGTTTTTTATGCATAGCTAAAGTGGTATTTTTCCATACGCTTGGAATTAAGATTCATACTAACACCCCTAGCTCAAGGACTAGCTCGAAAAGGTAGTGGAATAGGAAAGTGATCCTACACATTATGCCTCGTCACTGAAACCCTAGTGAAAGGGGGGAACAACCTGGGGGAAAACATAATAAATGGTGCCATCATTGGAAATTCTATCTAGGTATATTACATAAGGTTGGTTTTCTAGTTGGAGAGGAAACAAACTATTGGAAAATATATGTGTAGTACTATGAAGCTTTTGTCATTTTTGAGCTTAGTGAGGTATGCCCTACCACAAAGAGAGGTATATAGTTTCCTTGATAAATTATTCAAAAATTATTATCTACAAAGAATAAAGGAAGTGCTCTAAAAGGTGACCCCACTAAGTGGGACTCCATCAAAGAATGAATTTACCATGAAAAACTATATTCATCGTCCATTGTCACAAGGTCCAACTTCAAATATCAGGTTTAAGACTTCTCTTCCAAAGCAAGGCTTGAATGCATTCATAACATACTTCAATTAATGCCTTGAAATAGCCTCAGGATAAGGTCTAAGTATTTGTGCACAAATATGTTATTAAAGAGAAATGTATAGCCTTCAAAAACTTCAATGGATCACCCTTAACAAAAACATTTCTGAATCTGGCCTGGTGCTTAAACTTTTCTCTCGGATTTCTGGTTAGGGCTCATAAAATGATGGTTTGATCTTTATTAGTTATTTATTATTTTATAATTATTTGATCACTGTAAACTTGATTCAAGTAGTGTATTATGGGAATTAGAACCAATAAGGGACAAGACTAATACTTTATAGTCCCCATTTGGTTCCATTTATTGCCTTTAATGAACTATTGAATATTATTTTATAGCTAGTACCAAGGCACTCTGCCACTAGTTAAGTAATAATATTCAAGCAATGTTATGATGGTTCCCACCATTTTACATCTTGTTATCTTGTTGAATGAATGAATGGACTTGTGCTTGTCATAACCATTTTGTTTCTGGTGTCATGAATGAATGTAATGATACTGTAATATTTTACTTTATTTTTCAAACAAATTCACCCACTCAACGTATGGAAAATATTATAAGGAATATAGGCATGATTAAGGCACCCATATAGTTTAGTGTAAATCAATCTATCAGTTGGTAATATATTTTGGTTTGTTTCCCTTTCATTCTCAAAATCACATCACATCTTAATAATCGTAGAATCAAATTTTCATGCACCACTTGCATCTGCAATAAGTCTAGTCAAAGTATGACATACTTAACTTATACTATATTTCCATCATCAAAGTGTTGAAATCAACCATCCTTTCACTCAAAATAGTTTTAAAGAAAAAAAATTAGCTTCACATTTATCATGGGCTCACTGGATTCAATCCAACATAAAATATCAGAAGACAAACAACATCATCAGTAATATAATACTTGCAATGCAAGCCCTAGCAACAATCTTATCATCATATGCATGTTCAGAACATCCTGACAGATTACCATAGAATCTATAACAATTACGATATATATGAAACATACTCTGTCCAATATCCAATATGTGAAGGTCTTCACAATACTCTGTCAAGAAATTTGCCACTTAAGACTTCTCTCTATGTGAATTTGTCAACATGAAAACATGTTTAACGTATTGAAATCAATTATTAACTTTCTCTAACATATAAGTTACTAACGCCAACAATAGGGCATTAATAACAATACTAATCTCTCTTTAAGGTAGTTGGAGAAACATTCAAGACAATACTCTATCCATCAATTCATTCAAATCAAATATATGCATAAGTTCACAACCTGCCATAGCTATGCACTATCCTCTGCAACACTCTGACTAGGTAAGAAAAAAAACCAAAAACATCGCAAAAAAAAATTCATAGGTTCTTGAATGAGGAAGCATTTTTAGAGTTTAATTTGGAAAATATGTTGGCAAAAGAGTCCACGTAATGGTTCATACTTTCTAAAGAACTAGTCAAAGTACATTTACTCTATTCTATCATTTTTCAGATACTACGCATCCTCTTGATCATCTTACAACAATCATAAATAATTCTCTTGGAATTCAACAGTTGACAAAGCTCTTCAGAAAATTTTACATGCATTGTGTGTCATACTGGTGCTTAATCATTTTGACTCACAAAAATCACTTTCAATAAGAAACAAACACTAATTTTCCTTGGGTGTCATTCTTTATCAGAAGGGACAACCAGTTACTCATGATTCTAAATTTTTTTCTCTTGAAAAGTTGAAAATTGAAGTTGGCAACATTTATCACTTAGAAAATAGACAATTTACTCATACAGATCGATGCTAATAAATCTCTTGTTGACTATCTTAGCCAAAAACCAATTCATTTCTTAGTCGATATTCTTGATGCTAGGTAAATATGTATAAGTGGAAAAACCACCAGTATTCTCAGTTTTGCGGAAAACACCTTAGTCAACCTGGAGTCTTTCCTAGACTATCCTTTGAAAGTTGAAACATTAGATAAGTTGGCTCACTTGTTCCAAAATACTGCATGCCAATCATTTCAACAAAGGAAATTCTTTTCTCGGGAAAATTTTGGTGATTCCATAATTCTCCATCATCTAAAAATTAATTTATCGGTCAGAGAAGCAGAAAATGTTAGAGAATATTATTCGAAATTTTATGTTTCCCTTGTCTAATATTTATTGGAACTCTCATTTTCTTAGCCACTCTAGGCAAGCTGGAAAACATTGGGTTGTCAACTATAAATTTCTTTGTTTCAATCCAATACAATTAATAGTCAAAGAAGTTGTTAAGACCCTTGTGCCTCCCTTCCAATTCATCATCAATGAAAGAAATAATTGGACTTATATCTTAATACGGTCTAAAATAGTTACAACATGACACCTCATGGATAGGAATCAAGTTTTGTATCACTTTCAAGATATAGAGCAAGTAAGAAATATTTGGACAAAAGAATTAAAGAAATAACATCATAAGCTTTTATGTTATAGTACTTGAACCATCAAACAAGGTTGGATGAATTCCTGTTGGACTCCATCTACTAGCCTAGTAGTCATATGTGGAACTGGTCATTTCCAAAAAACCAGTCATTTTTAAAACTCGTACCTATTTCCCAACTCTGGATGACATATATATATGATATTATAGATATAATGTTCCATAATGGATAAAAAATGAAATACACATGCATGGAATTTATCTCTGATGGGTTAAACCCAATTTACTAATGTGGATCTCAATTTGTAGACATAAAATTTTATATAATTTTGCATATCGCAATGAAGACTCAATATGTAGTCTTTTCGAACATTAAAGATAAATTCAAGACAACAAGACTTTCAACATGTTAAACTCACCTTGATTCATAAGAGATTGATCCTTAATGTAAATTGAATCAATTCCATCACATTCCAAATTATTGCAAGACAGAACCTATAAAATTTAAAAAAAAAAAAAAAAATTGTCACTGCTATGATCTTGAAAAAATAAATAAATACTTGCTAGGTAATTTCTTTTAAGTATTGTTGTGCTTACTTCATCATTGTAGCATCTCAACAATGACTCAATACTCTTCCCTCATGAAAACACATCCAAATTTGACCTCATACTCATGGTTAAGACCCTGTAAAAACCCTAGCAAAAGCCTACCTGGCAAAACCATGCTAGCAAAACCCTACCTTGATTAAGACACTCGGCTCTCGATCCTGGTGATACAAAATTTGTCTTGAATTGGAAATAAAAACTAACTCCTAGTTCAATGATAAGTGACTCGGCTCCCACTTTTGGAAAAAATATAGAAAGCCAGTAGACAAAGGCTTATTGGTTTTAGGGTTCTTAGAAATTTTGTGCAAATCTATTCTTCAAAATTGTTTTGATCGAGCCGTGGTGTTTCCTGTGTGGAGTCTTCAGTGTTACCTTCAAATTATTTTGAGCTTGGATACCATAAACCATAACTCTGACCTCTTGGAACCCCAGAGCCCGTAAAATCATGGATTCAGTCCACACCCTACTCAAATGCAGCTGAAGAAACAAAAGGGTTGAGTCATGGAAAACGTGTTCAACATTCAAGTTCAAGGTGAGTCGGGTTCCTTAGGGCATTGGGCAGTTCAATAGGGTCGAGTCGGGTTCAATCTGAGTCTATGTGTAGAATAGTGACAACGCATTCAGAATAGTTATTCGAGCGATGAACATTTTTTAGGTCGAGTCGGGCTGTGCAGTGAAGGGTGTATTTTTGGCAAGCAGGAATAGGGAGGCTAGGGTGAAGGGTGAAATTTTTTTGAGGCAGGAATTGGAATTAAAATAAAAAATAAAAAAAATAAAATGTAAATAATATATTTCAAAAAAAATTATATATAGTATTAAATTAAAAATTGAATATAAATAGATAAGATATTAAGGTGTATATAAATGATTTAATATGTAAAACTTACAACTTTCCACACACATGACTTGACCTGACCTGAGCCTGATCTAAACATGTTTCGTTGGGTGCCCTCACACGACACTACCTAACCCACCCGAACTAAGACACCAGGGAGAAAACAGCAAACGGGTCGCACAAACGTGCACATTAAGGGACACAGGTGGTCACAACTTAACATTTTTTATATGGCCCCCCCTCACACGACCCGACTCGACCCGACCCGAACGCGTTTCCTTGGGCACCCTCACACGACACGACCTGAACTGCCAGAATGAAGGCACGAAGGAGTGCCAAATGTAAAATGGGTTGCATGAATGTGCACAAGGCACATGGGCGGTCACAACTTAGCATTTTTTATACGACGACCATCAAATGACCCGACCCAACATGACCCAAACACATTTCATTGGGTGCCCTCAGATGGCATGACCCGACCCGGCCGAATGAAGGCACAAGGGAGAAAATGGCAAACAAGTTGCACGAATGTGAACAAAGCACATGGGCGGTCACAACTTAGCACTTTTGAATGGTTGCCCTCACACGACCCGAACTAACCTGACCCGAACACGTTTCCTTGGGTGAACTCACATGGCACGACCCAACTGGACTCGACTTGACCTGACCCGACCCACCCGAACGAAGGCACAAGGGAGCAAACATCAAATGGGTCACATGAACGAGCACAAGACACATGGGCGATCACAACTTAGCATTTTTGATACGACCTCCCTCACACGAGCCAACCCGAACACGTTTGCTTCGACGCCCTCACACGACACAACCCAACCTGACCCGACCTAAATATGTTTCCTTGGGCGGCGTGACATGACCGAACCTAAACCAACCTGCCCAAACAAAGGAACAAGGGAGAAAATGGCAAATGGGTCACACGAACATGCATAGGACACATGCGCGGTCACAACTTAGCATTTTTGATATGACCTCCCTCACACAACCCAACCCAAACATGTTTCCTTAGGCGCCCTCACATGGCACGACCTGACCCGACTGAAACACGTTTCCTTGAGCACCCTCGCATTACCCAACCCAACCTGACCCACCCTGAACACATTTCCTTGGGTGCCCTCACATGACACGACCTAACCAGAACATGTTTTCTTAGGTGCCCTCACATTACCCTATGTCATGACCCTCCCGAACGAAGGCATAAGGGAGAAAAAGGAAAATAGATCACATGAACGTGTGCCACAAGGCACGCGGGCGGTCACAAATTAGCATTTTTGATACTACCTCCCCCACACGACCCGACCTGACCTGAACGTAGGCACCAAGGAGCACCAAATGGAAAACAGGTCACACGAATGTGCACAAGGCACACAGGCTGTCACAAATTAGCATTTTTTATATGGCTGCCCTCACGCGACCTGACCTGACTTGACCCAAATTCCTTTCCTTAGGCACCCTCACAAGGCACGAACTGACTCACTCGAATGAAGGCATAAGGGATCAAATGATAAACATGTGACATGAACGTACATAAGACACACGGGCAATCACAACTTATAATTTTTGATATAAACGCCCTCACACGACCCAACCATACCTGACTCGAACACATTTCCTTGGGTTCCCTCACATGGCATGACCCAACCCGACCCGACCCAAATGTGTTTCCTTGGGCGCCCTTACACGACTCGACCTGAACCACCTGAACGAAGACACAAGGGAGAAAACAAAAAATGGGTCAAACGAACGTGCACAAGACACATGGGAAGTCACAACTTAGCATTTTTTATAAAACCTCCCACACATGACCCGACCCAAATACGTTTCCTTGGGTGCCCTCACACAACACGACCCGACCCGACCCAGCCCGAACACGTTTCCTTGGACGCCCTCACACCACCTGACCCGACCCGACCCAACCTGCCCTGAACGTGTTTCCTTGGGTGCCCTCACATGACCCGAACCAACCCCAACATGTTTCCTTGGGTGCCCTCACACGATCCTACGTCCCAACCTTCCCGAACGAAGACACAAGGGAGCAAAAGGAAAACTAGTCACACGATTATGCACAAAAAGGCACACAGGAAGTCACAAATTAGCATTTTTTATAAGGCCTCCCTCACAAGACCTGACCTGACCTGACCCAACCGTGTTTCCTTGGGCACCTTCACATGACATGACCCAAATCACTCGAATGAAGGAACAAGGGAGAAAACTACAAATGTGTCGCATGAACGTGCACAAGGCACATGGGAAATCACAACTTAAGATTTTTTATAGGGCCACTCTCACATGAATTGAACCTGCGACCCGCCTGAACATGTTTCGTTGGGCGCCCTCGCACGACCCGACCCGACCCACCCGAACACGTTTCCCTGGGCACCCCTAGACGACCCGTCCCGAGATGACCTGCCAAACGGGTTTCCTTGGGTGCCCTCACATGAAACGATACGACTTGACCCGCCTGACTGTGTTTCCTTTGGCACCTTCACATGACACAACCCAACCTGACCTGCCGGAACGTGTTTCCTCGGGCGCCCTTACATGGCATGACCTGACCCAAACCCCCCAAATTCATTTCCTCGAGTACCCTCACATGACCCGACCCGACCCGACCTGACCCAACCCAAATACAATGACAAGGCTGTAGTTGGTATCAAATGTTGGAAAATATATTGGTTGGTCTGAGTGAAACATTGATAGGGGAAAGACATTGGTCAATGTCGAAGCTACATAACAAGAAATGGCAAGTTGGGAAGAATGTCAAGGGAGGATTTTTCAAACCTTGTAGTACAGGTTGAGGCAATTGAAAGAAGAGCAACCAAAGATTCATGTTGAACTTGAAGTCTTGGAGGAGAATGTTGAAGTAGAGCTTCTTCGACTTGGTTGGGCATTGTATTAGGATGGAGTTGCAGATTGCAATGAAGAAGAAGAAGCCGAGACATGTGAAGAAAAGGAGATTGTATATGTGTTAATGATAGAGGAATAACTTGATGAACACGTTGGACTGGGATCATTGATGATGGAGGACACTTATCGGGTTAGGGGTTAAGGGTTTAGAGGTTTATGGTTTAGGGGGTTAAATGGGTTAGGGGTTTAGGGGTTTAGGGGGTTAAATGGGTTACGGGTTAAGGGTTTAGGGTTTAAATGGGTTAGGGGTTTATAGGTTTAGGGATTTAAATAGGTTAGGGGTTGGGAATTGTGGCTAAGGATTCAATCTCCATAGAAAAATATAAAGTCATAAAAAACCTTAATGGTTTGGAAGAAGTTTCTAAAATATCTTTCCTATTAGAAAAACCCCATTGGATATAGGATTCTAAATTTGTATTTGTAGCAAGTAGTTCATCTTGAAAGGTGGAGGGAACTGAACACAAATTCGAAGGAAAAAATATATTGATTAAAAATTAAGACTAATTATGGAATTCCCTCAATAGGAATATTTGGGGAGAGAGGGAAAAATAAGTGTGACTATGATATGGAGCCTTAGAACAATAGGGAGGCCCAAATATATTTCACCCATGAAAATTATCGCTCTGAAAAAGTGAGAGGAATATGAGGTGCCCATAAGAAGCTAGTCCACAAAAGAGTGATTATCATTTACAAAGCAGATATAATAATAATCCTGGAGCCTGTTACCCACCAACCTATAGAGTAGGAGTATCTCTAGATACCAAACACATTTCCTTGGGAACCCTCACATGACCTGACCCAATCCACCTGAACGTGATTCCTTGGGCACCATCATGGTACAAAACAACTCGACCTGACCCGAACGCATTTCCTTGGGCATATCACACAACCCGACCTGACCCGACTCGCTCGAACGTCGAAGGCACAAGGGAAAAAGTGTAAAATGGGTCACATGAACATGCATAAGGCACACGGGCAGTCATAACTTAGCATTTTTTATACAGCCTCCCTCACACGATCTGACCCGAATTTGTTTCCTATGGTGACCTCACATGTCATGAATCAACCCACTCGAACAAAGGCACGAGGGAGAAAACTGAAAATGGATCGCACAAAAGTGCACAAGTAACACGAGCAGTCACAACTTGGAATTTTCAATATGGAAACCCTCACACGACCTAACTCGACTGAACCTGACCCGCCCAAATGCATTTCCTTGGGCACCTTCAGATGACTCGACCTGACCCGACCCACCCAAAGGTGTTTCCCTGGGTGCCCTCACATGACCTGATACGACCCACCCTGACCTGCCCGAATCTATTTCCTTGGGTGCCCTCACACGACATGACCCAACTTGACCCACCCGAACTGTTGGTCCATATATTACTAGTATAGTCCCTTATTATTGTTAGTGTAACCCCCTTATTGTTATTATTGTACCCTTGTAACCCCCATTTTATTATTATTTTGCCCTTAAATTATTATTGTTAGGTCGGCTAGGATTACATTGTGGCCCACTAGGATTAAATTATGGCACCATGGACTCCTATACATAGAAAGGAGGTTTTGTAAATTGGATCATCCAAGATTTGTTCATTTATGTAATGTATTGGAGGTTTCCCCCTCGAAGTGGCTTAATTCTAAGGCGTTGATATCTCTTTTCTTCTATTTTTGGAGCTGGTTACACAAAATTTGGTATCAGAGCTTTGCATTCTAGGGTTTCGCTGCTCCAAACAGGTCATCGTGGAATTTTCGCTATAAAGTTTTTTCTACGAAGTTTCAGAAGTTGCAATTTTTAGGGTGCGAAGCTGAAATCCTGAGGAATATTTCCTAAAGATTTCAAAGCTTGGTTCGCAATATTTTCGGAGATATGATCTATGGAAGTTAGGTCTTTTTTCAGGCTCCTAAACAGGTCATCGTGGCATTTGTGCTATATATTTTTTTCTACGAAGGTTCAGAATCTGAAATTCATATGGTCTAAAGTTGAAATCTTGAGGAAATTTGTCAAAACATTTCAGAGCTTGGTTCGCAATATTTTTGGAGATATGATCTGTGGAAGGTAGTGCTTTTTTAGGCTCCTGAATTGTATCTCAAAGAGGTGATCGTGGGAAAAGTTCAATAACTTGCTCTCTGGGCATCGGATTGGAGTGCCATAAAAATTTGTCACAATTACATAGAATTTATTTTCTTCGCTATCAATTTCAGAGACAAAGGATGAAACAGTGATACGTGGCAAGTCATACAAGTTCACTCTATTGAACTAGTCCATAATTAGGTCATTGTGGGAGATTGGACACAACTTTGTCTTGGGCAATCCAAATCAAGTAAGACCTGTGGCATTCGAAACATAATTCAGAGGGCTACATCAATACCAAAATTTAGATATTGAAGTGCTGCAATCACAGAGATAATCTAATTTCAATATCGAGCTCCTCAAAAGAAAGAAAAAGGTGTGTATTTTTTTTCCGAATTGCATAAGTCTTGTTTGAAGAAAAAATTTTAATTGATTCCAAGGGCATATTGTAGAGTAGATATCAGTATTGGGTTCTAAAATATGCCTCGTAAAAATAATTCAACACCCATTAAGCCTTCAGAAGGCTCTACTATGACTCATGAAGATGAAGAATTGCAAAATGATCTATCAAAATTACAAGAGCAAGTGCAACAAATTTCACTCTCGCAAAGAGCAACAAAAAATGAAATGGAAGTTTTGAAGAAAGGTGTGGAAGCAAATATGGATGGCATGGAAGCTGGCATGGAAGCTAAGATGGAAAACATGAAGAATGATCTAAAAACAGACATCGAAGGTTTGACAAAGTTGATACAAGAAATGTTTCCTAATGGTGAAAAGATAGTAGAAGAACCTCATGATGAGGACAAAATAAATGTTAATCGTGATTTCATAAACTCTAATGTTGGCGGGAAGAACCACCATATTCCAAAAATGGATATGAGGAAGTTTGATGGAAAGGATCCTGTAACATGGATACTACAGATGGAGCAATATCTTGATCTCCATAATGTGCAAAACACACAAAAGGTACGCATTGCAACTTTGCATTTAGAACAAAATACATTTGTATGGTATCGATGGCTTTTCTCCCGTAAAAAAATTGTCACTTGGTCAATTTTTACGGAGGAAATGATAGCACATTATGAGGATACGAAGAGAAACACCTTCTTTAGCCAATTGATAAATCTCAAACAAAAGGGTTTAGTGGGGCAGCACATTGAGGACTTCCAAAAATTGAATATAAGGGTAACTGATATTCCAGAGGACCACAGGATCGATCTCTTCATAGTCACTTTAAAGGATAACATCCAACATGAAGTTCATGTTTTGGAACCAGATTCATTGGAGAAGGCATTCAGGTTGGCAAGAAAAGTTGAATGTAAAATAATGGCGACAAGGAAGCCTACCACTCAATTTTATAAAGAAGGAAGTGTTGCTATGTCTAGATTTCCACAACCTACAAGGTTGACACCACAAAAATTGGAAGAAAAAAGAGCAAAAGGGCTTTGCTACAGTTGTGATAGCAAATACACTAAAGGTCATAAGTGTGCTGAGAAGAAAATATTTTACATAGATTGTGAAGAAGAAGAAGAAAATGAACAAGAAGAGGATATACACCAGGAACCAGCCCTAGAAGAGGAAGAAATGAATCCGACCATATCGTGTAATGCACTGGCAGGAATTACCACTCCTCAAAATCTCAAGATAGAAGGAAAAATAAAGAAGAAAAAGGTAATAGTGTTGATTGATTCAGGTAGCACCCATAATTTTATTCATTGTAAGGTAGCCAAGGAATTAAATTGTTTCCTATACCCAACACCAGAATGTCAAGTGATGGTTGCAAATGGAGGAACTATAAATTGATCTGGAAAATGCCATAATATCAAGCTAACCATGGGGGAATATGTATTGACTAGTCCAATGCTTTCCATTCCTATGGGAGGTGCTGATGTTGTACTAGGAGTACAATGTTTACAATCTTTGGGGACGGTAGCTTTTAATTTTCAAGAAATTTTCTTGAAATTTTTTTCAGAAGGAAAGGAAGTCGAATTACGGGGTATTGAAGGGAAGCCATGAAGGATAATAAGCTCTAATGTCATGACAAAGCTTCTAAAGAAAGAACAATGAGGCGTAATTGCACAATTATGCTCACTAGAAGTTCCAACATCAAAATCATCTATTTCTGCAGATCTCCAACAAGTCTTGGGCAATCATTCCAAGGTGTTTGAAACTCCCAAAGGACTCCCACCTATTCGTGATCATGATCATGCTATTCATTTAATTCCAGGAAGTGTTCCTCCAAACATCAGCCTTATAGATATCCTTATGTCCAAAAGAGCGAAATTGAACGTATGATTACAGAAATGTTAGAGGCGGGTATAATTCAACCTAGTCAAAGTTCTTTCTCTGCTCCCGTAGTATTGGTACACAAGAAGGATGGATCATGGCGAATGTGTCTGGATTATAGGGAGCTTAATAAGCTCACCATTAAAGATAAATTTCCCATTCCTGTGATTGATGAATTATTGGATGAATTACATGGAGCAATTTATTTTTACCAAGTTGGATCTTCGTTCAAGATATCATCAAATTAGAATGAAGACTAAAGCTATTCCGAAAAAATCATTTCGAACTCATGAGGGTCATTATGAATTTTTGGTCATGCCTTTTGGCCTTACCAATGCACCTTCTACATTTCAAGGGTTGATGAATTCCATTTTCAAACCCTTCCTTAGAAAATTTGTGCTAGAATTTTTTGATGATATACTAATCTACAACAGGTCTTGGAAGGATCATGTTGAACATGTTGAGAGGGTGCTCAAACTATTGCAGGAGAAACAATTATATGCAAAAACATCCAAATGTTTCTTTGGAGTACAAGAGGTGGAATATCTGGGTCATATTGTATCTCACGAGGGTGTTAAAGTAGACCCTAACAAAATTAAATCCATTAAGGAATGGAAAGTCCCCACAACCATAAAGAAGTTGCAAGGATTTCTCGGGTTAACAGGGTATTATCGCAAGGTTGTTAAGAATTATGGGAGAATAGCAGCACCTCTAACAACATTATTGAAGAAAGATGCATTTTCATGGACTCCTGAAGCAACTAAGGCCTTTCAACATCTTAAAGAGGCAATGTGCCTAGCACCGGTCTTAGCTATGCCAGACTTCACAAAAACCTTTATTGTGGAATGTGATGCCTCAGGAAATGGAATTGGTGTTGTTTTAATGCAAGAAGGAAGACCCATTGCTTTTGAAAGTCATACAATCAAAGGAAAGTATTTACAGAAACCTATTTATGAGAAGGAAATGTTAGCAATACTGCATGCACTAAAGAAATGGCAAACTTACCTAATGGGAAGACACTTCAAGGTAAAAACTGATCATGATAGTCTTAAACACTTTTTGGAACAAAGACTATCATCAAAAGAGCAGCAAAAATGGGTCACAAAGATGTTGGGTTATGACTTTGAAATAATCTACAAAAAAGGAAAGCTTAATGTTGTTGCAGATGCACTCTCAAGAAAGAATGAAGAGGGGAAGCATTGCTTTGTGCCATTTCTATTATCCAACCAGATTGGATAACCGAAGCAAGAGATGAATGGAAGAAGGACAAAGATGTATGGACACTCATTCAAAAGTTGCAGCAAGATCCTAGTACATCTGATACATTTAGTTTGAAAAATGATTCCTTATGGTACAAAGATCGCTTATATCTTTGTAAGAATTCCCAACTAAAACAAAAGATTCTTCTGGAATTGCACACTTTTCCTTTAGGAGGACACTCAGGATTTTTAAAAACTTACCACAGGGTGAAGAAAGAATTTTTTTGGGATGGCCTTAAATCTGATATTCAAAAGTTTGTGGCAGAATGTTTGGTTTGCCAGCAGAATAAAGTTGAAACAATTAAGACCCCAGGACTTCTACAACCTTTATCCATTCCAAGTCAACGTTGGGAGGAGATTTCAATGGATTTTATCACAGGTTTACCTAAGTCCGAAGGAAAGAGTGTCATCATGGTGGTAGTTGATAAGCTTACCAAGTATGCACACTTTTGTGCATTATCTCATCCATTTAAAGCAAGTACAGTTGCTACTACATTTATGGACAGAATTCAAAAGCTACATGGAAGCCCAAGGGTTATTGTGAGCGACAGAGATCCCATTTACTGGAAATTTTTGGACGGAGTTATTTTCTTGTTTGGGTACTCAATTAGCTCATAGCTAATCTTATCATCCTCAATCTGATGGTCAAACTGAGATAGTATATAAATGTTTGGAAGGATATCTTCGTTGTTTTGTATCTGATAAACAAACACAATGGGTCAAGTGGTTACCTCTCGCTGAATGGTGGTATAACACTTCCTTCCATACTCCAGCAAAAATGACCCCATTTATGGCACTTTATGGATATCATCCACCATCGATCACATCATCTTTAAGGGAAAATTCGAAGGTTCAAGCAGTGGAAGATCACTTCGAGCATCAGCAAGAAGTTCTCCAACTCTTAAAGGATAACCTGAATTTGGCACAAAATCGAATGAAACAACAGGCAGATCAACATCGTAGCGAGAGAAGTTTTGATGTAGGAGATTGGGTATTTTTACTGCTACAACCATACAAACAAATGTCCCTCAAGCAAGCTAAGAAGGATAATAAATTAGCACCAAAGTACTATGGTCCTTACAAGGTGTTGCAAAATATTGGTTCTATGGCATACAAATTGGAGCTTCTTGCTTCTTCGCAAGTACATCCAATTTTCCATGTTTCATGCTTAAAGAAGGTTATAGGTGAAAATCTTCCAGTTCAAACAATATTGCCAGAACTTGATGAGGAAGGAAAATCATATTGGAACCTGAAGCGGTCATGGAAACAAGAACTCGACAGCTACGGAATCGATCAATTTCAGAGTATCTCATCAAGTGGAAGAACTTACCCACTGAAGATTCTACATGGGAGGATGAGAATTTTATACAGAAGCACCCAAAGCTACTCAAGTGTTGAGGACAACACTTTTTTGAAGGAGAGGGGCATGTTAGGTCCCTATATTACTAGTATAGTCCCTTATTGTTGTTAGTGTAACCCCTTATTGTTATTATTGTACCCTTGTAACCCCCATTTTGTTATTATTGTGCCCTTAAATTATTATTGTTAGGTCGGCTAGGATTACATTGTGTCCCACTAGGATTACATTATGGCCCCATGGACTCCTATATATAGAAAGGAGGTTTTGTAAATTGGATCATCCAAGATTTTTTCATTTATGTAATGTATTGGAGGTTTCCCCCTCGAAGTGGCTTAATTCTAAGGCATTGATATCTATTTTCTTCTATTTTTGGAGCTGGTTACACAACATGAACACATTTCCTTTGGTGCCCTCACACGACCCGACCCAAACTGACCCGACCCGCCTGAACGCATTTTCTTGAGCGCCCTCTATAATATCCCAAAAGGGATAATGAAGTAATATTGAAACAAAACATAAGAACTGCAACTGAGTAAATAATAAATCTAAAGACAACATTAGAATATACAAAGTATCTAATCCATTTTATTATATGGATATGAATCAGTTACAAAATGTACAAAATATGAGTATATCTAGCCAAGAGATGGCCTAGAATCGCCCTGCAATGATGCTACAACTAGCACCATGTAAATGGTGATCTAACAGGAAGAAACACTATGCTTTCCCTTCTACTTCTGATATACATGAAATTTATGCAAAAGGAAATGAAGATCTAGGGAGCTCAGGAGCTCTGATAATGCCAATATTCAAGATCTGTCCAATGTGATGGGAACCCAAGATAATCGAGAAAGGATTTTCCAGATCTACAACTTTGGAAAATCACCATCCTAGGGTTTGATCCTTTCATTGTTGGGTTATACATATATAAAACTAGATCTTATCTAAATATGGCTGCAATATGTTCCACAAACAGATCTGAGCTTTGAGGGTTGATCCCTCCTTCAGATCTACAGGCTAGGAGCTTGAGATATTTTTCTCCTCTTCTTCCTCCTTCAAGTTGCAGCAACTAAATATGCAGTCGCTATAGAAACTAAGTTGTACAAGAGGGAGAGGCTCTATGACTACTGAAATATGTTGCAATAGACTCCAAGTTGATGGAAATAAGTATGGAAAGGTGAGGGGATGATCCCTCACAAGATTACTAGCTGAAATACTAGTAACTTCCTTCCTCCTTTGGATCTGTAATGATGGACTGCGTAATCCTTGATGAGACTATTTCTGACAGGAGGTCAATAATGTTTAGCCTGATTCCAGATCTGAAATGAAGCCCTGGGAATGCTAATCTTCAAGCCCACGGTGATAGGAATAACCCTATACTGGTTCTCTAATTGAAATATTGAAGACAACCTCCACCTTCTAACTGATCTTCATAAATTGCATAATTCCTGAAGGTAGATGTTCTGCAGATGATGGAAAAGATAAGTGGCACCAATGCCTGATGTAGAATGAAGTACAACCCTCTTCCAAGATATTACTCAATGAAAGAGGAGGGATTCCTGACCAGGAACACCTTGTGCTAAACAACACTTGGAATCTTAGCTAAACAACCAAAGAAATCATGGAATGTCACATGAAAGTTCCAGATCTAAACAGACCTCAACATCTATAATCAATACCTCCATTTTTTCCTTCATCTCCTTTATATAGTTTATGAGCCTTCCCAACCCTTGGCCCACCTCTAAAGTGTGTTTTGTATGTGGACATAATCCTCCAAGTTTGACTGCGTTGTCTCTCCAAGTCCTCCATCATATCTAAATGCAATGTACACCCTCTCAATCATGTGTGCATTAATTGCAACACTTCCTCCATCACTTCATCATGAATTCTATATGATATTTCATTAGATGCCTTCCATGATCTTAGTTGACTGCTTCAACCTCCATGATCTATCTCATTAATGAGACATGGTCTCCAATCCATTCACATTAGTAGTTTCTCCACTACCTTATTATGTAGATATAGGCTTAATTAATCGACATTCACACATAAAAAGTGGATATTTATTCATCATGAGGATTATGCATCCCTCCACCCTTTTATTTACTTAATTCATTAATAAAATTAAGAAATCTAATATTCCAAATGTCATGTGAAAATTTGGGAATATTACACCCTCACAGGACCTGACCCGATCCAACCTGCCCGAACGTGTTTCCTCAGACACCCTCACACGACACGACTTGACCCGATCCACCCGAACACGTTTTCCTGGGCCTCCTCACACGAAACGATCCGAACCGACACAACCTGCCCGAACGTGTTTCCTAGGGTTCCCTCACATGACACGACCCAACCTGACCTGCCCGAACACGTTTCGTTGGGCGACCTCACATGGTACGACCAGATCAGATTGAACTTGACCTGGCCGAATATGATTCCCTGGGCACCCTCACAGGACCCGACATGACCCGACCTAGAGGTATTCCTTGGTTACCCTGACACGATATGACCTAAATGATTTTCCTGTGGCACCCTCACACGACATGACCTGACCTGCCCATATGAAGATACAAGGGATAAAACATAAAATGGATCACACAAATGTGCACAAGGAGAATGGGTAGTCACAACTTAGCATTTTTGATACAACCACCCTCACGCGACTTGACCTGACCCGACCCGACCCGACCCGCTAGAACATGTTTCCCTCGGAGCCCTCACACGACCTGACCCAACCTTCTCGAATGCATTTCCTTGGGTATCCTCACACGACATGATCTGACCTGACCCGCTCGAACACGTTTCCTTAGGTGCCTTCAAATGACCTGACCTGACGTGCACCAATGTGTTTCCTTCAGTGCCATCACATGACTCGACCCACCCAAACGCATTTCCTTGGGCGCCCTCACACAAGATGACTTGACCCAACCCACTCGAGCGCATTTCCTTTGGTGCCCTCACGTTGCACAACCCAACCCGACCTGCCTAAACGTGTTTCCTTGGACGCCCTCACACAACTAGACCCGACCCGAATAAAATGACAGGGCTACAGTTGGTATCGAAGCTTGGGAATTATATTGGTTAGTCTCAATGAAACATTGGCAGGGGCAAGACATTGGTCAAGATCGAAGCTGCATAAAAAAACATGGAAAGCTGCGAAGAATGTCAAGGAAGGGTTTTTTCAAACCGTGTACATGTTGAGGGATATGAACGAAGATCACCCAAAGATTCATGTTGAATTTGAAATCTTGGTGGAGAATGTTGAAGTAGAGATTCTTCGACTTGGTTGGGCAATGGAGTAGGATGGAGTTGCAGATTGCGATGAAGAAGAAGAAGCTGAGACATGTGAAGAAGAGGATGTTGCAGATGTGTCAATGATAGAGGAATACCTTGATGAACACGTTGATAACCCACAGATCACATGACCTGACCTGTCCTAACCTGAATACAATGACAAGGCTAGAGTTGGTATCAAATCTTGGACATTATATTGGTTTGTCTCAGTGAAACATTGGCAGGGGCAAGACATTTGTCAAGGTTGAAGCTGCATAACAAGACATGGCGAGTTGGGAAGAATGTCAAGGGATGATTTTTCAAACGTTGTACAGGCTGAGGCATATGAAAGAAGAGCACCAACATATTCATGTTGAACTTGAAGTCTAGGAGGATAATGTTGAAGTAGAGCTTCTTCGACTTGGTTGGGTAATGGAGCAGGATGGAGCTGTAGATTGTGATGAAGAAGAAGAAGTCGAGACATGTGAAGAAGAGGATGTTGTAGATGTGTAAATGATTTAGGAATAACTTGATGAAAACGTTGGATTGGGATCATGCACTTTGTAGACATCGATGATGGAGGACACTTATAGGGGTTAGGGTTTAGGGGTTAATGGGGTTAGGGTTTAGGGGGTTAAATGGATTAGGGTTTTAGGGGTATAGGGGTTGAATGGGTTAGGGGTCGGGAATTAGATTTTAAGGGGTTAGAGGTTAAGGGTTTAGAGTTTTAGGGTTTAGGGGTTTAAATAGGTTAGGGGTTTAGGGGGTTAGATGGGTTAGGGGGTTTAAATAGGTTTTAGGGTTTAGGGGTGAAATGGGTTAGGGTTTAGAGGTTTAGGGGGTTTAATGGGTTCTGGGTTGGGAATTGTGTCTAAGGATTCAATGCATCTTCCCGCTGATTTTCCATTGCATCAACTTCTTCTTGATCAATATCATCTTATTCCTCTATAGTATACTCTACTGGCCTTCCTCTTGGATAATATCTAATAGAAAATGGACTTTCATTCTCACCTGGAACCTTTGAGTAAAAGACCTGTCCAAATTGACTTGGAAAAACTTAATGAGATTTTCCTACATTAAACAACAGTGTTTTAACCATTGGAAATCCATTTTCAAGTTGAATAAGAGTTCTATCATCATCATGTTCATTCATTTGTAGCCTATACCATTTGATGTCGAACAAAACTAATTTGAAGGAATTAAAGTCACACTCAACTATATCAGATAAAAACCCATAATATCTATTTTCAAATTCTTGAGGATGTCTGTCGCTCTTGGAGGAACCAGTAGTGACCTGGAATACTGCAGTTTTCCCACTACCAAAAGTTTTCCTATTATCATCCAACTATTTGATGCGAAATTTACGACCATTGCACCACATAGCCTTGTGGTGTTTCAACCGTAATATGCAAAACATTAAAAATATGCATTCTCAATTAATAATTAATCATATAATTTACACAGCTTGAAAATTATCTGAAAAATCAAACCTGTTGTCACATTATAAATATAACATAAAATAATTACTAAATAGAATAAGTGAATGAATTTCTTACCTTTCTATATTTCAATTGATATATATATATATATATATATATATATATATATATATATATATATATATATATATATATATATATATATATATAAGCGAGTGAAAATTCACCATGGATTATGAGGTTGATGGTAGCCTTCCATTCCTTAACGTTCTTATCTCTAGAAAGGACGATGGTTCTTTCTCCCATCAAGTTTTTCGAAATAAAACCCATACTGAGCAATACCTTCAAGCTGGTTCTCATCATTTCCCTGCTCTAAAATTAGACGTCCTCAACAGCTTAGCCACCAGGGCATTGATAATATCTGATAAATCTCACCTTGAGGGAGAAAATACCCATCTCCTTAGTGTCTTTTGTAAAAATGGTTATAGTAAGTCTCAAGGCCTTAAGGCTTTTCTTAAAGCAGAAAGAGGTCACTTAGTTAAAAATAAAAATATAAATGAACCTAATCAGTGGTCCTGCAATGTAAGGCTTCCTTTCATTCAAGGAACCACTGATAGAATTGCTAGGATCCTTAAGAAGCATAAGGTTTATTCTTCCATCAAGCCCCTTATCACGATTCACAGCTCTCTTAAATCAGTTAAAGATCTGGTAACCCCTAGGGATGGAAAAGGTGTCTATATTATTCCTCGTTCTTGTGGGACACCTTACATTGGTGAAACTGGTCGATATATTAACCAAAGGATCAGTGAACATGTTGTTGACATTAATCATGGAAGATTCCACACCTCTGCCCTAGCTGAGCATGCGGAAAAGACTAACCATCATATCTGCATTGAAGAGGCTAAGGTCATAGCTAGGAATGAACATTTCCATCATCGGAAATTAAGAGAGGCATTAGAAATTGAAAAAATACCCATAAATCTCAATAGAGATGATGGCTGGAATATAAGCAGGTGTTGGATCCCTGCCCTATATTCTTAATGGTCAAAAAAAAAAAATTATACTTTATTTTATTTATTTATTTATATTTATTTTATTTTTATTATTTATTATTTATTTTTATTTTTTTTAAGAGAAAGGAGAATAATAGGAATACAAATTTACATACAGTTAAGTAAATAAAAATACAATAATATAATAGGTAATAAATAATTAAATAATAAGGAACTAACCAAGAAATAAATAATAATAATAATAATAATAATTAATTAATTAACTAAATTAAATAAATATAAAGATTTATAAATATATTTTATTAAATAATTAAACTTTTAAATTAATTAAATAGAACTAGCAGTTATTAAATTTCATAGTCAAACTAGCCATTATCCTAACGACTAGTTTAGCCATTTCTGTATCTATTTAAACTCAACGACTAGATCTAATCTCTCACCTAGTCCTGATGATGAACCACACTGGTTGGTTCGAAACGCGTCGACAATGTTCATTTGAATGTGATTATTACCGAAAAAATTCTTCATAATTTTACGATGGATCACAGAAGCCAAAATTCTATAAAAGGTGCTTTAATTAATTAAAAAAAAATCCTAGGCCAAAATTTAAAAAAATTAATTAAAAATCTAATCTAAATTATTTTAATTAAAAATTGTTAATTAATTAAAAATTAATATTAATACAAATTAATAATTTAATTATAATTACAATTGATTAAATTAATTTAAACTACATTAATCATATATTACAAATTAATTAGATTATTTACCAGAATTAAATTATATATGAAAACAAATATTTTAATTAAATTATTAAATAATAATATACAATACATTATTTAATATTGAAACAATATTATATTTAATATATGAAAACAAAATTATCACACAAATATATGAAATAATATATGAAATTAATATATGCAAACGATAGTTTATTAAGTTATTATATTTAATATATGAAAACAAAATTAATACATTAATATATTAAATAATATATTAAATTCATAACAAGCCTCATGTTGTCTCTATTCCAATGTTTTCTAAACGATCTTTCCATATCGTCCTTATTCCGACTATCTCAATAGCCTATGTCACGTTTTTGACATTTTCTATCCATGTCGCTATTATGACGTTTTGTGAACGTGTCAGGGCACCCATGGAAACGCGTTTGGGCAGGGCAAGTCAGGTCAGGTCGTGTGAGGGCACCTAGGGAAACACATTCGGGAAGGTCAGGTCAGGTTAGGTTGTGCCATGTGAGGGTGCCCAAGGAAACCATTGAGTCTATCATATTCCAATTTTTGTTGTACTAAATTTCCATATCGTGAACTCACATCAAGGAATCTTTAATTTATGTCAATATAATCCATTTGTAAATGGCCAATATGGCATGAGGGAGAAAACTAGAAACAGGTCGCATGAACGTGCACAAGGAACACGGGTGGTTACAACTTAGCATTTTCTATATGACCAACCTCACATGACAGTCTGACCCAAGTACATTTCCTATTGCGTCGTCACACGGCATGACCCAACCCGCCCGAACGAAAGCACGAGGGAGAAAATGGGAAATGGATCACCCGAATGTGTACAAGAAACATGGGCCCTCACATGACCCGACCTGACCCACCCCCACATGACCCAACTCGCCCTCACACGACCTGACCCAGATGTGTTCGTCGGGCACCCTCAGATGACCTGACTTGACCCGACCCGGCTAAATATGTTTCCTTGGGTGCTCTCTTTGTACAGCATGACCCGACCCGACCCGACCTGAACGCGTTTCCTTGGGCTCCATCACACGACTCAACCCACCCGAACGTCGAAGGCACAAGGGAGGAAGCGGTAAATGGGTCGCAAAAACGTGCACAAGGCACATGGGCGGTCACAATTTAGAATTTTTGATATAGCCGCCCTCACATGATCCGACCTGAACACATTTCCTATAGCGCCCTCACACGGCATGACCCAACCTGCCCAAACGAAGGGCATACGAGGGAGCAAACCGAAAATGGATCTCACAAACATGCACAAGGAACACGGGTGGTCACAACTTAGCATTTTCGATATGAACACCCTGTTATGGAGGTAAATCCTCTCTGCATACAAAGACGATCCCTCTAGCCCTAGGGTGGGTCTAGTAACAAAAGGACATGCTAAATTTTTTCTTCCTAGTTAATGAATGAACAAAAGATATGGTAGATTGACCTACCTTGAATCCAACATTGTCAATGTTGCAAAAAGAGTAGTGGCCTCTCACTCCTGCCTTGGTAAATCATGATCCGTTCGTTGTCACGCTCAGATACCTGCACATAGGACAAAAAACAAGAACAACATACAACAAAATAGTTTCACTCACAACTATTAGCCAGTCAAAGAGGGCTAAACATATCGCATCAAATAAACATCATAACACAATAGTGGAACCAAACAGTAGTCATGTATATTAATGAGTAGAAGGAAGAGTACAATCAATGCTTTGACGTCGCAGTCTCCTCCAGCAGGGTTCAGATGAAGCGCATCTCAAATGTTGGTCAGGGAATTCAGACTCAAGCTTTCTTAGAAGTCATCAAATCGAGCTCTCTCAACACAATATTTCTTACTCTATCTTCTCTAGCAGCTTAGTTATAGTATAATTCTCTTAGTTCAGTTATTCATCCATTCAACTAGCTTCTACTAGAAGAGATAGTTTCTTATATAGAGGAAAGGGAGGAGGTTGGGATCCCTAAAAAGGTGGGAGGGAGTCCTATCCTTTAGGAAAGTTCCAAGGGAGGTGGAAAATACTAACTAAAGGAAGGAGTCTGTGGTTGTTTCAGTTCAACCACTCCCAATGACTCATCCCCAAGGTGGTTGGAATGGAACCTCCGCCTCTATTTTTAAAAAACATTCCATAAACAGCTTGGCACGAGTGTCTAACTAGCACAGAGCGCCAAGTGGCACGGGCTCAGTGTTCAATTTCCTGTTCGGCGCAGGGGTGTAATGGGCTACGCATGGCAGGGAAACAATAGGGACTTTCACAGCTCTACTTAAGGAAATGTCAACAAGAAGAATGTTGCTTTCATCAAAAGGGATGCAAGGATGGTATTTGCAAATCATGACACTACTTATTGGTCACAGAAACGAACCTCCAATGTGTGAGTTGGGAATTGCAGGGATAGTGACAAAATGTTGTGTAATAGATGCCCCCTAAAACATGAAGTCCGAGAGAGAGGGAGGGGTGAAATGCTTTATGAGAGCACGTTCAAACCAAGCACCACTATTGGAAGACCTATAATTACAAATACAACTAATATCTATGATACATGAATCATGTGGCATGGGTGCAGCCATCCATAATAGAGTATATAAAAAATGAGATCCGAGGTATGGACACAACCATCCAGCAGGAAGGATAAATAAATAGACTCAAGTATGGTCACAGCCATCCAATCAATAGAGTCATGCAATAAGTCATAATAATCCACAAAATTTCGCAGCCTGGGGTTTATCAGACAAAACCCAGGGTCTTGTGCTCGATCTCAACCCAAACAAGTACAATTTCGAGCATGCGAATATATGAGCTGAAGTCGAACATGCAGGAAAATCATCTGATTACCAGCCAATGATGAAAGTTGTTAACAGATGCGAGAGAAACCACCAATGATGACGATGGCCCTCAAGGTACAAAAGGTACAATTTACGAAATGTGAAGAATGATATGACATCGAACATCCATAGAATCACTCAATCGAGGGCCAATGATGTGAACCTTGCGTCGACTGGGAAAAACCTACCATTGAGGTATGCAGGCTCCAAGGTACCAAAAGGGAGTCTCTAGATATAATTCCTGGATAATGAGCTGAAATCGACAAGAAGTGACTTGGTCGAAGGAGGGCCATAATGTTTCCCACATCATTGACACGAGATAGAGGAACATGATGAAAGTGGATTAGGACCAATAGCAGATCAGAGGAAGGTTGAAAATTGCAGAGGAAAACTTTTCTTGAACATATCAACAACATGACACTGGATTTGGCAGTATTTGACATCAAAGTATCTGAGGTCATGATGATGTGGCAAAAAGTAGATGAGAGGTCAAAAGAGATTAACCAAACCCATGAAGGCAAAAATGACGAAATGAGATGTCCCCAACCCGACACAAATGCAGACAAGTGCCATGTTCAAGAGCGACATACTGCCAACATAACCAAAACTTGGTTCCATTTTCCCCCACCATTTCTGGCGAGTACCCCAATTATTTTTTTAAAACAAGCTTGAAGGGGATAGCATATGCTTTCATTGTAAGTTTGTCTTTCAGAAAAATCCAACCTAGTAAATTTTATGAGACCTAGGAAGGAGGAACTCGAATAATGTCATGGTGACGAATTCCGATGTCATCAAGGTTTAATGAGTATGACAAAGGAAGAACTCGACATCTTTTCATGTCTTAGAGAGTTTGAAAAGAAGGCAGAAAAGAAAACTCTAGCAGTCCCTTTTCGTAGCTAGTCTCACAGATCCAAAAAGGTAGAAAATTGTGTCTGAGAGAACCTCTTAGTTGTGATAGGCTAAGGTATTCCTTTTTCATAAATAATCCATTCTAGCCCGAAAAAGGGTTAAACGTATGCTGGGTAGATATTGTTTCGTAGCCATTTAACGAGTTCAAAATGACAAGAATCTCGGAAATCTTTTCAATTTTAGTGAGTCAGAAATGAGCTGAAAGATGACTCCAGTAGTGACTTTTTCGTGTTTTTACCGAGTCGGAAAAAGTATAAAATATAACTCGTTACTTCATCATTGTCGCATGAAAAACCTGTTCCTGTACAAGAGACATGTGTAAAACACATTTCTCGAAAATAATATAGTAAGAAAATAAAAAAACATGCCTTAAAACCTAATTAGGGTTGTGAAAAAGTTATAAAATGGCAAAAATGGTAAAAATAATTACTTTTCACTTTTTATCTCTTGTGGAGCAATAGTTACCCATTTCACTGTGCAATCTTGCAGCGACGATAGCAGCCAATCTAGCAGATCAATCACAAATCCGTCAACTCCAGGTAAGAGTCGAGATCCCTCTCATTATTTTAAGTCATTTCTTGCTTCCTGCAATTGTCAATTTCAAATTTTTGGGGGAGGAAATGTAAAAATTATGGCTTCACTGTTGGCACGGGTTTCGAGCATAGAGTCGCGCCAACCGCCTGATTTTTTACACTAGGGCACACCCATTGGCGCAACTGTTTGGGAAATAGTCGCGCCAATGGTGTAAACCATTTCTAGGTAGAATGTGGATCAAATACCCCAATTGTTTACAGATTTAAGGGTCAAAATTTACTAATACCACTCATCTGAATGTGTTTACAGGTAGAAAGATGCAAAATGGTCATTGAATGGAAAGAAAGGGAACATAGCGAAGAAGATGAGCTAGCCATGGAAAATGAGAGAGTCATGGAAGCTCTTAGAAACTGTGGTCTAAAAAATTTCTTCCTAACGCCATGTCTCCAAGCCCAACCAGAGTTATTACATTATCTGGTCAGCATTTGGGACGAAAATCAAGAGAATTTCATCCTTCGAGATCAAGAACTTGAGATTGATGTCTCTGACATGTATTTCATCATAGGATTATCGCGGAGGGTAACAACACCAATCCTAAACGGCACCCGGCCCTGCATGGAAAACATGAGAATGGTGATAGACAAGGTATTTCCAGGAGCATAGAAGGGATCAGGTAGTGGGAAAGTTGATATACAAACTATCCCAAATTTTACACTACGTGTGGTGCTGCATACCATCACATGGGCTGCGGGATCACAAGCACCACACGAAGCAAAAAAAGATACAGTTTCTTCTTGCTATAGACTGCATGGCACTGACCATATACAACTGGTCCGAGGTCGTGACCATAAACATGAAGCGCCAACTAACCAAATGCAAGAAGACTACACTGAAACAATTTGGTTATGGATCTATTCTGGTATCGTTCTTCTTGGAACGAATACCCATTTTTCAGTGACAAGAGGTTATAGTCTCGACACCACTAGTAAGAGAACCACGAATGGCTCGATGGGCAGCTTTGATGCCAAGGATAGGGGGCAGTCAAGAGATGTCCTGGAGACCGGAATTCTTCGATTGGCTCTGACGATAATTGATTGTTGTGGAGGATTGGCCCTACTCTAGTATAGATTTTACTGATGATCTGGACCTCCCACTCCCAGAGGGAGAATATTGGGATGAATATTTAGGTGGGACTCATTTTTTAAGTTTTATGAGTATTATGATTTTTTTTATTTATGCATTTTTTGAAATTAAAGCCATGTAATTACAGACGTTGGCCCAGAGAGACCTGCCAGCATGTCACCGATAGCGAGGTGAATCCCTCATGATTTTGACCCTCAAGGCAAGGGCAGCGAAGAAGATAATGTTAGGTAAACATGACTCGAGGTAGAGTCAAAGTAGACTAGGCTAAATAGTAGTGGTTTTTGGGCACATGGTTTTGTTCACCCATGGTTTTGGCCCATGGTATTGCATGTAATGGAGCCTATAAGAGGCTGGGAATACTTCATTGTAATGTAGGCCTAGAGGTGAGCGGTGAAGGCTCACTTGGCCGGATTGGCCAGGGTTTTGGCCAATGTTTAATGAAATTTCATTGGTTGGGTTTTTCTCCAGAGTTTGGGGTTTTCCCGGATAAACATCTATGTTTATGTTAATGTTTTGTTGTTGGTTCTTTTTCATGATTATTATTCCTCTCGGTAAACATTGGGGGCAGAAGAATTGTTAGGTAAACATGACTTGGGGTAGAGTCAACATTGACTAGGGTAAATAGTAGTGGTTTTGGGGCACATGGTTTTTTTCACCCATGGTTTTGGCCCATGGTATTGCATGTAATGGAGCCTATAAGAGTCTGGGAATACTTCATTGTAATGTAGGCCTGGAGGTGAGCAGTGAAGGCTCACTTGACCGGATTGGCCAGGGTTTTGGCCAATGTTTAATGAAATTTCATTGGTTAGGTTTTTCCCCAGAGTTTAGGGTTTTCCCTGATAAACATATATGTTTATGTTAATTTTTTGTTGCTGGTTCTTTTTCATGATTATTGTTCCTCTCAGTAAATATTTTATTTATGTGGTAAATTTTAGAACAAATGGTGTCAGAGCCATGGTTTAGGCTTTAGCTTCAGATGGACGCTTTTGTAGCCAAGGGTTTGTATTGGCATGATGGAAAGCGAGATTGGCACAGAGAATAGAGCTTGGAGCTTGGAAACTGATATGAGATCCTAGAAAGGTTTCAAGGTCATGGCCATATGAAATCGATGAAGCATTCTTGAGGTGGCTTTGGCTTCAGATAAGGTAGTGACATGCCTAGCTGATGAATACGATAGTGGTTATGTTGTGGTTTTCTGGTTAATTCAAAACTACGGAGGGAGTTATTGGTTGATAGTCGTGGAGAAAGTGGACAAGTTGGGGGTTGTGAAAGCCATGGAGATCGCAGTGGCCTTTATGGGAAGTGATGTTGGCATTGGCAGTGCTAGGGAAATCATTGGAGACCAAATGGGCAGGAGGACATTGATTGTGGATCACTGCTTGGTGTATATTTAGAAGAGCATTCCAGCCTGGAGGTCGAGGAAGTCGTGATTGGACCTGAAACACGTGGAGATGTAATGAGTATACAAAGGACATGGACAACATTAGCTCGAAAATGAAATCTGAGTGTGTGCGGGAGGTAAAATCTGCAGCACACCTGATGTAGTTGAAGCACTCCATGGAGGTGCAGGTCTTGATGGAAACAATGTAAGGAAACTTGTACGTGGTTGGCACTATGAGCACTTAAATTCAGAGTTTGGGTCTCACAAGATGCATATAATTGCTGCCCTCATTGCCTGGATTTAGAGGAAAATCAGGCCGGAAGAAAAAGGGCATGCCCATCCTGTGAGGTGAATCATAGGTGGGTAGAAATCTATGCCAGGACTGGTGCCTACGTCCTCCACTCCTGGACTCGTGAGTGAGGATGGTATGACACAAAGCAGGCGGAGGCATGAGAACTTGCATATAAGGACAATGCATGGGCATGGATGGGAGCTACATAGGAGCAGTTGCAGTGGGCATGAAAGGCGAAGGAGTTTATTAAAGGGATCGAGATCTCTGTTAGAGATCATGATAGATCAGAGATAGGTAGCGTGGAGGTTATGGAAGAAAATCATGGTCACCACCATGAAAAGGATCCAAAGTGGAGGATTTCACAGTGACACCACAGAAGGATTCCAGTGTGAATGTCAATATTTTCTTGTTGTAGTGTGAAAACGGGCCAAACCTCGGGAGGCATTGAATATACCATAATGATCTGGATCTTGACTACATCAATTGAACTATGGTCATCAAAGGATAGTGGAATAGTTTCCTAGTGGGTGAGCCCCACTCAAGAGACAAAGGCATACTGCCCACTAGGTTGACTACAAGCATGGGACAATAAGTGCTGTAAGGGTGTAGGAATGATGGAAAATCCATGGACTTGCATAATGACATTCATGGATGTTGAATGGGGACCCTCGATGATGTGATAAACTGAATTGGTTTCTTGGGTATATGGTGGTTAAGTATTTTTCACAAGGGCTGAGAGTTTATATAGCAAGCCATTAGCTGCACTAGGAGAGCAAAGTCTGTTAAAATAAGAGAGGATATGTGCAAGTGGATTAATTAATTAGTGAACCATGTATCTGAAGAGAACCCCTAGAAGACTGGCGGTTATAAAGGCTGGTAACCCATGTAATCTGGTAGATGGGTTCTTTTTATATGGACATTGATGTACAACTATGATGTCCTCTTTGGAGAGGACATCATGAATGAATGTAAAGAATGGTCATACAAAGAATAGCAATAATGAAACAATATATATATATATATATATATATATATATATATATATATGTATATATAATGGAGTTAATTTATTACATGTAAATGGGCATCTTCTTTGTGAGCACAGTATATGTGTACTTACCTAGGAGTAATCTTAGGTAAATTCTCGGTTAGACCTGGGTATAGGGGGAATGTCAAGTTAACAATTACCCTGGGTAAAAATTGGAGTGGGGAGAGCTAGAGTGAGCGGGTTGTCTCACTTAGCGGAGTTTGGTTGGATTTAGTCAATAATCCCCAAGTCAAGTTTAAGGGGGAATTGTTGATAAATATGACTTCCAGAGGGTAGAGTCAATGTTGACTAGGGTAAATAGTAGTGGTTTTGGGGCACATGGTTTTGTGCACCCATGGTTTTGGCCCATGGTATTGCATGTAATGGAGCATATAAGAGGCTGGGAATACTTCATTGTAATGTAGGCCTGGAGGTGAGTGGTGAAGGCTCACTTGGCCAGATTGGCCATGGTTTTGGCCAATGTTTAATGAAATTTCATTGGTTGGGTTTTTCCCCAGAGTTTGGGGTTTTCCCAGATAAACATCTATGTTTATGTTAATGTTTTGTTGCTAGTTCTTTTTCATGGTTATTATTCCTCTCGGTAAATATTTTATTTATGCGGTAAATTTTCTAACAGATAAGATAGTGCGCAACCTGGAGGGGATCACATGAGGAGTCCCGAATTATGCACGTTTTAATGATGTTCCTTGCGCCTACCAGAGACATATCGTAGGGGTGCCTAGCCGAATTCACCGCTTGCTGAGGAAGCTAGTATGGGCCGTGACATGTTATCATGAGCACCATGTTGATTAGACACCTAGATTTTATTCTATTTGCATATTTTGAGAGACATGATGTCTCGGGATGTAACAGAAACACAAATGTATTTTTTGAAGTTATGATGCACACGGTTACAAACATGCGATATATATATATACACACATCTATTTCCCTAAATGGATCTTTTACATATGATGATGCTTTTAAAAATTATGCAAATTTCTATCTAATACAATGTTAGCCACTGTATCAGTTAATGTGTTCATTTGTGTAGGAATATGTTGATAGGTAATAAAATCAAAATTTCTTTCCAACAAATGAATATGTAAATTCAATCTCAGAATGTGTGGATTTCTAAATGAATAATGATTATTGAGTTGCAAAACGACAAGCTGTGAATCTATATTTACAAGAAATGCACATATGCCGAGGTTGATGGCCTCGGTTAATAGCTCAATGATAGCGCTATATTCAGTGACATTGTTTGTAGTTCATCCTAGATAAATACCTTGCAGATCTATCAACTCACCAACAGGATCATAAATTACCCAGGCTGTCGAAGAAAAATTCCTGGTACTGCGGGAAGCACCATCCGTGAAACCGACATAAGGGGTAATATACATATTCACAATAAGCAAGACCCGATGAGTAGGAAAGCGCTCAAAAATCACACCAAACCAGAAAACATGTAAAAAAATGAAAACAACACCTATGTACACCTATTACGCAATAATGACTCACGCATAATATTTTTTGAGATAAAACCCATTTCTGGGCTGTTAAAGAGAATGACCTTCATAGTCAATTAGCTCATAGGCCCCATTCTGCAACACACGTTTAACGATGTAGGGTCCATGACACATAGGTTGAAATTTTCCTAACCCCAGCTTATCACAACCTTGGTCATACAAGAGGACGAGATCTCCTTCAACAAAAGAAAGAGGGGAAACTGACTGATTAAAATGAGCTTTGACCCACTTTTTATGTGCTTCAATAACAAGAGCAACAAAGCGGCGGGTTTCATCCAACCTTTCTAAATAAAGGAGACGCTCTTCTTCTGGAGAAGTATTCGGCAGTAATTCAATAGCCAACTTGAGCGAAGGTATTTCACATTCAATCGGAATAGTAGCTTCTAGGCCATAAACCAACTGGAAAGGAGTGGACCCAGTTGCATTATTAACTGAGGTTCGGTATGCCCAAAGAGCCAAAAATAACATGAGATGCCAATTTGATTTGTGGATCCCAATCGTAGGTTGAAGCATCGTGACAAGAACTTTGTTCACAACTTCAACCTGGCCATTGGCTTGAGGGTAGTACGGCGTTGAGATGTCGTGATGTAGACCCAACTTAGAAGTCAACTCTGCCACCATATAATGCCCAAAATGGGAACCATGATCGGTAACGATGGATTGAGGGACACCAAACCTAGCAATAATGTGATTGAACATGAACTGAGTAGCTGTCTTACCGTTAGTGGAAAGTGTAGGCATTGCTTAGGCGCATTTGGTGAAGTAGTCCATGGCTACGATAATATAAGCATGCCCCCCGGCCAAGTGAGGGTTACACATCATAAAATTGATGCCCAACTTCACAAAGGGACCAATAGTAATGACAGGATGAAGAGGAACGGGTGGCGCATGCAACTTGCGTTGATAAATTTGGCAATCATGGCATTTACGAACTGCGACAATATAGTCTTTGAAAATAGAAGGCTAAAAATAACCAGCACGAAGAATCTTCTGTGCAGTAGCATAACAAGACATGTGACTATGACAGGCGCCACTGTGATAATCATTCAAAGCTTTCTCAACTTCTTCAAGAGTCAAACATCACCGGAGTATGGAATCGACTCCAATAAGATAATGGGTATCTCCAACTATACGATAAGGTTACGATTGATGGTGGATACGTCGGCGGGCATCCTTCGTCAACTCAAATCTAAGAGATGAATTTTGGAGATAGACAATGATATCACCATACCATGGATTGAGGGTGCTAATAAAAAAAAGTGAATCATCTGAAATGAAATCCTCAGAACGAGAAGGAGTGGAGTCGGAAGGGAGAGAAAAAAGTAAATCAGCAAAGACCAATGATTTCTTAGATTTGGTAGCAGTAAATTCCAAATCAAAATCTTGGAGGATGACAATCCACTTTGAGTATTTGCCCCACACCAATTTTCGAGACAATATGTAGGTCACAGGGTTGCATTCAGAAACCACCGTCACTATGCGCAAAAGAATATAATGACGAAAACATTGAACAGCTTGAACAGTGGCCAACACTAACTTCTCGACATGGGCATAATGCATTTTGGGGTCGAGAAGGTTATGAGATAGGTAATAAATAACATGTTCATGACTGTCATTATCATCTTATACCAAAACCATGGCAATCATGTTGAAAGTGGCAGCTAAATAAAGGGAAAAATCACGATGATAAATTGGAGGGTGGAGGAGAGGAGAATTGACAAACAATATTTTCAATGCATCGAAGGATTTCTGAGCGATCTCATCCTAGTAAAAAGGAATGCCCTGCTTTAACAATCGTGTGAATCCTTTAGCTACTTTGGCATAGTTAGGTATAAAACGGCGAAGAAAATTGGCTTTCCTTTGTAAACTCTGCAACTGATGCAATGAGGAAGGAGAGGGGAGATTGATAATAGCCTCAACCTTGAGAGGATCTAGGCGAATCTTGTCTTTGGAAATGATAAACCCCAAGAGTCTACCAGAATCGATGCAGAAGACACACTTTTGTGGATTAAGCCGAATGTTATAGTTCCTACAACAAAGAAAAATATAACGAATATGGTCAGGATGATCCCTACGCTTAGCTGAATGAGCCAGAAGGTCATCCAAATAAGGTTGAACAATGTGATGAATATAAAGAAAGGCATAAGACATCGCACGCTGAAATGTGGCCTTGAAACTCTTGAAACCAAAGGGAAGCTTCTTATATGCAAAGGTACCCTAAGGATAGATGAAGGAAGTCTTGTGTTGATTAATCAATAGAATGTTGATCTGATTATAACCTGAAAAACCCTCCATAAGGGAAAATATCTCACTCCCGACACAGTCGTCAATGATTTGATCGATGAAAGGAGTAGGATAATTATCCTTAGGACAAGCTCGATTGATATCATGATAGTCAACAAAGAAAAAAATAGTGCCCTATTTCTTGTCTACAGGAACAATATTAGAAATCCATTCTGTCAAGGGAATCAGATAAATGAAAACAACTTTGAGAAGCTTTCCCACTTTGGCCTTAATGGCAGCAGCTTTCCTAGGATGCACTAGAAGAAGATGCTGACGAACAGGTTTTGAATCGAGGTAAGTAGGAATCTCATATACCATGATGCTAGGATCAATTCCAGGAATTTCTTCGTAGGACCATTCAAATACATCATGGAATTCATGAAAAAGGCTAGTATAAACTTGTACTTCATCTAAAGAACAAGTAACCCCAATATGGATGTTCTCGATGATTCCCAGTTTAATGGAAATGTCGATAGGCATCTTCTGAGTGATGTTACTCAAGTTACCTTCCAAAAAAAATTCATGGACTTGAATAGGTGTTTGAAGCAGAGGAGAAGGAACCTGAGAGGAAAAATGCTCAAGACAGGTAGACATGGCTTCGAGGCTTGGTAGAAATGAGGAACGATGATGACCATCATCCCATGACAGATCGTCGAGAGACAGGGTTTCCACGATAGCCTCATCGAAAGGAAACACTTCTTTCAAAGGATATATTGAATCAAAATCACCAAGCCAAGGGGATTGAGAATAGATGTCAAGAGTCGTGCTCAAAGGAGTAGAATCAAAGGATAGAGTGTTCAATGCAGTAATGATTTCAAAATAATAAATTTCAATCAGACTCAACGGCATTGAATCCTCGAAAAAATCGATCTGTTCAAGAGAAGAGATAACCCAGGGGTCATCGGTCAGAGGATGGAAACTCAGTTAACAAACCAGAAAAATATAGATAGCTAAACCAATAATTGAAACCAACCCAACAGGATGACACGACAAACTCGCACTGATCCCTAGTGGAGTTTCCAATTTTTTATGAATGTAAATTCTCTCTATGGACATAGATGATCCCTCTAGCCCTAGGGTGGGTCTAGTAACAAAAGGACACACTTAAGTGTTGCTTACTAGTTAATGAATGAACAAAAGACATGGTAGATTGACCTACCTTGAATCCAACACTGTCAATGTTGCAGAAAGAGTAGTGGCCTCTCGCTCCTACCTTGTCAAATCACGATCTGTTCATTGTCACGCTCAGATACCTGCACACAAGACAAAAAACAAGAACAATATACGATAGAATAGTTTCACTCACAACTATTAGCCAGTCAAAGAGGGCTAAAAATATCTCATCAAATAAACATCATAACACAACAGTGGAACCAAACAATAGTCATGTATATTAATGAGTGGAAGGAAGAGTACAATCGATGATTTGACATTGTAGTCTCCCCCATAGGGGTTTAGATGAAGTGCATCTCAAATGTTGGTCAGGGAATTCAGACTCAAGCTCTCTTAGAAGTCATCTACTCAAGCTCTCTCAACATAATCTTTCTTACTATATCTTCTCTAGTAGCTTAGCTATAGTATAATTATCCTAGTTTTTCTATTTAGCCATTCAGCTAGCTTCTACTAAAAGAGATAGTTTCCTATATAGAGGAAAGGGAGGAGGTTGGGATCCCTAAAAAGGTGGGAGGGAGTCCTATCCCTTAGGAGAGTTCCAAGGGAGGTGGAAACTACTAACTAAAGGAAGGAGTCCATGGTTGTTTTAGTTCAACCACTCCCAATGACTCATCCCTGAGGTGGTTGGAATGGAGCCTCCGCCTCTATTTTTAAAAAACATTCCATAAACATCTTGGCACGGGTGTCTAAATAGCACAGAGCACCAAGTGGCGTGGGCTCAGTGTTAAATTTCCTATTCGGTGCGAAGGTGTAATGGGTTACTCGCGCCAAGGCAAAAATAGACATTCCCATAGCTCTACTTAAGGAAATGTCAACAAGAAGAGTGTTGCTTTCATCAAAAGGGATGCAAGGATGGTATTTTCAAAGTGTGACACTACTTATTGGTCACATAAAGGACTCTCCAATGTGTGAATTGGGGATTGTAAGGACAGTGACAAAATGTTGTGTAACACACCCTCACATGACCCGACCTAACCCAACCTGACCCACCTGAACACGTTTCCTTGGGTGGGCTCACATGGCATGACCTGACCAAACCCAACCCGACCTGCCCAAACGCATTTCCTTAGGTGCCCTCACAAGACCCGACATGACCCAACCAGGAAGCATTACTTGGGTGCCCTCACATAGCCCGACTCAGCCTGATCCACCTGAACACGTCTCCTTGGGTTCCCTCACAGTACGGCATGACCCAACCAGACCCAACCCAAACACGTTTCCTTTGGTGCCATCACACGACCCAACCCAACCAGACCCGCCCGAACATTCAAGGCACAAGGGAGAAAATGGAAAACGGGTCACACCAATGTGCATTACAAGGCACACGGGAGGTCACAACTTAGCATTTTTTTATACGACCACCATCATAAGACCTAACCAGACTCGACCCTGTTGGAAATACTGAGAGGGGGGGTGAATCAGTATTCCTTTCAATTAAAGCATTAGTTAATCTTCAATTATTATCAGTTTTTGTACAATGATAGCAGCAAACAAAAGGAACACAAATGCACATAGTTTTTAAGGTGGAAACCCACTCTAGGACAAAAACCACCTAATGCTTTTCTAATAATTCTTTAATATTCAACTCCAATTGAAAATAAAGCTCCAACTTCCTAGAATCTAGGAAATAATTCTTCTCCATCTCCCACTGGATGGACACTCCAAAGCCCGATATTCTTTAGTAGGCAACTGAATGGATGCCCCAACACCCAATGAGCTACAACTCACCCTAGCACCACCCTACCACCCTATAGAAGAATAAAATAAGAATGGACTCCCGTACCAGGGAAAATGGTCCACTTTACAATGATATAGAATGATGTAGAAGAAGAAAAAACACTAGACTATAACCCCAACTATGACACAACCAACTAATGATGATCCTAGACCTCCTGACATTGCCTCTTCAACTCTTGGCAGATAGAAACTAGTACAATTTTTACAATAATGTATTTATAATGACTTAGTACAATAATATCTTTACAGTGACTGTATGCAGTGCTGCCAACTTGAAGGCTTCATGTGATGAAATCATGGAAAATTTTAGGGGCTAATATTCGCAGGTGGGAAAATTTTCCATTGTTTTTCCCAAAAAAAGATTCGCCAATTTCCATTTTTTTATAAAAAATATTCGCCCAAATTTCACAATATAAAATTATTTTGCGTTAATATTCACCAATATTATATAGAAATTATATATAATATCATTATAAATTTGAATAATTTTACAAATAAATCAATAAACATTTTATATTTTCCATATTAGGGACTAATGAGATTCGCCAATTTTTTAAACATCAAGATAATTTTACATCCTTAAAATTATCCCTGGATGAAATTCTTGTTGTTGTTCTGCACCTTGGTTTCTTCTCTTGTTATGCTACCCTCTGCTGCACCTTGCTTTGCTTTGCTGCCCTAGAAAGTCTAGTCCTTTGTAGCCCTTGACAACACATGATCTAGCTTTTTCTTGCCTTCTAGGAGTTTGATATTGAATCTGGTGTATCTCTATTATTTCAGATCTGCAATATCTGGTTTTTGGTCCTGTAGCAGTCCTCTGCGGTTTCTTTCTAATGCCACAAGTCTGACCCAATTTTGATTCTTCAAGAGAGAGTTATGCCCAATCTCTCACAATACCCTAATTATGGACTGTTTCAGTAGAGCGAGCTTGTACGACATGCCACGTGTCACTGTTTCTTCATTTAGCCCTAAAATTGATAGAGAAAAAACTAAAATCTGTGCACTATTTTCCACCTTTTACATAATTCCAATCCGATACTCAGAGAGAGAGTTATGAATATTTTCCCAACGTCACTTCTTTTAGATGAATTTCAGGAGCTTGCAAAAAGACTGATTTCCACAGATCATATCTCCGAAAATATTGTGCACCTTGATCTGAAATTTTCACAGTAGCTTCCATGGGATTTCAGATTCACCTCATTAAAATTTCAGCTTTTGAACCTTTTTAGAAACAAAGTTAGAGTGAAAATTCCACGATGACCTGTTTCATATGGAAAAATCCCTTGCATAAGGAGGATATGAGGATCACAACTTATATAAATGCTTAGGTTGAGAGGGGATTCAACAAGTGAACATGGGAGGGATTTTAGGAGATTAAAAAATATTAATTATGAAATTTAAATTACCCATGCGACAACCCCATGGGGTTTTAGCCCACTAATTGGGGTTACAAACTTCAAACATGAATATCTCTCAAACCGTGAAGAATTACGTGGCGTGCCATATATCAATAAAAACATCTCGACAAGAAAAAATCGTCAAAAGCATTCTTGGCCCAGAATATAGTAATTTGGCAGGTCAAAAATCCCATGCAATATTGGGGTAGCCCGTGGTGCTGCTTGGGTTGACATCAATGACAACCACTGACCAACAATCTGTTGGGAAAAATACTGAGAGGGGGGGGTGAATCAGTATTTAGGGCATACTCAAATATTTTTACTTTTTCATGCTCTAAAACCCATACGCTATTTTACTTCATCAGACTCGCGTATATACGCGGATACCCTTTACTAAACTTGTGTATGTACATAGATCTTAATATGCAATTAGTTCTTTACTTAGATCCTTGCATTTATTCATTCATCAGATGTTTATATAGCAACAGACATGTGCAGTAATAACAGAATAAATCATCACACATGAACACCAGGATTTTAGGTGGAAACCCAAGTCGGGAGAAAACAACTGCTGCTGTTGCTCAGCCTTCAATATTTTATTATAAAGAAAACATCTTACAACTTATGTATTGGCGTAGACTCATACCAGTACGCAAGCACCCACCTGCGCTCGTTTACCAGCTTCTCCTGGAAGGGAGCACCGACCCCCTGCTCTCGTTTTACCAGCCTCTCCTGGAAGGGAGCTATGACCCCCTACTCTCGTTTACCAGCCTCACCTGGAAGGGAGCTACAACCCCTTGACTGAAGGCTACAACCCTCAGCTCCACCATGGACCACGTTTCATCAATTTTCATACTGGATCCAAAAGCTTCCTTTAGAACACAACTTGCAGGCCACTTTTCATCATATTTTCACACTGGACCCACTCCATACATTTGAGCTCAATCATACATCATCAACAGATAGCAGTAACACAGCAGAACAGATCAGACATTTGATACTTCATACTTTAGCAAACCCTAATCTTCATACACGCTTTCCTTTCACTTATCCTATGTATATACGCGCCTTCGACCATGCAAACCCGCGTATACTTTTGTACACATTACAGAGCTAATTTTACTACCCATACGCGCTTTCTCTTCAGGAAACCCGCGTATATACGTGCTTACTCTGCGGCGAACTAGCGTATAGTTCTTCAGACATTTAGGTCATTGCAATTCTTCAGAACAGATACATCACACATATTTTACCCTTTACTTCAGACAGATGTTCACCTCTTCTCAGATCTAATCATTCCATAAACAGATCTAGCAAATAAAAATACATTTCAGATCTAGATCCCCTTCTTCATCATTTTCTTCTTTGGTGCATCATGCATTCAGATCTATCATTCAACTGTAACCATTTCCATTCAGATATACTTCAGAGAGAAATATTCATTCAAGCTCAGACTTCTTGCACACTCCTTTCACAATGATTTCCTTCTCCTTATATAGGTTTACCCTTTATCAATACCATGGGCCAAAACCACATTACTTTCGATGGTATTCCTGGACGGGGTCACATAGACGAATCATTACTCAATACAATGGGTCAATACCATGGTGGTTACCCCTGGTTTTACATATTTAGAGTGCTTTTGCCCATACGCGACTTGGCACGTTATTTCCCGCGTGCATACGCTACTTCGCCTAGACAAACCCGCGTATACCTTGAGACACACACTTTTCATCATTGTTCTAGCACATACTGAAATTCCTTTCATCATTACAACTGAGTTGCTCTGTAGACACATCATATCACATCAGATTTACATCATTACCAGGTCCATCAAGTCAAGAATAACTTCATCAAGTAGGTTGCCATCATCTTCATCAAGTGGGTTGCCATCAAGGACAACACATTGCATCATATTTCCAAAAATCTCCCCCTTTGGACTTGATGGCAACCATGATGGTGTTTGATCACCATAACAAATAAATACATTAAGCAAATTCTCCCCCTATTCAAACACCATGTCATTCTCCCCCTTTGACATCAAGGGCAAAGGGCGGATCAAAACCAACACAAGGTTTTTCGCCTCATGTAGAAATAAGAGCACTGTAGATCTGATGTACATTGAAGTTACCATGCTCCCCTTGAATTCATGTTGAATCTTCAAACATATTTTTCAATGAAGTATATGACTCTATGACCTTTCCTATCACCAAGGATTCATACTTACATCAAAGATCCAACCAAGTGGATTTACATATGAGACTCAAATACCCAACCAAGAGGGTTTACACATTTTGACTCAACTACCCAACCAAGTGGGTTTAAAAATTTGAACAAGTCCTTACATGACTGAATATTACAATTTTACATCATAGGTCTCAACATGACCTTTTCATCAAATTAAAAATATGACTTTTCATGACCACTACCAAAAAGACCTCAAGAAAGAGATCACACTTCAGAATCATCATAATGCCAACAATGCATTATACTCAGCAAGACTAATGCTCCCCCTGAAAATGTGCATCCAATGCATCCTTTCCATGTGACCAAGGCTCCTCCTTAGTTTATGCAACCTGAACACCTTCAACAACAAGTCATCAGCAACAATCTCTGCATAATCTGTCCTTATCTCTGAATCACAAGACTTCCATCTCATCCATGTGTGAAAACAAAGAATACTCTTCAGTAAAAAGGCAAACAGGACTCATCCACAATCATAAGAAACCATGTAACATGTCACCATCATTTAGAACTGAGAAATAAACAGATACAGTGCCAATAATACAATCATTAATAGTCAGACTGATGCTCCCCCTGAACCTGTGCCCTTGATCTTCAGCTGTTATACAAATGTTCTTATCATTAGTGCATACGCGAATATCTCCACTGTAACTCGCGTGTATACGCGGATTTAGTTCACTGAACCCGCGTATGGAAAGTGACACATTGAAAATTTCACATTCCTTCATCTCCCCCTGAAGTTGTACCACCTGTACCTGTCTTCTTTACATCAGATGCTTTGTCAGAAATAAACATAACCAGAATAACCAAACTAACCATGAGAATCATCATACATTGCTTCCCCTATGATGATACATTACTAATCCCTATAATGTATCTCACATCACTCCTACAGTCATTAAGAGAAGTAAGCTTCAGAAGCGGATGATTGCAGTAGGGTCAATATTCCCTACGTTTCTGACCGGTCCTCCTTCTTTTTCCAACTTTGCTTGAACTTTCTAATTGGGTGATGGAAATTATCCAATTTCTCGGATGTGTTCATCCTGCATTCTTTTTCCACATGTCCATACTTTTTACAAGCATAACATCTCATGTGACCAGAGAAGTAAGCATAAGGATCATAACGTGTTGTTCTATTCTTCCTTCTATTGCAATCAGCTGCTTTATGACCATACTTGTTGCATGAAAAACAATATCCCTTGAAGAAACCAGAGTACCTTTCTATGTAGAATCTGTTTTTTTGTGACTGAAACAATCTGTTTCTGCAATTGGCTGCAACATGCCCATAATTATGACATTTGAAGCATTCAACATTTTTGAATGATTTCCTTTGAGAATTCATGATTGTAGGTTGACCTTTAGTTTCTTTCAACACTTCAGGTTTTGCTTTGACATCCTTTGAATCTTTAGCACTTCCTTGCGAACTAGATTCTCCTTTAACCATTTCATGAAAACCCAGACCAAGTTTGATAGATGGAGACCTTTGACTACTAAGAATATTGTCTAGAATCTTAGTACTATCTTGAAACCTCAAGAGTTTATCCTTTTCTTCTAATTTACCTTTGAGAATGTTTACTTCAACCTCAAATTTTTGGCATTGCTTCATCATGCTTTCTTCAACCCTTTTTCCTTCTTCTACTTGATCATTCAAATTTAAGATCTCTTCTTTCAACCCATTTTCTTGCTCTTCAAAGATTTGTAAAAGTTCTTCATTCTTCTTATTTGATTTTTCCAGATCTGTTTTGAGCGAGATGATTTCTGCTTCACGTCCTTCCTTTTCAAATGATTGTAGAAGTTCTTCATTCTTCTTATTTGATGCTTCAAGGTCTGGTTTCAGAGAGATGATTTCTTCTTCAAGTCCTTCACTGTGATTGGTTACTTTGTCCTGTAGTCTTTGATACATTTCTATCTGTCCATTCAATCTAGAGATCACATCCTTGAGGATAGATTCCCTTCTTTTAAATTGATCCCAAAAATTACTTTCATCATTGATCTTGAGATTTGCTTCTAGACTTATATTGTTACTTTCACTATCTTCATCATTGCATGCACAAGTGAGTGGATTACAAGAACAACAATCAATACCTATTTCCTCTTCTTCATTTTCTGCTGCACATGTTTTCTGAGATATCTTCTTTTCTTGAGTAGCCTTCTTCTTTTGCTTCTTTGCCATGAGCACTAGCAGATCTTAGTCAGAATCTTCTTCATCTTCACTTGACACTTCATTTGCATAATAACTCTTTCTCTTTTCAAATTGTTTCCCTCTATCATGATTATCTTCATAAGGACATTTAGCAGCATAATGACCAACTTTTCCACAAGCAAAACACTTGAAGGGAAGCTTACCTTTGAATCTTCCAGTTCCTAGTTGGAGTTTTCTCACAAAATTTGCTTCTTCTTCTTCTGATATATAATTTGATTCCTTGACATCTGCCTTTTCTTTTCCTTTTGCACACACCTTAAAAGCAGCTTCTTTGATTTGAGAGAGACCTCCTTGTCTCATTTCATAAGCAGTCAGAATACCATGTAGTTGAACAATAGTAAGAGTTTGCAGATCTTTCCTTTCTTCAATAGCTGATACTTTTGACTCAAATTTTGAAGTCAGAGATCTTAAGACTTTTTCCACCAGAGTAGTATCGGTTATGGTTTCACCCAAACTTCTCATACGATTTACAATATCATCTAGATGTAAAAAGAAACTGGAAATACTCTCATCACTATGCATCCTTAAATTTTCATATTCAATTCTGAGAGTTTGGAGTGTTGCACTTTTACCTTGTATCTCCTTCATAGCTCAGAATGATTTTGTCCCATATTTCTTTTGCTGAATTTAGCTGCATCACTTTAGCAAATTCTGGTTCAGACATGCTTCCTAACAAAACATTGACTGCTTTGGCATTGATTTCATATTTCTTCCTTTCTGCTGCATCAGTAGGAATACTTGTCGGATACTGATAACCTTCTTCCAAAATTGCCCATACTTCTGCACCAAGACTTTGCAGATATGCTTTTGTTCGTATCTTCCAGAATAACAGATTACTTCCATTGAAAAGAGGTGGCTTTAGAGACAATACTCCTTCATGAATTCCCATTGCGACGGATCTCCTTCGAGCGATCAAGCTTTTGTAGAAGGACCTGCTCTGATACCAATTGTTGGGAAAAATACTGAGAGGGGGGGGGGGGTGAATCAGTGTTTAGGGCATACTCAAATATTTTTACTTTTTCATGCTCTAAAACCCATACGCTATTTTACTTCATCAGACTCGCGTATATACGCGGATACCCTTTACTAAAATCGCGTATGTACAAAGATCTTAATATGAAATTAGTTCTTTACTTAGATCCTTGCATTTATTCATTCATCAGATGTTTATATAGCAACAGAAATGTGCATTAATAACAGAATAAATCATCACACATAAGCATCATACATGAACACTGAGATTTTAGGTGGAAACCCAAGTCGGGAGAAAACCACCGCTGCCGTTGCTTAGCCTTCAATATTTTATTAGAAAGAAAACATCTTACAACTTATGTATTGGCGCAGACTCATACCAGTACGTAGGCACCCACCTGCGCTCGTTTACCAGCTTCTCCTGGAAGGGAGCACCGACCCCCTACTCTCGTTTTACCAGCCTCTCCTAGAAGGGAGCTACGACCCCCTGCTCTCGTTTACCAGCCTCACCTGGAAGGGAGCTACAACCCCTTGACTGAAGGCTACAACCCTCAGCTCCACCATGGACCACGTTTCATCAATTTTCATACTGGATCCAAAAGCTTCCTTCAGAACACAACTTGCAGGCCACTTTTCATCATATTTTCAGACTCGACCCACTCCATACATTTGAGCTCAATCATACATCATCAATAGATAGCAATAACACAGCAGAATAGATCAGACATTTGATACTTCATACTTCAGCAAACCCTAATCTTCATACGCGCTTTCCTTTCACTTATCCTGCGTATATACATGCCTTCGACCATGCAAACCCGCGTATACTTCTGTACACATTACAAAGCTAATTTTACTGCACATACGCGCTTTCTCTTCAGGAAACCCGCGTATATACGTGCTTACTCTGCGGCGAACTAGCGTATATTTCTTCAGACATTTAGGTCATTGCAATTCTTCAGAACAGATACATCACATAGATTTTACCCTTTACTTCAGACAGATGTTCACCTCTTCTCAGATCTAATCATTCCATAAACAGATCTAGCAAATAAAAATACATTTCAGATCTAGATCCCCTTCTTCATCATTTTCTTCTTTGGTGCATCATGCATTCAGATCTATCATTCAACTGTAACCCTTTCCATTCAGATATACTTCAGAGAGAAGTATTCATTCAAGCTCAGACATCTTGCACACACTTTTCACAATTATTTTCTTCTCCTTATATAGGTTTACCCTTTATCAATACCATGAGCCAAAACCACATTACTTTCGATGGTATTCCTGGACGGGGTCACATAGACGAATCATTACTCAATACAATGGGTCAATACCATGGTGGTTACCCCTGGTTTTACATATTTAGAGCGCTTTTTCCCATACGCGACTTGGCATGTTATAACTTGCGTGCATACGCTACTTAGTCTAGAAAAATCCGCGTATGCCTTGAGACATACTCTTTTTATCATTGTTACAGCATCTTTGAAATCAAGGTCATCATTACAAGCTGGATTTTTCTGTAGACACGTATATCACATCATATTTACATCATTGCAGGTCCATCAAGTCAAGTACAACTTCATCAAGTAGGTTGCCATCATCTTCTTCAAGTGTTGCCATCATCTTCATCAAGTGGGTTGCCATGAAGGAAAACACATTGCATCATATTGCCAACACAATCTCCCCCTTTGGCATTGATGGCAACACAAGTACTCCCCTTGCGATCATGACACCTCTTCTTACAACATTCTCTCCCCCTTTGACATCAATGGAAAAGGATAACTCCCCTTACACACAACCATCCTGCGGACCTGTACACACTTCTACTCCCCCTTTATATTATGAATAAGGAGAATTTAATGAGAACTTGGGAGAATGCCAAGATTATGGCGCAGATATTCAAATGATTCATGAGGTAAAGGTTTAGTGAAGATATCAAAAATTTGTTCTTTTGTACCAACATAATCAAGTTTGATATTATTTTCAGTGACTTGTTCTCTAAGAAAATGATATTTTATCGGAATGTGTTCTGTTTTTGAATGCATGACAGCATTCTTGGATATGTTGATGCCGCTAGTGTTGTCACAGAATATGGGAATAGGCTCAGTGAATTGTACTTGAAGATCTTGTAAAGTTTGTTTCATCCAAAGGACTTGAGTACAACATGATGCCGCTACAATGTATTATGCTTCCGATATAGATAAGGAGATTTAGGTTTTCTTTTTGCTCAACCATGATACGAGACAACCACCTAGACAGAATGTTGTTCCACTAGTACTCTTATGATCATCAATGCTTCCTACCCAATATGCCTCTGTAAAGGCTTGAATAATGAGATTTTTACCCTGGGGATACCACAAGCCATATTCTTTTGTGCCCTTTACATATCTAAGAATTCTTTTGAAGGAAATAACATGTGATTCTTTTGGTGCTGTTTGGAATCTTTCTACTCGTCCAAGTGCTCGCATAGCATATGGCTGGGAGATTGTTACATATAGAAGACTACCAATCATAGATCTGTACAACCTCTAATCCACATCGTTAGATGAGTCGTCTATGCTCAATTTGCAACCTGTTACCATCAGAGTAAGGACAGGTTTGCAATCTTCCATTTTGAATTTCATGAACATTTCCTTGATGTACTTGGCTTGACATATAAATATTCATTTCTCTTGCTAGGATATTTGAAGCTCTAAGAAGTATGTCAACTCACCAAGTAAAGACATCTCGAACTCACTTTGCATCTTTATATAAAATTTATTACTTAGTCGATCACCGTTTCTACCAAATATTATATCATTCACATATACCTCAATGATTGTTAAATTATCTTTATCTATTTGTACATAAAGATTTATATCAACAATACCTTTCTTGAACCCTTATTGATGTAGATATCCATCAAGACGAGAATACCATGCTCTGGGAACCTGCTTGAGACCATATAGAGCCTTCTTTCACCTGCAAACATAGTCTTCTTTTTCTAATAGTAGAAAACCTTCAGGTTGTTCGATGTAAAATTATTCTTCTAAATCTCATTCGAAATGTTGACTTAACATCCATTTGGTAGACTTTGATTTTTCTTGAACATATACATAGGCGAAAACATTCGAATGGCTTCCATTCCCAGCAACTAGTACAAATGTTTCATCTAAATCAATTTCCTCCCATGACACGCCTTTGCAAACCAATCTTGCTTTTTTTTTAACCTATCCATCTTTATTCAATTTGTTCCTAAACACCCATTTTTCCCAGTAAATTTTTATCTTTTGGTCGTGGAATAATTTATTCTTCTCGATTTGATCCAATTCTTCATTCATAGCTACTACCCAATGTTCATTTTGGCTGGCTTCCTCAAAACTACTAGGCTCAAAGGTTGCTAGAAAAGCAACGTGAGCTTGTTGTGATGAACGATCATCGACAGCTAATTTATATGTACGATGATTTGATTTGATGGATGTTTCTTTTGAATCCATTATTTTGTTATCCTTGGAGGAGCTTCTTGTTGTTGTTCTGGTATATCTTGATGATCATTATTTACTTCTTCCTCGTTTATAGTTGCTTCTTGTTCTACAATTTTATATGTGTCTTTTTTAGCCTCTGTCTCAAGTTTCAAAGATTCTAGATCCTCGTCGTTATTCGCTAGAACACCATCTTCGTCAAATGTAACATTTATGCTCTCCATTATCTGTTTTCGTCTTAGATTATAACATTTATAGGCCTTTATTTTGCATGAGTAACCAACAAATATACCTTCATCAACACATGATTCAAACTTACCCAAATTTTGATCTTCTCTTTTGATATAACATTTTCTTCCAAAGCTTTTGAAATATTTTACATTAGCTGGTTTTCCTTTCCATAATTCAGATGGAGTCTTGTTGCAATTATTTCTTAGAAGACTTCGGTTGATAATGAAGACTGTTGTATCAATTGCTTGAACCCAGAATTTTTCATCCAATTTTGAGTCCTTCAACATTATTCTACCCATTTCCTATACGGTTTTGTTCTTTCTTTCAGGGACTCCATTTTGTTGAAGTGTTTGTGCTGTTGAAAATTGTCTTTTTATTCCATTTTCGTCACAATATTGCTGAAATAATTTGGAAGTGAATTCTCCACCATTATCTGATATTAGACACTTTATTTTCAAATCAGTTTCATTTTCAACCCACTCCTTGTAGATCTTAAAGCACTCAAATTCTTTAGATTTTTTCTTTAGGAAACTGACGGCTGTCATCCTGGTATAGTCATCTATCATTAACATGAAATATAATTCTCCATCTAAGCCTTTTGTTATCACAGGACCACATAGATCAGTATGTATCAATTCCAATGGACGTGATGTAAAGTGTTCTTTTGTTTTAAATTGGACTTTTTTCTGCTTTCCATGCCGACAGGCCTCACATAGTGTGTTGGAAGGTTTTGAGATTTTCAGCATTTCTCGTACTGCTTCCTTTTTTCTTATCTACGACAAGGTTGGCAAGTTATGCTGACCCATTCGTTTGTGGAATAACTTCAACTTGCATCTTCTTTAGCTAAGCCAGACATGCTTTAGTTCTTTGTGAAACTATAAAGGTCTCTTTCACCTCTAATTACCTCACATTAATATGTCAATCAGGGAGCGTTTTGTTATTCCAAAGAGTGTGTCAGTCTGAGGCTATCACTTGTCAGAGTAATGCTAGTAGTACAGTGTTTAAAAATACAAGAGTAAACGGATGCTTGTCTATAAGTAAGTTACTTCAAAAGAATAAATCACACATTCGAAACTCGGCGGTTTATCGGTCAAGGGTTCGGGTGATAACCTTGTCCTTCGGAAGCTGATGGAAGAGAATAAGAGCAATAGACCACGAGCCTAGGAGCTAGACAGTATTTCCAATGCTCACTACAGCCTTAGATCATCTCTCACGCCGAAGCAACAAATGCAAGTAAATGGAACAGCAAAGCAAATAAAGGATTGAACAGCAATTCTGGAATAGAACAGCAAATCTAAAATGGAACAGAAATTGAAATAACTAAGTCCCACGGGTTGTAACCAAACTTAATCTATTAACTCAAATGCACTCTTTGCAATCAAATAACATTCTTTCACTCTAAAGGCAATTCGCACAAATCACACTAATAGAACAGCAATAACTATTAATGAATTATGGAACAGTACTGATAAATCAAAAACGCGCACAACACGAACGTTTAGTATAACAGCTCTGTAACAAAACAGTAAGAACATGCAATTAACTCTTGAAAGGATTAATAACTTGATGCGGAGTCAACACACGATTCTATCTGTAGAAAACTTCAATGATTCAATCTTTAACAGAGCATGTAATATGAACTTATAAAGCATATCAAATTATCAAATAACGATAAACAAGCCACACGAGAAATCAAGTTGTAATGAGTACACGAGAAGCAAGAAGTGTCCTTCGGGAGCCTTTGGACATAGCCTCCAAGGATACACCGCTTTAAGTTAATCCAGACGCAGAGATGAAATAATCACCAAGCTTTCATTAATGCATCGATAAAAAATACATTGAACCAGTTCTCAACGAGACTTAATAATCAAAGCTGATGTTTTACGGAACATTACATAAAAGCGTATCCTTTTATATCAAGCTAACAGTGCTGTCCCTTTATATAAAGGCGACGGCGGAGATGTCCAAGTAACATGATAAATAAAGCAGCGATCCCTCAGGATCGAAGATCCTGAGGGATTCGCCAAACTGTTAATTCTTCATCCTTTCCTTTCTTTGGCGCCGAGCTGGTGTCTTCTCCTTCTTTTCCGAGCCGATTTGCTGTAATCTATTTATCCTTGTTTGCATTCGGTTCTCGTTCAGAGGGACAACAGTTATCTCGACTTTGTCCTTTCCTTTGGAACGGCAATTCCTCGTTTTCTCCTTTTCCTGTACAGAAAATAACCATTATTAGTGGTTAAGTCTTGCATATCAATTTCCACATGTTTTGTTATAGTTCCTTATTACTTTCCAAATTCATGATACAAAAAGGTTCACAAATTCTATTAAAAAGCCACTGAAATAATCATCAAAAACATACCTTTTCAGTACTCCACACACCCCCCTGCTTACCTTGTTTCATGTCCTCATGAAAACATTGTAGTTGACATGCAAGGCAGTGAGAGAATATGCTGGAGAAGGAGTCTCATTCGGAGGCCTACAGCCATGATGAGTGATTAGATAATCAAAGAACTGACCTGTTTTCCCCTCAGGCATCTCATACAGGGCCTGGTATCCGGGTGCAGGGTGCCAAATAATTGGAGTGAGAAATCTATATCCTAACCAGGATGACCCTGCTTTCATAATGCTCTCGCCATAGAGGTTCAAACGGTTGGCAGCTAACTCAAAGTTCTCATACTTAAATGGTTCCCTGAGCTGGATGTTTGGATCAGAGATTCGGTACCGAAATTTGGCTGCATTAATGGCCAAGTCTTGGATGGAAAGAAAATACTCTAACCCTTCCTGAATAAGTGCCTCATGCATGGGTCCTAAAGTTTCATAGACACCCGGAGTCTTTATGAGGTTTCTATGAGCTTTCCACAACTGTACTGGGTTCCTAGGCTCAGCCCTTACCCGTAAATCTAGACCATTTTCCTAACTCTGGAAAGTATCATAGGCTTTGAGCCACTTAATCTGATTAACCCCGAATGAAACGAATGCTTGTAATTGGATGTCTCCAACGAAAGGGCCAGGGTTCAACTCAGTCTCCTTATCTAGCACAAGGTCATGCAAATAAAGTTCACACAGCAATCTCTGGACTTTCACTCCATAATGTTTACAGCAGTCTATAAAGTCATTGACAGTGTTGATTTGTATAGGGGCACCTTCTTTAACAGCTTTTATTTTTAATTTTAAATACCGTTCTAATAAAAACAGAGCATAGCTTTTAGCAGGGGCCCTACATGCTAAAACATCATTGTATAAAGAACACAAGGTATTCATATGCTTGATAACAGTATCTAGTCTACGGGTTACCTGTGCAACTTCCTCTTGTTCCTTTTTCCACCCTTCAAAGGCCTGGCTTTTGGATTGATTGACGTCCCTTAGTTGCTGCTGTAACTCTTCATATTTTTCTCGGGAGACCGTTTGCTCTCTAAGTTGTTCGGCGTCTTGCTGGGCTTGCTTCACCATCTTATGCAAGGTTTTTGTCTTCGGATCTTTTTTCCATAGGTCAGTAGAGGCCGGGAGTTTTACCTGAACTTTCTTATTATGCTGTTTGGAGTTCAGAACGCTTATTACCCCTGAGGGTGGTGCCTCCGTCTGAATGTTCTTGTCACTGGTCCTTGTATCATCCTTTTCTGTTTTAACGCGAATATCCGTCTGTTCCTGTTCCTCAACATCATTTGGAACGTCAGCTGGATTCTCAGTAGGGTTTTGAGTAGCAGGCCGATTGTTGGCCCTCTTTTTCTTCCTTCCAGTCTTTCTTACCTTCTGGTTCTTTTTCAGAATCCTAATTTGTTGTCTGAGCTGGGTTATCGTATTCAACAATTTCTGCCGTTCCCTCCGCAACTTCTTAATTTCCAGCGTTTCATTAGAAGGAACAACAGACTGTCTGCTGCGGTCTGGACCATGACTAATTTCTAAATCTTCCTCTTGGGGTTCTTCCTCACTGTTCTGCTCTGGCTGTTCTGGGGTAGGAACCTCAACTGGTTCTGTCTCTTCCTGAGCAACTGCTGTTTCTGCTCCTACTCCCTCTAGAATTTCCTCTTGTGACCTGGGAACAGATTGTTCCCGTTCAGTATTTACCTCCTCTTCATCATGAACATGCATGTTTTCTTCTTGGGGTTTATCGTGGGGGTCCTCTGAACTAGAAGGTTGGCCATACTTGCCCATATTGGCTAAGACTGCGCCAAGTCATCTTCTCCCAGTAGGTCTTGTAATGGGCTATCTTCCTGCTGTACCATTTCCTCCTCCTGTTCAATTTCTGCTTCTATTTCTGTTTCCGAATGCTCGGCTGCTTCTTCTTCGGATTGCTCATCCTCAATTACCACTAGTTGGCTGGCGCTTTCCTGGAGCTTTTCCAGCCTTCCTCGTATCCGAGCTAACCGGGCTGATTGTCTGGGCTTATCTATGCTTCCTCTCATCTGAGCTAACCGAGCTGATTTTCTGGGTTCCTCTGGTTGCTCGGGTGGATCGATGGTATGCTTGTGTTTTACCGATTCTTGGTGTATCCCTGGTTGTTCTGATGTACTAGCAACATGTTCTCTGCGTTTTGCCGGACGTTCTGGTGTGCTTGTAGAATGTCTACGTTTTGGGGATGGCGCTGTCAATCCCCCCTCAATCATTGTAATCAGCTCTTCCCAGCTGCTCAGCTGCTGGGTGAGACCATAACTAACAACTAGTCGTATTAACCCATGGTGACTAATGACTAACTCTACATGCTGTGCCTTTTTTATACTTTGTGCAGCATCATGCAGTAATGAGTTCAGGAGTGCAGGTAAATTTACAGAGCATTTCTGCTTTAAAACAGCTAAAAGTTTAAGATGTCGTGGTCTTACCATGTCTTTCCTTCCTTCGCAGGTGATGTAGCTCTGCACTGTTCTTGCTAGCTCCGTCCAGGGTTCTCCTAGGGTTGCTGGCAGAACTCCCTTCCCCTTAATTGTCAAACTCTGGCCTTCGTCTCGGAAAATTTCCATGACCTTCTGTAATCGTTCCTTTTTTAATGTCCATACCGGTCCGGTGGCTGGTAGTCCTGAAACTTCTGCAATTATGTCATCGGTGACCGCTATCCGCTTCCCCCTTACTGTGGAGTGATCACTCTGTAGGTTCTGCAAAAATTCCATCGCTACTGTTTCATTAGACTCCTGTAGGCGATTGAAATAATTCAACCATCCTGCTCTTTCCAGGATCTCCCGGGCAGCAGCGGAGATCGTCAACTGTTGAGGCTCGCTTCGAATTGCCCTTCCTCCCATGGTTTCACTGTAGATTCTAAATGGAACGGCAACTACGTTTTCTGTTTGAAACACAGAGAGGGTGATAATCGCAAGGTTTCAAAAACACAGAGTATGCAACAGTGCAACAGAAAGCAATTTTATGTAAAAATAGAAATGTCATGCCGTTACACCATGCAAAACCGTCGTACACTATTTTTCCCGAATGGTGAGTTGACACGTAATACAGGGAATGATGAGGTTAACCTCCCCCCCCGCAATGTGATAGGCTGTCCCAGCCGGCAAATAAAGGGGCGGCACCCGATCTACAACCAAGTCAGAAAGGAACAGCATGTGGAATTATGCTATGTTAAAAAGGACAACGAATTACCGAAATCGAGGCGGAGAATTGATCGCGTATTATATAAGAGGCTGTTGTGTTATGATATGAGGCTAGTGGATAAGACATGTATCGTACTTGCCAAATCTCAAGTGGTCATGGTCACTTCCGTTGCCATGATTGGTAATGATAAATGTTCATGCGATGTATAAATCGGGAAATAACATATGATTAGTTCCTAGGATATAAGAAACAAAAGAGTATTAGTATCTTACCCATTGGTGTAACCAAGGTGACTTCAATACCATTAACAGTGCTCTGCTGCCGACAGGTGTCCATAACCTTGGCAGAGTTGTTTTTTCACCCTCGGAACCATGATCCTTTGTGTATACTTAGGAATCTTGTTATGTCAAAATGTAGACCATTATGCTGGCTTGGTGACGAGTTAACCATAATGCCATTCACGAGGAAGGAGCGAAACGTGGGCAGGCCGGCTCGTGATGAGACCTCCTGTTCCAAGGTTCGTTTATTTGATATACCTTTTGGACCATATCCCTGGCGTGGTGGCCATAATGGGAATGCCACTTCACTTCCATCCTCATGATCATGGTAGGTTGGCTCTCGATGAGACCCCCTATCCTGCATTTGACACTTCACATATCATGTTCACATATTTTTTCTTTTTTATAGAATACTTTTCCTTATTTATACACAAAGGGTGGTTCAACACTCCTTAATAGTAGGAATGGTGGAAGAAGTCTTATCATCTCAATAGGAAGATATAAGCTCTTTGCTCTTATTCCCAAGTACAAATCAAAAAAATTTAAGGGAATCAGCATGATAAAGATAACCAATCAGGGCAAAATTAGTAAAACCATGTCAACAAAAGGTAAGAAATAAGTATGTCCTTCCACTTGTCCTCTTACTAATGCAGAGCCTTATAGATATAACGATTTATGGTTTGCAGATTTCGGTATGTTGTGATTTTATATTTCATTGCACAAATACATAGCTGTATCTTAAAGACTAGAAAGAAGACGGGCAAGAAGCATCCTCAATTTAGATCAGCAAAAGGAATAAGCTGTTTCACAAGGAGAGAAAAAGTATGCGAGTGGTGTTCCTTTGGAAAAGAAACAACGACGGATGATAGAAAAAAGGACAGCAAAAATGCAAATGCCGTTCCTTTGGGAAAAAGGAACATCAAAAATAAAAATACTATAAAAACACTCAAAATGCCATTCCTTTGAAAAAGGAACAACAGCAATAAAAGAACGCTGTTTCTTTGAAGAAAAAGGAACAGTGGTAACCAAAAGGAACAGCGGAAGATGTAACAATGCCGTTCCTTTGAAAAAGTAACAGCAGAGATCCTGAATGTTGTTCCTTTAGAAAAGGAACAGCAAAACAAGCAAAACCAACATCATAAAAAAAACACGCAGATGCTATTTTTAGAAGGGAAAAAATCGAACTTTGTGAGAGAAAAGGAACAGCAAAAAATGACAAGAAAATATTTAAATGCAAACTTATGTACAAAAATCACTCAAAAAAAAAAAAAAAAAACAAGAACTTATGTACAAATTGCAAAAAGAAATGAACCCTTAATGAATTACAGGTGAGGAAGATTCCTCTTCCTCTCCTAAGATCTCCATATCAGTGTCTCGGCGTAGCTACTGGCAGAAGGATTCCCGAGTGAGTGGTTTGCGATAGAGACGGACTCGGTGGCCATTTACTTTGAATGCATATCCAGAACCGTCAATGGTAATTAGAGTAAGGGTTCCGTTGTCATGCACCTTCTAGATTTCGTATGGTCCCAACCATCGAGTCTGAAGTTTTCCAGGGAAGTCCTGAAACCGAGAGTCGTATAACAGAGCCCAGTCTCCCTCGTGAAAGACTTTGTTTTTGATGAGCGCATCATGCCATTTAGCTCGCTGCTGTTGAATCAATGCTGTATTTTGTAGTGCAGAGAGCCTAATTTCGTCTAATTCATTGATCTGCTGTAGTCAATTGATTTGTGCCTCGCTTAGATCTAGGCCAACTTCCTGTGCTGTCCGTAATGTTTGGATTTCGAATTCTATGGGAAAAATGGGTTGTTTTCCAAACACTAATTGATAAGGTGAGTAACCGGTGGTGCTCCTCCATGTGGTTCTATAGGCCCAGAGTGCTTCGGGTAGTCGGGTAGCCCAATCACGCCTATGTGACGCAATGGTTTTCGTTAGGATTGATTCTATTATCTTATTGCTACTTTCTACCTGCCCATTCGCCTGTGGGTGATATGGAGTAGTGATTTTATGCTGGACATGATAATTGTTGAGTGTTGCAGCTAATTTATGCCCAACAAATTGAGGTCCTCCATCTGTAATTATTTCCCTGGGAAGGCCATAACGAACAAATAGATGGAACAGGAACTGTATGACAGAGTCCTCTGTGGCTCTTGGCAGTGCTTCTGCCTCAACCCATTTGGTGACATATTCTGTTGCCACCAAGATATATGTTTTCTGATTTGATGAGGGGTTGATGGGTCCAATGAAATCAAGAGCCCATCGCTCGAATGGTTCGATGACTAACTGTGGTTTCAGAGGCATCTCATCAGCTTGTCCAGGTCGTCCTGCTCGCTGGCAGCTGTCACAGGCTTGGACAAACTTCTTCGCATCTTTGAAGATCGTAGGCCAGTAATATCCTGTCTGCAATACTTTATGTCCAGTTCTACGCTCAGTGAAGTGCCCCCCACACGGTCCATCGTGACAGGCTTTTAGGATGTCAAAGATTTCATCCTCTCTAACACATCGCCGGATATGCATGTCTGCTCCTGTGTGAAACAAATAGCCCCCAATCCACGAGAATCGAGAACTTTTCTGAACAACCTGCTTGCTCTCATTAGGAGTTAAATGTTTTGGTAGTTTACCTACTGCGAGGTAGTTGGCAACATCAGCATACCAGGGTGTTTGAACGGCAACAACAAACAGGTGCTCATCCGGAAATTGATCTTCAACTGCTGCTGCATCGCTTGATTTTGGTATTCTCGAAAGAAAATCGGCTACAGGGTTTTCTTTGCCAGGGCGCTCCTTGATTGTGATGTCGAATTCCTGCAATAAAATTAACCATCGAGTTACTCTGGCATTTGTGACAGGCTTATTTGCTAAATATTTTATAGCAGAATGGTCTGTATACAAGATAACAGGATAGCCTGTAATATAATGTCTAAATTTATTGACAGCATGTATTACAGCTAGGAATTCTTTTTCAGTAACAGTGTAATTCAATTCAGCAGGGGATAAATTTTTGTTGATGTAATAGATAGCATATGGTTTTTTATCCTCTTCCTGCCCAAGGACTGCGCCAATGGCTGTATCTGAGGCATCAGATGATATCTGGAACGGTAGGTCCCAGTTTGGTCCTCGAAGGACTGGGGCTGTGGATACAAGCTTCTTTAGATCCTCGAAAGCATGGTCACATTTCTCTGTCCAAAGAAAATCAACATTACCGGTTAGTGCATATAAAGGAGCAGCAATGTGCGAATAATGCTCTATAAATCGTCTATAGTAACCAGAAAATCCAAGAAAGCTGCGTACCTCTGTTTGAGTAGTAGGAGTGGGAATGAGCAAAAGTATTTGGATTTTGGCTGGGTCTACCTGAATGTCGGCTGCTGAAACATAGTGTCCTAGGATAAGTCCTTCAGTCATCATCAAGAAACATTTTTCGTGGCTTAGGCAAAGCCTGGTAACAAGGCAGCGTTGTAGGACTTTTTCTAGGGTGTCTAGAGCTGGATCAAAATCATCTCCATATGGTGTAAAGTCATCCATGTAAATTTCAAGTCCGTCATTTATTAAATCTGCAAAAATGCTAAGGATAGCCCTCTGAAATGTGGCAGGAGCATTACATAGGCCAAAAGGTAGAACTCGATAGGCAAATGTTCCCCAGGGACAAGTAAATGTAGTTTTATCCTGGTCTTCAGGGGCAATCTGAATCTGATTGTATCCACTGAAGCCATCCAGGAAAGAAAAGAACTTCTTCCCTGCTAAAGTATCTAATACTTCGTCTATGAATGGGAGAGGAAAGTGATCTTTCTGTGTTGCCTTGTTTAGCTCCCTATAATCCACACAGATTCTCCATTTTCCATTCTTTTTTGGTACCACCACAAGCGGAGAGACCCATTTACTATCAGAAATAGGGTAGATAAAGTTGACATCTAAAAGTTTCTGAAGTTCAGCTTTTACCACATCCTTTAGATGAGGGTTAAGTCTCCTTTGCGGCTGACGAACAGGTCTGGCGTCTTTTTCTGTATAAATGTGGTGTGTACATAACTGGGGATCGATTCCTTTCATATCAGGGTAGTCCCATGCAAATGCCTCTTGATATTTTGTTAACAGATGGATGAGCTTTGTTTCTTGTTCAGGTGTGAGATTGGCATTGATGTTTAAAGTTTTTCCCGGTGCAATTTCCACAGTTTTACTATTTGCAACAGAAGTAACAGGTATTGTTTGGTCATGTGTATCTTTCAGAGGATCTTCCTCCAGGTCATTATCAAATGCTGCTTCTATCATGTGACACTGTGTGCGAGGTTCAGTTTGAGTAATGAAATTATTAATGGCATCGTCTTCTGTTTGGTCTTTAAAATCGAGTGCCTCTTGTATAGTTAATGGAGATCTGATGTTATCAGTAAGATATGATACAGGGTGCTTATTAGTTTTGATCATTGTGACACTTGGCTGCGCTGGAGGATATAGAACTAAATTTTTGCTATTCGGTCCTCTAGTTATGGTCATATTTCCCTGCCGGAAGCCAATGTAGGCATCGGCAGTGGCAAGCCAAGGTCTACCTAAAATTAGTGGATGTCCATCAAGTCGGGTTTTTGGATTAATTATCAGGAAATCGGTTGGATACTCCCAGGATTCTACAGAGACCATGACATCATGTAGAGTACCCTCCGGTCTAACCACAGATCGGTCAGCCAATTCCAACAAAGTGGAGGTGGGTTCTACAGATGTAATGCCGAGCTTTTGGCAAGTTGTGGTTGTTAAAATATTAATTGCAGCCCCTAGATCAACTAAGGCATTGGACAGGGTCTGACCATAAATTTGAACAGTTATAATTGGGTTCCCGGGGTCTTCATATTTAAGGGGTGTTTCTCTTCCAGACAATAGATCAGATAAAGTACCGACTACTTGGACTCTTGGATTATTTGTTATATTCCTCCTTGGTTTCTTTATGCACAATTCTTTGATAGTTTTTGTGTATATGGGAATGTCTTGAATGGCTTGGAGGAATGGAATTTTTATGTACAGATTTTGTAATTCTCCCAGAATGTCAAAGTCAGGATATTGTATGGGTCGAGGTATGGCTAATCGTTCTGGGAACAGAGGAGAGGATGTGGTTGCTTGATTATGAGTTTGTTGCTTATTTACATCCTCTTGTTGTAACTGATGTTCTCTTGGTAACTGATCTTCAATATGAACTGTTTTATCTCCCTCAGTTTCAATTATACGTCCAGATCTTAACTGAAGATCATTGCACTCCCTCAGGTCGGGTCCTATTTCTGGTGTTTCTATGATTTGAATAGATTGGACCTGTCTGTTATTTGGATTGGGATCGGGTTGGGCTGGGAGTTGCGGTCTCAAGTTAGACTGGGGATTTTGTTGTAAGGCTGGCAGAGTAGGTTGAGGGAGCGGAATAGTTCCAGCTAGATGGTACATCGGTCTTTGCCAGCTTGTCTGCCAGGGTGAACTTTGTGAAGTAGAGGGAGTCCATTGTGAAGGATATGGGCCATTTTGCCAATATGGTGGAGTGCAAGGGAAATTCGGCCAACCAGTTTGGCTTGTTTGATTCAGCCATGGATTTGAAGAAGGAAACGATTGTGGTGACCAGTTTGTAAATGGGGGTTGAGATTGATTTTGCCACATACCATATTGTTGAGCATTATATTGTGGGTTTTGAAAGAAAGAGGTTGGGTCCGAAAACATACCAGGTTGTCTCGGCTGCCACGGGCGGCGCTGGTTGATCGAATTCACCGATTCTGGTTCCTCTTCTGCTTCCTTATATACCGCTTTCAATCCAGGAAGTGAGGGGCAGCTCTCCGTAAGGTGATCTTTTGTACAGATGGCGCATGTTTGGACTTTATCCAAAGGACACTCCTTGTGGCTATGTTTTTTTCTGCATCGGGGGCAGAAGATTGCCAAATTCTGTTCTGCCTCCAGCTGCTTCTGTTTAGCCTGCACAATATCAAGTTGTGTAGTTAGTGTCCCCATAATATCAGTTTTAAAATTTTCTAATAAATTTCCAATTTCTGCACGTGTTACTCCTTCTACTGATACTTTGCTATCTCTTGCAAACCGATCGTATTCTGTCGGTTTTATTCTTGTGCTGCCTCTCGAACTCCTGATACACAAATCAATAATGTCAGCAAAACTCTCTTGATAAATATCCCCTTTGCCCATAATGTTTAATGTTTCAATCCATTGTTCCTTCATACCCCTCATTAATGCAGTTTTTAACACATTATCAGGTAAAGGTAGCGATGCATAAGGAGATCTTTGTAGATTGTACTGAAAACGTTCCACATACTCTTCTAATGTTTCATTTGGTCTGGCTGACATTTGAAATATTTCGTCTTTTAATTCTCTAGACCTACAATAATCCTGATATTTTTTTAAGAAGGATTCTTTCATCTGATCCCAATTGTTGATAACCCCGCCACCTAGCCCCATAAACCATCTTAAAGTAGCCCCTTTTAATGTAGAGGGAAATAATTTCAATTTTTGGGGATCGGTGGTGTAATCGTACCCCCTACATAACACATCGAATTCGAATAAGAATGCATCCGGAGCTTCTGATGTGAGTCCGTGAAATGTAGGGATATGCTGAAGAGGGATAGCTTTCATGGGTGCATTTGCTGCAGAATCCACTATAGGATATTGTAATGTAGAGGTTTGAGTATTTGGTTGGTTTTGAGCATTTGGTTGGTTTTGAGCCATGGGATCGAATATATGCCAATAACCTTCTGGGATATCTAGGAGGGTATTCCTAGGTTGAGTGGGAACGGTTTTGACAGGGATATTTTTAATAGCGCTTCCTTTATCTGGAATAATGAGAATACCAGGTGTCTGAGGAGATTGAATTCCTTCAACAATGACTTTCGCAACACTCCCCTTATCTGGGCTATCTAATGGCTGATTTGTTTCAATAGGGGATTTTGGTTCCTTGGTTTCCCCTGTTTCTCCTTCTCCTTCACAAAAGTTGCTAGAGTTCCCTTCCTACAATAATTCTGGAGTAGAATTTTCAATTTCTTGAAAGTCCTGCTCTTCAGTTTGACTATGCACCTCAGCACAGGCTACAGATGGTGACTGTGGCCTGAAGGGAACTAGTAGGCGGTTTAGAAATGTTTTTCTTGAGGCCTACTGATGGCTGAGATTCCGTTTTCTTATAGATTTTGTCTATGAAGGTCGTTCGGCCAAGGGTCACCGGCCCCTTAGCTTTTTCAGGCTTGGATGGGGGTTTGGTATTCTTTTCTGGCCTTTTCTGCTTAGTCATGCACTCAAAAAAAATGAACTACCAACTTTTATTCAAACAAAGCAAAAACAAATCTGTTAGGAAAGCGGATAGTGGAGCAGGGTTTTTACATGCTCCGCACGTAGGTTCTTACCTTACGTTTTTAGGATCCAACTCCTCCCTAGCAGGCTCGTACACTACTCTGAGAAAGACAAATGGCTACACTCTTTCCCCGGCAACGGCGCCAAAATGTGCAGCTATAAAAAGGGTCTCTTTCACCTCTAATTACCTCACATTAATATGTCAATCCGGGAGCGTTTTGTTATTACAAAGAGTGACTCAATCCGAGGCTATCATTTGTCAGAGTAATGCTAGTAGTACAGTGCTTAAGAAATACAAGAGTAAACGGATGCTTGCTCATAACTAAATTACTTCAAAAGAATAAATCACACATTCAGAAAACTCAGCAGATTATCAGTCAAGGGTTCGGCAGTGATAACCCATCCCTTCGGAAACTGATGGAAAGGAAATTAGAGCATAGACCACGAGCCTGGGAGCTAGACAGTGACTGCCAATGCTCACTACAGCCTTAGATCATCTCTCACGCCAAAACAACAAATGCAAGTAAATGGAACAGCAAATAAAAGATTGAACAGCAACTCGGGAATGAAACAACAAATCTAAAATGGAACAGCAATTGAATAACTAAGTCCCGCGGGTTGTAACCAAACTTAATCTATTAACTCAAATGCACTCTTTGCAATAAAATAACATTCTTTCACTCTAAAGGCAACTCACACAAATCACACTAATGGAACAACAATAACTATTAATGAATTATGGAACAGTACTGATAAATTAGAAACGCGCACAACACGAACGTTTAGTATAACAGCTCTGTAACAAAACAGTAAGAACATGCAATTAACTCTTGAAAGGATTAATAACTTGATGCGGAGTCAACACACGATTCTATCTGTAGAAAACCTCAATGATTCAATCTTTAACAGAGCATGTAATATGAACTTATAAAGCATATCAAATTATCAAATAACACTGATAAACAAACCACACAGAAATCAAGTTGTAATGGTACAGAAGCAAGTGTCCTTCGGGGCCGGGCCCTTAGCCTCCAAGGATACACCGCTTTAAGTTAATCCAGACGCAGAGATGAAATAATCACCAAGCTTTTATTAATGCATCGGTCAAAAATACATTGAACCAGTTCTCAACGAAACTTAATAATCAAAGCTGATGTTTTACGGAAAATTACATAAAAGCGTATCCTCTCTCTTCTCTATATATATATCAAGCTAACATTGCTGTCCCTTTATATAAAGGTGACGGCGGAGATGTCCAAGTAACATGATAAATAAAGCAGCGATCCCTCAGGATCGAAGATCCTGAGGGATTCGCCAAACTGTTAACTCTTCATCCTGTCTTTTCTTTTGCGCTGAGCTGGTGTCTTCACCTCCTTTTCCGGGCCGATTTGCTTTGATCTGTTTATCCTTGTTTGCATTCGGTTCTCGTCCAGAGGGACAGCAGTTATCTCGACTTTGTCCTTTCCTTTGGAACGGAAATTCCTCGTTTTCTTCTTTTCCTGTACAGAAAATAACCATTATTAGTGGTTAAGTCTTGCATATCAATTTCCACATGTTTTGTTATAGTTCCTTATTACTTTCCAAATTCATGATACAAAAAGGTTCAAAAATTCTACTAAAAAGCCACTGAAATAATCATCAAAAACATACCTTTTTAGTACTCCACAGTTGCTTCATCTAGAACATATATGTCGTTTGGAGCTCAAATTGTTGTAGCCAAAATTTTACCATACCTACCTTTCTTGATTTCACATTTTGTGGAGTTGAATAGCATTGTGTGTCCTTGATCACACATTTGTCCAACACTGAGTATATTGTGATTCATGTTTTCAACCAATAGAACATTCTTGGCTATAACATATTTTCTTCCGAGAGTGATGGTACCTGATCCTATAACATTTGAAGATCCATAATTTCCAAAGGATACAGTTCCATCCTTCTTTTATTTCAATGATACAAATTTCCTTCTATCTCCAGTCATATGTGTTGAGCAACCATTGTCAACATACCACACATCTTTGTCATTTTGAGCCTTGAGAGTAAGAGAAAAATTATCAGTCTTCTTCTTCTTCCATGTTCATTCATTTTGTGGCTTCAAATATTCTTCTAGAGGATTTTCAAGTCTACAGTCTCTGGCTATGTGTCCAAAGTTCTGACATTTGTAACATTCCATATTATTTCTTAAATGTTCAAATCTATTGATGTTTCGTTGAGCTCTGGGAGGTTCATATTTGAAGGATCTCCTGGAATTGTATTGGTTCCTAGGGTATGTGCAATATTCTACAGCTTTATGACCAAATTTTCCACATGAATAATAATAGCCATGAAAAATATGTTGGTACCTGGATGGAAATATTTGTTGAGGAATCGTCTTCCAAGGATGTGCTTGCGAATATTGTCCAATGAAGTCTACATGCATGTCAAATCTCATAGGTTCATTGTATTTTGTTGTAGAAGGTCCTTCTTCTTCTTTGTAACCAAGGCCAATTCTATCATTGTAAGATTGTTGATTTTTGATGATTTCTTCCAATGCCCTTGATTTTTTAGCATAGTTTTGGATAGTTTTTCCCTTCTTCACTTCCTTACACAGTGAGACTACTTTGGCTTCTAATGCTTCCCTTTCTTGTTTGCTTTCTTCCAACTTCTTTTGAAGTGACTCTTCAATACATTTGTGTTCTTAAACTTCAATTTTGAGACCTTGAACTTGTTCTTCAAGAGTATTGGAACAGATATTTTCTGCCTTGAGCTATTTTATAAACTTGACTGCATCCTTACAAAATTCTTCTATGCTCAATCCTTCTTCTTCATTGTTTAATACCTCTTGTTTATTGTGTTTGGCTATAAACAATACTCTCTCATTGGCTTCTTCTTCGATGTCATTGTATTTATCGAATGATGAGATTTCTTATTTAGAGAGAAAGTTCCTTTTGAATATTTACTTTTTGAATTTCTTAAAGCCTTTCTTTCTTTTTGAGTTGTCATCACTTCTGTTCGGACATTTTGCTATGAAATTCCCAACCTCAGCACAGCCGAAACATATCAATGGAAGTTTACCTTTGAATTTTCCCTTACCAATTTTTAGTTTTCTCGTAAAGTAAGCATATTCTTCATCTGAAATACCTTCTCCATCATCTACCTTTTCTTCACACTTGCAGGTACATGTCTTTTCAATTGAAGTTGTTTGTCATTATTTGCATTCTTAGATGCAACGAAAGTAGTTTCTAGATGCGAAGTACCCTCTTCTTCATCAAATCTCATTTCATATGCTATGAGAACTCCATGTAATTCCTCTTTGTTGAATTTGTCCAGATTTGCACTGTATTCTAAGACCGATACCTTTGGGTTGAATATCCCTGGTAACGTTCTAAGAATCTTTCATATAACAATCTTCTCGTCAACTGGCTCTCCCAATCCTTCCAGAGTATTGGTTATTTCATCAACGTATTGGAAGTATGCAACAATGTTGCAATCTTCTTTCATTCTGAGTTGCTCAAATTTTTCTCTATAGATTTGAAGCTTTGCTTCTTTGACATTTGCGTCACCTGCATATATATTCTCAAGCTTGTCCCATAAATTTTTGGTGGTTTTACAACCCAACACTTTATGATAAGCAGATTAAATAAGTCCACTGATAATAATATTATTTTCTTTTGAATCATTTACCAAATTCTTCTTACCTTGTTCATTTGTGGTTGATGTAAATCCATTTTGAATAGTGTCCCATACTTCGTAACATTGCGCCAAGAGATGGAGCTTTCTAGAGTGCATAATTATTTTCATTGAATAGAGGTACACCATTCTTGGTATGCTCCATGACCTCCTTCCAGTTGTTAAATAGCTATTGAAGGAACCAAGCTCTGATACCAATTGTTGGAAATACTGAGAGGGGGGGTGAATCAATATTCCTTTCAATTAGAGCATTAGTTAATCTTCAATTATTATCAGTGTTTTTAAAATGATAGAAGAAAACAAAAGGAACACAAATGCACACAGTTTTTAAGGTGGAAACCCACTCCAGGACAAAAACCACCTAATGCTTTTCTAATAATTCTTTAATATTCAACTCCAATTGAAAATAAAGCTCCAACTTCCTAGAATATAGAAAATAATTCTTCTCCAGATCCCACTGGATGGATGCTCCAACACCAGAGATTCTTCAGTAGTCAACTGAACGGATGCCCCAACACCCAATGAGATACAGCTCACCCTAGCACCACCCTACCACCCTATAGAAGAATAAAATAAGAATGGACTCCGATACCAAGGAAAATGGTCCACTTTATAATGATATAGAATGATGTGTAAGAAGAAGACACACTAGACCATAACCAAAACAATGACACAACCAACTAATGATGATCCTAGACCTCCTGACACTGCCTCTTCAACTCTTGGCAGATAGACACTAGTGCAATTTTTTACAATAATGTATTTACAATGACTTAGTACAATAATACCTTTACAGTGACTGTATGCAGTGCTGCCCACTTGAAGACTTCATGTGATGAGCTTCTTGCTGCTATTCTACACCTTGGTTTCTGCTCTTGTCATGCTACCCTATGTTGCACCTTGCTTTTCTTTGCTACCCTAGAAAGTCTTGTCCTTTGTATCCCTTGACAACACATGATATAGATTTTTCTTGCCTTCTAGGAGCTCGACATTGAATCTGGTGTATCTCTATTATTTCATATGCCCAATATCTGATTTTTAGTCCTGTAGAATTCCTCTACGTCTTCTTTCCAATGCCACAGGTCTGACCCAATTTGGATTTTTCAAGAGAGGGTTATACCCAATCTCTCACAATACCCTAATTATGGAATGTCTCAGTAGAGTAAACTTGTACGGCATGCCATGTGTCACTGTTCCTTCATTTGGCTCTAAACATGATAGAGTGAAAACTAAAATCGATGCAATATCTACCAATTTTTATATAATTCCAATCCGATACTCAGAGAGACAGTTATGACGATTTTCCCAAGGTCACTTCTTTGAGATGAATTTCAGGAGCCTGCAAAAACACTGACTTCCATAGATCATATCTCCGAAAATACTACGCACCTTGACCTAAAATTTTGATAGAAGCTTCCACAAGATTTCAGCTTTGCCTCTTAAAATTTTCAACTTCTGAACCTTCGTAGAAAAAACGTTAGAGTGAAAATCCCATGATGACCTATTTCATATGGCGAAATCCCTTTTATAAGGAGGATATGAGGATCACAATTTATATAAATGCTTAGGTTGAGAGGGGATTCAACAAGTGAACGTGGGAGGGATTTTAGGAGCTTAAAAAATATTAATTATGAATTTTCAATGACCCATGCCACAACCCCATGGGGTTTTAGCCCACTAACTAGGGTTACAAAATTCAAACGTGAATATCTCTCAAACCATGTAGAATTACGTGGTGTGCCATATATCAATAGAAACATCTCGAAAAGAAGAAACCAAAAAAAGCATTCTTGACCTATAATATAGTAATTTGGTAGGTCAAAAATCCCATGAAATATTAGGGTAGCCCCTGGTGCTGCTTGGTTTGACATCAATGACAACCGCTGACCAACAGACCCAACCTACCAGAATTTGTTTCTCTGGGCACCCTCACATGACCTGACCCAACCTGACCCAACCTGCCCAAACACATTTCCTTGGGCGCCCTCACACGACCTCACCCGACCCTCCTTGGCTTTCCTGAATGCATTTCCTTGGGTGCCCTCACATGGCACGACCTGACCTAACCCACTCGAACACGTTTCCTTAAGTGCCCTCATGTGACCCTACCTAACCTGCATGAAGACATTTGGTGCTCTCACACGACCCCAACTGACCCAACCCACCCAAACATGTTTTCCTGAGTGCCCTCACATGACATTACCCGACCCGAATCGACTTGCCATTTCCATGGGTGACCTCACATGACACGACTGGACCCAATATGACATGACATGGGCAGTCAAAAATTAGCATTTTTGATATAGCCACCCTCACACGAGTGCTCGACCTGACACAACCCACCTGAACGTCGAAGGCACGAGGGAGAAAACAGAACATGGGTTGCACGAACGTGCAATACAAGGCACATGTGCGGTCACAACTTAGAATTTTTTATACAACCACCCTCACACGACCCAGCCCAAATCGAGCCAACCCGACTCACCTAAGCGTGTTTCCTTCTATGCACTCACAGTACGTCATGACCTGACTTGACCCGACCCGAACACGTTTCCTTCGGTGCCATCACATGACTCTTCCCAACCTGTATGAACATGTTTCATTAGGTGGCCTCACATGACATGAATTGACCAAACCTTACTCGACCTGCCTGAACGCGTTTCCTTGGGCACCCTGCAATGTTCCCAAATTTTATGGAACATTAATGTTTTCCATTTTCACATAGGAGATAAATAAAATGGGTAGGAGACCTATTCACTTCATGAATAGGTAATAAAAATCCTCTTGGTATGAAGGAGGATCACTTATAGAGTTGGATTTCACACCTCCATGTGTGAAAGAGGACTTTTGCAAGAAGGCTAGGTCTAGTTTGACCAAGTCAAACAGTGCAATTGCATGAGGTGGAGAGCACATTGTGGGCCAACGCAGTGGGATAGGGAGGGAAGCTTCTAGAGGAAGGAAACCCTAATGAGTGGGGTCCATTAAGAGGGAGCTCACATTGTTTAAAAGGAGGGCAAGGTAGCCATTGCGAGATATCTTGAGTCATATTCATCTTTGGTCCTTTGGACTTGCTGCAGTCTCTTGCTGTTTAGCAAGAATTGCCAAGGGAATTCCTGCTTAGGATTTCCTCTCCTTCTTGAGTAGCTCTTGGAGGATTGCACTCCATTCCCCATATTTAGACATTAAGGTCAAGTATCATCATTCTACATCAGCGCAGTTTCAGTTGGAGATTGTGCAGTGTTGCTGGGTGTTGCTGGGGAGGTTTTCTACAACACCATCCTTGGCTATTTTTTCAGAGGAGGGAGCTTCCATCCCTTTGGGAGATTAGAAAAGGAGGTTCATGAGTTTATTCCACCATCATTGGCACTAGGCCAACCACTTACCATCACTGGCAGCGCAGTCCCTCTCTTAGACAACATTATTCTTGGAGAGCATTTGCTGTGAGGGATTAACAGACATTTGGAGGGTGAGATCTTAGGTGAAAGGATCATCCTTTCACTTCAGATTTCCATTGGAGGAGGCTATTTCAGATTTTAGATCATATTCGGCCATCTCCTTCTATTTTTTTATGAGTTGCTACTGCTACCCAGCAACTCTGGCATTATTGTATTTCCCCATTTTGTACACGTATTGTAGCCAATCCTTCCAAGGATTGTTGTACTATTGTTTTCAGGGGTTGAGAGCTTTCTCCCCCTAATTTACTGAGCTATCATTGATATATCATTGTATTTTCATATTACATGTTGCAGTGACTACTATTGACAGCGCTGCCATAGCTAGGGCATATTTATATAGCAGTGTTTGGTCACCTTTTGTGTGCATGTTTTATTGAGGCTTTCCTTGCCTAGCTTCAGTGAGTGATTCTTCAAAGCATTGTACTCTATTTCTGCTATATTACACATTGTTCAGCTATTTGCATCTTCATGTTCCATGGCTCATTAAAATAATGCTGAGGATTCCTTGTATGTTCATACAATGTTGCAGCCCCATTCTTTGGGCAATTTCTGAAGGGAACTAGGTGTGGGAGGCTTGTCTCACCACCCTAGAAGGATTTCTTTGATCCCAATTCTTGGATTTTGGTCTTAGACACATTTTTCTAAGGGATACAAGTCTTGGTATCAAATCCTGCTTCCTCCATTTATATAAAATACATTTTCCAGCCATGGATTGCTTTCTATTCAAAAAAAGGAACATTACAGTGGTATCAGAGCACCTTTATTGGCTCAGCCTATGGCTTTCAAGCCCAAGAAAGAAGAAGAAGAATATGTTGAAGAAGATGAGCTTGATCTCATCTATTTTCGGAAAAAATAAGAGCCTCCCCAAGGAGGAGAAGCAAAGAGGAGAAGAGGAAGGTCCATGCACTTCCTATTCTAAAAAAGAAAGCAAGCATGGGAGATGCTTGGATCATCAGGTTCTAGATCAATACTTGAGTGAGTATAAATCCCATTCTGCAGCATTCAGGTGAGCTACAACATTCCCACATTTTATTCAGTAGAAGGAGGAGAGAAAGCCCTATGGAAAAAGAGAAATCAAAGGCAATAGGTTTCTATTGTCTACATTTGATGGGGACACTTAAGCTAGAGCTTGGGTTAATAATATAGAGGCATTTTTCTTGCTACATCCAGTGGAAGAGAAGGAAGCAGTGGAGATTGCAACATTGCACATGGAGGATGAAGCCTCTGTTTGGTGGTTAAAACCCTTGGTCCATTCAAGGGTGAGTTATTTTACAGAATTTGCTCAAATGTTGATCCAAACCTTTGACAGAGAAAGGACAAAGGAAAAGAAAGTCATATCACCATGGGAGGAGGATTGCACCAACACTGTTACAGCTTTGGAGGAGCAACCTTCTACATCTATGGATGAGGTAGCCATGGCATTGGAGGAGACAACTACTGCAGCCACAAAAGAAGACCCCAAGGTTCACCAAGGTATGAGTGAAGTTACACTTTTCATTTTAGGAAATAATTTAAAGGAATGTGGAAACTCACATGTAGAGATCCAAGAATCTACACACTTTGCTATTTTAGAGCACCATGATTGCACTTCGCTGTGAAATGGGTTCAAAGAGGAGATGGACCCTGATCCTCATGTAGTATTTATGAGTCTCATTCAGCCCTTGAGGTTAGGATGTGAACCATTGTAGGATGAAACAAACCATGGAACCTCCATGAAGAACAATGAAACAAACTTTGAACTGAAGGATGAAACAACTGCTACACCATTGGGGGAATTAGCAGCACTGATAAACATTGATGGAGAGGAGAGGTTAGCTCCATCATACTTGAATCCTCATGGATTAAATAAAGTCATGGGTGAGAGGTCTCCAAGGAGCTACATTCCAATCTTCCATGGAATGTAAGAAAGGTGATTTGGTATGGGAGGATGGTAGCCCTCATGGGAGGAGTACGAAAGGAGTAAGAAGAAGAAGACATCCACAAGGAGCTGAGTGGGTGTGGATGAGAAGCAAGAGGATGAGAAGCAAGAGGCTGACTTTCCACTTGCAAATCTATGATACAAGGCAGCAAGAGGCTTGGCTGCATTGGCTCCTCTTGAAGGAGTTTGGCCATCACTTGGTGTACCCCTTTTCCAGCAGGATGGGAGTAGAGAATAGGTGGCAGGATGTTTACATCATTGAGCAGCAGAGAGTAAGGATACATGGAGCTGACATGGAATATATATTAGTCATGGTACCTTCATCACAAGAGCCTTTTTGCATGAGCTCACAGCACTGACACTTGGGAGCAGGGTCACATACAGGGATCCATCTATCATATTACTTCCAGCTTATGGTAAGAGTCTTGTGTTTACATTTTATGATCTACGTTCTCTTATCATTTTTTTGCAGTGCATGGCTCCTCAAAGGGGCAGATTTTTCATGTTGCTCCATGAGCAAAGTTGGGCCAAACCGTATGATGGAGACAACCATCTTTTACATGGCCTTGGGAAATTTTTTTTCCATTCTACACATGTTCATCTGATTCATATAATTATCATTGTATTTCAAAACATTTTTCCTTGTACATTTCTTAAGCAGCAGTTGGCAAAACTGCGTTATGCACCCTTGGGAGACTGTTGGTACTTTCCAGCACCATATGAAACCATCAGTACTTCATCTATTTTGATGATGATCATGTTTCCATTTGCTGATATTGTCCATATTATTATTGGGAGCATGATTAGCGAATTGAAACATGATTTGAATGTGTCTTTGAGGGGAGATGATCCCCATAGTTTATCCATTGCATGTTCTAGTGGGAACATGAGGGGAGACATGGCCACCACAACCACCTATATTCCTTATTTTGGGGTGGGCCATGAATTTGATGATGATATCCATCCATTGTATATATATGGTAATGTATTTTATTTTGTAGTACTGATTCACTCATCTATTTACTATCCAGTAGTAGAGGTGATATTTGTTGTACAATACTTGCCATGTTATTTTTTGTAGCTGCAATGGATAAGATTGCGTTGTAACCCTATGAGACATTGTTTGTACCTTGATGCACAAGGTATAACCTATAGAAAACATTTCATTGGGGTATTATATGATGACCATGTCCTACTCATCATGGATGGAATGTCTTGGGCCAGCCGGATTATTATTGAAGGAGAGATCCTTGGAGGATTGCTCTTCATGTTGCCACTTGAGGGCAATATTTTTGCAGCCCATGATCAGCACACACTCTAAAATTATCATAAGTGGAGAGGAGGAAAGCATGGGGCAAGCTATGAGGCTTTCTATATTCATATTTGCAGCCCACCTTCATTTCCGGAGCTCAAGGTGGAGGGATATTTCTATGACTTGCCATGTTGGGAGGCAACTTATGTTGTATGGATGATTGCTTGGGGATGGGAGATTCATATGGGGATGATGAGTCCCATTATATATCAGATCTCATGCTTTAAGGATGCCCTTATATATCCCATTGTTTCCTTCATGGATATTTGTTTCTACATGACAACTATTTGGGGATTTTCACCAATAGCTGGAATGCATATGTTGGAGGGACATCTTGGACACTTGATTGATGATATGGCATCCATTTTTCAGAGGATTTCATCGTGTATGGATGCTACAGGGAGAATAAGGGAAAATTTATCAGTCTATCCTTGCACTTGCTTGAGGAAAAGCAATCTTTCAGAGGGGATGACTGTAATGTTCCCAAATTTTATGGAACATTAATTTTTTCCATTTTCACATAGGAGATAAATAAAATGGGTAGGATACCCATTCACTTCATGAATAGGTAATAAAAATTCTCTTGGTATGAAGGAGGATCACTTATAGAGTTGGATTTCACACCTCCATATGTGAAAGAGGACTTTTTCAAGAAGGCTAGGTCCAGTTTGACCAAGTCAAACAACGCAGTGGCATGAGGTGGAGAGCACATTGTGGGCCAGCGCAGTGGGATAAGGAGGGAATTTTATAGAGGAAGGAAACCCTAATGAGTGGTGTCCATTAAGAGGGAGCTCACATTGTTTAAAAGTAGGGAAAGGTAGCCATTGTGAGATATATTGAGTCTTATTCATCTTTGGTCCTTTGGACTTGCTACAGTCTCTTGTTGTTTAGCAAGAATTGCTGAGGGAATTCCTGCTTAGGATTTCCTCTCCTTCTTGGGTAGATCTTGGAGGATTGCACTCCATTGCATATATTCAGACATTGAGGTCAAGTATCATCCTTCTACATCAGCACATTTTCAGCTGGAGATTGTGCAGTGTTGCTGGGTGTTGTTGGGGAGGTTTTCTACAACACCATCCTTGGCTAGTTTTTTAGAGGAGGGAGCTTCCATCCCTTTGGGAGATTAGAAAATGAGGTTCATGAGCTTATTCCACCATCTTTGGCACCAATCCAACCACTTACCATCACTGGAAGCACATTCCCTCTCTTAGACAACGTTATTCTTGGAGAGCATTTGTTGTGAGGGATTAGCAGACATTTGGAGGGTGAGATCTTAGGTGAAAGGATTAGCCTTTCACTTCAGATTTCCATTGGATGAGGCTATTTCATATTGCAGATCATATTTAGCCATCTCCTTCTATTTTTTTTATGAGTTGCTGCTCCTACCCAGCAACTCCGGCATTATTATATTTCCCCATTTTGTACATGTATTGTAGCCAATCCTTCTAAGGATTTTTGTACTATTGTTTTCAGGGGTTGAGAGCTTGCTCCCCCTCATTTCTTGAGATATCATTGATATATAATTGTCTTTTAATATTACATGTTGCAGTGCCTACTATTGACAGCACTGCCATAGCTAGGGCATATTTATATAACAGTGTTTGGTCACCTTTTGTGTACATGTCTTATTGAGGCTTTCTTTGCCTAGCTTGAGTGAGTGATTGTTCAAAGAATTGTACTCTATTGATGCTATATTATACATTTATCAACTATTTGCATCTTCATGTGCCATGGCTCATTAAAATAACGCTGAGGATTCCTTGTATGTTCATACATTGTTGCAGCCCATTCTTTGGGCACTTTCTGAAGGGAACTAGGTGTGGGAGGCTTGTCTCACCACCCTAGAAGGATTTATTTGATCCCAATTCTTGGATTTTTGTCTTAGACACATTGGTCTAAGGGATCCAGGTCTCGATATCAAATCCTGCTGCCTCCATTTCTAGAAAATACGTTTCCAGCCATGTATTTCTAGTTATTCCAAAAAGGGAACATTACATGCCCTCACATGACCCGATCACAGGACCCAACCCAGACCTGTTCCTTGGGTGCCCTCACACTTCTGAAGCTTTGTTCCTAAATTTTAGACATTCGAGGTTTTTCTCCTAAATGTTTCACTTCTGATGCCTTTCCCAAATGTTGCACTTCCGATGCTTTCTCCTAAACTTTGAACTTTTGACACATTGTTCCTAAGCTTTGCATTTCCAACACTTTGTCCTGAAACGTCGTTATTCTGATGATACCCATAAATGTTGTTATTCTGACGATACTCCCTAAATGACGCTAGAGCGACGCCTGTTGGTAGGATTAAAAAAATTAAGAAAAATTAGGGAACTTCTTGAAAATACGTCAAAAGTGTTAGAAAATCTACCATATGTACTAGTGAAGGAAGGATCAAGCAAGGAAGAGAAGGAATTTTGCAACTAAAATAATATTCTTTGCAGGTATTTATTTTCATGTATGATTTCCTTGCTAGATATGGAATGCATGGTATTGCATGTGGTTATTTTCTGTCATGGCATTGGTTTTTTGAGGTGTGACAGTGTTTCTAGCCTAGCCTTGCCATTTCTGGATAGCCATGGTGTTGTGGAGTTCTCATGTTTTGTTTTAACTAGATTGATGGATGGATTCAAAGCTTAGTGAGGTGGATATATGAATGACGTGACATAGAATCAATTAATGTGATTCCTTGGTTTAGATCCTAGTGATACGGGTTTGGATTTCAGTAAATCCTGAGAGGTGAGTGCTCTCCATGAAGCCAAGGAATCTCGGGTTGGAATATATAGTAAATCATGGAGAGTATGTCTCGATTTAGGGCATAGTGATCCCTGATTTAGACTATGGATTGGAGTAAAGCCTCAGAGACTAGGATACATGAAAATTCCTCATGTTGTAGGTAGAGAGAATCTGGTGGCATCCATGCTTGTGTTGTCCTAGTGATAAGGTGCAGATCACGGTAAATCCGGTTATGACATGTTTATTGAGTTGGCCTAGTGATCTGGTGAGGATCACAGTAAATCTTGATTTCTATTGTTGAGGGTGAGGTGGTTTAGCCTCAGGATTCCCTAGTTAGTTTTTCTAGTTTGAGTCCCACATTCATGCTTAGAATATGGGATGGGGGTTGTTATCCTCCTGTATTTTATAGATTTCATTAGATGACTGTCGATTTTCTACAAGCACCTAAAGATAGAATTATTTTCCCATCAGATATCTTTAGAGGTCTCACTGCCTTCATCATCCTAAAATTGACTATTTTCACTAAACTTTCCTATCTTTATGCCTCCTCAAAATTTCACCTTGCTGCTCTAAAGAAACTACATTTTTTTGGGCCTAATTCCCTCATTCATCCCTCCACTGACACCCTTAAAAAACCATTTTCCCTTCTCTAAAAAACCCTTAAAAATCCCCCCTCATACATCATTCTCTCATAAAAACCCTTAAAACAACGCAAAAATCCCTTTTACATTGTTTTATCCCAATTTTTTAACCTATCAGACCCTGTTAAAACCTTACAAAAACCCTGTTTTCGTGTTAAAACCTACCCTTTACAAATAAAAGGCCTTAAGCCCTTTTTCGCTTAAGCCCTGGCCCCCTCACTCATACAACCCTGACCTCGACCCTCTGCTATTCTCCTAAGCTATTTTCTTTCCCGAACCTCGGTCCCCTCTACCCCCACAGGACCATTCCCTTCACTTGTTCTTAATCCCCTTCCCTCATACAAATTACGCCTCTGCCCCTATTTACTTCATCCCGCTTCATCCTTCCCCAGACCATCTCTGCCATTGATTGACCCTGATCCAATGGTCATCCCTTCACGATTCTTCATCCTGCATATAACCCAGCCCTCGCTACCCGAAAATTTTCCAACATCACCACCCCAACGCCACCTTCTACTCAAGTCTCCATTGCCCATTCACCTAGAGCCACCTGTCCACCGGGTCCCCTCTGCCAAACTTTCACCCCACTCCAAGATGTTGTCTGCACTGTATATCTCATCACCCGAGATCTAGTGGTCCAAAGCCATATCGCGTAGGATTTTGCACCAGGGTTTAACAGCCCCAGTCTAGAAGAAAGGGGCGTTTTTTCCCTAGACAAGCGGCAATTGCTGAGTGGTATCGGGCAGCTCTGAGCCAAAACCATTTACTTCCTATAGCCCACGCGATAAACCACTTTTTTTGCCTCAGTGCCAAAATTCAAATTTCCTCGCCCTCGCTTGCATTTATTCATAATCCCGCCTCTGAGATCATTCCCCTGCACTCTCTGTTCCTCTGTAAATCACTCCCCGACACCAAAAACCAAAAAAATTAAGTGTCACCCTCCCCTCCACAGGTTTTTAAGTTAATATTTGTTTTTATGTTGCAGGTTTAATGGTGGTGAAAGCCCGGAGAGGCCTTTAAATGATGAACAACATCTGGATGAAGATCTGAGAGGCTAATGAAGATAAATGGGCTAAGGGTTTACACAAAGGAATTAACCCTCGATGTATCATGATCATCGATGGGTTAGAAACCCTGCCTGCACACAAAAAGTAGATATTGTCAGAGAAGAAATGAAGAAAATGAAGGACAAGAAGATTAGAGGGCTAATTGCAAATTAAAGGACAAAATAGAGGATTAGACCTTTAAATAGTGTTCAAAAATAAAGGTCCAAAGTTTAAAGATAAAGGAGAGATGAACAAAATAGTTATAAAGCAGAAATAGAGATAAAGGCACTAAGACATAATATTAAAGCCAAATCAAGGTTAAAGGCGTAACACAGAAGTTTGATGAATAAAAAAAAGGCAAATTACCCAAAGAAAGCTTCGAGATAACTCAACAAAGAAGAAATTACTTCTTCAAAGATCAAATTTCCACCTACAACCTGTTTTCCTTTCATAAAGGAAATTGGTAGTTATTGCATACTCAGAGATATTTTGAAGTAGCTCAATAGTTATTAAAAAGTTATTACAAAGACTTGAAAGTCAAATATTTCATCCAAATTAACTCAGAAGTTAATACATAAGTTATTATTTCAGAGTAATTCTTTCAAATATTTTTTCCTTGGGCCTTGCATGGTCTCAAAGGTAAAAAATAATTAACTCTGTAATAAATAGTATTTAAACACCCTATATTGACAGCACCTCCTCATTTTGCATATACATATTGCATATGAGCTTCATTTCAAATGTTGGTTACTTGATGGTTATTGGACTGATTTCTGCTGTTAAGCTATTTGAGGAATGCTAGATTGGACTGAAGAAAGCTCTGAGTTGCAGAGAGCTATTATACATGGAGTATTGTAACCAGTTTTATCATCAATAATACAAGCATGTTCACAGGATCCTTTAGCTATATCAATGGTGAGGTTTTCCTAAATTGTTATTGTTTCTCCTTATGTTTTCCATTATGTCCATTTTCTCTGATAAAGGAACAAAAGTTTTAGATTAGGATTTTCTATTTCAGCACCCTATTTCTGTCTGTATTTATTTATATTCACGTTTTCTTCTGCAAGGTCTAATTAGAAGATTCTTAATTGCCTCTAGTTACATCTAGTTTGTTATCTTGGAAATGGTTCAATAGAGTGAAACGAAGGAAATTTTGGTGAGCCCATGTTCCTTTGAGTAAGACTTGAGATATTGTTTTCAAAACCTTTCTTTAAAGTATGCTTACTAGAGTCTAAAACCAGAGAGGTCTATGGTATGCCCTACCCTTTGCTCTGCCTTGAAATGTTGCTTTGAAGAGTCTTTGAGAGTTGTCAAAAGTAGATAATATTATTTCTATTTGATGTTAGACCACTCTTGTTGTTATCTTATATGTTTTCTTATCTGAAAGTAGTCTTTGATTGCTAGATTTTTGTATGAAAGGTTGCTTATTAAAAGTTTTCCCAAAGAGAATTATGGTTTTCCATATCCCTTGGCTTGCTCCAAATAGTTACCTTAAAAGGATTTTCTTGTTTAAGTAGAGCTAGAAAATTATTAACTGACTATATCTTTGATGCCTTCACAACTTATTATTGTTTCATATCACAACCTAATCTAAAGAGTCCATTTGATATAGTTAGCTTGCCCTATGAATTCCCTTGTAGAGTTGATGAACAATTAAATCCTTTTAAGAATCCATAGCCCAATGAATTGATGTTTTCTTACAGTTTATTTGTTTAGTTGAAACATTCCCTCAATTAGTCACACCATTGATCCTTCAATCTATCAATTAATCCAACCAAAAAACAAAGCAAGTCCTTAGAAATTCATAACTAGCCTAAAATCATAAACAAAGAACATAAAGATATATTATTTGAAAAAAACCTTTATAGAGAGATCCCTCTCTAAATCTAGGAAGGCTAGGTCCTAAGATTCCAAAGTGGTTCTGAAGTGGCCCCTGCAGTATTTTTTCTTGCCATCCTAGAAAATTACAGGGAGACAACATAGTGGCGACCATACTGGGGACATTAAGTAATAACATTTCAGACTCACTCAAAACTTAGAAAACCTCATTAGTCTAAAGATGAATCAAGTGTCAGCCAAGAATGGTTCCTGATTGTTGATGGTGGACAACAAAAAATCCTACAAAAAAAGTAAAAATACTTCACCTGGTGACTCCACTAATTTTCCATTTACTCCACTGGGAAACTTACCCTATCATGAAAACATTACAACAAAACCCAGTCAAGAATACTATATGGATCAAATATCTCTTTTACAGTTTGGTTTGTGTCCTAAGACTGTTATACTTTTGAAAAATGTTTCTGACTTGTTGGGTCCAAAATCCTGGCTTCTAGAAGAATCTATACTGGATCCCATCCTGGCCCAAATCCTCCTGCAATAGTTGACAATCTTGAAAGAATTCTTAGGAAGTCTCCTACACCTAAAAACCCAACTATTGATAGACCAATCCATAGAGCAATTTCTTTCCCTAAGAACCTTAAAACTTGCAAAATACCCAAGTTGACTTACCTCATATAAAAAACTTATCTAGAACCAAGTCACAAAGTGATATAGACCAGATAGACCTTGAGCTTGTAGCCTCACAAAAAAGTAGTAGTAGGGAAGACTCCCCTTCCACTCCTCTGGATTCCCATTTTCTACATAAATTTGTCTTCTCACATCCTTAACCTGCTCAAAATCACTTAGCTGGTCCAAGTACCTCAGCTACACCCACCCATACATCCACTTTTCAAACCACTCCACTTCATCAACTTCCTCCACTTGTTAACCCCCCATTGTTTCCACAAGTTCATATCATGGAAACGTGGTATGCTCCCTTAGTCCTTCCTCTACTTCTAGTTGCTCTACCACAAGACTATCTGTCCAAGATTCCATTATATGATGTTAGTAGTTCTACTACAACTCAAAAAAATGTGGATAGAATGACTGACTACTTTGATAGACAAGAAATATATGATGAAACTATTAAACTTAGAATGTTTGCTCAAAGCTTAGGGGGAGAAGCAATAAAATGGTTCAAAGGCTTAGCCCCTAATAGTAGTAATGACCTACATGATTTTCACCAACTGTTCCTAAACAAATGGGAAGTCAAGAGAAATCCCCTCCAAATCCTATCAGAATACAATGACCTTAAAAGAAATGATGGAGAGAGTGTCCAAGATTATTGCACTAGATTCAATAGTGTTTATAATGCACTCCCTCCACAAATGAAACCCCCATAAGGCTTAGCCTTAATGAAGTTTCCTGAAGGGTTGGACCCAGACATGTGTTATCAATTAAGGGAGAGAGAACCCCTCACATTAGAAGATATATAGAAAGGGGTAGTAAGTGTAGAAGCTAACCTAAATGCCAGAAGGGCTAGATTGAAAGCAGAGAAAAAGGTTACCTACAAAGATGAAGCTGGACCCTCCACATCGGACTCCAAAATTGATAGTCAGGTTATAGCCATGGAGATGATGATGGAAAGAATAAACATGAATGAGAGGGCTTATCCTAAAGAAAACCAAATAGCTCCTCAAAACAAAAATCAAAATAAGAACCAAAACTTTAGAAGGAATCCCTCTTAAATTAGACAAATTGGCCCTGATCAGCAAGTCAGACCTCCTTTCCAACCAAATTACGCTAATGAGGATGAGGGAGTGAGTGAAGAAACAGAGGGAAATCACATAAAATTATTGGGAGTAAACAATGAGGATATTGTTTTCCTTAATAAATAAGAACAAGGAATATTTGCACCCTATGATGAGGAAAGCCCAGAGTCTAAAGAATAAAAACAAGGCTTTAAAAATTCTATAATGGAAGTGCACAGACAATATGACCTTAGGAGTAAGAATAATAAAGACATTCCCAAGAAGAAAACCTCTAAAATTTCTGCTAGAAACAATTCTGAAAATATTTCTAAAAAGATAGCAGAAGATAATAAAACAGTGGCTAAAAGTTCTGATAAAAGCAACAGAAAAAAAACCCAAATTTAACAAACATAGTGGTGACCAAAGTAGCACTAGCACCTCAGCTAATGCTCCTAGTAAAACTATTTTAATTTTTATTCATAATAAAAAACCAGCAAGTTGAATTTGCTGAGAAAGCAGTGACCAACAAAGCTGATCTAAACATTTTCAAAACTCACATACCTTTCAACATAGAGGGTGAAATTGCCAAAATCAAGATCCCTGTCCCTCTTATTGAATTAGTCACCCAAGATGTATATAAAACCCAACTTTTGAGAGCTTTAAACATAGGAGAACAAACTAATTCTGTCAATGTGATTGATGACAAGCCTGAGCTTCTGTTTGGACCAGAAGTAGAAGGGAAATTTCAAGAAGGAGGTGTTCCTCCCTCTTATGTCAGTCTAAACATCCATGATAAGATTTTACATAATTCCATGCTTGACTCAGGAGCCTCCCATAACCTTATGCCTAAAGTAGTGATGGAGAGACTAGGCCTTGAGATAACTAGACCTTACAAAGGTTTATACTCTTTTGATTCCAATAGAGTTAAATGTCTATGCCTGACCAAATATTTATGTGTCAACTTATCACAAATACCAGCCAAGAGCTTAGTGATGGAAATTGTAATGGCTAATATCCCTCCTAAATATGGCATGCTTCTTTCAAGGTCATGGGGTGCTAAACTCCAAGGTACCCTACAGATGGATATGACTTATGCAACCATCCTTGTATTTAGTAAACGAAGAAGACTATTTAGGGAAACACACATGAAATACATGGTTAGTAGTCAAGAAAAACCAGACAACTCCCAAATTTATTATATTCACACTAACCTTGACTCATTCATTATTTACAATGATGAAAATCTTAATGAGCAAGAAGAAGTAGATGACCAACCAAAAATTGAAAAGAGGGGAAAGGGAAAAAAAGCCAAAACAATTTTCTAATTCAGAAAATTACAGCAAACACAAGGAAGATCCTAGGCAACAAATCAGTCACCAACATAGTGTTTTCCATAAGAAACAAATAGAAAATCCTCAACACAATGGAAACCATGAGGAACAAGACAAAACTGAACATAGTGCAGACCCTAAAAAACAACGTAATGATAGCTAAAAGGAACAAACCAAAGAAGACATAAATGACTTTAATGAAAAATATGAAATTGAACCTCTTTGGAGTATGATTTTTGATGGGTCTTTTAGTAAAACTAGTCCAGGAGCAGGCATATGGGTACATAACACAAAACATAATCATGCTAAGGGCCATTCATACAAACTAAACTTTCAATGCACAAACAACATAGTTGAATATGAAGATCTCCTCTTAGGATTGAAATTATTGAGACAATTAGGAGACAAGAGGATAAATGTTCATGGAGACTTAGAACTGATTATTAGACAATTAAACGGAGAACATATTGCCAACCATCGATGATTACAAGCATATAGAGATGATGTTGTTGACCTTTTGAAAACATTCACAGAATATGAGATTAAATTTTTCCCTAGAAACCAAAACATCCTTGCCAATGGTTTAGCATTTGCTGCTAGTAAATTTCTAAAACCTTATGAAAGAAAACAATACACAGTCCAAGTTAAATATAGGCTAGCAATCTCAGATAATATCAAGTATTTGCAAGTGTTTGAATGATATAAATAGATAGAGGATTTCCTACAGTCCATAAATGGGTTTTAAATGCCAAATTCAAACTTAGAGTATGAAGAAGACTACCCTACTGAGGAAAAATATTATGAATAAGAAACTCCTAACATTGCTGAAATAAATCTGTTTACTAAAGAACACCCTTAGAAAATAGAGTTGAGCACTAATTTAGAAAAAGAAGATTTTCAACTGCAGCAATCTAACACTGAGAACTTGCCAAAGGGATTGGTACCTCTAGAATAATTGTTTGAATTTAATGATGTTGCCAAAAAACCAAAAATGGAACCCAATAAAACTGAAATAGAAAATTGCAACATAGGTAGTGAATTAAAACCCAAGATGATTATATATCCAAGACACTGCCAGTTCATATAGAACTGAAATGCCTTGAGATTTTTAGAGAATTTTCTGATGTTTTTTCTTGGAGTTATGAGGACTTAAAATCATATGATATAGAGATGATTCAACATAATATACCCCTCAAAGAAAACCAGAGGCTTTTTAGACAAAAATTGCGTAGAATAAACCCTGTGCAATTACCTCTGGTTGCGAAAGAAATCAAGAAAATGTATGATGCTGGAATCATAGTCCCAGTAAGATACTCAGACTGGGTATCCAATATTGTATCTGTGAGGAATAAAACAGGAGAAGTAAGGCTTTGCATAGACTTTAGAAACTTAAACAAAGCCTCTTTAAAAGACAACTACCCCTTGCCCAAAATAGATCATATCTTACAAAGGGCAGTAGGTTCTAAAAGAATCTCTTTGCTAGATGGCTTTTCACGATACAACCAAATGCTGTTACATCCTGATGATCAACTTAGGACAACCTTTGCTACACCTTGGGGTACTTTCATGTATGTGAAAATTCCCTTTGGTTTAATGAATGCTAGTGCTACATTCCAAAGAGACATGGATATTGCTTTCTCAGAAGGGATAGGCTTGTTCATTGTGAAATATTTAGATGACATCACTGTCTATTCCAAAACAGATGAAGAACACCTTACTCACTTAAGAAAGGTCTTTTATAGATGTAGAAAGTATGGTCTATCCTTACACCTTGCTCACTTAAGAAAGGTCTTTTATAAATGTAAAAAGTATGGTCTATCCTTAAACCCCAAGAAAACTTTATTTGGCCTCCAAGAAGGTAAAAGTTTAGGCCATATCATATCTAAAGAGGGAATAAGAATAGACCCAAAAAGGATTGAAGGAATATTGCAAATCAATCATCCTAGAAAAATCAAAGAACTGCAATATTTCATTGGAAAGATTAATTTCTTAAGAAGGTTCATACCAAACCTTGCTGAATTCCTTAGAAACATAAAAAACATACTAAAAAGGGAAGCAACAGTTAAATGGACCATTGAAGCAAAGAAATCCTTTGAACTGGTTAAACAAGCACTCACTCAAGCACCAGTTCTCATTAGCCCTGATTTAAAAAAAGATTTCTTCATCTTCTCCTTTGCATCAGAACATACAGTTGCTGTTATCCTACTTCAGAAAAACATAAAATGACAAGAGTAGCCCATTTCATTTTTCAGCAAGGCTTTAAGAGATGCACCTTTGAAATACAACATAATGGAAAAACAAGCTTTTGCCTTAATCAAAGCCTTGAAAGATTTCATAGTTTACATTTTACAGTCTCACATTATTGCATTTGTCCCACACATAATAGTCAAAGACATTTTAACACATGATCCCGATGGAAAAAGAGGAAAGTGGATTGTTGTTATATTAGAATATGACTTGGAAATCAGACCCACTAAATTGATCAAAGGACAAGGACTTGCAAAATTAATGGCTGAGTCAAACCTCAAAGCCTTAGATATGAATATGACTGATTTTTTAGAAGAACAAGAAGAATGCACAACCCCTCCTGTTGAAGAAGTATTGCTGAATTCACTTTGGTAAGATGATATCTTCGATGTGCTCTTTTATCTTAATGTTCCTCCTGGTTTATCTAAGACAAAGGCAATGTTTTTGAAGTTAAAAGTTGTAAATTAATGCATTATAGATAAATGGCGATATTGGAAGAATGCTAGTGGTATATTTCTTAAATGTTTGCCTGAGAATGAGGCAGAGAAGATCAAGCATGAGTTTCATGAAGGAGAATGTGGAGGCCACCTCTATTGGAAAACAACTATCAACAAAATCCTTAGAGCTGGTTACTATTGGCCTACCCTCTTTCAAGATATCCATAAATTTGTAGTTGCCTGCCACAAATGCCAAATCTTTGAAGGAAAAAGAAAATTCTTACCCTTACCTTTGCATTATATCTCTGTTGAAGCTCCTTTCCAATAGTGTGTCCTAGACTTCATTGGTTAAATTCATCCTTCTTCATCTGCCCAGCATAAATGGATCCTCACGGTAACTGATTACTTTACAAAATGGATAGAGGCAATCCCCTCTAGAACTGCCACTTATCTAGTCATCATTAAATTCCTTGAAAACCATATTTTGTCTAGATTTGGTTGTCCTACAAATATTATCACTGATAATGCTGCTACCTTTATATCCAAGATATTGGTGTAATTTTGCCACAAATATCAAATCACACTAGGTCATTCCACGGCTTATTACCCTCAAGGTAATGGGTTGGAAAAATGCTCAAACAAAAGTTTGATAAACATCATCAATAAATTGCTGGAAGGGAATCAAAAGTCATGGCACAACAAGCTAGTACATGCATTATGGGAAGATAGGTTAACATGCAAGAAATCAATTGGAATGTCTCCCTATCAACTAGTTTATGGAGCAGATGCAAATTTTCCAACAAGCCTAGGAGTGTCATTCATGAAGCTAATCCAGGAAGTACAGTCTGAAGAAAATGACATGATAAGAAGGATATATCAGACTATACAGCTGTAGCAAACCAGAGAAGAGGTCTATAATAGAACACAATCAGTGCAAGAAAACATCAAGAAGCTATTTGACAAAAGGACAAAGGAAAATGATTTCAACATTGGTGACAAAGTGCTCAAATGGGACTCAAGAAGAGAAGACAAGGGAAAGCATTGTAAGTTTGAAAATATGTGGAAAGGCCCCTACATTATCCATTCTACTAGAGGCAACAACGTATTTTTCTTACAAGATATGGATGGAACAAAACTTTGTGGAGGTCCTGTCAACGACAGGATGCTCAAACATTATTTCCATTAGTAATGCCAAGTTTAAAGCTCTATCCATTGTATATAACGTTATCCATAGAAAAGATCAGATAAAAGTAAATACAAAAACAGAAAAACAAAGAAAAGAGGGCAGAAAAAGAAAAGGTACATCCCCATACCAAAAAAAAAAAGAGTAAGTTCTGAAAGTGCATAAGTCCAAATGCCAGTACTTGAAGAAAAGCCTTATATAGTCATAAAGCCTAATCATGACTAAATAAATTTTAAATTTTTGTTGATAGATTAGTGAATAAGGATTTTCCAAACTATCTAAACTTGGCTTATCAGTAAACTAAGATTAGATTAAGAAAAGAGATTGGTTACAAATTTCAAAGCTTGAACCAAGAAAGAAAGAGAGGGATAAAAATCAAACTCCAGATTTCAGCCTTCAAATTTTTGTGTTAAATTTCTGTAAAATAAATTCTATATGCGGACTTGTTCAAAGTATCGTTGCTCATAACAAATCAGAATGTTCAATCCTAATTTGGTTATATTTTCAATTTTCTGTTATAGATTAGAGAATAAAAATTTTTCAAATAGTTTAATCTTGACAGATAGTTAGACTAGGTAGAGAAATAAATGAGTTCATCAGCTTAATCTAAACCCTTGGTTGATATAAGTGTAGAATTTGTTTAGTTTCCTGTTTTTCAAAAGAAATGATGTCAAGGGTTAGCTAATTCAAATGCACCCAATGAAGAAAAAATGTTAGAGCAAGTAAGATGGGTAGGTAGAAGTTTGGGTTGGAATTAATCATGTTATGATTTAGATGATGAAAATCACATCTTCCAAGCAAAAAGTCATCAACTTTAATGGAGGTCTATCAAGGTGCAAGAAAAGGCACTGGTATACTTCTTCCAGAGATTTATTTTCTAAGGTTCTTGACACCTCCTAAAAATAGATGTCCTCCCCAGGTGGAGCCACTGTTATCAGCCTATATTTTACAGATTTCACTAGATGAATGTGGATTTTCTACAAGCACCTAAAGATAGCATTATTTGCCCATCAACTATCTTTAGAGGTCTCACTACCTTCATCATCCTAAAATTGACTATTTTTCACTAAATTTTCCTATCATTTTGCCTCCTCAAAAGTTTACCCTGTTGCTCTAAAGAAATTCCATTTTTTTGGGCCTAGTTCCCTCATTCATCCCTCCACTGACACCCTTAAAAACCCCTTTTACATTCTCTTAAAAACCCTCAAAAATCCCCTCTCATACATCATTCTCTCATAAAAACCCTTAAAACAATGCAAAAACCCCTTTTAAATTTTTTTATCCTAACTTTTTAACCTATTAGACCATGTCAAAACCTTACAAAAACCCTGTTTTTGTGTTAAAACCCTCCTTTTGAAAATAAAATGCCTGAAGCCCTTTTTTGCTTAAGCCCTGGCCCCCTCACTCATACAACCCTGACCTCGACCCTCTGCTATTCTCATAAGCCGTCTTCTTTCCCGACCCCCAGTACCCTCTACCCCCACAAGACCATTCCCTTTGCCTGTTCTTCAGCTCCTTCCCTCATACAAATTACGCCTCCACCCATTTTTACTTCATCCTGCTTCATCCCTCCCCGGACCATCTCCGTCGTTGATCGACCCTGATCCAATGGTCATCCCTTCACCATTCTTCAACCCGCATATAACCCAGCCCCTGCTACCCGAAAACTTGGCCACGTCACCACCTCGGCCCCACCTTCCACTCAAGTCTCCATTGCCCATTCACCTAGCGCCACTTGTCCACTGGGTCCCCTCCACCAAACTTGTACCCTGCTCCAAGATGTTGTTTGCACTGTATATCTCATCACCTGAGATCTAACAGTCCAAAGCCATATCGCGCAGTATTTTGCACTGGGTTTTAACATCCCTAGTCCATGTGAAATGGGCGGTTTTGCCCTGGACACGCGGCAGTCGTTGAGTCGTATCGCGCAGCTCCTAGCCAAAACCACTTACCGCCTATAGCCCGTGTGATAAACCGCCTTTTTTCCTCCATGCAAAAATTCAAAGTTCCCCGCCCTTACTTTCATTTCTTCATAATCCTGCCTCCGAGATCATTCCCCTGCACTCTCTGTTCCTCTGTAAATCACTCCCCGACACCAGAAACCAAAAAAATGCAGTGTTGCCCCCCCCTCCGTAGGTTTTTAAGTTAATATTTTTATTTTTATTTTGCAGGTTTAATGGTGGTGAAATACCAGAGAGTAATTTAAATGATGAATAACCTTTGGATGACGATTTGAGAGGCTAATGAAGATAAATGGGCCAAGGGTTTACACAAAGGAATTAACCCTCGATGTATCATGATCATCGATGGGTTATAAACCCTTATGCCATGGAGAAACCTTTCCTGCACACGAAAAGCAAATACTATCAGAGAAGAAATGAAGAAAATGAAGGACAAGAAGATTAGAGGGCTAATTGCAGATTAAAGGACAAAACAGAGGATTACCCCTTTAAACAGTGTTCAAAGATAAAGTTCCAAAGTTTAAAGATAAAGGAGAGATGAACAAAATAGTTATAAATCAGAAACAAAGATAAAGGCACTAAGACATAATATTAAAGCCAAATCAAGGTTAAAGGCCTAACACAGAATTTTGATGAATAAAAAAAGGCAAATTACCCAAAGACAGCTTCGAAATAACTCAACAAAGAAGCAATTACTTCTCCAAAGATCAAATTTCCACCTAAACCTGTTTTCCTTTCATAAAGGAAATTGGTAGTTATTGCACAGTCAGAGATATTTTGAAGTAGCTCAACAGTTATTACAAAGTTATTACAAAGCCTTGAAAGTCAAATATTTCAGCCAAATTAACTCAGAAGTTAAGACAAAAGTTATTATTTCAGAGTAACTCTTTTAGATATTTTTTCCTTGGGCCTTGCATGTTCTCAAAGGTCAAAAATCATTAACTCTATAATAAATAGCATTTAAACATCCTAGATTGGCAGCACCTCCTCATTTTTCATATAAATATTTCATATGAGACTCATTTCAAATGTTGGTTACTTGATGCTTATTGGACTGATTTCTGCTGTTAAGCTATTTGAGGAATGCTAGACTGGACTGAAGAAAGCTTTGAGTTGCAGAGAGCTATTGTACATGGATTATTGTAACTGGTTTTCTCATCAATAATACAAGCATGTTCACAGGATCCTTGAGCTGTATCAATGGTGAATTTTTCCTAAATTGTTATTCTTTCTCCTTATTTTTTCCATTATGTCCATTTTCTCTGATAAAGGAACAGAAGTTTTAGAGTAGGATTTGTTGTTTCAGCACCCTATTTCTATCTGTATTTCTGTATATTCATGTTTTCTTCTGCAAGGTATGATTAGAAGATTCTTAATTGCCTTCTAGTTACATCTAGCCCATGCTCCTTTGAGTAAGACTTGAGCTATTGTTTTCAAAACCTTTCTTTAAATTATGCTTACTAGAGTCTAAAACGAGAGAGGTATATGGTTTTCCCTGCCCTTTGGTCTGCCTTGGAATGTTGTTTTGAAGATTCTTTCAGAGTTGTCAAAAACAGACTAGATTATTTTTGTTTGATCTTAGACCACTCTTGTTGTTATCTTATATGTTTTTATCTGAAAGTAGTCTTTGATTGCTGGATTGTTGTCTGAAAGGTTGCTTATTAAAATTTTTCCCAAAGATATTTATGGTTTTCCTTGTCCTTTGGCTTGCTCCAAACAGTTACCTTAAAAGGATTTTCTTGTTTAAGTAGAGATAGAAGATTCTTAACTGACTATAGCTTTGCTGCCTTCACAAATTATTATTGTTTCATATCACAACCTAATCTAAAGAATCCATTTGATATAGTTAGCTTGCCCAATGAATGCCCTTGCATAGTTGATGAACAATTAAATCCTTTTAAGACTCCATAGCCCAATGAATTGATGTTTTCTTATAGTTTATTTGTTCAGTTGAAATATTCCCTCAATCAGTCACACCATTGATCCTTCAATCTATCAATTAATCCAACTAAAAAACAAAACAAGTCCTTAGAACTTCATAACCAGCCTAAAATCATAAACAAAGAACATAAAGATATATTATTTGAAAAACACCTTTATAGAGAGATCCCTCTTTGAATCCAAGAAGTCTAGGTCCTAGGATTCCGATGTGGTTCTGATGTGGCCCCTCCAGTATTTGTTCTTGCCATTCTAGCAAATTACAAGGAGCTAACAGGGGTGATTGGGTGAAGATATATTTGGCTCAACAAATATATGGTTGGGTGGAACGTGGTAGTCCCATCTCTGATTTGTATTGACATTCATTAATGAAAGGTTCATTTCCTTTGCATTTGATGAGAAAATGTACTGGTTTAAATGTGGAATATATGGTTTTTGTAATCATGGTATTTCATTCGTTATTATGCCAGTTTAAGCATGTATTTTAACAGAGATTATGTATGACTCTCCCCATGTTTTTACTTCTAAATGAGTGCAAAATGTATAGGGAAAAATTTAAGGATGCATATCTATTTGAAATTTTAGAAACCTTGGCGGACCATAGTAATTTATAATAGAATTTTTGTAAAATTTTTGATGATATTTTTGTAAAAATATCTAAAATTATGGTTATATTATATTAGTCTATATAATATATTGGTGATTTTTAAGGAAAAATAATTTCATACTATAAAACTTGGGTGAATTATTTTTAGAAAAAATGGAAATTGGCGAATATTTTTCTTGGAAAAAGTATATAAAATTAGCCCACCTATAAATATTAGCCCCTAAAATTTTACCTGATGTATCTATGGTCAAATAGATGGTATTACAACTAATGATGGAGGGTAGAAATGCTTCTTAATGATTCTCAGATAACTATGAGACCCCTTTGCTCTATTCTATTGTTTATACATGTAGCTTTCATGTTTCCTACATGATTGACGATATTCTTTTCATGGCTAGTAAGGGTCTAATTTAATCCTCATCGATATTTTTGTAAATATATCATTGTTTTTTTTTATAAATCATATCTGAACATGTCATGAAATTTTGGGCAGTGCACTGGGTTCTTGGCCCGAAAACGTGGCTCAAATCCTGAGGACACTGCCAAAACACTGGGTAATTTAGTCCCTAGAAGCTGGCATGTGGGCTTATTCATGCGTCCAGAGCCTCATAGACGTTGTCTTTCAGGCTTGTGCATGTGTCTAGAGGCCCAAAAGCTAAAAATATCAATGGGACACAGGGGTAGGATGCTTGAATGGTTGGGTTGGCTCTTTGGGGTGTTATTGTTGATGTACAAGGTCTGTGTGATGTGTTTCCATTGATTCCACTTCCTTAAGTTCACCTAGGAGGTTGAATCTGATCACAGTAGCCTCTCGTCACATGTTTACACCAATTGGCTGGTTACTTGGGTATATGTTGGAGAAGGGTGTTACATAATGAAACCCTCATAGTAAGATACCTGAAAATATTTTATAAGCATATACATTAACCACTAAATGATCCCACATAGACACCATCCAATCCATTAAACCATTCAAGTCAATTGAGACAATCATCCACCAAGGAAAAACAGATAAGGAAAACTTCCTGGCCTTTTCCCCCAAAACCATGGTTTCTTAAAAATGAATGATTACAAGACCCATCGAATTGATAAGAAATTTTAGGGAGTTTATTTTGGAGGCATACCCCATACCTAAAATATTTATAGATAATATATTAATTAAGGAACCATTAAATAAGGAAAATCCCATCTAAGGGCATGAGAAAGTACACCATCATAAATAACAACATCATGGAGGGCCATATCATCAATAAAGTCAAGGGCATGTTTTTAAAAAAAGACAGAAACATGCTTGGATTTGTCCCTTCCAATTTGTTTCTTCCTTATAGTAGCATTTGTAGTAGATCCTATGTAATAGGTATGACTTACAAATATATACATTCTTTCATATACATCAGATATGGATAATGTGGATGTTTTTTTGAGATACCTTTGGATGAAATATTTGGGTACTATTAATTTTAATTTGTAGAAGAAATTCATGAAATTTCTTCTACAAATTTTACCAGATTCTCCTGGAAGGGAGCACCGACCCCCTGCTCTCGTTTTACCAGCCTCTCCTAGAAGGGAGCTACGACCCCCTTCTCTTGTTTACCAGCCTCACCTGGAAGGGAGCTACAACCCCTTGACTGAAGGCTACAACCCTCAGCTCCACCATGGACCACGTTTCATCAATTTTCATACTGGATCCAAAAGCTTCCTTTAGAACACAACTTGCAAGCCACTTTTCATCATATTTTCAGACTGGACCCACTCCATACATTTGAGCTCAATCATACATCATCAATAGATAGAAGTAACACAGCAGAATAGATCAGACATTTGATACTTCATACTTCAGCAAACCCTAATCTTCATATGCGCTTTCCTTTCACTTATCCTGCGTATATACACGCCTTCGACCATGCAAACCCGCGTATACTTCTGTACACATTACAGAGCTAATTTTACTGCCCATACGCACTTTCTCTTCAGGAAACCCGTGTATATACGTGCTTACTCTGCGGCGAACTAGCGTATAGTTCTTCAGACATTTAGGTCATTGCAATTCTTCAGAACAGATACATCACATAGATTTTACCCTTTACTTCAGACAGATGTTCACCTCTTCTCAGATCTAATCATTCCATAAATAGATCTAGCAAATAAAAATAAATTTCAGATATAGATCCCCTTCTTCATCATTTTCTTCTTTGGTGCATCATGCATTCAGATCTATCATTCAACTGTAACCCTTTCCATTCAGATATACTTCAGAGAGAAATATTCATTCAAGCTCAGACTTCTTGCACACTCCTTTCACAATGATTTCCTTCTCCTTATATAGGTTTACCCTTTATCAATACCATGGGCCAAAACCACATTACTTTCGATGGTATTCCTGGATGGGGTCACATCGACGAATCATTACCCAATACAATGGGTCAATACCATGGTGGTTACCCCTGGTTTTACATATTTAGAGCGCTTTTTCCCATACGCGACTTGGAACATTATTACCCGCGTGCATACGCTACTTAGTCTAGACAAATCCGCGTATGCCTTGAGACATACTCTTTTCATCATTGTTCTAGCACATACTGAAATTCCTTTCATCATTACAACTGAGTTGCTCTGTAGACACATCATATCACATCAGATTTACATCATTACCAGGTCCATCAAGTCAAGAATAACTTCATCAAGTAGGTTGCCATCATCTTCATCAAGTGTTGCCATCATCTTCATCAAGTGGGTTGCCATCAAGGACAACACATTGCATCATATTGCCAACACAATCTCCCCCTTTGGCATTGATGGCAACATAGGTACTCCCCTTGCGATCATGACACCTCTTCCTACAACATTCTCTCCCCCTTTGACATCAATGGAAAAGGGTAACTCCCCCTGATACACAACCATCCTACGGACCTGTACACACTTCCACTCCCCCTTTATATTATGAATAAGGAAAATATAATGAGAACTTGGGAGAATCCCAAGCTTTTGGCGAAGATATTCAAATGCTTCACGAGGTAAAGGTTTAGTGAAGATATCAACGATTTGTTCTTTTGTACCAACATAATCAAGTTTGATATTATTTTCAACGACTTATTCATTAACAAAATGATACTTGATTGGAATGTGTTTTGTTTTTGAACGCATGATAGGATTCTTGGAGATGTTGATGGCACTAGTGTTGTCATAGAATATGGGAATATTCTCACTGAATTGTACTTGAATATCTTGGAAAGTTTGTTTCATCCAAAGGACTTGAGTACAACATGATGCCTCTCCAATGTATCCTACTTCTGCTATAGATAACGAGATTGAGGTTTGCTTTTTGCTCAACCATGATACGAGACAACTACCTAGATAGAATGCTGCTCCACTAGTACTCTTACGATCATCAACGATTCCTACCAAATATTCATATATAAAGACTTGAATAATGAGATTGTTACCCTTGGGATACCACAAGCCATATTCTTTTGTGCCCTTTAGATATCGAAGAATTATTTTGGCGGCAATAATATGTGATTATTTTGGTGATGCTTGGAATCTTGCTACTTGTCCAACTGCTTGCATAACATCTGGCTGGGAGGCTGTTACATATAGAAGACTACCAATCATAGATCTATACAACCTCTGATCCACATCCTTAGATGAGTCGTCTATGCTCAATTTGCAACCTGTTACCATCGGAGTAAGGACGGGTTTGCAATATTCCATTTTGAATTTCTTGAGAATTTCCTTGATGTACTTGGCTTGACATATAAATATTCCTTTCTCCTGTTAAGATATTTGAAGCCCTAAGAAGTATGCCAACTCACCAAGTAAAGACATATAAAACTCACTTTGCATCTTTGTAGAAAATTTCTTACTTAGTCAATCATCATTGCTACCAAATATTATATCATCCACATATACCTCAACGATTGTTAAATTATCTTTATCTATTTGTACATAAAGATAGCTATCAACAGTACCTTTCTTGAACCCTTGTTAATGTAGATATCCATCAACACGAGCATAACATGCTCTGGGAGCCTACTTGAGAACATATAGAGCCTTCTTTAAATTGCAAACATTGTCTTCTTTTTCTATTAGTAGAAAACCTTCAGGTTGTTCGATGTAAACTTATTCTTCTAAATCTCCATTCAGAAATGTTGACTTAACATCCATTTGGTAGACTTTGATTTTTCTTGAACATGCATAGGCGAGAAGCATTCAGATGGCTTCCATTCTAGCAACTAGTGAAAATGTTTCATCTAAATCAATTCCTTCCACTTGTGCATAGCCTTTGCAAACCAATCTTGCTTTTTTTTTGGTAACCTATCCATCTTCATTCAATTTGTTCCTAAACACCCATTTTTCCCAATGACATTTTTATCTTTTGGTCATGGAATAATTTATTCTTCTCGATTTGATCCAATTCTTCATTCATAGCTACAACCCAATGTTCAGTTTGGCTGGCTTCCTCAAAACTACTAGGCTCAAAGGTTGCTAGAAAAGCAACGTGAGCTTGTTGTGATGAACGATGCTGTCGACCTTCATTTATGTCACCAATGATTTGATTTGATGGATGTTTCTTTTGAATCCATTCTTTTGTTCTCCTTGAAGGAGCTGCTTGTTTTTGTTTTGGTATATCTTGATGATCATTATTTACTTCTTCCTGGTTTATAGTTCCTTCTTGTTCTATAATTTTATCTGTGTCTTTTTCAGCTTTTGTCTCAAGTTTCAAAGATTCTAGATCCTCATCATTATTCGCTAGAACAACATCTTCGTCAAATGTAACATTTATGCTCTCCACTGTCTATTTTCATCTTAGATTATAACATTTATAGGCCTTTCTTTTGCGTGAGTAACCAACAAAGATACCTTCATCAACACATGATTCAAACTTACACGAATTTTGATCTTCTCTTTTGATATAACATTTGCTTCCAAAGATTCTGAAATATTTTACATTAGCTGGTTTTCCTTTCCATAATTCATATGGGGTCTTGTTGCAATTATTTCTGAGAAGACTTTGGTTGATAATGAGGATTGCCGTATCAATTCCTTGAACCTAGAATTTTGCATCCTTCAACATTGCTCTACCCATTTCCTGTACGGTTATGTTCTTTATTTCAGTAACTCCATTTTGCTGAGGTGTTCGTGCTGCTGAAAATTGTCTTTTTATTCCATTTTCGTCACAATATTGCTAAAATAATTTGGAAGTGAATTCTTTTCCATTATCTGATCTTAGACACGTTATTTTATAATCAGTTTCATTTTCATCCAACTCCTTGTAGATATTAAAGCACTCAAATGCTTCAGATGTTTTCTTTAGGAAACTGACAGCTGTCATCTCGATATAGTCATATATCATTAACATGAAATATAATTCTCCATCTAAGCCTTTTGTTCTCATAGGACCACATAGATCAGTATGTATCAATTCCAATGGATGTGATGCAAAGTGTTCTTTTTTTTTAAATTGGAATTTTTTCTTCTTGTCGTGTCGACAGGCCTCACATAGTGTGTTGGAAGGTTTTGAGATTTTCGGCATTTTTCATACTATTTCTTTTTTGCTTATCCTGACAAGGTTGTCAAAGTTTATGTGACCCATTCGTTTGTGGAATAACCAACTTTCATCTTCTTTAGCTAGTAGACATGCTTTAGTTGCTTCATCTAGAACATATATGTCGTTTGGAGCTCAAATTGCTGTAGCCAAAATTTTACCATACCTGCCTTTCTTGATTTCACATTTTGTGGAGTTGAATAGCATTGTGTGTCCTTGATCACACATTTGTCCAACACTGAGTAGATTGTGATTCATGTTTTCAACCAATAGAACATTCTTGGCTATAACATATTTTCTTCCGAGAGTGATGATACCTGATCCTATAACATTTGAAGATCCATAATTTCCAAAGGATACAGTTCCATCCTTCTTTTATTTCAATGATACAAATTTCCTTCTATCTCCAGTCATATGTGTTGAGCAACCATTGTCAACATACCACACATCTTTGTCATTTTGAGCCTTGAGAGTGAGAGAAAAATTATCAGTCTTCTTCTTCTTCCATGTTCATTCATTTTGTGGCTTCAAATATTCTTCTAGAGGATTTTCAAGTCTGCAGTCTCTGGCTATGTGTCCAAAGTTCTGACATTTGTAACATTCCATATTATTTCTTAAATGTTCAAATCTATTGATGTTTCGTTGAGCCCTGGGAGGTTCATATTTGAAGGATCTCCTGGAATTGTATTGGTTCCTAGGGTATGTGCAATATTCTACAGCTTTATGACCAAATTTTCCACATGAATAATAATAGCCATGAAAAATATGTTGGTACCTGGATGGAAATATTTGTTGAGGAATCGTCTTCCAAGGATGTGCTTGCGAATATTGTCCAATGAAGTCTACATGCATGTCAAATCTCATAGGTTCATTGTATTTTGTTGTAGAAGGTCCTTCTTCTTCTTTGTAACCAAGGCCAATTCTATCATTGTAAGATTGTTGATTTTTGATGATTTCTTCCAATGCCCTTGATTTTTTAGCATAGTTTTGGATAGTTTTTCCCTTCTTCACTTCCTTACACAGTGAGACTACTTTGGCTTCTAATGCTTCCCTTTCTTGTTTGCTTTCTTCCAACTTCTTTTGAAGTGACTCTTCAATACATTTGTGTTCTTAAACTTCAATTTTGGGACCTTGAACTTGTTCTTCAAGAGTATTGGAACAGATATTTTCTGCCTTGAGCTATTTTATAAACTTGACTGCGTCCTTACAAAATTCTTCTATGCTCAATCCTTCTTCTTCATCGTTTAATACCTCTTGTTTATTGTGTTTGGCTATAAACAATACTCTCTCATTGGCTTCTTCTTCGATGTCATTGTATTTATCGAATGATGAGATTTCTTATTTAGAGAGAAAGTTCCTTTTGAATATTTACTTTTTGAATTTCTTAAAGCCTTTCTTTCTTTTTGAGTTGTCATCACTTCTGTTCGGACATTTTGCTATGAAATTCCCAACCTCAGCACAGCCGAAACATATCAATGGAAGTTTACCTTTGAATTTTCCCTTACCAATTTTTAGTTTTCTCGTAAAGTAAGCATATTCTTCATCTGAAATACCTTCTCCATCATCTACCTTTTCTTCACACTTGCAGGTACATGTCTTTTCAATTGAAGTTGTTTGTCATTATTTGCATTCTTAGCTGCAACGAAAGTAGTTTCTAGATGCGAAGTACCCTCTTCTTCATCAAATCTCATTTCATATGCTATGAGAACTCCATGTAATTCCTCTTTGTTGAATTTGTCCAGATTTGCACTGTATTCTAAGACCGATACCTTTGGGTTGAATATCCCTGGTAACGTTCTAAGAATCTTTCATATAACAATCTTCTCGTCAACTGGCTCTCCCAATCCTTCCAGAGTATTGGTTATTTCATCAACGTATTGGAAGTATGCAACAATGTTGCAATCTTCTTTCATTCTGAGTTGCTCAAATTTTTCTCTATAGATTTGAAGCTTTGCTTCTTTGACATTTGCGTCACCTGCATATATATTCTCAAGCTTGTCCCATAAATTTTTGGTGGTTTTACAACCCAACACTTTATGATAAGCAGATTAAATAAGTCCACTGATAATAATATTATTTTCTTTTGAATCATTTACCAAATTCTTCTTACCTTGTTCATTTGTGGTTGATGTAAATCCATTTTGAATAGTGTCCCATACTTCGTAACATTGCGCCAAGAGATGGAGCTTTCTAGAGTGCATAATTATTTTCATTGAATAGAGGTACACCATTCTTGGTATGCTCCATGACCTCCTTCCAGTTGTTAAATAGCTATTGAAGGAACCAAGCTCTGATACCAATTGTTGGAAATACTGAGAGGGGGGGTGAATCAATATTCCTTTCAATTAGAGCATTAGTTAATCTTCAATTATTATCAGTGTTTTTAAAATGATAGAAGAAAACAAAAGGAACACAAATGCACACAGTTTTTAAGGTGGAAACCCACTCCAGGACAAAAACCACCTAATGCTTTTCTAATAATTCTTTAATATTCAACTCCAATTGAAAATAAAGCTCCAACTTCCTAGAATATAGAAAATAATTCTTCTCCAGATCCCACTGGATGGATGCTCCAACACCCGATATTCTTCAGTAGTCAACTGAACGGATGCCCCAACACCCAATGAGCTACAGCTCACCCTAGCACCACCCTGCCACCTTATAGAAGAATAAAATAAGAATGGACTCTGATACCAAGGAAAATGGTCCACTTTATAATGATATAGAATGATGTATAAGAAGAAGACACACTAGACCATAAACAAAACAATGACACAACCAACTAATGATGATCCTAGACCTCCTGACACTGCCTCTTCAACTCTTGGCAGATAGACACTAGTGCAATTTTTTACAATAATGTATTTACAATGACTTAGTACAATAATACCTTTACAGTGACTGTATGCAGTGCTGCCCACTTGAAGACTTCATGTGATGAGCTTCTTGCTGCTATTCTACACCTTGGTTTCTGCTCTTGTCATGCTACCCTATGTTGCACCTTGCTTTTCTTTGCTACCCTAGAAAGTCTTGTCCTTTGTATCCCTTGACAACACATGATATAGATTTTTCTTGCCTTCTAGGAGCTCGACATTGAATCTGGTGTATCTCTATTATTTCATATGCCCAATATCTGATTTTTAGTCCTGTAGAATTCCTCTACGTCTTCTTTCCAATGCCACAGGTCTGACCCAATTTGGATTTTTCAAGAGAGGGTTATACCCAATCTCTCACAATACCCTAATTATGGAATGTTTCAGTAGAGTAAACTTGTACGGCATGCCATGTGTCACTGTTTCTTCATTTGGCTCTAAACATGATAGAGTGAAAACTAAAATCGATGCAATATCTGCCAATTTTTATATAATTCCAATCTGATACTCAGAGAGACAGTTATGACGATTTTCCCAAGGTCACTTCTTTGAGATGAATTTCAGGAGCCTGCAAAAACACTGACTTCCATAGATCATATCTCCGAAAATACTACGCACCTTGACCTAAAATTTTGATAGAAGCTTCCACAAGATTTCAGCTTTGCCTCTTAAAAGTTTCAACTTCTGAACCTTCGTAGAAAAAACGTTAGAGTGAAAATCCCATGATGACCTATTTCATATGGCGAAATCCCTTTTATAAGGAGGATATGAGGATCACAATTTATATAAATGCTTAGGTTGAGAGGGGATTCAACAAGTGAACGTGGGAGGGATTTTAGGAGCTTAAAAAATATTAATTATGAATTTTCAATGACCCATGCCACAACCCCATGGGGTTTTAGCCCACTAACTAGGGTTACAAAATTCAAACGTGAATATCTCTCAAACCATGTAGAATTACGTGGTGTGCCATATATCAATAGAAACATCTCGAAAAGAAGAAACCAAAAAAAGCATTCTTGACCTATAATATAGTAATTTGGTAGGTCAAAAATCCCATGAAATATTAGGGTAGCCCCTGGTGCTGCTTGGTTTGACATCAATGACAACCGCTGACCAACAGACCCAACCTACCAGAATTTGTTTCTCTGGGCACCCTCACATGACCTGACCCGACCTGACCCAACCTGCCCAAACACATTTCCCTGGGCGCCCTCACACGACCTCACCCGACCCTCCTTGGCTTTCCTGAATGCATTTCCTTGGGTGCCCTCACATGGCACGACCTGACCTAACCCACTCGAACACGTTTCCTTAAGTGCCCTCATGTGACCCTACCTAACCTGCATGAACACATTTGGTGCTCTCACACGACCCCAACTGACCCAACCCACCCAAACATGTTTTCCTGAGTGCCCTCACATGACATGACCCGACCCGAATCGACTTGCCATTTCCATGGGTGACCTCACATGACACGACCGGACCCGATATGACATGACATGGGCAGTCAAAAATTAGCATTTTTGATATAGCCACCCTCACACGAGTGCTCGACCTAACACAACCCACCTGAACGTCGAAGGCACGAGGGAGAAAACAGAAAATGGGTTGCACGAACGTGCAATACAAGGCACATGTGCGGTCACAACTTAGAATTTTTTATACAACCACCCTCACACGACCCAGCCCGACTCGACCCACCCGAATGTGTTTCTCTGAGCGCCCTCACATGACCTGACTAGACCTGACTCGACCTGCCTGAATGTGTTTCCATGGGTGCTGTCACATGACCCAACATGACCCGACTCGACTGGACACGTTCCTTTAGTGCCCTCACATTACCTGACCCGACCCAACTGGCCCGAACGTGTTTCCTTGGGAACCCTCACAGTACGGAACGACTAGGCTCGAACCAAACCAAACGCCTTTCCTTAGGTGCCATCACATGACCTAACCAGACCTAACCCACCTGAACTTCGAAGGCACGAGGGAGAAAATGGAAAATGGGTCACATAAACGTGCACAAGGCACACACGCGGTCACAACTAAGCATTTTTTATACGACCTCCCTCACACGATCCAACCCAAAAGCATTTCATGTGGTGCCCTCACACGAGAAAACTTAACCCGCTCAAACGAAGGGTGCATGAGGGAGAAAATGGAAAATGGATCGCACAAACATGCACAAGCAACATGGGCGGTCACAACTTAGCATTTTTTATACAACCACCCTCACACAACCCGACCTGACCTGATTTTCCCGAACATGTTTCCTTGGGAGGCATCACATGTCACAACCTGAAAGGACTGGATGTGAGCCACCTGAAAGTGTTTCCTTACGCGCAACATGACCTGACCATGACACGTTCCTTGGGCACCCTCACATGACTCGAGCCAACCCGACTCACCTAAGCGTGTTTCCTTCTATGCACTCACAATACGTCATGACCTGACTTGACCCGACCCGAACACGTTTCCTTGGGTGCCATCACATGACTCTTCCCAACCTGTATGAACATGTTTCATTAGGTGGCCTCACATGACATGAATTGACCAAACCTTACTCGACCTGCCCGAACGCGTTTCCTTGGGCACCCTGCAATGTTCCCAAATTTTATGGAACATTAATGTTTTCCATTTTCACATAGGAGATAAATAAAATGGGTAGGAGACCTATTCACTTCATGAATAGGTAATAAAAATCCTCTTGGTATGAAGGAGGATCACTTATAGAGTTGGATTTCACACCTCCATGTGTGAAAGAGGACTTTTGCAAGAAGGCTAGGTCTAGTTTGACCAAGTCAAACAGTGCAATTGCATGAGGTGGAGAGCACATTGTGGGCCAACGCAGTGGGATAGGGAGGGAAGCTTCTAGAGGAAGGAAACCCTAATGAGTGGGGTCCATTAAGAGGGAGCTCACATTGTTTAAAAGGAGGGCAAGGTAGCCATTGCGAGATATCTTGAGTCATATTCATCTTTGGTCCTTTGGACTTGCTGCAGTCTCTTGCTGTTTAGGAAGAATTGCCAAGGGAATTCCTGCTTAGGATTTCCTCTCCTTCTTGAGTAGCTCTTGGAGGATTTCACTCCATTCCCCATATTTAGACATTAAGGTCAAGTATCATCATTCTACATCAGCACAGTTTCAGTTGGAGATTGTGCAGTGTTGCTGGGTGTTGCTGGGGAGGTTTTCTACAACACCATCCTTGGCTATTTTTTCAGAGGAGGGAGCTTCCATCCCTTTGGGAGATTAGAAAATGAGGTTCATGAGTTTATTCCACCATCATTGGCACTAGGCCAACCACTTACCATCACTGGCAGCGCAGTCCCTCTCTTAGACAACATTATTCTTGGAGAGCATTTGCTGTGAGGGATTAACAGACATTTGGAGGGTGAGATCTTAGGTGAAAGGATCATCCTTTCACTTCAGATTTCCATTGGAGGAGGCTATTTCAGATTTTAGATCATATTCGGCCATCTCCTTCTATTTTTTTTATGAGTTGCTACTGCTACCCAGCAACTCTGGCATTATTGTATTTCCCCATTTTGTACACGTATTGTAGCCAATCCTTCCAAGGATTGTTGTACTATTGTTTTCAGGGGTTGAGAGCTTGCTCCCCCTAATTTACTAAGCTATCATTGATATATCATTGTATTTTCATATTACATGTTGCAGTGACTACTATTGACAGCGCTGCCATAGCTAGGGCATATTTATATAGCAGTGTTTGGTCACCTTTTGTGTGCATGTTTTATTGAGGCTTTCCTTGCCTAGCTTCAGTGAGTGATTCTTCAAAGCATTGTACTCTATTTCTGCTATATTACACATTGTTCAGCTATTTTCATCTTCATGTGCCATGGCTCATTAAAATAATGCTGAGGATTCCTTGTATGTTCATACAATGTTGCAGCCCCATTCTTTGGGCAATTTCTGAAGGGAACTAGGTGTGGGAGGCTTGTCTCACCACCCTAGAAGGATTTCTTTGATCCCAATTCTTGGATTTTGGTCGTAGACACATTTTTCTAAGGGATACAAGTCTTGGTATCAAATCCTGCTGCCTCCATTTATATAAAATACATTTTCCAGCCATGGATTGCTTTCTATTCAAAAAAAGGAACATTACAGTGGTATCAGAGCACCTTTATTGGCTCAGCCTGTGGCTTTCAAGCCCAAGAAAGAAGAAGAAGAATATGTTGAAGAAGATGAGCTTGATCTCATCTATTTTCGGAAAAAATAAGAGCCTCCCCAAGGAGGAGAAGCAAAGAGGAGAAGAGGAAGGTCCATGCACTTCCTATTCTCAAAAAGAAAGCAAGCATGGGAGATGCTTGGATCATCAGGTTCTAGATCAATACTTGAGTGAGTATAAATCCCATTCTGCAGCATTCAGGTGAGCTACAACATTCCCACATTTTATTCAGCAGAAGGAGGAGAGAAAGCCCTATGGAAAAAGAGAAATCAAAGGCAATAGGTTTCTATTGTCTACATTTGATGGGGACACTTAAGCTAGAGCTTGGGTTAATAATATAGAGGCATTTTTCTTGCTACATCCAGTGGAAGAGAAGAAGCAGTGGAGATTGCAGCATTGCACATGGAGGATGAAGCCTCTGTTTGGTGGTTAAAACCCTTGGTCTATTCAAGGGTGAGTTATTTTACAGAATTTGCTCAAATGTTGATCCAAACCTTTGACAGAGAAAGGACAAAGGAAAATAAAGTCATATCACCATGGGAGGAGGATTGCACCAACACTGTTACAACTTTGGAGGAGCAGCCTTCTACATCTATGGATGAGGTAGCCATGGCATTGGAGGAGACAACTACTGCAGCCACAAAAGAATACCCCAACGTTCACCAAGGTATGAGTGAATTTCCACTTTTCATTTTAGGAAATAATTTAAAGGAATGTGGAAACTCACATGTAGAGATCCAAGAATCTACACACTTTGCTATTTTAGAGCACCATGATTGCACTTCGCTGTGCAATGGGTTCAAAGAGGAGATGGACCCTCATCCTCATGTAGTATTTATGAGTCTCATTCAGCCCTTGAGGTTGGGATGTGAACCATTGTAGGATGAAACAAACCATGGCACCTCCATGAAGAACAATGAAACAAACTTTGAACTGAAGGATGAAACAACTGCTACACCATTGGGGGAATTAGCAGCACTGATAAACATTGATGGAGAGGAGAGGTTAGCTCCATCATACTTGAATCCTCATGGATTAAATAAAGTCATGGGTGAGAGGTCTCCAAGGAGCTACATTCCAATCTTCCATGGAATGTAAGAAAGGTGATTTGGTATGGGAGGATGGTAGCCCTCATGGGAGGAGTACGAAAGGAGTAAAAAGAAGAAGACATCCACAAGGAGCTGAGTGGGTGTGGATGAGAAGCAAGAGGATGAGAAGCAAGAGGCTGACTTGCCACTTGCAAATCTATGATACAAGGCAGCAAGAGGCTTGGCTGCATTGGCTCCTCTTGAAGGAGTTTGGCCATCACTTGGTGTACCCCTTTTCCAGCAGGATGGGAGTAGAGAAGAGGTGGCAGGATGTTTACATCATTGAGCAGCAGAGAGTAAGGATACATGGAGCTGACATGGAATATATATTAGTCATGGTACCTTCATCACAAGAGCCTTTTTGCATGAGCTCACAACACTGACACTTGGGAGCAGGGTCACATACAGGGATCCATCTATCATATTACTTCCAGCTTATGGTAAGAGTCTTGTGTTTACATTTTATGATCTACATGCTCTTATCATTTTTTTGCAGTGCATGGCTCCTCAAAGGGGCAGATTTTTCATGTTGCTCCATGAGCAAAGTTGGGCCAAACCGTATGATGGAGACAACCATCTTTTACATGGCCTTGGGAAATTTTTTTTCCATTCTACACATGTTCATCTGATTCATATAATTATCATTGTATTTCAAAACATTTTTCCTTGTACATTTCTTAAGCAGCAGTTGGAAAAACTGCGTTATGCACCCTTGGGAGACTGTTGGTACTTTCCAGCACCATATGAAACCATCAGTACTTCATCTATTTTGATGATGATCATGTTTCCATTTGCTGATATTGTCCATATTATTATTGGGAGCATGATTAGCGAATTGAAACATGATTTGAATGTGTCTTTGAGGGGAGATGATCCCCATAGTTTATCCATTGCATGTTCTAGTGGGAACATGAGGGGAGACATTGCCACCACAACCACCTATTTTCATTATTTTGGGGTGGGCCATGAATTTTATGATGATATCCATCCATTGTATATATATGGTAATGTATTTGATCTTGTAGTACTGATTCACTCATCTATTTACTATCCAGTAGTAGAGGTGATATTTGTTGTACAATACTTGCCATGTTATTTTTTGTAGCTGCAGTGGATAAGATTGCGTTGTAATCCTATGAGACATTGTTTGTACCTTGATGCAAAAGGTATAACCTATAGAACAAATTTCATTGGGGTATTATATGATGACCATGTCCTACTCATCATGGATGGAATGTCTTGGGCCAGCCGGATTATTATTGAAGGAGAGATCCTTGGAGGATTGCTCTTCATGTTGCCACTTGAGGGCAATATTTTTGCAGCCCATGATCAGCACACACTCTAAAATTATCATAAGTGGAGAGGAGGAAAGCATGGGGCAAGCTATGAGGCTTTCTATATTCATATTTGCAGCCCACCTTCATTTCCGGAGCTCAAGGTGGAGGGATATTTCTATGACTTGCCATGTTGGGAGGCAACTTATGTTGTATGGATGATTGCTTGGGGATGGGAGATTCATATGGGGATGATGAGTCCCATTATATATCAGATCTCATGCTTTAAGGATGCCCTTATATATCCCATTGTTTCCTTCATGGATATTTGTTTCTACATGACAGCTATTTGGGGATTTTCACCAATAGCTGGATTGCATATGTTGGAGGGACATCTTGGACACTTGATTGATGATATGGCATCCATTTTTCAGAGGATTTCATCGTGTATGGATGCTACAGGGAGAATAAGGGAAAATTTATCAGTCTATCCTTGCACTTGCTTGAGGAAAAGCAATCTTTCAGAGGGGATGACTGTAATGTTCCCAAATTTTATGGAACATTAATTTTTTCCATTTTCACATAGGAGATAAATAAAATGGGTAGGATACCCATTCACTTCATGAATAGGTAATAAAAATTCTCTTGGTATGAAGGAGGATCACTTATAGAGTTTGATTTCACACCTCCATATGTGAAAGAGGACTTTTTCAAGAAGGCTAGGTCCAGTTTGACCAAGTCAAACAACGCAGTGGCATGAGGTGGAGAGCACATTGTGGGCCAGCGCAGTGGGATAAGGAGGGAAGTTTATAGAGGAAGGAAACCCTAATGAGTGGGGTCCATTAAGAGGGAGCTCACATTGTTTAAAAGTAGGGAAAGGTAGCCATTGTGAGATATATTGAGTCTTATTCATCTTTGGTCCTTTGGACTTGCTACAGTCTCTTGTTGTTTAGCAAGAATTGCTGAGGGAATTCCTGCTTAGGATTTCCTCTCCTTCTTGGGTAGATCTTGGAGGATTGCACTCCATTGCATATATTCAGACATTGAGGTCAAGTATCATCCTTCTACATCAGCACATTTTCAGCTGGAGATTGTGCAGTGTTGCTGGGTGTTGTTGGGGAGGTTTTCTACAACACCATCCTTGGCTAGTTTTTTAGAGGAGGGAGCTTCCATCCCTTTGGGAGATTAGAAAATGAGGTTCATGAGCTTATTCCACCATCTTTGGCACCAATCCAACCACTTACCATCACTGGAAGCACATTCCCTCTCTTAGACAACGTTATTCTTGGAGAGCATTTGTTGTGAGGGATTAGCAGACATTTGGAGGGTGAGATCTTAGGTGAAAGGATTGGCCTTTCACTTCATATTTCCATTGGATGAGGCTATTTCATATTGCAGATCATATTTAGCCATCTCCTTCTATTTTTTTTATGAGTTGCTGCTCCTACCCAGCAACTCCGGCATTATTATATTTCCCCATTTTGTACATGTATTGTAGCCAATCCTTCTAAGGATTTTTGTACTATTGTTTTCAGGGGTTGAGAGCTTGCTCCCCCTCATTTCTTGAGATATCATTGATATATAATTGTCTTTTAATATTACATGTTGCAGTGCCTACTATTGACAGCACTGCCATAGCTAGGGCATATTTATATAACAGTGTTTGGTCACCTTTTGTGTACATGTCTTATTGAGGCTTTCTTTGCCTAGCTTGAGTGAGTGATTGTTCAAAGCATTGTACTCTATTGATGCTATATTATACATTTATCAACTATTTGCATCTTCATGTGCCATGGCTCATTAAAATAACGCTGAGGATTCCTTGTATGTTCATACATTGTTGCAGCCCATTCTTTGGGCACTTTCTGAAGGGAACTAGGTGTGGGAGGCTTGTCTCACCACCCTAGAAGGATTTATTTGATCCCAATTCTTGGATTTTTGTCTTAGACACATTGGTCTAAGGGATCCAGGTCTCGATATCAAATCCTGCTGCCTCCATTTCTGTAAAATACGTTTCCAGTCATGTATTTCTAGTTATTCCAAAAAGGGAACATTACATGCCCTCACATGACCCGATCACAGGACCCAACCCAAACCTGTTCCTTGGGTTCCCTCACACTTCTGAAGCTTTGTTCCTAAATTTTAGACATTCGAGGCTTTTCTCCTAAATGTTTCACTTCTGATGCCTTTCCCAAATGTTGCACTTCCGATGCTTTTCTCCTAAACTTTGAACTTTTGACACATTGTTCCTAAGCTTTGCATTTCCAACACTTTGTCCTGAAACGTCGTTATTCTGATGATACCCATAAATGTTGTTATTCTGACGATGCTCCCTAAATGACGCTAGAGCGACGCCTGTTGGCAGGATTAAAAAAATTAAGAAAAATTAGGGAACTTCTTGAAAATACGTCAAAAATGTCAGAAAATTGACCATATGTACTAGTGAAGGAAGGATCAAGCAAGGAAGAGAAGGAATTTTGCAACTAAAATAATATTCTTTGCAGGTATTTATTTTCATGTATGATTTCCTTGCTAGATATGGAATGCATGGTATTGCATGTGGTTATTTTCTGTCATGGCATTGGTTTTTTGAGGTGTGACAGTGTTTCTAGCCTAGCCTTGCCATTTCTGGATAGCCATGGTGTTGTGGAGTTCTCATGTTTTGTTTTAACTAGATTTATGGATGGATTCAAAGCTTCGTGAGGTGGATATATGAATGACGTGACATAGAATCAATTAATGTGATTCCTTGGTTTAGATCCTAGTGATACGGGTTTGGATTTCAGTAAATCCTGAGAGGTGAGTGCTCTCCATGAAGCCAAGGAATATCGGGTTGGGATATATAGTAAATCATGGAGAGTATGTCTCGGTTTAGGGCATAGTGATCCCCGATTTAGACTATGGATTGGAGTAAAGCCTCAGAGACTAGGATACATGAAAATTCCTCATGTTGTAGGTAGAGAGAATCTGGTGGCATCCATGCTTGTGTTGTCCTAGTGATAAGGTGCAGATCACGGTAAATCCAGTTATGACATGTTTATTGAGTTGGCCAAGTGATCTGGTGAGGATCACAGTAAATCTTGATTTCTATTGATGAGGGTGAGGTGGTTTAGCCTCAGGATTCCCTAGTTGTTTTTTCTAGTTTGAGTCCCACATTCATGCTTAGAATATGGGATGGGGGTTGTTATCCTCCTGTATTTTACAGATTTCATTAGATGACTGTCGATTTTCTACAAGCACCTAAAGATAGAATTATTTTCCCATCAGATATCTTTAGAGGTCTCACTGCCTTCATCATCCTAAAATTGACTATTTTTCACTAAACTTTCCTATCTTTATGCCTCCTCAAAATTTCACCTTGCTGCTCTAAAGAAACTACATTTTTTTGGGCCTAATTCCCTCATTCATCTCTCCACTGACACCCTTAAAAAACCATTTTCCCTTCTCTAAAAAACCCTTAAAAATCCCCCCTCATACATCATTCTCTCATAAAAACCCTTAAAACAATGCAAAAATCCCTTTTACATTGTTTTATCCCAACTTTTTAACCTATCAGACCCTGTTAAAACCTTACAAAAACCCTGTTTTTGTGTTAAAACCTACCCTTTACAAATAAAAGGCCTTAAGCCCTTTTTCGCTTAAGCCCTGGCCCCCTCACTCATACAACCCTGACCTCGACCCTCTGCTATTCTCCTAAGCTATTTTCTTTCCCGAACCCCGGTCCCCTCTACCCCCATAGGACCATTCCCTTCACCTGTTCTTAAGCCCCTTCCCTCATACAAATTACGCCTCTGCCCCTATTTACTTCATCCCGCTTCATCCTTCCCCAGACCATCTCTGCCATTGATTGACCCTGATCCAATGGTCATCCCCTCACGATTCTTCATCCTGCATATAACCCAGCCCTCGCTACCCGAAAATTTTCCAACATCACCACCCCAGCGCCACCTTCCACTCAAGTCTCCATTGCCCATTCACCTAGAGCCACCTGTCCACTAGGTCCCCTCTGCCAAACTTTCACCCCACTCCAAGATGTTGTCTGCACTGTAGATCTCATCACCCGAGATCTAGTGGTCCAAAGCCATATCGCGTAGGATTTTGCACCAGGGTTTAACAGCCCCAGTCTACAAGAAAGGGGCGTTTTTGCCCTAGACAAGCTGCAGTTGCTGAGTGGTATCGGGCAGCTCTGAGCCAAAACCATTTACTGCCTATAGCCCACGCGATAAACCACTTTTTTTGCCTCAGTGCCAAAATTCAAATTTCCTCGCCCTCGCTTGCATTTATTCATAATCCCGCCTCTGAGATCATTCCCCTGCACTCTCTGTTCCTCTGTAAATCACTCCCCGACACCAAAAACCAAAAAAATTAAGTGTCACCCTCCCCTCCATAGGTTTTTAAGTTAATATTTGTTTTTATGTTGCCGGTTTAATGGTGGTGAAAGCCCGGAGAGGCCTTTAAATGATGAACAACCTCTGGATGATGATCTGAGAGGCTAATGAAGATAAATGGGCTAAGGGTTTACACAAAGGAATTAACCCTCGATGTATCATGATCATCGATGGGTTAGAAACCCTGCCTGCACACAAAAAGTAGATATTGTCAGAGAAGAAATGAAGAAAATGAAGGACAAGAAGATCAGAGGGCTAATTGCAAATTAAAGGACAAAATAGAGGATTAGCCCTTTAAATAGTGTTCAAAGATAAAGGTCCAAAGTTTAAAGATAAAGAAGAGATGAACAAAATAGTTATAAAGCAGAAACAGAGATAAAGGCACTAAGACATAATATTAAAGCCAAATCAAGGTTAAAGGCGTAACACAGAAGTTTGATGAATAAAAAAAAGGCAAATTACCCAAAGAAAGCTTCGAGATAACTCAACAAAGAAGAAATTACTTCTTCAAAGATCAAATTTCCACCTACAACATGTTTTCCTTTCATAAAGGAAATTGGTAGTTATTGCATACTCAGAGATATTTTGAAGTAGCTCAATAGTTATTACAAAGTTATTACAAAGACTTGAAAGTCAAATATTTCATCCAAATTAACTCAGAAGTTAATACATAAGTTATTATTTCAGAGTAATTATTTCAAATATTTTTTCCTTGGGCCTTGCATGGTCTCAAAGGTAAAAAATAATTAACTCTGTAATAAATAGTATTGAAACACCCTATATTGACAGCACCTCCTCATTTTTCATATACATATTGCATATGAGCTTCATTTCAAATGTTGGTTACTTGATGGTTATTGGACTGATTTCTGCTGTTAAGCTATTTGAGGAATGCTAGATTGGACTGAAGAAAGCTCTGAGTTGCAGAGAGCTATTATACATGGAGTATTGTAACCGGTTTTATCATCAATAATACAAGCATGTTCACAGGATCCTTTAGCTATATCAATGGTGAGGTTTTCCTAAATTGTTATTGTTTCTCCTTATGTTTTCCATTATGTCCATTTTCTCTGATAAAGGAACAAAAGTTTTAGATTAGGATTTGCTATTTCAGCACCCTATTTCTGTCTGTATTTATTTATATTCACGTTTTCTTCTGCAAGGTCTAATTAGAAGATTCTTAATTGCCTCTAGTTACATCTAGCTTGTTATCTTGGAAATGGTTCAATAGAGTGAAACGAAGGAAATTTTGGTGAGCCCATGTTCCTTTGAGTAAGACTTGAGATATTGTTTTCAAAACCTTTCTTTAAAGTATGCTTACTAGAGTCTAAAACCAGAGAGGTCTATGGTATGCCCTACCCTTTGCTCTGCCTTGAAATGTTGCTTTGAAGAGTCTTTGAGAGTTGTCAAAAGCAGATTATATTATTTTTGTTTGATGTTAGACCACTCTTGTTGTTATCTTATATGTTTTCTTATCTGAAAGTAGTCTTTGATTGCTAGATTGTTGTATGAAAGGTTGCTTATTAAAAGTTTTCCCAAAGAGAATTATGGTTTTCCATATCCCTTGGCTTGCTCCAAATAGTTACCTTAAAAGGATTTTATTGTTTAAGTAGAGCTAGAAGATTATTAACTGACTATATCTTTGATGCCTTCACAACTTATTATTGTTTCATATCACAACCTAATCTAAAGAGTCCATTTGATATAGTTAGATTGCCCTATGAATTCCCTTGCAGAGTTGATGAACAATTAAATCCTTTTAAGAATCCATAGCCCAATGAATTGATGTTTTCTTACAGTTTATTTGTTCAGTTGAAACATTCCCTCAATTAGTCACACCATTGATCCTTTAATCTATCAATTAATCCAACCAAAAAACAAAACAAGTCCTTAGAAATTCATAACTATCCTAAAATCATAAACAAAGAACATAAAGATATATTATTTGAAAAAAACCTTTATACAGAGATCCCTCTCTAAATCTAGGAAGGCTAGGTCCTAAGATTCCAAAGTGGTTCTGATGTGGCCCCTGCAGTATTTTTTCTTGCCATTCTAGAAAATTACAGGGAGACAACATAGTGGCGACCATACTGGGGACATTAAGTAATAACATTTCAGACTCACTCAAAACTTAGAAAACCTCATTAGTCTAAAGATGAATCAAGTGTCAGCCAAGAATGGTTCCTGATTGTTGATGGTGGACAACAAACAATCCTACAAAAAAAGTAAAAATACTCCACCTGGTGACTCCACTAATTTTCCATTTACTCCACTGGGAAACTTACCCTATCATGAAAACATTACAACAAAACCCAGTCAAGAATACTATATGGATCAAATATCTCTTTTACAGTTTGGTTTGTGTCCTAAGACTGTTATACTTTTGAAAAACCTTTCTGACTTGTTGGGTCCAAAATCCTGGCTTCTAGAAGAATCTATACTGGATCCCATCCTGGCCCAAATCCTCCTGCAATAGTTGACAATCTTGAAAGAATTCTTAGGAAGTCTCCTACACCTAAAAACCCAACTATTGATAGACCAATCCATAGAGAAATTTCTTTCCCTAAGAACCTTAAAACTTGCAAAATACCCAAGTTGACTTACCTCATATAAAAAACTTATCTAGAACCAAGTCACAAAGTGATATAGACCAGATAGACCTTGAGCTTGTAGCCTCACAAAAAAGTAGTAGTAGGGAAGACTCCCCTTCCACTCCTCTGGATTCCCATTTTCTACATAAATTTGGCTTCTCACATCCTTAACCTGCTCAAAATCACTTAGCTGGTCCAAGTACCTCAGCTACACCCACCCATACATCCACTTTTCAAACCACTCCACTTCATCAACTTCCTCCACTTGTTAACCCCCCATTGTTTCCACAAGTTCATATCATGGAAACGTGGTATGCTCCCTTAGTCCTTCCTCTACTTCTAGTTGCTCTACCACAAGACTATCTGTCCAAGATTCCATTATATGATGTTAGTAGTTCTACTACAACTCAAAAACATGTGGATAGAATGACTGACTACTTTGATAGACAAGAAATATATGATGAAACTATTAAACTTAGAATGTTTTCTCAAATCTTAGGGGGAGAAGCAATAAAATGGTTCAAAGGCTTAGCCCCTAATAGTAGTAATGACCTACATGATTTTCACTAACTGTTCCTAAACAAATGGGAAGTCAAGAGAAATCCCCTCCAAATCCTATCAGAATACAATGACCTTAAAAGAAATGATGGAGAGAGTGTCCAAGATTATTGCACTAGATTCAATAGTGTTTATAATGCACTCCCTCCACAAATGAAACCCCCATAAGGCTTAGCCTTAATGAAGTTTCCTGAAGGGTTGGACCCAGACATGTGTTATCAATTAAGGGAGAGAGAACCCCTCACATTAGAAGATATATAGAAAGGGGTAGTAAGTGTAGAAGCTAACCTAAATGCCAGAAGGGCTAGATTGAAAGCAGAGAAAAAGGTTACCTACAAAGATGAAGCTGGACCCTCCACATCGGACTCCAAAATTGATAGTCAGGTTATAGCCATGGAGATGATGATGGAAAGAATAAACATGAATGAGAGGGCTTATCCTAAAGAAAACCAAATAGCTCCTCAAAACAAAAATCAAAATAAGAACCAAAAATTTAGAAGGAATCCCTCTTAAATTAGACAAATTGGCCCTGATCAGCAAGTTAGACCTCCTTTCCAACCAAATTACGCTAATGAGGATGAGGGAGTGAGTGAAGAAACAGAGGGAAATCACATAAAATTATTGGGAGTAAACAATGAGGATATTGTTTTCCTTAATAAATAAGAACAAGGAATATTTGCACCCTATGATGAGGAAAGCCCAGAGTCTAAAGAATAAAAACAAGGCTTTAAAAATTCTATAATGGAAGTGCACAGACAATATGACCTTAGGAGTAAGAATAATAAAGACATTCCCAAGAAGAAAACCTCTAAAATTTCTGCTAGAAACAATTCTGAAAATATTTCTAAAAAGATAGCAGAAGATAATAAAACAGTGGCTAAAAGTTCTGATAAAAGAAACAGAAAAAAAACCCAAATTTAACAAACATAGTGGTGACCAAAGTAGCACTAGCACCTCAGCTAATGCTCCTAGTAAAACTATTTTAATTGTTATTCATAATAAAAACCAGCAAGTTGAATTTGCTGAGAAAGCAGTGACCAACAAAGCTGATCTAAACATTTTCAAAACTCACATACCTTTCAACATAGAGGGTGAAATTGCCAAAATCAAGATCCCTGTCCCTCTTACTGAATTAGTCACCCAAGATGTATATAAAACCCAACTTTTGAGAGCTTTAAACATAGGAGAACAAACTAATTCTGTCAATGTGATTGATGACAAGCCTGAGCTTCTGTTTGGACCAGAAGTAGAAGGGAAATTTCAAGAAGGAGGTGTTCCTCCCTCTTATGTCAGTCTAAACATCCATGATAAGATTTTACATAATTCCATGCTTGACTCAGGAGCCTCCCATAACCTTATGCCTAAAGTAGTGATGGAGAGACTAGGCCTTGAGATAACTAGACCTTACAAAGGTTTATACTCTTTCGATTCCAATAGAGTTAAATGTCTATGCCTGACCAAATATTTATGTGTCAACTTATCACAAATACCAGCCAAGAGCTTAGTGATGGAAATTTTAGTGGCTAATATCCCTCCTAAATATGGCATGCTTCTTTCAAGGTCATGGGGTGCTAAACTCCAAGGTACCCTGCAGATGGATATGACTTATGCAACCATCCTTGTATTTAGTAAACCAAGAAGACTATTTAGGGAAACACACATGAAATACATGGTTAGTAGTCAAGAAAAACCAGACAACTCCCCAACTTATTATATTCACACTAACCTTGACTCATTCATTATTTACAATGATGAAAATCTTAATGAGCAAGAAGAAGTAGATGACCAACCAAAAATTGAAAAGAGGGGAAAGGGAAAAAAATCCAAAACAATTTTCTAATTCAGAAAATTACAGCAAACACAAGGAAGATCCTAGGCAACAAATCATTCACCAACATAGTGTTTTCCATAAGAAACAAATAGAAAATCCTCAACACAATGGAAACCATGAGGAACAAGACAAAACTGAACATAGTGCAGACCCTAAAAAACAACGTAATGATAGCTAAAAGGAACAAACCAAAGAAGACAGAAATGACTTTAATGAAAAATATGAAATTGAACCTCTTTGGAGTATGAGTTTTGATGGGTATTTTAGTAAAACTAGTTCAGGAGCAGGCATATGGGTACATAACACAAAACATAATCATGCTGAGGGCCATTCATACAAACTAAACTTTCAATGCACAAACAACATAGCTGAATATGAAGATCTCCTCTTAGGATTGAAATTATTGAGACAATTAGGAGCCAAGAGGATAAATGTTCATGGAGACTTAGAACTGATTATTAGACAAGTAAACAGAGAACATATTGCCAAGCATCGATGATTACAAGCATATAGAGATGATGTTGTTGACCTTTTGAAAACATTCACAGAATATGAGATTAAATTTTTCCCTAGAAACCAAAACATCCATGCCAATGGTTTAGCATTTGCTGCTAGTACATTTCTAAAACCTTATGAAAGAAAACAATACACAGTCCAAGTTAAATATAGGCTAGCAATCTCAGATAATATCAAGTATTTGCAAGTGTTTGAATGATATAAATAGATAGAGGATTTCCTACAGTCCATAAATGGGTTTGAAATGCCAAATTCAAACTTAGAGTATGAAGAAGACTACCCTACTGAGGAAAAATATTATGAATAAGAAACTCCTAACATTGCTGAAATAAATCTGTTTACTAAAGAACACCCCTAGAAAATAGAGTTGAGCACTAATTTAGAAAAAGAAGATTTTCAACTGCAGCAATCTAACACTGAGAACTTGCCAAAGGGATTGGTACCTCTAGAATAATTGTTTGAATTTAATGATGTTGCCAAAAAACCAAAAATGAAACCCAATAAAACTGAAATAGAAAATTGCAACATAGGTAGTGAATTAAAACCCAAGATGATTATATTATCCAAGACACTGCCAGTTCATATAGAACTGAAATGCCTTGAGCTTTTTAGAGAATTTTCTGATGTTTTTTCTTGGAGTTATGAGGACTTAAATCATATGATACAGAGATGATTCAACATAATATACCCATCAAAGAAAACCAGAGGCTTTTTAGACAAAAATTGCGTAGAATAAACCCTGTGCAATTACCTCTGGTTGCGAAAGAAATCAAGAAAATGTATGATGCTGGAATCATAGTCCCAGTAAGATACTCAGACTGGGTATCCAATATTGTATCTGTGAGGAATAAAACAGGAGAAGTAAGGCTTTGCATAGACTTTATAAACTTAAACAAAGCTTCTTTAAAAGACAACTACCCCTTGCCCAAAATAGATCATATCTTACAAAGGGCAGTAGGTTCTAAAAGAATCTCTTTGCTAGATGGCTTTTCAGGATACAACCAAATGCTGTTACATCCTGATGATCAACTTAGGACAACCTTTGCTACACCTTGGGGTACTTTCATGTATGTGAAAATTCCCTTTGGTTTAATGAATGCTAGTGCTACATTCCAAAGAGACATGGATATTGCTTTCTCAGAAGGGATAGGCTTGTTCATTGTGAAATATTTAGATGACATCACTGTCTATTCCAAAATAGATGAAGAACACCTTACTCACTTAAGAAAGGTCTTTTATAGATGTAGAAAGTATGGTCTATCCTTACACCTTGCTCACTTAAGAAAGGTCTTTTATAAATGTAAAAAGTATGGTCTATCCTTAAACCCCAAGAAAACTTTATTTGGCCTCCAAGAAGGTAAAATTTTAGGCCATATCATATCTAAAGAGGGAATAAGAATAGACCCAAAAAGGATTGAAGGAATATTGCAAATCAATCATCCTAGAAAAATCAAAGAACTGCAATATTTCATTGGAAAGATTAATTTCTTAAGAAGGTTCATACCAAACCTTGTTGAACTCCTTAGAAACATAAAAAAACATACTAAAAAGGGAAGCAACAGTTAAATGGACCATTGAAGCAAAGAAATCCTTTGAACTGGTTAAACAAGCACTCACTCAAGCACCAGTTCTCATTAGCCCTGATTTTAAAAAAGATTTCTTCATCTTCTCCTTTGCATCAGAACATACAGTTGCTGTTATCCTACTTCAGAAAAACATAAAATGACAAGAGTAGCCCATTTCATTTTTCAACAAGGCTTTAAGAGATGCACCTTTGAAATACAACATAATGGAAAAACAAGCTTTTGCCTTAATCAAAGCCTTGAAAGATTTTAGAGTTTACATTTTACAGTCTCACATTATTGCATTTGTCCCACACATAATAGTCCAAGACATTTTAACACATGATCCCAATGGAAAAAGAGGAAAGTGGATTGTTGTTATATTAGAATATGACTTGGAAATCAGACCCACTAAATTGATCAAAGGACAAGGACTTGCAAAATTAATGGCTGAGTCAAACCTCAAAGCCTTAGATATGAATATGACTGATTTTTTAGAAGAACAAGAAGAATGCACAACCCCTCCTGTTGAAGAAGTATTGCTGAATTCACTTTGGTAAGATGATATCTTCGATGTGCTCTTTTATCTTAATGTTCCTCCTGGTTTATCTAAGACAAAGGCAATGTTTTTGAAGTTAAAAGTTGTAAATTAATGCATTATAGATAAATGGAGATATTGGAAGAATGCTAGTGGTATATTTCTTAAATTTTTGCCTGAGAATGAGGCAGAGAAGATCAAGCATGAGTTTCATGAAGGAGAATGTGGAGGCCACCTCTATTGGAAAACAACTATCAACAAAATCCTTAGAGCTGGTTACTATTGACCTACCCTCTTTCAAGATATCCATAAATTTGTAGTTGCCTGCCACAAATGCCAAATCTTTGAAGGCAAAAGAAAATTCTTACCCTTACCTTTGCATTATATCTTTGTTGAAGCTCCTTTCCAATAGTGGGTCCTAGACTTCATTGGTTAAATTCATCCTTCTTCATCTGCCCAGCATAAATGGATCCTCACGATAACTGATTACTTTACAAAATGGATAGAGGCAATCCCCTCTAGAACTGCCACTTATCTAGTCATCATTAAATTCCTTGAAAACCATATTTTGTCTAGATTTGGTTGTCCTAGAAAGATTATCACTGATAATGCTGCTACCTTTATATCCAAGATATTGGTGTAATTTTGCCACAAATATCAAATCACACTAGGTCATTCCACGGCTTATTACCCTCAAGGTAATGGGTTGGAAAAATGCTCAAACAAAAGTTTGATAAACATCATCAATAAATTGCTGGAAGGGAATCAAAAGTCATGGCACAACAAGCTAGTACATGCATTATGGGAAGATAGGTTAACATGCAAGAAATCAATTGGAATGTCTCCCTATCAACTAGTTTATGGAGCAGATGCAATTTTTCCAACAAGCCTAGGAGTGTCAGTCATGAAGCTGATCCAGGAAGTACAGTTTGAAGAAAATGACATGATAAGAAGGATATATCAGACTATACAGCTGCAGCAAACCAGAGAAGAGGTCTATAATAGAACACAATCAGTGCAAGAAAACATCAAGAAGCTATTTGACAAAAGGACAAAGGAAAATGATTTCAACATTGGTGACAAAGTGCTCAAATGGGACTCAAGAAGAGAAGACAAGGGAAAGCATTGTAAGTTTGAAAATATGTGGAAAGGCCCCTACATTATCCATTCTACTAGAGGCAACAACGTATTTTTCTTACAAGATATGGATGGAACAAAACTTTGTGGAGGTCCTGTCAATGACAGGATGCTCAAACATTATTTCCATTAGTAATGCCAAGTTTAAAGCTCTATCCATTGTATATAACGTTATCCATAGAAAATATCAGATAAAAGTAAATACAAAAACAGAAAAACAAAGAAAAGAGGGCAGAAAAAGAAAAGGTACATCCCCATACCAAAAAAAAAAAGAGTAAGTTCTGAAAGTGCATAAGTCCAAATGCCAGTACTTGAAGAAAAGCCTTATATAGTCATAAAGCCTAATCATGACTAAATAAATTTTAAATTTTTGTTGATAGCTTAGTGAATAAGGATTTTCCAAACTATCTAAACTTGGCTTATCAGTAAACTAAGATTAGATTAAGAAAAGAGATTGGTTACAAATTTCAAAGCCTGAACCAAGAAAGAAAGAGAGGGATAAAAATCAAACTCCAGATTTCAGCCTTCAAATTTTTGTGTTAAATTTTTGTAAAATAAATTCTATATGCAGACTTGTTCAAAGTATCGTTGCTCATAACAAATCAGAATGTTCAATCCTAATTTGGTTATATTTTCAATTTTCTGTTATAGATTAGAGAATAAATTTTTTTCAAATAGTTTAATCTTGACAGATAGTTAGACTAGGTAGAGAAATAAATGAGTTCATCAGCTTAATCTAAACCCTTGGTTGATATAAGTGTAGAATTTGTTTAGTTTCCTGTTTTTCAAAAGAAATGATGTCAAGGGTTGGCTAATTCAAATGCACCCAATGAAGAAAAAATGTTAGAGCAAGTAAGATGGGTAGGTAGAAGTTTGGGTTGGAATTAATCATGTTATGATTTAGATGATGAAAATCACATCTTCCAAGCAACAAGTCATCAACTTTAATGGAGGTCTATCAAGGTGCAAGAAAAGGCACTGGTATACTTCTTCCAGAGATTTATTTTCTGAGGTTCTTGACACCTCCTAAAAATAGATGTCCTCCCCAGGTGGAGCCACTGTTATCCTCCTATATTTTACAGATTTCACTAGATGAATGTGGATTTTCTACAAGCACCTAAAGATAGCATTATTTTCCCATCAGCTATCTTTAGAGGTCTCACTACCTTCATCATCCTAAAATTGACTATTTTTCACTAAAGTTTCCTATCATTTTGCCTCCTCAAAAGTTTACCCTGTTGCTCTAAAGAAATTCCATTTTTTTGGGCCTAGTTCCCTCATTCATCCCTCCACTGACACCCTTAAAAACCCCTTTTACATTCTCTTAAAAACCCTCAAAAATCCCCCCTCATACATCATTCTCTCATAAAAACCCTTAAAACAATGCAAAAACCCATTTTAAATTGTTTTATCCTAACTTTTTAACCTATTAGACCATGTCAAAACCTTACAAAAACCCTGTTTTTGTGTTAAAACCCTCCCTTTGCAAATAAAATGCATGAAGCCCTTTTTCGCTTAAGCCCTGGCCCCCTCACTCATACAACCCTGACCTCGACCCTCTGCTATTCTCATAAGCCGTCTTCTTTCCCGACCCCCAGTACCCTCTACCCCCACAAGACCATTCCCTTTGCCTATTCTTCAGCTCCTTCCCTCATACAAATTACGCCTCCACCCATTTTTACTTCATCCTGCTTCATCCCTCCCCGGACCATCTCCGTCGTTGATCGACCCTGATCCAATGGTCATCCCTTCACCATTCTTCAACCCGCATATAACCCAGCCCCTGCTACCCGAAAACTTGGCCACGTCACCACCTCGGCCCCACCTTCCACTCAAGTCTCCATTGCCCATTCACCTAGCGCCACTTGTCCACTGGGTCCCCTCCACCAAACTTGTACCCTGCTCCAAGATGTTGTTTGCACTGTATATCTCATCACCTGAGATCTAACAGTCCAAAGCCATATCGCGCAGTATTTTGCACTGGGTTTTAACATCCCTAGTCCATGTGAAATGGGCGGTTTTGCCCTGGACACGCGGCAGTCGTTGAGTCGTATCGCGCAGCTCCTAGCCAAAACCACTTACCGCCTATAGCCCGTGTGATAAACCGCCTTTTTTCCTCCATGCAAAAATTCAAAGTTCCCCACCCTTACTTTCATTTCTTCATAATCCTGCCTCCGAGATCATTCCCCTGCACTCTCTGTTCCTCTGTAAATCACTCCCCGACACCAGAAACCAAAAAAATGCAGTGTTGCCCCCCCCTCCGTAGGTTTTTAAGTTAATATTTTTATTTTTATTTTGCAGGTTTAATGGTGGTGAAATACCAGAGAGTAATTTAAATGATGAATAACCTTTGGATGACGATTTGAGAGGCTAATGAAGATAAATGGGCCAAGGGTTTACACAAAGGAATTAACCCTCGATGTATCATGATCATCGATGGGTTATAAACCCTTATGCCATGGAGAAACCTTTCCTGCACACGAAAAGCAAATACTATCAGAGAAGAAATGAAGAAAATGAAGGACAAGAAGATTAGAGGGCTAATTGCAGATTAAAGGACAAAACAGAGGATTACCCCTTTAAACAGTGTTCAAAGATAAAGTTCCAAAGTTTAAAGATAAAGGAGAGATGAACAAAATAGTTATAAATCAGAAACAAAGATAAAGGCACTAAGACATAATATTAAAGCCAAATCAAGGTTAAAGGCCTAACACAGAATTTTGATGAATAAAAAAAGGCAAATTACCCAAAGACAGCTTCGAAATAACTCAACAAAGAAGCAATTACTTCTCCAAAGATCAAATTTCCACCTAAACCTGTTTTCCTTTCATAAAGGAAATTGGTAGTTATTGCACAGTCAGAGATATTTTGAAGTAGCTCAACAGTTATTACAAAGTTATTACAAAGCCTTGAAAGTCAAATATTTCAGCCAAATTAACTCAGAAGTTAAGACAAAAGTTATTATTTCAGAGTAACTCTTTTAGATATTTTTTCCTTGGGCCTTGCATGTTCTCAAAGGTCAAAAATCATTAACTCTATAATAAATAGCATTTAAACATCCTAGATTGGCAGCACCTCCTCATTTTTCATATAAATATTTCATATGAGACTCATTTCAAATGTTGGTTACTTGATGCTTATTGGACTGATTTCTGCTGTTAAGCTATTTGAGGAATGCTAGACTGGACTGAAGAAAGCTTTGAGTTGCAGAGAGCTATTGTACATGGATTATTGTAACTGGTTTTCTCATCAATAATACAAGCATGTTCACAGGATCCTTGAGCTGTATCAATGGTGAATTTTTCCTAAATTGTTATTCTTTCTCCTTATTTTTTCCATTATGTCCATTTTCTCTGATAAAGGAACAGAAGTTTTAGAGTAGGATTTGTTGTTTCAGCACCCTATTTCTATCTTTATTTCTGTATATTCATGTTTTCTTCTGCAAGGTATGATTAGAAGATTCTTAATTGCCTTCTAGTTACATCTAGCTTGTTATCTTGGAAATGATCCAATAGAGTGAAACCAAGGAAATTTTGGTGAGCCCATGCTCCTTTGAGTAAGACTTGAGCTATTGTTTCAAAACCTTTCTTTAAATTATGATTACTAGAGTCTAAAACAAGAGAGGTATATGGTTTGCCCTGCCCTTTGGTCTGCCTTGGAATGTTTTTTTGAAGAGTCTTTCAGAGTTGTCAAAAACAGACTAGATTATTTTTGTTTGATCTTAGACCACTCTTGTTGTTATCTTATATGTTTTTATCTGAAAGTAGTCTTTGATTGCTGGATTGTTGTCTGAAAGGTTGCTTATTAAAATTTTTCCCAAAGATATTTATGGTTTTCCTTGTCCTTTGGCTTGCTCCAAACAGTTACCTTAAAAGGATTTTCTTGTTTAAGTAGAGATAGAAGATTCTTAACTGACTATAGCTTTGCTGCCTTCACAAATTATTATTGTTTCATATCACAACCTAATCTAAAGAATCCATTTGATATAGTTAGCTTGCCCAATGAATGCCCTTGCATAGTTGATGAACAATTAAATCCTTTTAAGACTCCATAGCCCAATGAATTGATGTTTTCTTATAGTTTATTTGTTCAGTTGAAATATTCCCTCAATCAGTCACACCATTGATCCTTCAATCTATCAATTAATCCAACTAAAAAACAAAACAAGTCCTTAGAACTTCATAACCAGCCTAAAATCATAAATAAAGAACATAAAGATATATTATTTGAAAAACACCTTTATAGAGAGATCCCTCTTTGAATCCAAGAAGTCTAGGTCCTAGGATTCCGATGTGGTTCTGATGTGGCCCCTCCAGTATTTGTTCTTGCCATTCTAGCAAATTACAAGGAGCTAACAGGGGTGATTGGGTGAAGATATATTTGGCTCAACAAATATATGGTTGGGTGGAACGTGGTAGTCCCATCTCTGATTTGTATTGACATTCATTAATGAAAGGTTCATTTCCTTTGCATTTGATGAGAAAATGTACTGGTTTAAATGTGGAATATATGGTTTTTGTAATCATGGTATTTCATTCGTTATTATGCCGGTTTAAGCATGTATTTTAACAGAGATTATGTATGACTCTCCCCATGTTTTTACTTCTAAATGAGTGCAAAATGTATAGGGAAAAATTTAAGGATGCATATCTATTTGAAATTTTAGAAACCTTGGCGGACCATAGTAATTTATAATAGAATTTTTGTAAAATTTTTGATGATATTTTTGTAAAAATATCTAAAATTATGGTTATATTATATTAGTCTATATAATATATTGGTGATTTTTAAGGAAAAATAATTTCATACTATAAAACTTGGGTGAATTATTTTTAGAAAAAATGGAAATTGGCGAATATTTTTCTTGGAAAAAGTATATAAAATTAGCCCACCTATAAATATTAGCCCCTAAAATTTTACCTGATGTATCTATGGTCAAATAGATGGTATTACAACTAATGATGGAGGGTAGAAATGCTTCTTAATGATTCTCAGATAACTATGAGACCCCTTTGCTCTATTCTATTGTTTATACCTGTAGCTTTCATGTTTGCTACATGATTGACGATATTCTTTTCATGGCTAGTAAGGGTCTAATTTAATCCTCATCGATCTTTTTGTAAATATATCATTGTTTTTTTTTATAAATCATATCTGAACATGTCATGAAATTTTGGGCAGTGCACTGGGTTCTTGGCCCGAAAACGTGGCTCAAATCCTGAGGACACTGCCAAAACACTGGGTAATTTAGTCCCTAGAAGCTGGCATGTGGGCTTATTCATGCGTCCAGAGCCTCATAGACGTTGTCTTTCAGGCTTGTGCATGTGTCTAGAGGCCCAAAAGCTAAAAATATCAATGGGACACAGGGGTAGGATGCTTGAATGGTTGGGTTGGCTCTTTGGGGTGTTATTGTTGATGTACAAGGTCTGTGTGATGTGTTTCCATTGATTCCACTTCCTTAAGTTCACCTAGGAGGTTGAATCTGATCACAGTAGCCTCTCGTCACATGTTTACACCAATTGGCTGGTTACTTGGGTATATGTTGGAGAAGGGTGTTACATAATGAAACCCTCATAGTAAGATACCTGAAAATATTTTATAAGCATATACATTAACCACTAAATGATCCCACATAGACACCATCCAATCCATTAAACCATTCAAGTCAATTGAGACAATCATCCACCAAGGAAAAACAGATAAGGAAAACTTCCTGGCCTTTTCCCCCAAAACCATGGTTTCTTAAAAATGAATGATTACAAGACCCATCGAATTGATAAGAAATTTTAGGGAGTTTATTTTGGAGGCATACCCCATACCTAAAATATTTATAGATAATATATTAATTAAGGAACCATTAAATAAGGAAAATCCCATCTAAGGGCATGAGAAAGTACACCATCATAAATAACAACATCATGGAGGGCCATATCATCAATAAAGTCAAGGGCATGTTTTTAAAAAAAGACAGAAACATGCTTGGATTTGTCCCTTCCAATTTGTTTCTTCCTTATAGTAGCATTTGTAGTAGATCCTATGTAATAGGTATGACTTACAAATATATACATTCTTTCATATACTTCAGATATGGATAATGTGGATGTTTCTTTGAGATACCCTTGGATGAAATATTTGGGTACTATTAATTTTAATTTGTAGAAGAAATTCATGAAGATATGGTATAAAAATAAATAAATTACATTACAGGATATTTCTATTAAGAACCGAGCAGAGACTATGGAGGTAGGAGAAAAAATATCTAACAACATTGACACATCATATGATGATACTTTTATGGTCGAAAACCAAACACAAACATCAAACCAAGTACTAGAAAAAGAACTAGACACCACTCAAGCACCATTAGTGGAGGTACCATACAAATATCTAGACACCACTCAAGCACCAATATTAGAGGAATTAACGAAAGATATTCCATTAGTTAAAGCTTCATCATATCACCACCTACATCACCCAGCAAGAAATCAACAATCAAGGTGGAAATGAATTATCAACAAGGAAAACAACCCCTGGACGACAGATAAAGAGGTGCGCCAATCCATCCATAACTCATCAACAAAGAGGAAACACCAAAAGAAAATTCCAGATCAAGCAAGTGAGGCACCGACTAGATCGAGTGTTCACATATCTCTGGGATGGATAGATGCACTGGAATTGTACCAGTGGACTACTTTTTTGAGCAGATCACATTATTTGTGTTCTTCTGATGTTTCAAGGACGAAACATACTTAAGGGGGGTGGAATGTAGTATACTTAGGGGGGATAATATGAGCTACAAAGGGAGGTGCCAAAGGGAATATCATAATGTAATAATGATGAATAAATGGGCCATAATTAATAATAAAAAAGTGGTTAATTTGTATAATGTGAGGTACCACAAGTATTTAGGAAATAATGTGATAAGCCCATATTATTTTATGTACGGTATTGAGAGACCCATGGTATTTTAATTATGAAACCTATATAGAGGCTAGATACTCTCCATTGAGGGATGCCAAGGATTATTTTATTGAAAAGCATTGGCTAGCTTGGGGACTGATATCCTTCCTTAAGGTATAATTGTATGGTGTTACCCTACCTCAAGTGTTTTATCATTAATAAAATATTTTATTTTTGTCATATATTGTGTGATTTCTGGGGCATATTTTTCATTTTTATATTTTTAGGTCAAATCTATTACAATCTGGGCTAATAGATAAACTAGCAAATGAACCCAAAACTTTATGTGTGGTTAGTGGAATCAAGTCTATATTAGGGTTCCAATACATGAAACATAGATAATTTCCAATTGAGTTGGTAGGGGAAGAGTTTTAGTTTATAGAGACATCATCGAAAGGTAGATCTAACACCATGTCAGAAGGTCGAGGTCTACCAGTGAGGCAAGTTCCCATATCCCCATCTGAAATAGGGAATGAATTTTCCATGGAAATGTGTCTATCACTCATTTTAGAAATATATTTAAAAATTGGAGAATGTGCCTCATGGCCAGTGAGAAGCTTTGACTTATATGGATGAAGGGATACATCCTGCATATTAGACAACATTGTCTAAATGAAAGACAAAGTTACATAGTGGAATAACATATTTCGAAATGTTTCCAATGATATATGGCATGCCTTATAGAAATATTTTTTTTGGATTTTTTATAACCCATTTGGATATCTTAATTTTGAATTCATTTTTACATTGGTTACCTAGCTGAAATGGAAACATAATATATATGGTTGGAAAGGTTATTTTGAGAGCTTTCCAATGATATATGACATGAATTCTAACTTCTCACAATTGAGGAGACATTATTTTTTGAATATTCATTATATATTCTACCAGTTGGCCCAACTATTAGACAAGTCAAGCCAACCAGTGGGAAAGTCAACTCTAACCCAACATCCAAAGCACTAAAAAAAGGAGATGAGGATGAGGTTTTTACCCACTTTCTCAAGAAAATCAGTTATTTTCTAGGGAATGAAGGGTAAATTATGAGTTTCATACGTCATGAACCAAGGGGAAAAGAAATGAAGCCAAGTAGGAGGAATTTTTATGGTATATATTTGGTATGCTACCTAGGTTGTAAAATGGGTTTTGTGCACACTTTTTGGGAAGGTTTTTTGGTTATGGTTTGAATTAAGTTGAACTCTAATGTGATAGAGGAAAAATTATGGAGGAAAAGTTTCAACCCTATTGGAAACAAAATTTTAGCCCTATTGGAGATCAATTTTCTTCCTTATTCGAGGCCGAGTTTCAACCCTGTTGGAGGCTAAATAGTAGCCCTATTAGAGGCTTCATTTATTCCCTATTGAAGGCTAAGTTATAGAACTATTGGAGGCCAAGTTGTAGTCCTGATTAGAGGTTTAGTTATAGAACTATTGGAGACCAAGTTGTAGTCTTATTTAAAGGATGAATTATTGAGATGTTGGAGGTTGAGTCCTAGTTCGAGGCAAAGTTCTAGACTAAGTTGTGTATAAGCCTCCAAGATGGTATACTTTCTTTGAACGAATTCCAATCCTACATGTTGTCTCTTGAATAAATATAAGTTGGTCTTATTGAGGATAGGTGTACCCATATTCTTAACAGGATTGAGCCTACAACCTTTGTAAGATGGTGCTTACAGAAGATTGGTTTCCTCACAAGTAGTTATAATAAATTGAATATTGTTTAGAAAACTTAAAAGTGTTTCTTTTTCAACTTTAGATTTTCACTTTAATTTATGGGTTCATGTATAGATTTGATAATTGATTATGTGATGAAATTCCAGTTTTAAGATTAATTGTTAAAAGTAACTGAATACTAATTCACCCCCCTCCCAGTATTTCCAACAATTGGTATTAGATAAGGGTTATTCAAGAACATTATAATACATGTAAGAAGATATTATAGGGGGCATGGCTAGTTGAGAATGCTCATTTAAAATTCCTTTGTTCGATGGAACAATTTTTTCCTTTTGTAATGAAAGAATGAAACCCCACTTGATGTCTCTTGGTGGTGAAGTTTGACAGTCTATTTTAGATGGATATAAGGCCACAAACTTCTCCTCTAGATGACCAAGTCTAGAAAAATGATCATGTATCCAATGAAAAAAGCTACGAATACATTTTAATCATTTTTTAGGTTCGTAATTTGTTAAAGTTATGTAGTATGGTTCAGTTGAAGAAATTTGGGACAAGATTGTAAAAAATTGTGAAGGAGATAAAGTAAAGAAGGAAAAGCTTTAGAGTTTTTGGAGATAGTTTGAAAGCTTGAAAACAGATTATGAAGTAGATGTTGCTTCTTATTTTCTTTGATTGGATGAAGTGGTTAATTCTCTCAAAGGAATCAGTGAAAAATTTGAAGAAACAACAGTCGTTGAAAAAAATTGAGGTCTCTTCCTTTCTGTTTTCATGCTAAAGTATCTACCATAGAAGAATTATAGGATTTGGAGAATCTAAAAGTAGAAGAGCTTCAAGGAATTCTCATTGAATATGAAATGAGGACAAGAAACTCATCACACAAGGAAGCAACATTTAAATAATCTAAGAAATCAAGAAAATGTAGGTCTATTCATGACTACTCCAATGATGAATCCAATATAGAAATGGTTTAGCTAGTTATAAAACTAAAGAAAATATACAAATAAAATGGTAAGTTTCCTCTCATCTATTTTAATTGTGGTAATATAGGACATTTTTCTGCCAAGTGTTCTTTCAAGGAATATAATTATGATGATGAAGAACCCATAAAATTGGTCTTGAGAGGAAAATATTCAAAACAAAAAAATATCTACTCCAAAATGGGTAATAAATTCTTAAAATAAGAGAATACTATTCTGATGATGTTGTAAGAGAGATCCTATTTTTAGCCACAGATGTAGAATCCAACATAGAAAAATTAGAAGAGAAAAAGGAAAAAAACAAAAGAAGGTGTTGAAGGCATAGTGGATCTTAAAGCAAAAATCATAAATGCATTAGAAGAGTTTGATGAACTTAGTAAGAAGAACAAAAGACTATATAAGGAAATAATATTCATCAAGAGTGAAAAAGAGGAAGCTAAAAGAGTGGAAGAAATGTTGAATAGTCACCTAAAAGGAAAGGAAGAAAGCTCTGAAAAGCTTGTAGTATATTTTATCTCGTTAAGGAAAGAGATAAATAAGGTAAAAAAAAACATGAAAATATCTCAAACACTAGATGCTATTCTCATTTGTAAAATAAAATCATCTGGAATGTCATATGGGTGAGAATTCATATAAAGAAGATGAAAATCCCAAGTAACTAGAAAAAGAAGTTGAATAAAGGAAGCTCCAGTCCCAACAAGAGCAAGGAAAAAATTTGGGACGAGTTTGGAAGCATTGCTACACCAAAATGTTATACTGATGATTTCAAAATTCCCATTTGCAATGCAGGTAGAAATATGATAAGGGATAAGGAATAACAATTTTATCCAAATTAGATCAACTCTAGAAGAAATTTTCCATTAAGGAATTCATACATAACTAGGCATCAAACTATTTTTGTGGGTCTTGTTTTTTATGAAAAAAAAATTGATGTTAAGCAAGAGAGTGTAAATATTATAATTATTATGACAAAGGTTCTCACCAAACCTATAGGAATAAACTTATAGAGAAAATAATCAAAGATATTGATGACTTCAATAACACAAATCATAATTCATTTTCTCCAACAAAAACAAGGGAAGGAGTTTGGAAGAAAAAACAAGAAGAATCACCAATAGAAAAATGTTTATTGGTTATGTATCCTTGAAACAATCAAAGTCAATGGTATGTTGATAGCAGGTGTGTTGAATTTTGTAGCTTGGGCACGTACTTCTACACAGGGCTTGTGTTTAGGTTTGTATAAGTCACCCACATCTCCTTAGAACACTTGCTCTAGGCTTAGCAAGTTATTGATGTAACTGATCTTAAGTATAACTTAGGAAAATTACCGATTAATATGTTGGCTTATTGAGCTGAAATTAAACTTAATAAATGTAAATTAATTTACTTTAGTGAATAAGTTTTAATATTAACCATTTATTTTAAGTGAAGCAATATTTAATATTGGTCATAAATCATTTTTAGATTAGGGTTATGGTTTTAGCTCAATGTAAAGTTATAAAAGCAAATCCGAGGAGGAGGATAAGACACACTACAACAACACTAGCCTTGGGAGGAGGAATGTGATACTCTAGCATGCCGAGTGTAAGGAAGGTGAAAGGACCAATGATGGATACATATCCAGATCAGTCACGGAAGATTTAAGGAAATATATAGGGCTTGATTAGGCAGATAACTCCAAGTTTATTGATGTATATTTAATTCCTTAGTTGTTGAGATTCAACAAGATGATGATACTAGTGAAAATTAAGCACCTACACTAGGTGGGGCCCACGGGCTATTTTTAGGCAATATGTCTATTTTTATAATTTGGATCAAAGTCTATTTTTAGTGGTAATATATTTATAGATGGTTGAGAAAATTATATGGATGGATGGGTATCTATTTTTGGAATGCATGTGTGAAGTTGTTTCGTGGGATGCATGTCTAAAAATAGAATGCATGTCAATTATTGTTATCTCTTAACAATAATTAGACAATAAATAATAATCTATTCTCTTGAAGCACTTGATTTCAGTTAACTGATGTGGCAAACCAATTAATTGAAGGAATTTCGAGTTCAAAGGTTGGTTAGTGGGACATGCTAGTGGACTTCATTGTAACTGAGTGATACAAAGTTTTAACAGAGTTGGATGTGTAGTTATGTGAGTTGTAAAGTAGTTTAACTCAGTTAAGTGAGTTAAACTCGGTTGTGCTAGTTGTAACTAGTTGTAACTAAAGATACAGTAGTGAGAGATCAGTGAATTAAATATTAAATTAATTCACATCGAGTGATCTCACATGAAACCGAAGATTTACTATTGTTAACTACATTCATGTCATATCCAGTGGAGACCCAGCTGAGAGATAGGTGAAAGGGACAGTTTGACTATCGGTTGTGACTATAGTGGGTGCACACTTGCAACCAAACACACATTGGAGACGCCAATTAGGATTGTGCAGTCAAGGAAAGGCAAGATCAAATTCATTTAGGGATTGTGATCAACAGGGATTGCACAGTGGAGGCAAGCTGTCAAGAGGCAATAAATTGGTGCATGTTTATGCCAATTTTTGTATGACAGTGTGAGACAATTGTATATTGTACTGAGAGCTCTTCGAGCAGAAATTTGTATGAGAATGTTTCATGATCCATGATATCTACATAATATATTATAGTGGCGTTTTTAGCTTTATTATTTCCTGGTAAAAACATCTATGTTATGTGTGAGTGATTTTCCTTCATGTGTTTGCAATTGGCAATTAAATTTCCGCAAAGATTTAAGTAGAAGGATTATGTATTTAACAGTGGCATATAATTGTTAGAACATGAGAATCTGGAAATACATAATTGTATTAAAATTTCTACATGGTATCAGAGCTAAGAATATTTCAATATTGAAGCAATAGCTAAGTTTTTTGGTGGAAACAATTTGAATTTGCTGCAAGAATTTCTTGGTGCGATAGTTGAGTAAACATCGAAATGGCTTTCAATGGTTTGCGGTTAGAGTATACAATCAAGGGCAACTCGAAATAAATTTCATGGAAGGATAGGATGGAGGTGTTGCTTGAAGATAATGTCTTGAAGTAATTCATCATCATTGATGTTCCTAAGCCCACTTCGACGGATGTTGCATTACTTGAAACCTAGCAAAAGAGAGTAGCGAAGACGAGAAGGATTTTGTTGGAAGGTGTGAGAGACCATATTGTATCAAGCCTTCATGGGAAAGCCACTCCATTTGCAATGTGGAAGGCCTTGACGGATCTTTTCCAAAGCAACAGTGACCATAGAAAATTGGCACTGAAGGATAAACTCAGAAAGATAAAAATGGAAAAGGGTGACAATATTCCTAAGTATCTCACAAAGTTTGTCCAATGTCGGGATGAAATAGGGAGTGTGGGAATCATGGTTGCTCATGATGATTTGGTGAGTTTAGATCCCTTGGGACTTCCTAAGAGTTGGCATAGTTATCAAGACTCTGTGAACGAACGAGAAAAAATTCTGGATTGGGAACAACTGTGGTCAAATCTAGTGTAGGAGGAGTTCAAGCAGAACACCAAAGATGGCTCTTCATCAAAGCATGATGATGAAGAGGATTGTGATTTGGCTGCCAAATCAAGGAAATGGAAGGGGAATAAATCCCATTCAAAATCTAAGGCTAAAGGCAAGAAGCTGGATTTGTCCAAGGTGAAGTGTTTTCACTGTCACGAACATGGGCATCTCACGACTAACTGCCCACAGAAAAATAAGAACAAGAAGGTTGCTGTAGCTGTAGCTGGTGAGGCCCGTGCCTCACAATCTAAAATTGATTTCTCTTTGATTTCATGTTTGGTTTCAAGTGCAATGGGATCGATGTGGTATCTTGATAGTGGTGCTTCCTTCCACATGACGGGAGATAAGGATATTTTTAGTGACTTGGAGGAGAAAGATCTCCAAATCCATATAGAGATGGGTGACGATGGGTGATACCATGGAACTGGAATTGGTAACATTACCTTTGAGAGGGAGTCAGGTAAAAAATTTCTGTTGAAATATGTTATGCATGTTCCAGGTCTAAAGAAAAACTTGGTGTTAGTCGTGATGTTGGATGACAGAGGTTATGACATTGTTTTCAACGATGGAAAATCTTTCCTGCAATATAAAACAACGAGTCAAACCAAGAGGATAGGGATTCGAGTCAATAATATCTACAAGCTAGAGGTAGATGGCTGCGCTGAAATGGTGGGAAAAGAAGAAGAAATGGTGAGCTGGAATGAGGGTGAATTATGGCATAGGCAATTGGGCCATCTTTACCATGGCTCCTTGAAGATTTTGCAACAGATTTCTGCTAGACTTACCAAGGGCACACTTGCGCAGATAGATCAGTGCAAGGGATGTAGTATGGGTAATTTTGTGAAGACCACTTTTCATGAAAAGGAAAATCTTGCTTCAGTGATCCTAGAGAGAGAGTTTACACAGACGTGTGTGGACCATTATCAGTTGCTTCAACAACAAAACACATGTATTATGTTATTTTTGTTGATGACTATTCTCGTAGATGCTAGTTCTTCTTCATGTAAAAGAAGGATCAAACATTCTCAAAGTTCTGTGAGTTTAAAGCATTGTTGGAGAAAGAGTCGGGGAAGCAAGTGAAGGCTCTGCGAAGTGATAATGGTAGTGAATATATCTCAAACTAATTCAAATACTTGTGTAGAAAAAAAGGAATTCGAAGGGAACTCATAGTGCCTCATAACTCACAACAAAATGGGGTCACGGAAAGGAAGAATAGAACGATCGTGGGTGCTCCATCAGCTATGCTACATGATCAGGGCATACCATTGCACTTGTGGGTGGAAGCATGCAACATTGCGCTTTATGTGCAAAACCATTGTCCTCGTAGAGTACTTGGCATGAGTACTCCTGAAGAATCTTTTACCGGTAAGAAACCGAATGTTTCTCACTTTAAGATTTTTGGCTCATCTATTTATGTGAATGTGACCATGAACGACAAGAAGAATCTAGAGCTGACTGTTGAAGTTGGGATCTTTGCGGGGTACACAGAAACACCCCATAATTATTGTGTGTATATGCCAAATAGTCAAATGACTGTGGTACGATGGGATATAAAATTCAATGAAGAGAAAGCCATGAAGTTGTCGCTTGAGAGGGAGATATACTTTCATGCACAGGAGGAACTGCTTGTTCCCAAAGATGAGTCTCTAGATGTGGATCAGCCACAGGAGGAGGTTCATGGAGTGGAGGAGTACACTCATGTAGATCCAAACATCAGAACTGGCAGAAGGAATACCACAGAAGCTCAGAGGTTGAAGCTTGATGTGACATAGAATTTAGGAGTTCATACTTCACAACTAGACAAAGACAGTCTCCTAACCGATTCACTAGATACATGGATCTCATGAGAAAATGTATTGTGAATGAGCCATATTCCTTTCAGGAAGTAGTGCAGGAGCCCACATGGGTAGATGCAATGGTGGAGGAGTATGACTCCATTGTCAGAAATAGTGCTTGGGAAATTTTTCCAAGGCTAGTTGATAAATCTGTCGTAGGTTCAAGATGGATCTACAAGGTAAAGCAAGCTACTGATGGGAGTGTTGAGAAGTATAAGGCAATATTTGTGGCCTGAGGCTTCTCAAAGATTGATGGGATTGATTATGAAGAAACCTTAGCACCTGTTGCCCAGTATTCTTCCACAAGGACCATTCTTTCTCTCTCAGCGTAGATGGGCTGGCACATTCATCAAATTGATGTGAAGACTACATTCCTTAATGGGATCATTGAGGAATAAGTGTACATTGAGAATTCTGAAGGATGTGAGATCTTTAGTAGCGAGTCGCATGTGTGAAAACTCAAAAGAGCGTTGTATGGGCTGAAGCAAGCACATCGTGCTTGGTACACTCAGATTGATAACTATTTCACTGGACTTGGCTTCACCAAGAGTGAGGCAGATGAAAACCTATACCATATTGTGGTGGAGGGTAAGATTTTAATCATTGTTCTTTATGTTGATAATTTAATACTAACTTGTGATGAGTAGATGATACACTCATCCAAGGAGGACCTTGCAAAGAAGTTAGAGATGAAGGATATGGGCCTCCTTCACTATTTCCTTGGATTGGAAATATGGCAGTGAGAAGGTGAATTGTTTGTGTCTCAAGGAAAGTATGCAAGGGAGATACTCAGTAAGTTTCACATGGAGGGCTGCAAAGCCATGGATACTCCTCTTCTAGTAAACTGGAGGAAAGAGGATGCTACATCTAGAGAGGTAGTGGATGCTACTGTTTATAGAAAGTTGGAGGGTTCGCTCATGTATTTAGTTAATACAAGACCAAACATATGCTATGCGATGAACCAGCTTAGTCAAGCGATGGTTAAGCCTACCAAGCTCTTTTGGAAGGTAGGAAAGCATGTCCTGAGATATCTTAGGGGCACATCTGAGTATGGCTTATGGTACAGATAGAAGGATGAGGTGAAGTTTCATGGCTTCACAGATGCAGATTGGGTAGGCATCCCAACGGATAGAAAGAGCACATCAGGAGGGGTCTTCAGTATCAGATCTACAATTACTTCTTGGTATAGCAGGAAATAGAGATATGTGGCACTTAGTTCAATGGAAGAGGAATACATGGCAGCAAGTCAAGCTGCATGTGATAATATCTAGATGAGGAAGATCCTGGTTGGTTTGTTTGGTTCTAATTTAGATCCTACAGTGATTCATTATGATAATCAGAGTTGCATTAAACTCTTTATTAATCATGTGTTTCATGATAGATCTAATCATATAGATATCTGGTATCATCATATCAGATATTGTGTGCAGCAGAAGATCATGTTGCTTCAGTACATTCCTACGGAAGATCAAGATGCATATATTCTGACGAAGACACTCACCAAGAGAAAATTCGAATACCATAGAGACATGATTAGGGTGAAGGATAATCCCTTTCTTGTTGAGAGGGAGTGTTGAGATTCAAGAAGATGATGATCCTGGTGAAAATTAAGCACCTACACTAGGTGGGGCCCATGGGCTATTTTTAGGTGATATATCTATTTTTAGAATTTGGATCAAAGTATATTTTTAACAGTAATCTATTTATAGATGGTTCAAAAAATTATATGGATGGATGGGCATCTATTTTTGGAATGCATGTGCGAAGTTGTTTTGTGGAATGCATGTCTAAAAATAGAATGCATGTCAATTATTCTTATTTCTTAACAATAATTAGACAATAAATAATATTCTATTCTCTTGAAGCACTTGATTTAAGTTAGCTGATGTGGAAAACCAGTTAACTAAATCAATTTCGAGTTCAAAGGTTGGTTGGTGGGACATGCTAGTGGACTTCGTTGTAACTAAGTGATACCAAGTATTAACAGAGTTGGATGTGTAGTTATGTGAGTTGGAAAGTAGTTTAACTCAATTAAGTGAGTTAAACCCAGTTGTGATAGTTGTAACTAGTTGTAACTAAAGATACAACAGTGAGATATCAATGAATTAAATATTAAATTAATTCACATGGAGTGATCTCACATGCAACGAAAGATTTACTACTGTTAACTACATGCATGTCAGATCCAGTGGAGACCCAGTTGAGAGATATGTGAAAGGGATAGTTTGACTATTAGTTGTGACTATAGTGGGTGCACACTTGCAACCAAACACACATTGGAGATGACAATTAGGATTGTGCAGTCAAGGCAAGGTAAGATCAAATTCATTCAGGGATTGTGATCAGCAGGGATTGCACAATGGAGGCATGATGTTAGGAGACAGTAAATTGGTGCATGTTTATGCTAATTTTTGTATGACAGTGTGAGATGCTTGTATATTGTATTAAGAGCTCTTGGAGTAGAGTTTTGTATGATATTGTTTCATGACCCATGATATATACATAATATATGATATTGGGGCTTTTAGCTTTATTCTTTCCTGGTAAAAACATTTTTGTTATGTGTGAGTGATTTTTCTTCATGTGTTTGCAATTGGTGATTAAATATCCGCAAAGATTTAAGTAGAAGGATTCTGTATTTAATAGTGGAATATAATTTTTAGATCAGGAGAATCCAGCAATACATAATTGTATTAAAATTTCTACATTAGTTGGGTCGTTATCGTGGGACAAGAGCCTAAGTAGGTTTTGAGTTTCATTAATGATGAACTTGTAACACCCTCTTCCAAAACCTACCCAAGTAACCGACCAACTAGGGTAAACATGTGACGAGAGGCTACTAATATAGTATTAAACCTCCTAGATGGCCTTAAGGAAGTGGAACCGATGGAAACACCAAAACACACCCTACATTGCATCATTGACATCCCGAGGAGGTAACCTAATCTCCTAGGGCCCTGTTCCCTAAGGGGGGACTGATTTTTAACCCATTTGAGGATGAGCCACATGATTTTAAGGGGAAAGTAGTCTCTATAGACCCTATAGCCATGGGATAGCCTTGTCAAGGTAGCAGCTAAGGCCCAAACAAGAAATTTTCAGCCTGTATTCTGAGGATATGTGCCACATTTTCAGCCATTGAGCCCATGTCACTGCCCAGAATTTTATGTAACTTGAGGAGAGGGTAATCAACATTAAAAAAACATATGGAACCAATCAAATCAACTAGAACTCATCTGAACCCACACAACCATCACAAAAATTTCATCAAACATGTCATATACATAAACATCTACTGAGGTCTAAACAACATATTTAAACAAAGGGGTCTCTTTCTTATCTAAGAATGGCTAAGAGTCATTTTTCCCCTACATTATAAGCTATCATTTAATAAATTTAACCATAGATACATTATATATTCATTTAGAAGTAAAAATATGGAGAGAGCCATACCTCATCATTCTCACAATACATTCTCATAAACAACATAATACCAATATAAATATGATGGATACATCGGAAATAGAATCCATATATAAACAATTACATATACACATCAAATACCACAGTATTGAACCTTTCATTAATGAATGTAAAAACCAACCCGGAATGGGACTTGCACGTTCCACCTAACCATAGACATGGATGAGCCAAATCTCACTTGAGCCAATCACCCCCATGCCATATTCCAAGCATGAATGTGGGACTTTATCAAACACATCAATCAACACCAAACCAGGGCTCCAGAGACCAAAATGAATCAACCCCAAATGAATGATTCCACCTCATGGTTGAACATCACTAACCATCATGGATTGGTCTCCATCCAAGCTACTATAGGACTCTATATTTTTTTTTCTAACCAGGGCTTCTAGGACTAGTAACTCAATCCCAGTTGTTATCGGGGTCCAAAGCATTTGTACAACTAAGGCTCTAGGAATAGTAACTCAACCCACCTAGGGCTCTACAGAGTTTGTCCAACAAAGGCTCCATGACTATAACTTAACCCAACAGTTGTCCACCAGGCTCCAAAGTGTTTGTCCAACCAAGGCTCTAAAAACTAATAACTCAACCCAAAAACTAAAGGAACCATGAGAACCAACTAGAAAACAATCAATGGAAATAAACCCACAATCAACAGGGATATCCAGGAAATGGAAAGGCTAGGAAAATACACTATTAATCTTTCCCACCCTCCATTCCCATGAAAAATCATAATCAAGAAACCACATGCAATACCATGCATGCAAAAACTAGTGAGGAAATCATACATGCAACTCGGTACTTACACTCAGAACATATTGTAGATGTTGATCCTGATGTCCTCTGCAATTTCCTACTCTTCCTTTGTTTTCTTGATTCAAATCTCCAAAAATGCCACACTCTCCAAGAGTGGTCCAAGAATACTGTAAGTGCTCAAGAGTATAAGAGAGAGGGAGAATAATGAGAGCTCCAAAACTGAACTGACTAAGCCTTGCCCACTAATCCTCATAAACATTTTTATTAATGAGGTCTCTAATTTCTTCATTTTCCATTATTTTTCTTAAATTTTCTCCTCGCATGCAACCTGTGACCTTTCACCTTCCTTTTCTCCTAATTTCCATCATTTTCATAAATAAAATACCAATTAATGCCTCATGCCTTTCCAAAGCCTTTGCCTTTTCCAATCTCCTTAGCCATAATAAACCGAATGAACACCCACTAAGATGTTTTTCCCACCATTCAGCTTCAAATACGTGTCCCACCACCGTGGTATTATTATTTTTACATGAATATTTTTACCAGGGCTGTTACAGAACCCTCCCCCTTGGGGGAACACCAACCTTGGTGTTCAATGACACCTACAAATAAGAAAATTTCTAAAAGAAAAAAATATTTCCTATGGAGCTTTATAACACATCTAATTACAGTATTTACAAACACAACCACATATACTCATGAGAATTTTCTTCAACCAACAAATAACCATACTGTTTGTAGAGCTTTATAAACCAATGCAATACAATATTTACAATAATATACACATATACACATTTTCTCAACCAGACAATAGAAGGATATGATTCCCGTATCAACAACAAGGGAATCGACAGGCTCACACCTCCATCATCAAAGTAATACCAAGATTAAGCTCATTTCTAGGAAGTCCAGAATCCACTTCCAAAGTCAAAGCTGCATCCAATATCCTCCATTACAAGCCTGCACTACTGTCGTCTCATTGAACAGTTACCAACTCATTTTTCTAGGGTACACTCAATGTGCATATGATCCCACCTGGAAATGATAATGAAAAAAAAAATCCATCGCGATCTTCCCTTAGCTGCTACACAATCCCTCAGGAAATACGGTCACCCCTTATGTGTGGTCACTAACCTTCCAAGTTCCTCGGGTGCCCCCATCCTGGGCAATCCATCCCTTGGAAAGGCTTCCCCACATTTGAGGATATAAAAACCAAGGCATATACCTTCCTCAAAAGCATCATATTGGTCATATCATGCTCATGGCAATCAATGGACACTATTTTATACTAGTGTCCCAAAATGGCCTTGCTCCTGAAATGCTTTACTAGCATACTACTATATATTCCAATTCTTTTTGTTTTTGTTGCTAATGCTTGCAATCATTTTCAACTATCCAGACCAGTCATTCCATGATTTCCTATACCAAGCACATAGTTCCCATTAGACTCAAAACAAATTGAAATAAAATAAAATCATATCTCATTGGTAGCTTGTCAATAAGGTACACTTGTAACCCTATTCATTTCATGTTATACAAGTCAAATTAGTTGTTTGATCGAATCATCATGCATAAAAATATCACTTTTGGTTAGCTCAAAATGCAACCATCATAGATCAAAATCACAAATCGCATGAAATCATCATAAACCATATTCATAAATCACATGTAACCATCATAAGTCAGAATCATAGATCACATGCATAATATAATATCGATACTTATCCTTCATCGGTCCTTAATTTTTCCTTTGTTCTTTCTGTACACATGTCGGATCGGTTGCTACACCCGACAAGCACGTAGTACATTCTCCTTGACCATGTAATATACCTGATGTGCAACACAATACATGTACATACAAATACATCTCGAGTACAATATAACATAATACATGTGCCTACACCGACATACAACACATACACTTATGTGGTCCCACTCATATGCGGACCCACCCATGTTTTGTGCATGAGTTTGCACATGGTTTTGGGGTACGATGGTTTTCGACCCCTGGTATTTTGTAGATCCGGTCAAGGGAACTACGGTTATGTTCTAATCCAGGGTTAATGGATTGGGGTTTATGTATTCTTCGGCATGTATATATATGTGTTGTAACACTAAAAGGGATATAATGAAATATCAAGCTAGTCGTCCCAATTTGGGATCCAGGGAAAAATCTTTGTGTTTAGCTGTTTTATGTTTTATGTTCTCGCTATTTTTTATTTTCTGTTATAAGATTTGTGTGTAGATAATTTCTGTTCAGGGTTAAAACCTACATTTGGAAGACTCAACCCAAGGCGGGCAGGGGTAGACCATCCTCCGGTGGGAGATTTGCGGGATCGATTCTTGCGGTGAAAAGAATATTTAGGCGGTAGAAAGATAGAGATCAAGAAATTTAATGGTCAGAGTTTTGAGTTGTGGAAGCTCAAGATGGAGGATCTGCTGGTGGATAAAGATCAGTGGATCACGGTAGATCCAGGTACTAAACCAACAGCAATGTTAGATGAAGACTGGAAGAAACTGGATCGGAAGGCTAAAAGCACAATACGGTTGTGTGTATCAGATTCAGTATTTTTGAATGTATCTTGGGAAGCTACGACGAAGAATTTGTGGGAAAAACTTGGGACTTTGTACCAATATAAGTCTCTGGTGAATAAGTTGTTCCTGCGAAAAAAGCTGTATAACCTGAGGATGAAGGATGGAGACTTGGTGAAAGAGCATCTGAACGCCTTCAATACTGTGGTAAGTCAGCTGTCATCTGTTGATATGAAAATCTAAGATGAAGATAAGTGCATCAGTTTGTTGTGTTCTCTACCAGACTCGTGGGACAGTCTGGTTATTGCAATAGGTAGCAATACAACTACCTTGAATTTTGATGAAATTGTCTCAACCTTGTTGTCGGAGGAAATGAGATGGAAAAATATGGAGGGCCAGAATGGATATGCCTTATTTTTATGAAGAAGGTCCCAAAACAAAAACAAAAATAAGTTTTCGAGTGGGAAATCTAAATCTAGAGGGAGATCTAAATCTCCTGGAAAGTTTGTAAAGGTGTGCTGGAAATGCGGAAAGGAAGGGCACTACAAAAAGGAATGCAGATCTAAAGCTCCCGAGAAAGGAAAGGGATCTGATGAAGGTCCTTCTGCAGAGGCAAAAACCACCTCGGATGAAGGTGGAGATGTGTATTTGGCTTCTTCTTCAAATACACATGTAGATCATGAGTCATGGTTGATTGACTCAGGTGCATCCTTTCACTTCACTCCCCATAGGGAGTGGTTTTGCGAGTATGAGAAATATGATGGTGGTGATGTCTTCCTAGGGGATGATAGGAAGGCCAAAATCGTCGAACGTGGAAAAGTCAAGCTGAAGCTGCAAGGTGGAAGGATTAGAACACTTCCTAGTGCTCTGCATATACCTGCATTGGCTAGAAATCTGATTTCTGTAATCAAGATGGATGATGCAGGTGTAAAAACAGTGTTAGAGAAAGATGCCTGCAAGATGGTTCGGGGAGCACTGGTATTAATGCGAGGAGTTCGGACTGGAACTCTGTACAAGATACAAGGTAGCACTGTTATTGATGGGTGTAACAGTTATGTGGTTCCTGAAAATGGAGCGGAAAGCTTAGATGTCTCTGGAGAAAAGACCATGCTATGGCATCAAAGGCTTGGACATATTGGAGAGAAGGGCCTTCGGATACTACATAGAAATGGTATGGTAGAAGGTATGTCTAATTTCTCTCTAGATTTCGATTTCTGTGAACATTGTGTATATGGGAAGCAGAATCGGGTGAGTTTTCCTTTTGGTGCTAAGAGGGCGAACAAGATATTAGAACTTGTGCATAGTGATGTGTTTGGACTTGTGTCAGTTCCATCACTGGGAAAGTCTATGTACTATGTTTCATTTATAGATGACTTCTCAAGGAATACATGGATATATTTCTTGAGAAAATCCAAGAAGTCTTCCAATAGGTTAAAGAATTTAAGGCTGCGGTGGAAAACCGAGACGAGAGAGAGAATAAAGCAAGGGACGGAGGATAATGGTGGAGTTATAACGAGAAGGAATTTCGAAGAAGAGTTTTGTAAGAAGTGTGGTATAGCACGACATAAGACTACTCCATACACACCTCAGAAAAATGGAGTTGCAGAAAGAATGAACAGAACACTGATGGAAAAGGCAAGAAACATGCTCAGTGGTACCGGGTTAGGACAAGAATTCTGGGCAGAGGCAGTGGAGACTGCATGCTATCTGGTTAACAGATCACCTTCATCAGTGTTGGAGGATAAGACTCCACATGAGGTATGGACTGGTAAGAAACCCTCTCTTTCACATCTAAGGGTATTTGGATGTGATGCATATGTACATGTTCCAAAGGAGAAAGGACCAAGTTGGATAATAAATCTGAAAGGTGCATCTTTATTGGGTATAAGGATGGTTTAAAGGGTTACAAGCTTTGGAACCCAGAAACAAGGAAGGTTGTGTATAGTCGAGATGTGGTGTTTAGAGAGGTGAAAGATGTTGTTACACATGAAGTCCTACCAAAGGAACCTAAGAAGATAGAGTTTGAGCTAAAGGAGGATGAATCAGACTCTACAATAGAAGAAGATTTAGAAAAGGAAGAGCCACAAACCCCAGCTTTGAGAAGATCAGTTCGGGAAAGAAGGCAACTAGAAAGGTATAGTCCATCTGCTTTCTATTCAGGTTTTTCCTTAACTATAACTAATGACGATCCTAGAACTGTCAGGGAGGCAGTAGACTCAGAGGATGGAAAACTATGGAAGGAGGCCATGGTTGATGAAATGGCATCCTTGCACAAAAATGAGGCATGGGATCTAGTGGAGCTGCTGGCTGGAAGGAAGCCCATAGGGAGCAAATGGGTGTTTAAAAAGAAGATGAATGTAGAAGGCAAGGTGGAGAAATACAAAGCTCGGTTGGTAGCAAAAGGTTATTCCCAAGTGCCAGGAATTGATTTTGGTGATATTTTCTCTCCTGTTGCCAAAGTTACTTCTATTAGATTACTTTTATCTGTTGCTGCTGCATTTGATTTTGAGATAGAACAGATGGATGTGAAGACAAAATTTCTTCACGGGGATCTAGAAGAGGAGATCTACATGAAGCAACCTGAAGGCTTCATGGTGAAGGGTAAGAAAGAACTGGTATGCAGGTTGAAGAAGTCTCTGTATGGGTTAAAACGGTCACCAAGGATGTGGTATCAGAAATTTGATACCTATATACGGGGACTTGGCTTCACCAGAAGTAAGGAGGATCACTGTGTTTATTTTAAATTAATTGGTGACCGTGTTATTTATTTAGTCTTGTATGTGGATGATATGTTGTTGATTGGAAATGACAAAGAAATTATCCAAGATTTTAAGACCCAACTGTTCTCCAAATTCGACATGAAGGATCTTGGTGCTGCAAACTATATTTTGGGCATGGAAATTAAGAGAGATCGGGCAAAGAGGAAGCTCTGGTTAAACCAGAGGAAGTATGTCGAGACTATATTTCAGAGGTTCAATATGCAGGATAGTAAACGAGTGAGTGTTCCTATTCCTGTAGGTGCAAAGCTGTCTGCTGAATAATGTCCCAAGACACAAGAAGAAGAGGAGGATATTTCTCGTGTTCCATATGCAAGTGCAGTGGGTAGCCTAATGTATGCAATGGTCTGTACTAGACCAGACATTGCACGTGCAGTGGGAGTATTGAGCAGGTTTATGTCAAACCCAGGGAAGGAGCATTGGACAGCAGTGAAGTGGGTTTTCAGATATTTACGTGGCACTAGTGATTATGGCTTGTGCTACCAGGGAAGACCAGGATTGGAAAGATTGTCGGACATTCGTGGTTTTGTTGATGCAGACTGGGCTAGAGATTTAGACCAAAGAAGATCTACAAGTGGGTATGTGTTTAGCCTGTTTGGAGGTGCAGTCAGTTGGATGAGTAAAAGACAGTCTGTAGTGGCGCTTTCAACTACAGAGGCCGAATACATAGCAGCCACTCATGCAAGCAAGGAAGCATTTTGGTTGCAGAGATTGTGTTTAAGTATGGGGTTGGTACAGCAAGCTATAAGGATAGACTGTGATAGTGAAAGTGCAATTTTCTTGGCTAAGAACCCTGCTTACCATTCAAAGACAAAGCACATTGATGTTCAATATCATTTTGCTAGAGATATGGTTGAGGCTAAAAGGGTGTTGCTGGTAAAGGTGGAAACTTTGAAGAATGTTGCAGATGAATTGACGAAGTCTGTGAGCACTCAAAAGTTCTCTTGGTGTAGAAAAATAATGGGTGTTGAAGAATTGGCCAAATGACTAAGCTCTTCTGTGGCCCCCCGTGGAAAGAAAACAAAAAGTGGGAGAATGTTGGGTGTGTGTTATATTATTTCCATGACTAGCCCCACGCGCTGTACGTTGCGCCGGGCGCAGCGCCCTGGTGAATTTTTTTTTTGGTATGCGGTCCCACTCATATGCGGACCCACCCATGTTTTGTGCATGAGTTTGCACATGGTTTTGGGGTACGATGGTTTTTGACCCCTGGTATTTTGTAGATCCAGTCAAGGGAACTACGGTTATGTTCTAATCCAGGGTTAATGGATTGGGGTTTATGTATGCTTCGGCATGTATATATATGTGTTGTAACACTAAATGGAATATAACGAAAAATCAAGCTGGTCATCCCAATTTGGGATCCAGGGGAAAATCTCTGTGTTTATCTATTTTATGTTTTATGCTCTCACTATTGTTTATTTTCTGTTATAAGATTCGTGTGTAGATAATTTCTGTTCAGGGTTAAAACCTACAACAATGCCAAATATACATTGCACCACTTGTATAATGTGTACAGAATACCACATGTACACAACACCACATGAACGACATGTACATGACACCATATGTACATAACACCACATGCACACCATGTACACAGCATTTCCTGCACACATCACCACATTTACAACCTGTACACAACACAACATGCACACAACACCATGTGTACAATCATGCACCCAACACCTGATACACAGCACTGTATTTATAGCACACACACAACACCATATGTACATAGCACTGCATATCCAACATGTACATAACACCATACATACACAACACTTCATGTCGAACATGCACATAACACCATATGAACACAACACCACATAGCCAACATGCACATAGTATGATATGTACACAACACTGCATATCCAAAATGTGCATAGAACAATCTATACCTATAACTGCATATGCAATATACACACAACACCATATACAAAACATGCATACAACTTCATATGCAGACAACGTTACAGATCACCATAGGTACAATCACTGAATATACGACACGCACAACATATGCACAACAATAGCACTGTACATCCATAAAATAAAAACTAACCCCACAAGCAACCTTGTTTTCAGTGTCTTTCCACTATCCATGCTTATCATACCATGTCGCAGATCACACTACTTTCACATCGTTGATGTACCTCTCAGCATTACCTTTCCATAAACATAGGCATAATACAAGGATATAACATTAAATCATATCTACATGTTATTGACCTCATAGATCTGTCAAAGTTACTCTACCACATAATTCCTCATAGACAGGAACCTCTTCATGCCATTCACCTGCATAGTAATCATTCCTACACAAGAATGATACTTGAAACCCTATCATATTGTGACACAGATACATATATACATACATATATATAATCATTAACATAAAACAATCATGATATTGTTAGGTAACATCATACATACATACATATATACATACAAACCATCAATGTAAAACCATCAAGATCCATGAGGACCCTGTCAATCAACGACATGCATACATACATACATGTATACATATGTAAACATCAAAAAAATAATGAGCACAACACAATGGATAGATATCATAAGCTCTAGGTTAATAGGACTTCCTTATTTGTGCACAACATGCATAAGGTTGAGAAAAATAGTTCCCAACATAACCAAGGCATCTAACACCTCATTCATTTTACCTTATATGTTTCCTTTCTCATGTTTTTACTGCTACCATCCATTTACCACAATGGACCCAACCAGTCCAACCAACTATCATATTCTTACCTTCTATTGCACTTAATCATGCACTAAGATTCATCCAAGTCTTTCATTACCTCTTGGGTACCACAAAGATCTCCTAGATCTCCATCAATTTTACTCTTTCCAAATTGATCCCCAATAATCTCAAACAAAAGGCAAGAACAAGAAACAAACAAGAAGAAATCCATGAAAAACAAAAGCAATATGACACCGCAACAAAGTGGCATAGCTATTCCCCATATAAAATCAAGACCGCAAATCAAGCGCCAAAAAAGCAAAAGACCGAAAGCACAAGACTTTACAACAAACACCATGACTAAATCCCCATTGTTCCCAATACTTCCAAGGAAATCTCAACCCAAGCCTTCTTCAAGATTTCATGGCAGTCTCTTTCCATGCAATCCCTTGCATCATACTTCCATAACCACGCAACTGTCAACACATAAATAAATATACCAATACACTTGTTATATTACCTTGTTGTGCTAAGCACACTGACATGTAATTGAACACACATGTCATCCATATGTATCAACATCAAGACAACATATCTATCAATTCAAAATCAAATTTTACAAAGACTAACAACCATGTCATAATCCATCGTCCAACTCACATTCATCGGTCATAATACATGATGCTACAACTATCGCCTACTTACAATTAGGTACATACCATCCATCCCAAATATGTGTGTTAATACAACCATCTTAAAACAAGACAATTTCATCATGCAATTTTACAGACACATATAATCATATCATGCAATTAATCAAACATTCAAACAACTTGCAAACATATCATGCTAAATAAATCAACTAGATTATGTAATAGATACCAAATCACTCAGACACCAAATATATGACATAATCAAACAATTAAGCATCAAGTGCATGACATAAGAAAACACATACCTTTATGTATCTTAGGGGAGGTTATCTTATTTTCACAATCAATATAGATTAGCACAATATAACTTCAGGACACACAAAATCAACCTAAATAAGGTCACTATATCCATAATAGTAACTAGCTAACAAGCTCGCATCTTAGACTCATAGACAAATGTCATTCATGCATAATAATCACATATGCACAATTAGTGTAGATTAATGCAACATACTATCATAATTAGGTCAAATCATACCTGAATTTCATAACCCTAACCAGTTGCATGGGCCAGTCCAATTTTAGCATAATACATATAACATAAAAATCTTAATGAAGTAACCCTAATAATCAAGTTAACTAACACATACTCATCAACAACATATAACATAATGATCAAGTTAATATCATGCCTAACTAACCAACACATGTGCATATAATCACACTAGTTAACTAACAGCTATCATGTATGTCACCCTAACATCAATATAATTAAAGGCATGTACATAAGAATAATGCATATGACTACACTAATCAATTAGCATCTATCACACATATAACCAAAATAGAAATAGAATGGAAAACATATAAGTAACCCTAATGTTTACAAAAATCATGAATCACATACTTGCATGCTTGTATGATGATCTTATCTTACTGCAAATTCCATTGTTGCTAGTTCGCTTTACTGATATGCATCTCCTACTCTATCTCAACCAACACATTAGCGTCATAACATACCAATATCATCATGATGAGCTAATTGCATACAATGACCTTAAGCACAACAACCTCAATCAAACCAATGAAAACTTGACCACATGCAGACACTTGACATGTATAATAAATCGTGAATGACCAATACATGTACCACATATAGCATCACATACAAAATCATACACAGAAAACAACCAAGCATGAACATTATGTGACCTAGCATAAACAAGAAATGCATACACAACATGTAGAAACATTTAAGCAAGTATAAACAGTTAATACATAAGCATGAGCAACACATAACCAGTCATACACTCATGAGATCATGTTGTCAACAACATGATCATCCCTTCCATGGCAACACCAGTGCCACCATGGCCAACACAACATGGATGCAATAATAACATATAGACTACAAGCATACTACATGTTGTCACTCCTAGAGACAGCCTTGAGCTGTAAAATGACCAGTGCCTAGGACATCTTAAATGCAAGGATTTTCTGATATAACTGATGGCAGTAGACAATAATATGACTTCCTTGCTACTAACAAATGGTAGAAATTTGGTGATAGTGGGACCAAGCCTTCAGAGATAAACGTAACAACTAGGAATACTTCTGAGGATTCTGTACAAGACTAAATAAATAGATGCATCAGACAGCTACAAATCATCTTGCTGTAAAGAGGGATGACTATTAAAATGATAAGCAGACATCAAATTATGTGTTAGTGGAAACTATGAAGGAATATGAAGTGGGATATACACTATAAAAGGGCTTATATTAATAAATAAATAAGAATCCATAAAGTGTTTATCAGAAGAATTATAGAAATGGGATAGGAAGTGAACAAAGTATCATGCCTGAGCAATATTTAAAGTGTTGTAAACGTAAAGATATGAGTACTAACTACAATATATTCACATCCAATACACAACACTTGCATTCCAAAACATTTAGATACAAGAAAATGAATGGAAACAAAGTGAAAACTTATATACAATCAAACAGGAAGGAGTACAAACTATATAGCATTTCATGTGGAATCCTTTTCAACAGCAAAAATCTTTATACCAAGTCCCAATGGGTTCTTTAACATCAACTATTCAAATCATACAAAAATAAAATACACAGAGCGCAATTTAGTTGATAGTGTCTCCAAAAATATGGAACCCTCTATATGTCTTTCATCTCTGCTTTTATAACATTCTGATGTTCTATACGCAGAAAGATATTTTGGGAAAATATCTTTTCTGCATGCCTATATGCAGTTTCAAGTCTTAATCAAAAATCAAAATTGATGATGGGGTAGAATGCCTCCCATCATCTTACAAAGTGGGCTTAAAGCCATTTCTAATGGAAATAAAAACAACTTACTAACTGAAAGTAAAAATGCAAGAGTGAAATATGAACTTCACTCGAAATTAAAAGTAAAAAGAAAATAAAGTAAAAGGCAACGTAGGCCCAATCGTGAGTTATCATTGTTTTTGGTGAGGCGAAGTCGGGGCTGCTGATGGAGAAGGAAGTACTATGGTTATAGAAGAGTTGGCTTTCCTACTAGAAGATGGAGTTGATAGGGGCGTAGATGCGATGATTGATGAACTAGTATGATTGCTACACCTCTGCCAGATGTTAGCTGCGGGACCAGGTATTACAAGGAAAGCATCGACCAGAGCATGCACTTCTGTCAGTTTGGCATAGTTCGCTTGGGTGGGAAACTGTTGCTTAACTTGATAGAGGAGAGAGAATTCCTTACCGAGTGCGATAATTATTGTTTCAGCCTTAAGCCGAGTGGTCTTCTCAGAAGGTGTATCTGTCTAATTCATCACCTCTGTCATTTTGCACTCGTATAATTGTAACGGTTGAAGTACAATATTTGTATGCTCCCAGCATGATGGGAGGCCTGCGAGTGTTAGTTCAGTCCATTCCATTTAAAACCATCCCAAGCTCGTCACCATCTGTTCCGAACTGCCCAGTGCAAGGTTGCACATGACTTCCTTTTCCATCACTCTCCCGCATTCTGCTACCTCCTTGAACCTGTATTTGATTCCCCATTTGGCCAATTATTCTAGGCTCAAATCATTTAGGAAGGTAATATACCTTCTAGCACTTTCAACCTTAGTTGAAGCATTTGTATTCCCTTCATGTAGAGTCCTTCTGAATTGGAAAACCGCGGCCTTCTTTTCTTCAGTTAAGGTCAGAAAGGCCCAACGGTTCTTTACCTCCATGATGATGTCTGTCTCGATTAAGCGGTGGGCTTCCAAGAGGGTGATATTTCCTTTCATCCAGCTCGTCAGGTCCCTGGTAGTCTTTTCCTGTTGCAGCCTCTCTTGTTTCCCCTCTTCTATTTCTTTCTACAAAGTTGCTACCATCTTGGTATTCTCCTTGAGATAGGCCTCGAGCTCGTGAATATTTTACTGTGAAGTTTGAGCCTGCTTCTCTGCTACCTAAAGGTCGGCTAGTGCTGTAGTTATCTATTCCAGAAGTGAGCTAGATACTTCAGGAAGTGACATGGAGCATATGTGTGTATCCCAGGTTCTTTGCAACTCATCCATATTCTGCTGGAGGGCAGTCATATCGCTAGTAATTTTAGCCCTCTCCTCTTTCTCCTTAGCTGTGGAGTCTGCTAGGTCAACCTTCTCCTTTTCAATCTGGGCTAATTTAGCAGTTTTCACATGCTGAAAGCCAAGAATATTCAGTTTATTCTTTAGAGCTGCGACTTGTTTTTGCAACTTTGAGATGACATGACCCTGAGGATTTGCTTTATTGCTCCCTTTGCCCTTTACAGCCACTTGAAGACTATGGAGGTCATTAGAGAGTGCTCAGGCATTAGTCTTCTCCACCCTAAGGTTATCAACCACTTTATTGCACTTGGTTTGCAACTTCCTTAGGGCGAGAGAGAGCTTCACAACCTCATCCTTCAGCATGTCACTGAAACACTAGAACAGATTGCATTTATCAATCGAGGGAACTTGTGACATGCTTACTGCCACCTCCAGAGCTCTATAGCTGGTGGTCCCAGCCTCTGGATCTAGAACCGCTTCAGTCATGGCCATCAGAAATTGTTCCTTGTCCATATCAAGCTCGGCAGTAAACCGAGTATGACATTTGTGTACATAGCCCACTAATTCTGACCAAAGCTTCTCTCTGATAGCTCTATTCTTCCTCTTTATTTCATCCCCCGCCTTAGACCTGTTTACAGAGACGGCTTGTTAAACCTCTGAGAAATCAGATGATGACAGACCATCATATTTTACCATGAACCTACTTTTCCCTTGTCCGACTCCCCATACAGTACCACCTTTTCTAGCGGTGACTCTTCTCCAATACCTTCTTCATCGATGGTTCTCTGCCTTTTAGGGGGCGGAGAATCTTTGCCCACGACTCAGGCTTCTTCAACCTGTTTCTTACCTGCTTCTCGTTTTGAAGCAGTGTCTCCTTTTTCCCTTGTCGCAGATGAATCAATCTCCATCTGTGAAAGAAAAGGCCAGGTATCAATATTATCTCTCCACTTGATGAAGGGTCTAGTTTCGTGAGCATATGCAGTTGATTTAATATTCCTCATTTTGTTTTAGATGATGCCTTTTGGATCATAAGGCCAAGCTTTCCCTTGCCTTAAATCCATACCCTCGAGAAAGTTTTCCACTATGGTGAGGGCATGCCTTGAGTTAACAATGAAGGGGCCAATGGTTGTAGGAAGTTTAAGAATGAACCCCTTTTTCACAAGGAGGAAGTGGAGATGGTCAGCGTTCAGGGTTTTCCGGAGGTACTCCAAGGCGAAAATCCACATGGCGGGAAAAACTGGCAGTCTGTAAGGGGAAACCTCTGCACTGTAAACCCTGATCTCCGTGTAGTCATCAAATAGGTACCAATATCCTATGCTTTATTCCTCATTGAACTATAGCCAGTTCCTCTGCTCAGGAAAAATCCTAGGTGGAGGGTTGTCGTGAATAATAGTATAGGCTATTGTCATGAATTCGTTCAAGAAGTTTGAATAACCCACCCCATTAGCCAACTGATGCACTGCGGAGTTCTAGTGAAACACAGTTTTTGGTTGAGCATTTATCCTAGAAACCTTTTCTAGACCCAAACCCTCAAAATTATCAGCCTTCTGGAAGAGGAAGAGGTAGAACACCATGGAGCAGAAAAAAAAATGGTCGGAAACCAGGGATATCCAAAACAACACTTGATTGTGACATTAACCATTAAAGGGCTACGCATTCCTTCGAGACTTGCTCGACCCCTTCTATACCTAGAAACCCTGAAATGAGAGAAAGTGTTGGCTGAAGGTATTCCTTGAATATATTCAGAGGCACCGAGTCTGAAGACGAGAAAGATGTAAGGTGAGAGTCGGAAATAGCAGCGATGAAATCACTCTGCTGCCTACTGTGTAGCTTGGAAAACTGACGGGATAAAGACATTTCAGTGAAACTAATATAATTAGAACTGGGAGGATAATAGAGGGATTTACTGATGATATTGGGAGAGATAATCAATATCTTGTTCCCTTAAGTTGATAGGAACATATCTCGGCACTCATCATAAGCTTCCCTGAGCCAGCATATTAATTCCACAACCTAGTAGACGGGCAGAGAAATTTGGTGGTATAGTCCCGACAAAACAACTCTGAACCTGTCCCTATTTTCTATATGTTTCCTAAATAGGTTAGGTTTGACACTACTGATGAAGAAAGGGTATTTGGGTCTCGAATGTGGGCTTGCATGTCTGTGAATGGCTCAGGTCCAGGAGCAGCCCTAGACTCGTGAAATTGAGGGGTTTCGGGCTCCGACTTCTTAATATTGATTCTACCCATGACCATTATGAAAAATGAAAAGCAGAAGGAAACTTAGAAAATGAAAAAGGGATAGAATACCTGTGCAGTAAGGAAAATTCTCAGGAGAAAACGATGCAAGGAAGATGAAAGCGACTTGGCAAACCTGGTACTGGGAGTTCACGATTTGTCTTTACGGTATATCGTAAAAGAAATTATTTACCACAGTGAGCGTAGAACAGGGTTAAACGGCTTTAGATTACCCGAAGAAACGAGGTTAGGATGACACTTGTAGGGCTAACGTCATAAGGACGTCGACATTGGGATGCGTGGAATCTGGCTATTGGTTATCAGAGTTCGGTTAGGTGTATACCATGCGCCAGGTTAAATACAGGTACTGGTCGTGTACTGGATGTCCTAGGACTTAACTTACCTTTGTGTTCCTTGCAACAACTATTATCTGAATGGGCCTGTTAGACTCCTATACCAATAGGTGTCATTTTTCATGATTGACTTGTTGAACTATGCAATATGTTCAAACCTTTTTCTTGTTGCAAAGGTGTTCCATATTCTTAAAAAACAAAAAAATCAAAAAAATTAAAAAATGTAAAGAGGGTATACCCTAAAAGAAAATTCAAAGGGTGAAAAAATAAAATTGGCCAAAAAAGTGAAAGAAAATGAACCCCACCAAAAGGAAGGCCAAGGAAAGTGTGCAAGTCTAAATGCCACTAATTTTTGCTCTGATGTAATAAACAAAATTGTGTGCAGTTTGTCAAACGTTTGCCACAATTTATGAAGAGTCAAACTGTTTAAACTTGACTCATTCATTTTTCAATTTCATGCTGTAGAATAGAAAATAAATATCTGGCCAAACCGTTTAATCTTGGCAGATAAGTAGATAGGTAGAGTTAATAAAAGGTGCTCAACAGTTTAATCTGAGCCCTTGGATGTAATAAGTGTAGAAATAGATAGGTTTTCCATGTAAAAGGAAAAAGTGTGATAAGGGTTTGCCAGTCTAAGTGCACCCTAATAAAGAAGAGAAAATGGTAGAGTAAGTAGGTAGGGTAGGTAGATGTTGTTGTAGAATTACATGTGATGAATGATGGTTCCAAATGTGTTCAATTTTAATTTCATCACAAGTGTAAAGGCAGATACTACATTGGAAAAAGTTCACAGCAAAGCAAAGTCAAGATTATTAACTTCCCCTTCATTTTCCCTTAAATATTTCACTAATTTCCCCTAAAGTGCTAAGGCATTTGAAGATTAGAGGGGCTCAAGGCATTTCCTTGACTTTTGGAGGGACCGGACCCTTGGCCCAATAATTGAAAAAACCTAAGTACTTGAAATCATCCATTATCACATTCATTCACCTCTCAAAAATCTTTTTCTAAGTAAAATCCCATTTTACTTAGGAAAATCCTTCAATATTTCATGAAAAGCCCTCAAAATCACTTTTATTCTAAGTCTAACTGATGAAAGTATAATAATGCCATTTACTTTCGAATCTTCACTTTCTTCGTTATATTTAAGTATTTTGACTTTACATTGTTCCCTTGTCATATTAACTCTAATTTATATATTAAATTCTTATTGAAATAACCTTGTCCTATGTATATAGCCCCTTTTTTATATAATATTCCCAAAATCCTTGTATTATAATTTTTAGCCAAAAAGTATTTAATTCCCACTTATTTCAAATAAAAAACCCACTTTATATTCCCTTTTGGCTAAAAAATATCTTTAATTCTATTCCCGCCCCCTATAGTAAATAAATCGCATTGATTTAATCACTGTATAATAAAAAATATATATGGAAAAAATTTTAAACATGTTTTACGTGTTTAAAACAAAAAAAAACCCAAAGTTTAGTTTAAACTAAAACTTCAAACAAATAACTCATCCCCTTTGTATTTTCAATTTGCCCGACGCTTAACTTGAGTTAGTAACTCATACCCTAACTTTGACTCTGGTTTAAAAACCATTCCCGATCACTTTCCCGCTGCATAAAGGACTTAATTAATCCTCACAATTAATTAAGAACCTGCCCCACCAATCAAAATGCTCCTGAATGATTAATTCGTAATAAAACGCGTCGGGCCCACGCCATTAAAATCCTATCAACTCCTTGTCCCGTCCACCGTTCGATCGAACGGCTATCGTTAATTCTACTGGCCATCCCCGATCCGAGCATTAACGCGCGAAATGCCAGTGGTTTTCAAATAGTACCTTGGCCACTTGTCGTGTGTTCTATGGATTCGTTGCCTCTCCGCCCAAAACCGCCTTCCCTCAAAAGTGGTATGGAATAAACCATTTACCACCTTTTCCTGTGACTCATCTGTCGTACAGGATGACGTCATTTATTAAAATAATAAAAAATTCACTCCCCATTTGACTTTGCCAATAAAACAACAATTCGCGTCTTTTTCATTATTTTGTAAGCAGAAAACATATACACCCTCCATGCAGAAATTACGAATTTCAAATTTTTGAAGTCCTCCAACCTTTATCTGATCAAAGAAAATTGCATTTAAGCCTCTCAGAACATAAAATAATGGACCTGGAAACTTATGTTAAGAAATTGGACATACATGCTCACAATCAAGCCAGTTCCTCAACCATTTCATCAGAAGTAATATTACCTACAGGAAGGAATCTTCATGACAGATTAAAGAATTTGTTTTATCTTGAACATGAAGTAAGACATTTGTTTCCTAATCAGCCTAATTTCTTCAGATATACCAAGTCTGATGAAACATTAAGGAAGCTTCAACAGACCAAAATAGCAGAAGATAAATGGTGGGAAGATCTATTGGAACTTTTGTAAAATTTATCCTTATATGAAATTTTGCCTATTTACCACAATATAAAGGATAAAGGGACAAACAAAGGTCAAAGAGTATCAGTTCAGTTAAAGTGTATCAGTAAGAACAAAGAGTATCAGTGAAGCAAGTCAGTTAGAAAAAAATTACTGAAGAGGACAACGATGAGCTAAAATATAGGTCCTGCCTCCAGCACATTCTCAAAAGGAGGAAACAGCACAACATTAGTTGATTTTTTTCTTATCTATGAGACCATCTGTCTCTATTTTTATTGTAACTTATTTGTGATTCATCTTAGATTATATCTCGTTTTGTTAAGAGATATTTTGTATGATTTTTTGTATAAATAAGCCCTCAATCGGATTATTGAGGGTGGATTCTTATACTCTGATGTAACATTGAATATTTTGGAATAAAGAGCTTTGGAGAAACTTTTCGTGGCAAAATTGGACAAGGAATTGAGGCATAAGACTTTTCTCAGGATTCATGCGTCAAATAAAGGATCAATAAGTCATTTCTATCTCATGTTTTGAAGTTTTAATATTTGTTTACAATATGATCTGTGTTTCATTATCTTGATATTTAACGAAAAAAATTAAATCAGAAAGTACTTAGGTGTAATCTGATTTCAGTCGTTATTATTCTAAATGTTTTCTTCTAAACTAGTTTAAACAACGAATTCTTAATTGCTCCTGTTTGTCTAGTTCATACATCTTTGGTTATTTAGTAAAGAATACTTAACTGCTATTTATTGATAATCAATCTATTTCTCTTCTCTTGAATGTGTTGAAAGATTCTTCGTTGCCTTTAATCCGTTTGAATTCCATTCCATTCACTTTAGATCTATAATTGTTTCTAGTTTGATTATCTTGCCCTGATAAACCATCTTTTGTTAAAAAACTTAAGCCAGTGCAGCCAATCCTTTGACTCCATTAGCCCAACGGACTGAAACTATTTGATCTTAATCTCAGCTAAAGAATTCCATCAACCCAAACAAAATCAAAACCCTTGGACTTTATAACTAGCCTAATACCTTGCAAAACAAAGCTAAATTTTATAGAGAGAGCCCTCTCTGGGTACAGATTGGCTAGATTTTGTACATGAAGGTTGGTTTGTGGTTACCTCGGACCCCTTTCCTCTTCCAACAACTTCAAGGAAAATATGAGTGATAACATAGTGGCGACCATAATGGGGACCTGCATCATTTTATTGTTACTATTGTTTGATTTATAAACTACAGACGGAGTCTGAAGATTAGCCAGGCAGCCTTTGAAATGCTTTTTGCTCTGCAATTGCATAGTAAATAAATGCTACTTTAGTCAATATCCGATCTAGTTTATAGGCTAAACTTTGGTTTCAAACATTCAATCAATTTCTCTAGTTCAATAAATCTTTGAGAAAATTTTAATTAAAAATCTTTAATTTCTTGGAGAATTTGTCGAAGTTGTATTTTCATTCCATTTAAAACAAAAAACTAAAAAAAAGAAACATTACTAGGAAAACTGGCTTCAGAAAGGACTCATTATACCAGGTCAAATCCTGACCCTAAGCCACCATCGATATTTGAGAATCCAAATCTGATTCCCAGAATTCTGAGAAGACAGGAGAGTCAAGAAAGCTCTGGGAGTTCTCGACCTCTTTTTAGATCAAACTCTTGTCCTATGAAGTTTGTGTATCTTGAAGACGAACCATTTGATGAACATTTTGAAACTTCTCTATTCGTAAATTTTCCTGAATCTAAGTTGTCCAATCTAGTTCCTGATCCATTATTTCTTGAAGATTTGCAATTTGAATTTATCACTTCACATCTTGACAAGCATCTACAAAATTCCATTCAATCTGAACAGACCTTTGAAGAAACTTCAAACACTTCTGTAATTACTGCAGCTTCCCCAAGTTCATCTACTTTTCCCCAAACTTCTCAAACACAGGCCACTCCTTCTACTCCTCCACCCACTACTTCCAGATCATCATCACCTGTTATTCCATTACACCTTCCGATGGAAAATAGATATGCTCCTTTAAGATTTCCAAGCAACCCTGCCGCTTTGCCCCAAGACTATCAGAGTAAAATCACCCCTTTTGACTGTTCTGGTACTTACACTACTCAACAACATACCAAAAGGATGACTGATTACTTTGAATTTTATGAAATAGACGTTGATGATGTTAAAATGAGAATTTTTGTCCAGAGTCTTACTGGGGAAGTCAGGACATGGTTTAGGGCTCTTGCTCCAAACAGTATTGCTGACTTACCAGCCCTGTATAGGGCTTTTTTAAATAGATGGGAGAAGAAGAAAGACCCTCTTCAAATCCTCTCTTTAATTTGCCTATTATATCATTAGATTCAACGAAGCCTACAACGTTGTTCCCCAAAACCTTAGACCCCCTCCGGATTTAGTACTGGTTAAATTCCCTGATGGGTTTGATTCTGACATAGCATATTCACTTAGGGAAAGAGCTCCCCAAACTCTAGAAGAGATGCAAAGCATAGTTGTTAGTGTTGAAGCTAACCTCATAGAAAAACGAGCTAGAGCTAGAGCTGAAAGAAGGATGCCTATAAATGAAGAGCCTTCGGCTTTTGAAAGAAAGATGGATGCAATTATTAAAGGTATGGAAATACTAGGAGACAGAGTAGAGACAATTAAAATAAATTCTTCTGGCGATGGTCAAAATGCTGTTAGAAACCCAAACTTCAGAAGAAATCAAAACCAAAATACTGGGAAAAATGTTCCTGACCAAAACATCAGGCCATCATTCCAGGAAATTTTTGTTGAAGGTTCATCTTCTGAGGAACCAATTGAGGATGTTGAAATAAATAACTTGACTGAACACAAGAATGAACCAGAAGTTTTCCTATCTCAAGATGATCAAGAAAATCACATTCTTGAAACATTTCAAACTCATTCAGGAGAAACTTTTGATTTTAAAGAAGGATATGATTCAGCAATTTATGAAGTTCATAACCAATACAATTTGAGAAGAAGATGGATTGACGTGCCAGAGAATAGCAAACAGAAAGCTGTAAAACAAAACATCAAAGGTAAAAATAACACTCCTCCTGTAGAAATTCTTTCTAGAGCAAGTCCTAACCCCGCTAATCCAATAATTGAAGATGTGTCTGATACTCAACTAAATAATAAACAACTTTCCAATACTTTTCCTCCTACAGGAAACATAGAAGAACCAGCAGAAGTTAGTTCAGAAACACCTTCAACTCATAATCCCACACCTGAAAAAGAGAAAAATACTGAAGACACAAAAAACAAAGAAAATCCAACTGTTCAAAATACTAGAGCTCAAACAGAAAAATATTTCAATATAGAAGATGAAATAGGCAAATTAAAGATAGTTGTTCCATTAGCAGAATTAGCTAAACATGATGTCTATAGAATCCAAATCAGCAGATTCCTTAACATTACTGGAATGGATGATTCAGTAAATGTTTTTGATGATCAACCCAAATTACTTTTTGGCCCTGAAGTAAATGGAAAACCAGAAAGTGGAGGAACTCCTCCATTTTATGTGAGTTTGAATGTACATGACAAAATACTTCATAACACCATGCTTGATTCTGGAGCGTCTCACAATTTAATGCCCAAGGCTGTGATGGAAAGATTAAACCTAGACATTACCAGACCATATAAGGATCTTTTTCCTTTTGATTCAAGTCAGGTAAGATGTTTAGGTTTGATTAAAGATTTGTGTGTTACTTTGGTGCAATACCCTGCAAAATCTATTCTGATGGATATAGTAGTAGCAGATATTCCTCCCAAATATGGTATGTTGTTGTCCAGATCCTGGGGTGCCAAACTTGGAGGATCTCTTCAATTAGATATGTCATATGCTACTATTTCAGTGTTTGGTCAACCTAAAAGACTATACAGAGAGACCTTGATGAAATATTTAGTCAGTAGTCAGGAGAAGCCTAAAAACTTCCCTATCTACTCACTACATTCTGATATGGACTCATTCATCCTTTATAATGCTGAATTTGACCTTCCCACTGAACTAGAAGCACCAGAAATAGAAACTGAAAATAAATCTACTGTTCAAATCGAAGAAATTTCTGAAAACAAAGAAACATGAGACATTCAAGAAATACCAGAAAAAACTGATAAACCAGAGCTCCCTGTTAAGAAAATTGTTAAAACAGTCGATGAAGAATATGAACATGAAATTCTTTGGCATTTATAATTTGATGGTTCAGTAAATAAGTTAGGAGATGGAGCTGGAATTTGGATACATAATATTGAAAATGATTATGCTGAACACCATGCTTATAGATTGAACTTTAGATGCACTAATAATATGGCAGAATATAAGGCTCTTTTGCTAGGGCTTAAACATGTCAAAAAATTAGGAGCAATTAGAGTATCAATCATAGGAGACTCTGAGTTAATTATTCAACAGATCAATGGTGAATCACAAAAGACCCCAGATTAATAGAATACAGAGGAACAGTTGTGGAAATTCTCAATACTTTTCTACAAGCTCAGCTTGCCAAAATTCCTAGAAAACAAAATTTGCATGCTCACAGTCTTGCAATGTTCACTAGCACTTGTAAATTACCTTTTGGACCTAATCATCAGTTCACAGCTGAGATTAGACATAGACCTGCTATACCGAATAATCTTATGAATTGGAAAATGTTTGTAAATAATAATAAGATTAATAATTTTTTGACCTTAGAAAATGAGTTCTCTAACAATAGTATAGATGAAGACACAACAATCAATTAATCTGATCAAATAGATGAACAAGAAATGGATATTTCAGAAGACACCGCAATTCACATACTTCACCCAACCAAATTCACTAAAAAAGATATGTAAGATTTGAAACAAATGGAAGTTGATGAGATTATAGAAGATGAATCTGAAATTATTAATCTGAAAGATAATCATTTACCTAAAGGATTAACTCCTTTGGAAGATCTTTTTGACTCAAATGACATTCCACAAAAACCCAAAATGGAACCGTTAAAAGCTGATATTGAAGAATACAATTTGGGAACTGAAGGAAATCCCAAGATGGTTAAGCTATCTAAATCTCTGCCAGAGGATCAAAAGGTTAAATATGTTGAACTTTTAAAAGAATTCCAGGATGTTTTTTCCTGGAGTTATGAAGATCTTAAATCATATGATACATCAATAATTCAACATACAATACCTTTGAAACCAGATCAGAAACCATTCAAATAGAAACTTAGAAGAATCAACCCTGTGCTACTACCTTCAATTGAGAAAGAAATTAAAAGAATGTATGAAGTAGGAATAATTGCTCCTATTAGGTTTTCTGAATGGGTTTCTAATTTAGTACCAACAAGGAAGAAGACTGGAGACATTAGACTATGTGTCGATTTGAGAAATTTAAACAAATTTTCTTTAAAAGATAACTATCCTTTGCCTAAAATGGACCATATATTACAAAGGGTAGTAGGATCTTCAAGGATTTCTCTTCTAGATGGATTCTCAGGATACAACCAGATTCTGGTTCATCCTGATGATCAAGACAAAATAGCTTTTACAACCCCATGGGGTACATTCAAATATGTTAAGATGCCTTTTGGACTCAAAAATGAAGGAGCCACCTTCCAAAGAGCAATGGAAATTTCATTTGCCAAAGAAATTCATGATTTTCTAGTCATATATCTGGATGATTTGACTGTTTTTTCCAAGATTGATCAACAACATTTAGATCATCTTAGACATGTGTTCATAAAATGCAGAAAATATGGTATTTCTTTAAATCCTAAAAAGTCATTGTTTGGTCTTGAAGAAGGTAAACTCCTAGGTCATATTATTTCAAAATATGGTATTAGAATTGATCTTGAAATAATACAAGCAATTTTGCAAATACCTCATCCCAGGAATATTAAAGAACTTCAAGCTTTCATAGGTAAAATCAATTTTTTGAGAAGATTCATTTCTAGTTTAGCTGAATTACTTGGACTTCTTACTAACATGTTAAGAAAGGATTCGAGTATTAAGTGGACAGTAGAAGCCAAGCAATCATTTGAAGAAATCAAAATGGCTTTAACCAGAACACCAATTCTTACCAGTCCAAAATTTGATAGAGATTTCATAATTTTTTCATTTGCTTCTGAACATACAGTTGCAGCTGTTTTATTAGAAAATGATGATCAAGGATGTGAAAAACCTATAGCTTTTTTTAGTAAAGAACTTAGAGATGCATCATTGAAATACAATATCATGGAGAAACAAGCTTTTGCACTTGTGAAAGAAATCAAAGATTTCAGAGTTTATATATTGTATTCTCATGTGATAGCTTATGTACCTAACGTTGTCGTTAAATACATCTTAACTCAAGATGATATTGAAGGAAAAAGAGGTAAATGGATAGCTACCATATTAGAATATGATATTGAAATAAGACCTACAAAACTCATAAAAGGACAAGGTTTGGCTCAACTCATGACTGAAACAAATTTCCAAGCCCTGAACATTAATGAACTGGATGACGAACAGGAGATAGCGACTCCACAAATCAGTCAGGCCTTTTTAGACTCACCTTGGTACGCTGATATCATTTATGTTTTGTTAAACCTGCAAGCTCCTCCAGGGTTATCCAGAACGAAACAAAGGTTTTTGAAAATTACATCTTTAAAGTATTGTATTTTAGATAATGCTCTTTTTTGGAAGAATCATGATGGAATTAAATTGTTTATTAAAAGATGAAGCTGACAAGGTTCTCAATGAATTCCATGCAGGATATTGTGGTGGACACCTCTACTGGAAGTCAACTGCAGATAAGATCTTAAGGGCTGGTTTTTATTGGCCAACCTTGTTTTCAGATGTTAAGAAATTTGTAACTGCTTGCCATAAGTGTCAGATCTTTGAAGGCAAGAGAAAATTATTACCTTTGCCATTGAAACCAATTTCCACCGAGAAACCCTTTCAGCAATGGGGCTTGGATTTTATTAGAGAAATCCATCCTCCCTCTTCCAGCCAACACAGATGGATCCTCACTGCCACAGATTACTTTACTAAATGGATTGAAGCTATCCCATCTAGACAAGCCAATGATTCTGTAATTATAGGATTCTTAGAAACCAATATACTTTCAAGATTTGGCTGTCCTGACAAAATTATAACTGATAATGCTGCTGCTTTCAAGTCTAAGAAAATGATTAGTTTCTGCAATAAGTATCACATCACTTTAGGCCATTCAACAGCCTATGGACTGGCTGAATCTTCCAATAAAAGTCTCATTAATATCATTAAAAAATTATTGGAAGAAAATAAGAATAATTGGCATAAGAAACTTACCAATGCATTGTGGGCAGACAGACTTACCACCAAAAAATCAATTGGGACTAGTCCATATGAATTAGTTTATGGTATTGAGGCTAAATTTCCATCATCTTTAGGAATTCTTGTAATGAAGTTACTTCAGGAGGCTCAATTAGAACCAAATGATATTCAGAGAAGAATAAACCAAACAATTCACTTGCAGTAGACCAGAGAAGAAGTGTATCAACGATCCCATGTTTTGCAGGAAAAATTAAAGAAAATGTTTGACAAAAGGACCAAAGAAGAAGATTTTCAACTGGGAGACAAAGTTTTAAGATGGGATTCCAGAAGGGAAGATAAAGTAAAACATGGGAAATTTGATTTCTTATGGAAAGGACCTTACATCATTCATGCTTTACAGGGAAATAAAACATGTTTTTTGAAGAATTTGGATGGTTCAGAAGCTGAGGAAGGACCAGTCAATGGTCGAATGCTAAAACACTACTTTGATCCTATTTACTAGGATGTTTTGATTTTTTAATATGTACATAATATATCCTTTCTAATGCATTAGTTTTGACTGGATGGTGACTTGCTGAAGTTGAAGCCCGAAGTGAAGGCCCTAAGCTTCAGAAGTTTTACTATCATATATACAATAAAGCCACCAGAAAAAGAAGATTACACGGTTCAGTTAAAGGCATTTTGAGGCATCTGACCTGCTGTTCTTGACTTTTCACCAGGAAAAGCCATCCCCAAGTGGAGCCAGTGTTAGACTCCTATACCAATAGGTGTCATTTTTCATGATTGACTTGTTGAACTATGCAATATGTTCAAACCTTTTCCTTGTTGCAAAGGTGTTCCATATTCTTAAAAAATCAAAAAATCAAAAAATTTAAAAAATGTAAAGAGGGTATACCCTAAAAGAAAAATCAAAGGGTGAAAAAATAAAATTCGCCAAAAAAGTGAAAGAAAATGAACCCCACCAAAAGGAAGGCCAAGGAAAGTGTGCAAGTCTAAATGCCACTACTTTTTTCTCTGATGTAATAAACAAAATTGTGTGCAGTTTGTCAAACTTTTGCCACAATTTATGAAGAGTCAAACTGTTTAAACTTGACTCATTCATTTTTCAATTTCATGTTGTAGAATAGAGAATAAATATCTGGCCAAATAGTTTAATCTTGGCAGATAAGTAGATAGGTAGAGTTAATAAAAGGTGCTCAACAGTTTAATCTGAGCCCTTGGATGTAATAAGTGTAGACTTAGATAGGTTTGCCATGTAAAAGAAAAAGAAGATTGATAAGGGTTTTCCAGTCTAAGTGCACCCTAATAAAGAAGAGAAAATGGTAGAGTAAAGTAGGTAGGGTAGGTAGATGTTGTTGCAGAATTACATGTGATGAATGATGGTTCTAAATGTGTTCAACTTTACTTTCATCACAAAGTGCAAAGGAAAATACTACATTGGAAAAAGTTCACAGCAAAGCAAATTCAAGATTATTAACTTCCCCTTCATTTTCCCTTAAAAGATTTCACTAATTTCCGCTAAAGTGCTAAGGAATTTGAATATTAGAGGGGCTCAAGGCATTTCCTTGACTTTTGAAGGGACCGGACCCTCGGCCCAATAATTGAAAAAACCTAAGTACTTGAAATCATCCATTATCACATTCATTCATCTCTCAAAAATCTTTTTCTAAGTAAAATCCCATTTTACTTTGGAAAATCCTTCAATATTTCATGAAAATCCCTCAAAATCACTTTTTATTCTAAGTCTAAGTGATGAAAGTATAATAATGCCATTTACTTTTGAATCTTCACTTTCTTGGTTATATTTAAGTATTTTGAGTTTACATTGTTCCCTTGTCATATTAACTCTAATTTATATATTAAATTCTTATTGAAATAACCTTATCCTATGTATATAGCCCCTTTTTTATATAATATTCCCAAAACCCTTGTATTATAATTTTTAGCCAAAAGTATTTAATTCCCACTTATTTCAAATAAAAAACCTACTTTATATTCCCTTTTGGCTAAAAAATATCTTTAATTCTATTCCCACCCCTATGGTAAATAAATCGCATTGATTTAATTACTGTATAATAAAAAATATATATGGAAAAACTTTTAACCATGTTTTACGTGTTTAAAACAAAAACAAACCCGAAGTTTAGTTTAAACTAAAACTTCAAACAAATAACTCATCCCCTTTGTATTTTCAATTTGCCCGACGCTTAACTTGAGTTAGTAACCCATACCCTAACTTTGACTCTGGTTTAAAAACCATTCCCGATCACTTTCCCGCTGCATAAAGGACTTAATTAATCCTCACGATTAATTAAGAACCTGCCCCACCAATCAAAATTCTCCCGAAATGATTAATTCGTAATAAAATGCGTCGGGCCTGCACCATAAAACCCTATCAACTCCCTGTCCCGTCCACCATTCGATCAGCCGCTCCAAAATCGACGATTGTCGTTAATTCCGCTGGCCATCCCCGATCTGAGCATTAACGCGCGAAATGCCAGTGGTTTTCAAATAGTACCTTGGCCACGTGTCGTGTGTTCTATGGATTCGCTGCCTCTCTGCCCAAAACCGCCTTCCCTCAAAAGTGGTGCGGAATAAACCATTTACCACTTTTTCCTGTGACTCATCTGTCGTACAGGATGACGTCATTTATTAAAATAATAAAAAATTCACCCCCCATTTGACTTTGCCAATAAAACAAAAATTCGCGTCTTTTTCATTATTTTGTACGCAGAAAACGAATACACCCTCCATGCAGAAATTTCGAATTTCAAATTTTTGAAGTCTTCCAACCTTTATCCTGTCGAAGAAAATTGCAGTCAAGCCTCTCAGAAGATTAAATAATGGACCTAGAAACTTATGTCAAGAAATTGGACATACATGCTCACAATATAGCCAGTTCCTCAACCATTTCATCAGAAGCAACATTACCTACAGGAAGGAATCTTCATGACAGATTAGAGAATTTGTTTTATCTTGAACATGAAGTAAAACATTTGTTTCCAAATCAGCCTAATTTCTTCAGATATACTAAGGCTGATGAAACATTGAGGAAGCTTCAATGGACCAGAATAGCAGAAGATAAATGGTGGGAATATCTATTGGAACTTTTGTAAAATTTATCCTTATATGAAATTTTGCCTATTTACTACAGCATAAAGGATAAAGGGACAAACAAAGGTCAAAGAGTATCGGTTCAGTTAAAAGTATATCAGTAAGAACAAAGAGTATCAGTGAAGTAAGGCAGTTAGAACAAAATTACTGAAGAGGACAACAATGAGCCAAAATATAGGTCCTACTTCCAGAACATTGTGAAAACGAGGAAACAACACAACATCAGTTTCTTTTTGTCTTATCTATGAGACCATCTATCTCTATTTTTATTGTAACTTATTCGTGAGTCATCTTAGATTATATCTCGTTTTGTTAAGAGATATTTTGTATGATTTTTTGTATAAATAAGCCCTCAATCGGAATATTGAGGGTGGATTCTTAGACTTTGATGTAACATTGAATATTTTTGAATAAAGAGCTTTGGAGAAATTTTTCGTGGCAAAACTGGACAAGGAATTGAGGTAGAAGACTTTTCTCAGGATTCATGTGTCAAATGAAGGATCAATAAGTCATCTCTATCTCATGTTTTGAAGTTTAATATTTGTTTACAATATCATCTATGTTTCAGTATCTTGATATTTAACGAAAAGGATTAAATCATAAAGTACTTAGGTGTAATATGATTTCATTCGTTATTATTTTAAATGTTTTCCTCTAAACTGGTTTAAACAGTGAATTCTCAATTGCTCCTCTTTGTCTAGTTCATACATCTTTGGTTATTTAATAAAGAATACTTAATTGCTCTTTATTGATAACCAATCTATTTCTCTTCTCTTGAATGTGTTGAAAGATTCTTCGTTGCCTTTCATTCGTTTGAATTCCAATCCATTCACTTTAGATCTATAATAGTTTCTAGTTTGATTATCTTGCCCTGATAAACCATCTTTTGTTAAAAAATTAAGCCATTGCAGCCAATCCTTTGACTCCATTAGCCCAATGGACTGAAACTATGTGATTTTAATCTTAGCTAAAGAATTCCATCAACCCAAACAAAATCAAAACCCTTGGACTTTATAACTAGCCTAATATTTTCAAAAAACAAAGCTAAATTTTATAGAGAGAGCCCTCTCTGGGTATAGATTGGCTAGATTCTGTACCTGAAGGTTCGTTTGTGATTACCTCGGACCCCTTTCCTCTTCCAACAACTTCAAGGAAAATCTAAGTGATAACGAGCCCACTAGAAAGTCGGCGGGGTCTTGGAGCCATAATAAGCCATAGCCATCACCCATCCCACGGAGTACCTATCTCGGGTCCCACCGTATGCTATGTCACCACCATTCCGGGGAGGTGAGCTTCCGCCTTCCCCCTGCCATCCTTGATCCCTCTGGAAACGCTTGGCGCTGCCTTCTCCTCTTGATTGTTCGTAGCTTGGGCGAGTCCCGCTCTTATACAACTATATTGCATATATGTAATCTTTTGTTTTGGGTAAAGTTTTAGCGCAAAGTTGAACTTATATTTCTTGTTCCCCTTTTATAGGCATTTTCATTTACACCAACTAACTCACTCCTTTAAGCATTTATCCCCTTTATGTTTCCGGTGGTCCCCTCCTTGAAGTTTCTTAGGGTAGTGGCGAATGATATAACAACACTACACATGCATGAAACTAACATAAACACATGATGCAGACACCGCCTATCCAGTCTAAGGGTTGAACCATGCTCTGATACCACTTTGTGGTATCAAATATCACACAAAGAGAACAAAAAAAACACCGCCATAATTCATACACATAAAGAACATACAAAATAAGCATGAGAAACATATATGCAATTTAAATGTATGCACGACATACACACACAACCCAAGGAGAGCACAACCATGCTCGGATACCACTCTGTAGCACCCTCTTCCCACATCTACCCAAGTAACTTTCCAACCAGGGTAAACATGTGACGAGAGGCTGCTAATATGAGATTGAACCTCCTAGATGAACCTAAGGAAGTGGAACCGACTAAAACACCAAAAGCACACCCTACACTGCATCATTGACATCCCCAGGACATAACCCAATCTCCCAGGGCCATGTTCCCTCAGGGGAGACTAATTTTTTGTTGTGTAACCAGCTTCAATTTCCAGTAAAAATGGGATCTCTGTCGCTCACCATAACCCTTGGGCTTCCATGTAGCTTTTGAATTCTGTCCATAAATGTAGTAGCAACTGTACTTGCTTTAAATGGATGAGATAATGCACAAAAGTGTGCATACTTGGTAAGTCTATCAACTACCACCATGATGACACTCTTTCCTTCAGACTTAGGTAAACCTGTGATAAAACCCATTGAAATCTCCTCCCAATGTTTACTTGGAATGGATAAAGGTTGTGGAAGTCTCGGGGTCTTAATTGTATCAACTTTATTCTGCTCGCAAACCAAACATTCCATCACAAAATTTTGAATATCAGATTTAAGGCCATCCCGAAAAAATTCTTTCTTCACCCTGTGGTAATTTTTTAAAAATCCCGAGTGTCCTCCTAAAGGAGAGGTGTGCAATTCCAGAAGAATATTTTGATTTAGTTGGGAATTCTTACAAAGATATAAGCGATCTTTGTACCATAAGGAATCATTTTTCCAACTAAATGTATCAGATGTACTAGGATCTTGCTGCAGCTTTTGAATGAGTTTCCATACATCTTTTTTCCTTCTTCCAATCATCTGTTGCTTCGGTTATCCAATCTGGTTGGATAATAGAAATGCTAAAGCAATCCTTCCACCTCTTCATTCTTTCTTGAGAGTGCATCTGCTGTAACATTAAGTTTTCTTTTTTTGTATATTGTTTCAAAGTCATAACCCAACATCTTTGTGACCCATTTGTGTTTCTCTTATGAAGATAGTCTTTGTTACAAAAGGTATTTAAGACTATCATGATCGGTTTTACCTTGAAGTGTCTTCCATTAGGTAAGGTCACCATTTCTTTAGTGCATGTAGTATTGCCAACATTTCCTTCTCATAAATAGCTTTCTGTAAATAATTTACTTTGATTGGATGAATTTCAAAAGAGATGGGTCTTCCTTCTTGCATTAAAACAACATCAATTCCATTTCCTGAGGCATAACATTCCAAAATAAAGGTTTTTCTAAATTTTTGCATAGCTAAGACCGGTGATGGGCACATTGCATCTTTAAGATGTTAAAAGGCCTTAGTTGCTTCAGGAGTCCATGAAAATGCATCATTCTTCAATAATGTTGTTAGAGGTGCTGCTATTCTCCCATAATTATTAACAAACTTGCGCTTCTGCTACTGTTAACGAGAAATCTTTGATAATGCTTTTGTTGTTGTGAGGACTTTCCATTGTATGGCTTTAATTTTGTTAGGGTCTACTTTAACACCCTCGTGAGATACAATATGACTTGAGATATTCCACTTCTTTTGCTCCAAAGAAACATTTCGATGTTTTCTTATAGGTATTTTTCTTGCCAATAGTTTGAGCACCACGTCAACATGTTGAACATGATCCTTCCAAGACCTGTTGTAGATTAGTATATCATCAAAAAATACTAGCACAAATTTTCTAAGAAAGGGTTTGAAAATGGAATTCATCAACCCTTGAAATGTAGAAGGTGCATTGGTAAGGCTAAAAGGCATGACCAAAAATTTGTAATGACCCTCATGAGTTCAAAATGATGTTTTGGGAATATGTTCAGTCTTCATTCTAATTTGATCATATCCTGAATGAAGATCCAACTTGGTAAAATAAATTGCTCCATGTAATTCATCCAGTAATTCATCAATCACAGGAATGGGAAATTTATCTTCAATGGTGAGCTTATTGAGCTCCCTATAATTCAGACACATTTGCCATGATCCATCCTTCTTGTGTGCCAATACTACGGGACCTACGGAGGAGCGAGAGAAAAGAACTTTTACTAGGTTGAATTATACCCGCCTCTAACATTTCTACAATCATACATTCAATTTCACTCTTTTAGACATAAGGATATCTATAAGGCCTGATGTTTGGAGGAACACTTCCTGGAATCAAACGAATAGCATGATCATGATCACGAATAGGTGGGAGTCCTTTGGGAGTTTCAAACATCTTGGAATGATTTTCCAAGACTTGTTGGAGATCCGTAGAAATAGATGATTTTGATGTTGGAACTTCTAGTGAGCATAATTGTGCAATTACACCTCGTTGTTATATCTTTAGAATATTTTTCATGACATTAGAGCTTATTATCTTTCTGGATTCACTGTGATATCATAATTCAACTTCCTTTCCTTACGAAAAAAAATTCAAGAAAATTTCTTGAAAATTAAAAGCTATTGTCCCCAAAGATTGTAACCATTGTACTCCTAGTACAACATCAACACTTCCCACTGGAATGGAAATCATTGGAATTTTAAATACGTATTCCCCCATGGTTAGCTTGATATTATGGCATTTTACAGAGAAATTTAGAGTTCCTCCATTTGCCACCATCACTTGACATTCTGGTGCGAGTATAGGAAACAATTTAATTCCTTGGCTACCTTGCAATGAATAAAATTATGGGTGCTACCTGAATCAATCAACACTATTACCTTATTCTTCTTGATATGTCCTTCTATCTTGAGAGTTTGAGGAGTGGTAATGCCTGCTAGTGCATTACACGATATGGTCGAATTCATTTCTTCCTCTTCTAGGGCTGGTTCCCGGTGTATATCCTCTTCTTGTTCATTTTCTTCTTCCTCTTCACAATATATGTAAAATAATTTCTTCTCAGCACGCTTATGACCTTTAGTGTATTTTCTATCACAACTATAGCAAATCCATTTTGCTCTTTTTTCTTCTAATTGTTGTGGTGTCAACCTTGTAGGTTGTGGAAATCTAGAAGTAGCAACACTTCGCTCTTTATAGAAGTGAGTGGTAGGCTTCCTTGTCGCCATAATTTTACATTCAATTTTTCTTACCAAACTGAATGCCTTCTCAAATGAATCAGGTTCCAAAACGTGAAATTCATGTTGGATGTCTTCCTTTAAAGTGCACATGAAGAGATCAATCCTGTGTTCCTGCAGAATATCGATTACCCTTATATTCAATTTTTGGAAGTCCTCAATGTGCTGCCCACTAAACCCTTTTTTTTTAATATTTATCAATTGGCTAAGAAAGGTGTTGCTCTTTGTATCCTCATAATGTGCTATCATTTCCTCATGCAAAAGTTGACCAAGTGAAATTTTTTACGGGAGCAAAGCCATCGATACCATACAAATTTATTGTGTTCTAAATGTAAAGTTGCAATGTGTACCTTTTGTGTGTTTTGCACATTATGGAGATCAAAATATTGCTCCGTCTGTAGTATCCATGTTACGGGATCCTTTCCATCAAAATTCCTCATATCCATTTTTGGAATATGGTGGTTCTTCCCTCCAACAATAGAGTTTATGAAATCACGATTACCATTTATTTTGTTCTCATCATGAGTTTCCTCTACTATCTTTTCACCATTAGGAGACATTTCTTGTATCAACTTTGCCAAACCTTCGATGTCTACTTTTAGATCCTTCTTCATGTTTTCCATGTTGTCTTTCAATTTTTCATCGATCTTAGCTTCCATGTCATCAATCTTAGCTTCCATGCCCACTTCCATGCCATCCATCTTAGCTTCCAAACCATTCATCTTAGCTTCCACGCCTTTCTTCCGACCACCCATATTAGTTTCACTTTCTTCAAAACTTCCATTTCATTTTTTGTTGTTCTTCGCGAGAGCGAAATTTTTTGCACTTGCTCTTGTAATTTTGATATGTCATGTTGCCATTCTTTGTCTTCATGAGTCATAGTAGAGCCTTCTAAAGAATTAATGGGTGTTAAATTCTTTTTAGGGGCCATTTTAGAATCCAATATTGATATCTATTCTACAATATGCCCTTGGAATCGATTCAACTTGATTCTTCAAACAAGACTTATGCAATTCGGAAAAAAAATACACACCTTTTACTTGCTTTTTAGGAGCTCGATATTGAAATTTAATTACTACGTAACTGAAAATATTCAATATCTTAAATTCCGCCTGTGGTAGCCCTGCGAAGCACACTAAATGCCACCAATTACGATCTAATTTGGATTCTTGAGCAAGATTATCAGACTCTCACAATGACCAATTTTGGGTGGTTGGATGAAACAAACTTGTACGACTTGCCACGTGTCAGCCTGACTTTTATTTCGGATCTGAAATTGATAGTAAGAAACTACGATCTGTGTAATTTGTAACCACTTTTTACGAAAATCCAATCCAAATGCTTAGAGAGTTATTGAAATTTTCCCACGATCACCTCTTTGAGATGAAATTCAGGAGCCTGAAAAAGCACTACCTTCCACAGATCATATCTCCAAAAATATTTTGAACCAAGCTCTGAAATTTTTTGACGAATTTCCTCAGGATTTCAGCTTCGCACCATATGAATTTCAGATTCTGAACCTTCGTAGAAAAAAATTTATAGCGAAAATGCCACGATGACCTGTTTAGGAGCTTGAAAAAATACCTAACTTCCACAGATGATATCTCCGAAAATATTGCGAACCAAGCTCTGAAATTTTTAGAAAATCTTCCTCAGGATTTCAGCTTCGCACCATAAAAATTTCAGCTTTTGAAACTTCGTAGAAAAAAAGTTATAGCGCAAATGCCACGATGACCTGTTTGGAGCAGCGAAACCCTAGAATCCAAACCTCTGATACCAAATGTTGGGTAACCAGCTCCAAAAATAGAAGAAAAGAGATATCAACGCCTTAGAAATAAGCCACTTCGAGGGGGCAACCTCCAATACATTACATAAATGAACAATTCTTGGATGATACAATTTACAAAACCTCCTTTCTGTATATAGGAGTCCATGGGGCCATAATGTAATCCTAGTGGGCCACAATGTAATCCTAGCCGACCTAACAATAATAATTTAAGGGCACAATAATAACAAAATGGGGGTTACAAGGGTACAATAATAACAATAAGGGGGTTACACTTACAATAATAAGGGACTATACTAGTGATATAGGGACCTAACATTTTTAACCCCTTTGAGGCTAGTCCGTGGGCTTGTAAGGGTAAGGTAGTAGCTATTGACCCTATAGTTGTAGGCTAGCCTTGTCAAGGTAGCGGCTAAGGCCCAAACATCAAATTTTCCTCCTATAGCTCCGATATTTGTGCCACAGTTTCACCCCCTGAGCCTGGGTCATTGCCTAGAACTTCCTGTAACTTCAATAGAGGGTAATTAACATTAAAACAAACATATGGAAGTAATAAAATCAACTGGAACTCATCCGAACCCACCCATCCATGACAAGAATTTTGTCAAACATGTCACAAACATAGCATCTACAGGTATAAACAACATCTTTAAACAAAGGGGTCTCTTTCTTATCCGATAACGGCTAAGAAGCATTGCTCCCCTACATTATAAGCTATCATTTAATCATTTTAACCATAAATACATTGTATATTCATTTACAAGTAAAAACATAGAGAGAGTCATACCCCATCACTGTCACAATACATGCTCATAACCAACATAATACATGTTGGCACTAGAATCAACAATTGGACTGCAGAAAACGCCTAACCAAACACATCTTAAACTCCAAGGCGATTTTAATGTTTTGTTTTATGGGGTTGGAAGATGGTATAAACTCCGATTCACTGAAGAGAGATTTCGGTCAAATCCATAGTTCTACTAAAGAGGGTATTGTAACTTGATGTGGTAGCAAGGTGCAGGTTTGTAGTCTATGATGAGAGGAAATTGAAGTATGAGAGGAGAATAAATAGGTCTGTAAAAAAAAATCTAATGATTTAGTAGAAATTGACAAAAGTAGCAGTTTGACAATATTCCATTGAGAGAGTTATTTCTAGTCTGACAATATTCTCGTTGAAATATCGTGAAGATTAACTATCATGAGTGATGCTCTTCCACTGTTATAATATATATTTTATCAGGAATTCTCACTGTGTGAGACTAAAAAAATCTGAGAAATCACATAAGAAGCTTAAGAGACTAATAAAAACACATAACAGTATGACGATTTGCAAACTAGAACTGGAAGAAAGGAGATATGGAAATTCAAATAGAGTAGAAAATACACAAAGAAAATTGGTAATAATTCCTCAGTAGTATCATTCAATTTCATTCACCAAAAATATTACAGTTCATATGAGTCAAAATTCAATAACCACCAACCAACCCTGACTTCATATCAGTTTGGCATATATATACAAAATATGATACTTTCCTCTTCCACAAAAAAAGGTAAATCTGTTTCAATATTCATTACAACCTCATGCAAGAGGTGATGCTTATCCCTTAGTCTTAATTAAAAAGTGCTATATTAAAAACAAGATAAACATCATGAAGGCATCGTGAAGTCTATCACTCCGAAATGGTTGTGTAAGGTGGTAGACTATTGAAAGACCACTCTTATATTTTAGTGCAACTAATCTTCAGAAAAAAGCGTAAAAACAATGGGAATGACATGTGGTTGTCTCCTATTAATATGTACAAAACAAGATTGAAAATGGTGTGTGACTGTTCCTTGAATACTACCCGGTGCCTAGTAAAAAAAAATGTGCTGATACTGAGACTAGTGGTAGAAAATTGTTTGAGAGAAACTCTGTCAATGTTCTGCAGTTCCTTTCCCTTTTTGTTTGAAAACCATTTATAATGGCGAAAAACCTGAAACTTTTGGATATAACGGAGGAGGTTCATTTTATGAGAAATTACAAAGAAACCCTTTGAAAAAGGTTTAATTGATAGGGGAGGCATGAAGTGGAATGAATGGTAGGCGAGGGGGGTGATGACATGGCAAATAAGTGGGACCGATTGCAGATCGTGCATCAAAAGTTTTATTATGAAATGCGGGAGTTAAATTTTTAAAATGGTGAAGTGTGATGTGAAATGAGAGTGGAGGTGACGTGGTATAGAAGTGGGACCGATCACAGATCATGCATTGGGAGTTTTATATACATAAATACTTGTGAAATCAACATTGATTAGTTTAAACAAAGCTACAAATTCCCCTAAACCACATGCATATAGGCAGAACTGTGGTTCTTGGGCCCCATAGCCAGTTGACCAATAGGAGGCAATCACAGATCGACCTCCCCAAGTTTAACTCTACATTGATAACGGCTAAACCTTAAATTCTACAATTTGCGAAATCATGTTGGTGTGCTATGTCGACATGTGTCCCTCGCCTCATTGCATTGCAATAGCATAACATATCATGTGAAGCCTTAACGATAAACTTTAAAAACTGTGATTTGCGAAATCGCTCCATCTACGTTTTAATCTCCACTGTCAGTCTGCTCCCCTTTGGATCTTCAATTAGATCATGATCATCTATTCCTTTTGCACTCGGTTCTTCCCCGTTGTTTCATTCCTTAGTCTATTTCCCAGCCAGCTTTCTTTAAATATTATCTCTTTCTCTTATCCTGATCTCCCACTTTTCTAGTTAAGTTGTTTTCTTATGACTGCGCTTTGATTTTAAAGAACTCTGGCTTCCACGAAGGATTAATTTGCTTACTTCAAAAACTGTTTACCTGCTTACCTGTAGCCTCTTTTCTGAGATAACCAAAATCTTAGTGAAATAGCTACAATTTTCACTGTGTGGAATATATGATTTCCATTCTAAGAAATAGTTGCCCTTTACTATTTTGACTGTTTTGATAATGAATTTGCAACAAAGGTAGCTATTATTACAGACCAGAATACTACAATTTTATTACCCAAACATTGACTAAATTTTAACACTGAAATAAGCCAAAACAGAGATTTTAACTTATTTTAGGACTCTAGAACACTATGACACCTACTCACTTAAAAATACCTTGATGTTGGGACAATTTTTAACTTTTATTGGAAATGACTCAAACTTTGCACATGAACTAAGACAAATTAAAAATTTGATAATAGTGACACAATGGTGATTACACCATTAACATTTTCAGTGCTAACAGTGGCTCCTATTGGGGATGAAGTCCTCCCTGTGAGGCTTCAAGTATTGTAGACTCAATGCCTCAAAAAATCTTGAAACTTTGATTATCTCTTAAAATAGAGACTATGATTGACCATTGACATATTGGACTCAATACTGACCAAATATACAGACATAAGTACCATTGGGCATGGAGTTTATTGACACATTACACCAGATATTTACAATGGAGTGACTCAACTGACTTTACTACATAAAGAAACTTTTAAGAATATGACCATTGACTAGGCCTCTAGTCAACTGATCATCATCCATATGTTCGAGCAGAAAATTATTATTCTCTAAAACTTCAGCAATTTTAAATGGCCCAACCCACATATTTTCGAACTTACCATGCTTTCCATGGTATTCTCTTCTAGCATCCCAATGCAACACTAAATGATTCTCCTGGAACAATTGTTGTTTTTCTCTTTTATCAAAAATAGATTTGACTTTAGCCTGATACTCTAAAATATTTCCAGCAATGATTCTCTGATTTGGTGTGCCTCTATTAAATGTAGCATTCTCCTTTGGAATGGGTTTTCATGATCAAATTCATCTTGTAGGAACTTCATCATAGGAAGAGCTAATTTCAAAGGCATTACAGCTTATGTACAATATACAAGCTGAAATGGAGACACTACAATTGATTTTTTACTACTTAATCTATCTGTCCACAGAGCATCTATCAACTAAGTGTCCCAATTCCTCTTATTTTCAGGCAACATTTTCTTAATAATCCTTACCAATATTTAATTGGATGATTCATCCAACCCATTAAATTGAGCGTAATAAGGTGTGGAATCAGTCAATTCAAGCCCATATTGCTGACAAAATGTGTACATCTTGGTGGACTTAAAGGCCATTGCATTATCGATTACTAATTTTTTTGGACAACCAAATATTGACATAACATTTTCCAACAGAAATTTAATAATTACCATATCAGTAGCATTTCTAGTTGGTACAACTTCAATCCATTTGGTGAAATAGTTTGTAGCTGTGAGAATCCATCTATGATGTCCTAATGAAGGTGTATGACTTTCACCGATGAAGTTTAACCCCCATTGCTGGAAAGGAACATTTGCTGAAATATGGATGAGAGGTAATGGTAGAAATTTATGTTTACGAGCAAATTTTTGGCATTTGACACAACTTCTAACTTTGGCATAGACATCAGAGAAAAGAGTTGGCCAAGAATAGCCATCTCTTAAGATTTTATTTTTAGTGGCTCTCCAATATAAATGCCCTCCACACACTCCTGCATGTATCTCTGTCATAACCTCTTTAGATTTTTCTTCATCTACACATCTTAACAAGACTCCAACAGGATATTTCTAGTAAATATGGTCTTTCAAAATGCAATACTTCATAGCTCTCAATTTAATAACTCTCTTTTTAGACTTCTCCATTTCGAGTAGAAAGTTGAAATTTAACAAGAAGTAAACTATATCCTTGCACCAATATCAATTAAATATTTCAGGATAATTAACATTGCCCTCTCCATCTTCTCCTTCAGCTTCCTCTACATTCATATTTAAATCTTTGCAGTTATATTCAGCCATCAAGCGAGCCAAGCACTGACCCTTTATCAATTTAGTTGGTTTGATTTCAACATAAAATTCCAGAATTTTGGTCAACCATCGTCCTCTCCTTCCATTTGTATCTAGTTGCAGCAACACATTTTTAACAGTCATATCAGGCACAAAAGTAATTATTTTTTAATGCAACACATAAAATCGAAAAGAATTCAAAGCCTTAACTTGTGGATATGCTTGTTTTTCAGTCAAGATATACTTCAATTCAACGTCCCTTAAAGCACGACCAAAATATGAAATTGGCTTATCCAAACCCTCCTTATTCTTCTATAGTAAGACAACTACAATTATTTCTTCTGAAGCATTTGAAAAAATCAAAAAAACCTTTTCAAAGTTAGGGCTAATCAAAACTAGTGCTTCAGTCAAAGCGGATTTAATTGTTTAAAAAGAATATTTAGCTTCATCTCACCACTTAAATTCTGCATATTTTTTGAGAAAAAAATTTATATGTTTGATCAACTCTGCAAAGTTAGGAACAAAACACCTTAGAAAATTGATTTTCCCTAAAAATGACTGCAATTCATTCTTATTTCTTAGAAAACCAATCTTCTGAAGAGCTTATACTCTTCCCCGATCAATACAGATGCCACATTCTATTACAATATGTCCCAATAACTTACCTTCTTGGACAAAAAAAGATGAATTTTTGGGGTTGAAGGACAAACCAAACTTTTTGCATTTGTCAAAAACTTGCTTCAAATGTTTCAAGTGGTCTTCATCAGATTTTGAATATACTGTGATGTCTTCCAAATAGATGACCACAAATCTGTCCTTATCTCCCGCAAAGGTAATATCCATTTCCCTTTGAAAGGTTTCACCTGCATTCATTAAACCAAATGGCATTTTGTTGTACATGAATGTGCCCCAAGGTGTGGTAAATGATGTCTTTTCTTTGTCTTTCCTATCAAATGAAATCTGATTATAGCCTAAAAAGCCATCAATCATTGACAATATTTTTGATCCTACAACCTTCTACAAGATATAATCCATCTTGGGTAGTGGATAGTTATCTTTCAAGGAGCACTGTTTTAGGTTGCGAAAATCAACAAAAATCCTTATTTCTCCATTCTTTTTCTGGACCAGGACTATATTAGCTACCTAGTTAGAAATCTCAAAGGCAGAATAATCTTTGTTTCCCATAATTTTTTTATTTCTTTCTCAATGATTGGAAGTGGCATGGGATTGATGTGTCTAATATTTTGTGCTACATGCTTTGTGTCTGTTTTCAAAAGGATCTTGTGCTCCATTATGCTCTCATCATAAGTTTCCAACTCGCTATAAGACCATGCAAAAATATCAGTAAATTCCTTCAGCAATTTGATATATTGTAGGTTTTAACCTTGAACAGAAATTATCTACATACGAATCTTATAACAGAAAATAAACAATAGCGAGAGCATAAAACATAAAACAAATAAAAACAGAGATTTTCCCCTGGATCCCAAATCGGGACGACCAGCTTGATTTTTCATTATATTCCTTTTAGTGTTACAACACATATATATACATGCCAAAGCATACATAAACCCCAATCCATTAACCCTGGATTATAACATAACCGTAGTTCCCTTAACCGGATCTACGAAATACTAGGGGTCGAAAACCATCGTACCCCAAAAAACCATGTGTAAACTCATGCACAAAACATGGGTGGGTCCGCTTATGAGTGGGACCGCATACCAAAAAAAAAAATCGGCCATTTGCCGAACCTGTCAAGGGGGGGCTGCCCTGTGACCCCCACACTGTGCCAGACACAGCGTACAACGTGTGGGGCTAGTCGTGGAAAGAATATAACACATACCCAACATTCTCCCACTTTTTGTTTTCTTTTGACAGGGGGCCACAAGAGAGCTTAGTCATTGGGCCAATTCTTCAACACCCATTGTTTCTCTACACCAAGAGAACTTTTGAGTGCTCACAGACTTCATTAATGCATCTGCAATATTCTTCAAAGTGTCCACCTTCACCAGCAACACCCTTTTAGCTTCAACCATATCTCTAACAAAGTGATATTGAACATCAATGTGATTCGTCTTTGAATGATAAGCAGGGTTCTTAGCCAAGAAAATTGCACTTTGGCTATCACAGTCTATCCTTATAGCTTGCTGTACCAACCCCATACTTGAACACAATCTCTACAACCAAATTGCTTCCTTGCTTGCATGAGTGGTTGCCATGTATTCTGCCTCTGTAGTTGAAAGAGCCACTACAGATTGTCTTTTTCTCATCCAATTGACTGCACCTCCAAATAGGCTAAACACGTACCCACTTGTAGATCTTCTTTGGTCCATATCTCCAGCCCAATCTGCATCAACAAAACCATGAATTTCCAACACTCTTTCCAATCCTGGTCTTCCACAGTAACCACAGTAGCAGAAAACCACATTCACTAATTACCACGTAAATATCTGAAAACCCGCTTTATTGCTGTCCAATGCTCCTTCCCTGGGTTTGACATAAACCTGCTCAATACTCCCAATGCATGTGCAATGTCTAGTCTAGTATAGACCATCGCATACATCAGGCTACCCACTACACTTGCATATGGAACACGGGACATATCCTCCTCTTCTTCTTATGTCTTGGGACACTGTTCAACATACAGCTTTACACCTACAGAAATAGGAACATTCACAGGTTTACTATCCTGCATATTGAACCTCTGCAACATAGTCTTGACATACTTCCTCTGGTTTAACCAGAGCGTCCTCTTTGCCTGATCTCTCTTAATTTCCATGCCCAAAATATAGTTTGCAGCACCAATATCCTTCATGTCAAATTTGGAGAACAGTTGGGTCTTCAAATCTTGGATAATTTCTTTATCATTTCCAATCAACAGCATATCATCCATTGAGACTAAATAAATAACGTTTTGATTAATTTTAAATAATGGGTGATCCTCCTTGATTTTGTTGAAGCCGAGTCCCAAGTATATAGGTATCAAATTTACGATACCACATCTGGTATTTGTTTTAACCCATACGAGAGACTTCTTGACTTTGCATACTAGTTCTTTCTTACCCTTCACCATAAATCCTTCGAGTTGCTTCATGCATATCTCCTCTTCTAGATCCCCGTGAAGAAATGTTGTCTTCACATCCATCTGTTCTATCTCGAAATCAAATGCAGCAGCAACATATAAAAGTAATATAATAGAAGTAACTTTGGCAAGAGAAGAAAAAATATCACCAAAATCAATTCCCGGCACCTGGGAATAACATTTTTCTACCAACCGAGCTTTTTATTTCTCCACCTTGCCTTCTGCATTCATATTCTTTTTAAACACCCATTTTCTCCCAATGGAATTCCTTCCAGCTGGCAACTTCACCAAATCCCATGCCTCATTTTTATGCAAGGATGCCATTTCATCAACCATGGCCTCCTTCCAGAGTTTTCCATCCTCTGAATCTACTGCCTCCTTGACAGTTCTAGGATCATCATCAGTTATAGTTAAGGCAAAACCTGAATAGAAAGCAAATGGACTATACCTTTCTGGTTGTCTTCTTTCCCGAACTGATCTTCTCAAAGCTGGAGTTTGTGGCTCTTCCTCTTCTGAGTCTTCTTCTATTGTAGAGTCTGATTCATCCTCATTTAGCTCAAACTCTATCTTCTCAGGTTCCTTTGGTAGGAATTCAGGTGTAACAACATCTTTCACCTCTCTAAACACCACATCTCGGATGTAGACAACCTTCCTTGTTTCTGGGTTCCAAAGCTTGTAACCCTTTAAACCGTCCTTATACCCAATAAAGATGCACCTTTCAGATTGATTATCCAACTTGGTCCTTTTCTCCTTTGGAACATGTACATATGCATCACATCCAAATACCCTTAGATGTGAAAGAGAGGGTTTTTTACCAGTCCATACCTCATGTGGAGTCTTATCCTCCAACGCTGATGAAGGTGATCTGTTAACTAAGTAACATGCAGTCTCCACTGCCTCTGCCCAGAATTCTTGTCCTAACCCGGTACCATTGAGCATGCTTCTTGCCTTTTCCATCAGTGTTCTATTCATTCTTTCTGCAACTCCATTTTGCTGAGGTGTGTATGGAGTAGTCTTCTGCCGTGCTATACCACACTTCTTACAAAACTCTTCAAATTCCTTCTTGCAGAACTCCCCACCATTATCTGTCCTCAACGCATTTATCTTCTTCTCTGTCTGGTTTTCCACCAGAGCCTTAAATTCTTTAAATTTTTCAAAGACTTCAGATTTCTTCCTCAAGAAATATATCCATGTATTCCTTGAGAAGTCATCTATGAATGAAACATAGTACACAAACTTTCCCAGTGATGGAACTAACACAGGTCCAAACACATCACTGTGCACAAGTTCTAATATCTTGTTCGCCCTCTTAGCACCAGAAGGAAAACTCACCCGATTCTGCTTCCCATATACACAATGTTCACAAAAATTGAAATCCAGAGAGAAATTAGACATACCTTCTACCATAGCATTTCTATGTAGTATCCGAAGGCCCTTCTCTCCAATATGTCCAAGCCTTTGATGCCATAGCATGGTCTTTTCTCCAGAGACAGCTAGGCTTTCCGCTCCTCTTTCAAGAACCACAGAACTGTTACACCCATCAATAACAGTGCTACCTTGTAGCTTGTATAGAGTTCCAGTCCGAACTCCCCGCATTAATACCAGTGCTCCCCGAACCATCTTGCGGGCATCTTTCTCGAACACTGTTTTTACACCTGCATCATCCATCTTGCTTACAGAAATCAGATTTCTGGCCAATGCAGGAATATGCAGAACACCAGGAAGTGTTCTAATCCTTCCACCTTGCAGCTTCAGCTTGACCTTTCCACGTCCGACGATTCTAGCCTTCCTATCATCCCCTAGGAAGACATTACCACCATCATATTTCTCATACTCGCAGAACCACTCCCTATGGGGAGTGAAGTGAAAGGATGCACCTGAGTCAATCAACCATGACTCATGATCTACATGTGTATTTGAAGAAGAAGCCAAATACACATCCCCACCTTCATCAGAGGTGGTTTTTGCCTCTGCAGAAGGACCTTCATCAGATCCCTTTCCTTTCTCAGGAGCTTTAGATCTGCATTCCTTTTTGTAGTGCCCTTCCTTTCCGCATTTCCAGCACACCTTTACAAATTTTCCAGGAGATTTAGATCTCCCTCTAGATTTAGATCTCCCACTCGAAACCTTATTCTTGTTTCTGTTCTGGGACCTTCCTCGTACAGATAAGGCATCTCCATTATGACCCTCCATATTTCTCCGTCTCATTTCCTCCGACAGCAAGGCTGAGACAATGTCATCAAAATTCAAGGTAGTTGTATTGCTGCCTATTGCAATAACCAGACTGTCCCACGAGTCTGGTAGAGAGAACAACAAACTGATGCACTTATCTTCATATGAGATTTTAATATCAACAGACGACAACTGACTTACCACAGTATTGAAGGCGTTCAGATGCTCTGTCAACGAGTCTCCATCCTTCATCCTCAGGTTATACAGCTTTTTCCGCAGGAACAACTTATTCACCAGAGACTTAGATTGGTACAAAGTCCCAAGTTTTTCCCATAAATTCTTCGCCGTAGCTTCCCCAGATACATTCAACAATACTGAATCTGACACACACAACCGTATTGTGCTCTTAGCCTTCCGATCCAGTTTCTTCCAGTCTTCATCTGACATTTCCATTGGTTTAGTACCTGGATCTACCGCGATCCACTGATCTTTATCCACCAGCAGATCCTCCATCTTGAGCTTCCACAACTCAAAAATCTGACCATTAAATTTCTCGATCTCTATCTTTCCGCCGTTCACCATCTTCTTTCACCGCAAGAATTGATCCCGCAGATCTCCCACTGAACAGGGTCTACCTCGGGCCCAAGAAAAAAAAAAAAAAAAACCCTCAACAACAAAGGCGTCCCCTTGAAGCCGAAACAGCTCCGATACCAAATGTAGGTTTTAACCCTGAACAGAAATTATCTACACACGAATCTTATAACAGAAAATAAACAATAGCGAGAGCATAAAACATAAAATAGATAAACACAGAGATTTTCCCCTAGATCCAAAATCGGGACGACCAGCTTGATTTTTCATTATGTCACACTGAGTGTTACAACACATATATATACATGTCGAAGCATACATAAACCCCAATCCATTAACCCTGGATTAGAACATAACCGTAGTTCCCTTGACCGGATCTACAAAATACCAGGGGTTGAAAACCATCGTAGCCCAAAAAACCATGTGCAAACTCATGCAAAAAACATGGGTGGATCTGCTTATTGAGTAATCTTGGCTGATCTTCTGTGCCAATGTTGCACTCTATTGTACTCTCTCCATCAACCATGCTTTTAGGCTTGAGAAAAACATCATTATTATCGAACATTATTTCTAAAGGAACCAAATGCTTAGAAATAAAGTTAGTTTTCAGATCTATAATGTTCTTCCCAGCCATGATTTTCTTAAAAGGGCTGCTTTTTTGGTTTTCAAAAATTTCATGCTCATCATCAATTTGTATGTCTGCAAATTCTTCTACACACTCTAAAAATTTCTGAATCTCCTTGTCATCCTCAAATACTTGCTGGTGATTAATGTTATTTGGAATTGAAGGTCTGTTTTTTATTTGAACATCATAGACTACTTTGAAATCTAGAGGAACTTTGAAATTACTAGCAGCAATAGCTAGTGAATCAACAATTTGATTTTATTCTCTAGCTACAAAATCCTAAGACTTCATTCCTATAATTATTCAATTTGTAATTTTTCACTTGCTAATTATTTCTCACTTGCTTAATCACTAACTCTGAATCACCAATGGCAATTATTTATTCTTCTCCCAAATATTTCGCTTCCTTCATACCCAGCACAAGTGCTTCATACTCAATAGTGTTGCTAGTGGTAGTGAATTGTAGTTTGTATGATATGGTTACCTTCTGCTAAATAGGAGAAATGAGGACTACACCGGCTTCTTATCCTTCTCTTAAAGAAGATCCATCAAAGTACAATCTCCAAATCTGTCCTCCTTCTGAATGTTGCGCATTTGCACCTTTAAAGTTTTGTTTTTCACTTAATTCGGGTTGGAAATCATTATCATCAGCAACAAGGTGCAGAATTGATGACCCAAATTCCTTTTCTTTAGCATATATGGGATGATTTGATGGATTGTGTTGATCACTAATGATGTAGGCCATTTTAGTTTCCTTATACAATCTTCTGAATTCCCCTCCAAATACTCGAACGGTACCATAAGGCTTGTCCATCTAAAGGCTACCTCCAAACTTCTTAGATTAAGATCTGGAAAGTAACATCCCAAATCTAGAAGGAATGTCAATAACCACAATTTCCATCACTAAGCTCTTCATAGGAAACTGTGTAAGGGAAACAACCAAATCCTTAATCACTCCTAGACACTTGAATTTTTTGGAGTCAAATGTGTAATGGTCATGGTATTTCTTGGTGATATCTAATCCCAATTCATCCATCACTTTCTTTGGCATGATATTGTGGGAAGCTCCAGAATCTAATAGGAAATTATGCAACAATTTGTCATGTATGTTAAGTAAGAGGTAAAAAGGCAATGAATTATCATCATTTTTGTCTTGGACATGATAGCATAGATAAATAGTGGGATGCTAATCCTCAAGGTTGACTGAATTAAGAGCGAGAGGAGGTTGCAGAAGACTCGTAAAAGACTCTTTATATGCTGGATTTTTCAATAATTCTAGGAGTGGAACTGGAATTTTGATTTATTCAATTCATATTTGAAACTGAAATAAATTAGAACTAATTCCTAATTTTCTATAGTAATTTTAACAATTGGGGCAAAATTTTGAGGTGGAGGAACCTCATTTACCTTGGCCTTCTATTTAGCAGCTTTTTTTATCTAAATATGATTTTTGTTGAGGCTGTTGAACAAGACCTTTTGACCTCAAAGGGTGATTTATTTTTTGAAATTCTTGCTATTTTTTTATCATTCTATGCATAAATTTGAGCATTCATATCATCAGAAAACAAAAAAATTCTTGATCTATCTTCATATTCCTGCAATTTCAAACATGTTGATTGTGAAGTTTCTCCCACATGGTTTATTTCTTCATTTTCTTCCTCATTTCCTTGTTGTTCTTCCTCAGCAAAATTATTCAAAGGAGGTTGAACATTTTGATCATCAACATTCCTCCTTGGGTGTTGTAGGATATGTTGAGGCTGAAAAGGCCTCCTGAAGGGAGCGTGATTTCTATTAGCTTCGTTTTGATTGGATCTAGCAGTTGGTTTATTTTATACCTCTAATTTTTACATCTTAGAGGCATGTTCCTTGATTAAATTGGACATTTGATCGATCTTTTATTCTGCTAAAAGAGATTTAGAAGAAGAAGGCTGTTACACCATTTTTTGGTCATCTAACTCTTCATCATTAGATGGACCCAAGTACACCATGTAAGACCAGTTTTACCCCAAGTAAAACTGCTTTCACTATGTTAATTAGGAAACCCCAAAAGGAATAATTAATTAAACCTTAATTTAATTATTATTCCCAGTCATGTTTAACCCAAAAACAAAGAAATTAATGAGATAAACCCATAGTTATCTTATTATTTTCTAGGAATAATTATTTAAATAATATTCCTTGTTAAAGATGACCAAATCACCCACCATTAATCAAATAAATCATTATTTATTTGATTATATCCCAACCACTTCCTTAAAAAGATAAATAAATCATTTATTTATTTATTTTTCACTAATCAAAGGATTTGACCCAAGTCAAACACCCTTTCCCTCCAACAAATAATAATAAAATATTCCATAGAGGTGGATCTAGATTTGGTTAACATTATTTTAATCATGCACCAAGATCTAGAATGACCCAATATTTTGTTATAAATAGGAGGGTTTTCCCCTTCATTCTTCACCTTTTGTTGCATACTAGATCACTCTGGATCTCTACACTCGGTCTCATTTTCTGCCATTGTTGCTCCCATTGAGCTCTACCTTCTACATTGGGTTTTCTACATCTACAAGAGAGAGAAAGCTTAGATCTGAAGTGCTGAGGACTACAAAGAACCCATCCCATTGAGGAGATCTGGATAAACCTTCTTGTTTCCTCCCAGGTGCCCTGTAATATAAAAATTCATTCAAAAATCGTGTTCTTGTCTTGTCTGTTGGATGCATGGAGAAAACTCTTTGTTGCAGCACTTTAACTACTAATTGCAGATCTGAAGATGTTTTGCAGCCATTATTGTTGTTAGGGCTATTAGTTATGCGTAGCTAAAGTGGTTCTTTTTCGTACACTTCGACGAAGAATACATACTAACAAAGGCTTTTCTTATTTCATCTTCTTTTTGTCTTTTGTTGCCTTTTATTCCTCCATTTTTAATTTATTAGAAGCCATGAGATTAGACTGCACTCCAATTGCAACCTCTTGCATATTTTTTAGTGTCTATGCCTTTTCATCTCTCAACTCTAAGGAAAAATCAGAATCTAAAGCATTTGCAAAATTTATCATAGCTGTGGTTTCAATGGGTTTAATCTCTTCAGAAATTTTCTGATAAATCTTATTAAACCTCTTAGTAAAATCAACTAAAGGCTCATCTTCTTTCTTCTTCAGAGTTCCAAATTTTGTAAGATAATAAACATATTATTTCGTATCACCCCAATTCTTCACAAATATCTCTTCTAATTCATCAATTCCAGTAATTTAATTTGGAGCCAAACTTCTAAACCATTTTCGAGCTTCACCATCCAAGCTCTGAACAAAGAGTCTTGATCAGACATCTTCATGTTCAATATTCTGATTGTCAGCATAACATAGAAAGCCACTAAATGTTCCTCAGCAGAAACTCCTCCCTCCTTATTGTATTTTGGAAGATATTTCAAGTAATATCCTTGGGGAAGTGCATGCATGTGTTGAGGGAGAACAAGTGGCGCATATCTCGCAGACACTATCTGTTGCATCCTTGTAAGGGCATGCTGGGCCATATTTTGCTGATGTACAATTGATGTAGTTGTTTGAGAAATAGGAATTACAATTGGTGAATTCTGATTTTGATTTAGGATAGCAAAAAATTGGGGGGCCTTGAGTTGATTTTTCAGGCTTTGGAACTGAGAAGAGTGGGTTTTCAAAAACATGAACAGAGGATGTCTTGAATTCTCCTTCATTAGAAGAATCAAAATCTAAAGTTGTATCTTGAGGGGATGGATTTAATTCATCTTTATTTTGTTGAGCAAGGAAATCTAATAAGTTAAAGGTAAGACCTTAGGGTATAGTATTTTCAAGTGGATGAGAAGAAGATGCCCCAACAGCTAGATTTGGAGAGAAAGGAAAATATTCTTGCTGAGGGGTGACAAGAGACTGGTATTCAGGATGAGTCTGAAGCAATTTTAAAATAGTATTGAAATATTCTTCAGTCAAAATATCCCTATCAAGGAAGGGTGCAATAGCCAATACTTGTTCTAATTCCACTTCAGTCAGCAGAAACTCTTCTGACTTCTTTTCAACACTTTGAAATTCAGTTTCTTGTTCTTTAACTAGAACAATACTTATTTCAGATTTACTAGGTAATGAGTAAGAAAAACCTTCAGCTAAGCCTAGGTTAACAACATCCACTTTATTTTCTAGAGGAGTAGCTTCAACTTGAGATTTTTCAGAATAATTTTTTGAAACTAAAACCTCTTTAGATTCTAAAGTTGATAGAGGTACATTTTTCTTTGGAATGTACTTTTTGTGTACCTTCTTCACTGAATGATATGTGGCTTGAATTGGTCTTTGTTTTCCTTTAGCATCTTTGATGATTTTCTCTGGGTCAGCAACTGGAGTAATAGTTGGAGATCTCTGACTCCTCCTTGTAGAAGGAGGTCTTGAAACCCCTCTTCCTCTTCGTGGAGTCACTAGGTCAATGAAATTGCAGTCTTCTTTAGGTCACCAATTCTTGTTCACCATCAAGAATTGATGATAAAAAATTCATAACAATAGACTCGAGAGAATACTTCGTTACAAGGCCTTTGTCTCCCGGCAGACACACCAAAAGATGTTGGCACTGGAATCAACACTTAGACTACAGCAAGCGCCTGACCAGACACATCTTAAACTCTAAGATGATTTTAATGTTTTCTTTAATGGGATTGGAAGATCGTATGTCAAAAGGTGTGACAGTTGCCAAAGGGTAGGGAAACCTTCTCCTTCAGGTGAGATGTCATTACAACCTCAGGTACATATTGAACCTTTTGAAAAATGGGCTTTGGATTTTGTAGGACCTATTAGTTCTCCATCAAGACAGAAGAGGTATATATTAGTTTGCACTGATTATGTTACTAAATGGGTAGAAGCCAAGCCATTACTTGTTGATAATGAAGCATCTGTAGTTACTTTTCTTTTTGAGGATATTTTTACTCGTTTTTGTGTCCCAAGGGAAATTGTTACAGATCAAGGAGCTCAATTTACATCAAGGCTAGTGGAGAAAATGATGGAGAAGTACAAAATCAGACATAGAACATCTACTCCTTATCATCCACAAGCAAATGGTCAAGTGGAATCCACTAATAAGGTCATTGAAGGAATCCTAACAAAGACTGTTCATTTACATAGAAGAGATTGGGTAGATAGGCTTCCCGAAGCCTTGTGGGCCTATAGAACTACATGGAGAAACACAACAGGCCATACTCCTTATGAGCTTGTTTATGGAAAGCAAGTTTTGTTTCCCATAGAGTTCCAGATTCAAACTTTCAAAATGGCAGTTCAGCTAGGACTTGATTTAATGGAGGCACAAAAGCATAGATTGGAGCAGATTAATGAATTGGATGAGATCAGACAAGATGCAGTTTAGAAAAAAATTCTAGTCCAACAACAAATGACTAGATGGCATGACAAGTACATCAAAGAGAAGAAGTTCAAAGAAGGTGACTGGGCTCTCTTGTTTGATTCAAAATTCAAGGATTTTCAAGGTAAATTTCAAACACATTGGCTTGGGCCATATGAAATTGTTGAAATTTTTGACAATGGAGCAGTAAAAATCAGGACAATAGATGAAGAAGAGGTCACTTTTTTTGTGAATGGTCATAGATTGAAGCTGTATCACAAACCACTCTCAAGAGAAGAATTTGTCAAGAAGTTCCAGGAAAACAGTGATGTGAAGTTAATGAAGAAGAATCTTTCTTCTTCATCAACTTGATTGAATTTTCTGAAGCATTTCTTTTGAAAAAAATAAATAAATAAATAAATAAAGGTATAAACATGAAAACCAATCATTGATTGGCATGTTTATACAGAAAAGATAGGGTGAAAATCAGAGTCTCTCTGACACTCTAACTTTTCCATTTTGTTTTTGCAAGCAGTTGTTACAAAATCATAAGTTCAGATCCATTGTACTTATGATCCATCTCATTTCATTTCATTCCATTCACTTATCCATCCATACTCCATTTCATTCATTCATTCATACTCTACCTCATTCCATATTTCATTCATCTCATTCCATACTCCATCCACCTCATTTCCATGTCAAAATTTAAAGTTTGATGTCTTGCTGCAAATGAATAACACATGTCATGGATTGCAGGGCAGTTCTTATGTTCTTCCACTCCATTTCATAAATTGAATTCATTCCATTTCATCATCCACTTCATACATATCATGTCTTATCATCCATCTTCATATAACATCTCACCTATATCCCAAACCACTCCATTCCATGATTAAAATTCTCTACAGGTACATTCTGTAGCTTAACAGACATTCTGCAGCTGATCAGGCTTTCCGCAGCCAGACAGTCATTACGCAGCTACAAATCCTGAAGACACTAATCAGCAGACATTTGAATTGCAACAAAGATGATCCAGTATATCCATGAATAAGAAGAATAAAAAAGGTTTATGAAGACTCCTTCAAAGGAGAACAAAGAAGACAAAGACCACAAAAAGCAAATGAAAAGCAAAGGTAACAATTTTTCATTATAATGGCATATCATAAACTTTAGCATAGTTTTAGTTATGAATCATTCGAAAAAGTTGTTTTGATTATTTTTATTGATCATGTCCAATATACCCTCCACAAACTTTGGATAAAAATCTCTCATTTCAAATTCTATACCCGACATCATTTAAGTGGTTAAAAAGGCTGAAGTGTTTGATTTCCTCATGTCACCCAACCAAATCATTCAATAATGATTTTCTTTTCTGTTGTAAAAAAACAAATCTCCGCAGTCTTTTCACTCATTAATTCGTTTTCTCCACCTCACTTCATTAACTCATTTCGTAACTACCTCCATCACTCCATTCCGTAGCCAGCCCTTCATTCCGAGATATCCCTATCACCGTGAGCAGAGGTATATCCGTTTGAATATCAAACCACTATCACTGTGAGCAGAGATTAAAGCACTATCACCGTGAGCAGAGATTGAGCATTATCACTGTAAACGCAGAGGTATAGCAGTGTGGAATTTGAAGCCATTTTTCACCGAGAGACAGAGGTATAGCAGTGTGGAATTTGAAGCCATTATCACCGAGAGACAGAGATATATCAGTGTGGAATTTGAAGCCATTATCACCGAGAGACAGAGATATATCAGTGTGGAATTTGAAGCCATTGTCACTGTGAACCAGAGGCATATCAGTTTGAAGTTTGAAGCCATTGTCACTATTAACCAGAGGTATATCAGTCCGAAGTTTGAAGCCATTGTCACCGAGAACCAGAGGTATATCAATTCGAAGGTGGAAGTTATTGTTTCCGTGGGCAGAAAGAGTATTAATCTGAACATTGAAGAAGCAATTATGGGCCTTATTGTAAGAACCGAACCAATGGGTACAAAATACCTGGAAGGATACCCTCAATGTAAATAAATGTTGCAACAGGTAGGATGGCTACAATTTCTTGAGAAATTTAATGGCTTCCACAAAGAAGTCACTAAAACATTTGCAAGGTCATTTAGAGGAGCCGAGGTTGACGTGGGAGATGTTAAATTCACTGTCACTGAAGTTTTCATTGCAGAAGCTACAGGATTGCTTAGAAATGGAGAGAGATGGTTCAAAAACAGAGAATTCCATAATGAATCCTGGAAGCAAATTCTAAAATCACCAGGTATGGATGTCACTGTGTTTAAGAAGGGAATTCCAAGTTCTGCATTGAAAAATAAATGGAGAAACATATTGCTTATTCTGCAAAAAATTATTACATGTGAAGGTAGATATGGCACATTTTATGTTTACCACATTAGAATGATAATGCATTTTCTGGAGGAAGAGTTAAACTTACCCTACTTTTTGCTTCAAAGTTTGAAAAAGATGGCTTCCTGTGTTCAAAGAAGGGTCCAATTTTTAGAGACAACTCTATACCATCATGGCTTGGTTAAGATTTTAATTGAACACCATTTAGCCAAAATAAATGATACTTGGGATAATTTCTTGATAAGAAATCATTTTGAAGAGCCAAAAGAGCCCTCACCTGAACAACAGCCTACAAGGAGAAGCAGAAAATGGAGAGCTTCTAAAATTGACATTGACAAAACAGTCCAGGAAAGTAGTGAGGAAATAATCTCAGAGAAGTTGACTCAAATTAAGAGACAACTTAAGAAAGAGAAGGTAATCAGAAAATCTGCCACAGAGAAATGAGAGGGATCTTCCCAGCCAAGAAGAAGCCATAGACTAAAGGGGAAACTAAGAAAAACTCAGATCAAACAAACAGGGGTGATAAATATAGAAGATAAGGAAACATCTATTGAAGAAGATGTTGAAGAGGATTTTAATGAAGGAACCCCTGAAATTGACCCTGCTCAGCAAGAAGTTTATGACTATGTTGAAACTTTGGAAAGGAAAGCTTCAGAGAGTAGAGATAGAACCCCTAGTCCTCCACTGTCCGAAATATATGTGTTAAGAAGGGATAGGTATGAGCTGGAAATACTTAATAGACACATCAAAAATGAGAATGAAATTCTAAAGGAACAAGTCAAACTCAAAACCAATATGAACTCAACCTTATCTCTACATATGGACAAAGTGGAAAAGGCTAATGAAAAGTTGAAAAAGAGGAACAAGAAGCTAATCAGGGCACTTATCAACTTAAGGTTCAAACTTGTCATCAGAAAACCCAGAATATCTTTAGCTTCCAGGCAAAGAAGAAGGAGAGGATTAGATGTTCTTGCAGAAGCCTCTGAGTTTATGGAATAAGTTGCATGAAGACATGCAAGAAGTCAGCAGTGGGGGTATGTTGAGCCTCAAGATTGTGCTTTCTTTCATCTTAATTTACCTCATTTTCCTTTGTCCATTGTTATCCCAGACCAAATTGATCAATGAATTTAGTTAAAATTACTTTTAGAATGATGAACATGGCTAACTTGCTAAGTTTTGTGATTTTTGTCATTGTAATGCATTTTGACCGGAACTAGCTACAGAATGCAGACATTCCGTAGCTAACCGGCAATTCTGCAACTGTATTCAAGTTCAGGCATGTTCCAGGTGGCCTCTCAAGAAAAACCACATATGGGTATATTCCACGTCATGTCTACATTGTTCGTTGCTCATCATGAAGGAAGAACCGAATTTTGGATATGGTTTTGGTACGTGGGAACTCATTTAAGGAAGCAGATTTCTAATAGGACTGTCTTAGTCCAGATGTCCTTTTCCTTTTTACGCTACCACTTTAAGAGTCCTAGTATGATTTCGATAAGGAAAGACAAGGATCCTTGTATTGTTGCAAGTTATGTTATGTACATTTGTTATAAAAACACTTGGGAAACCGAGAGATAGGCTAGATTTTGTTCTAGATTTTGCTTAGATTTTGTGCTACATTTTTGAAGACGCAGATTGCTCTGTTCAAGTTATTTCTCCTTTAATGAAGAAGACAGCATTGTTTTGAAAGCGTTGATTTGATTTGGAGTTAGATTCCGTCTGGTGGTAGAGGGCCCCTGCCTCCTGCACAGTTTTACTTGCGTAATTTAGATAAGTATCTTAGTTGTCTTTACGTTTTTGAAGTTTGAATTCATAGTTAATTTCATTAGCCACTATAGTTATACTTGTTCTAAAAACTCTTCCAAAAGAATAAAATCGTCCAAAAGATCATGATAATGAATGGGAAATGACTATAGTGTTGTAGGATTTAATTGTAATTTCTTTTGATTCACTATCACAGTTGAACTTATACTATGCAAACTCTTCCGAAAGAAGAAACTCTTCCAAAAGATCCTTATGTTGTCTAAGGCATGGCTGTGATAATGAATGTCTCAGTTGTTTGTTTTCACTAAGTAACATAGCTGTTCTTGCTCTTAAAACGCTCTTCCAAAATATCATAATGATGGGTAGGAGATAGCTATGATATCTTAGTTTTTAATTGCTTTCGGTCTTTATGTTTGCATTTGCACTGAATTGTACAGTCAGGATTGTTCTAAGAAACTCTTCCAAAATACCAATCATGATGGACAAAAAAAACTGTATAATCCCATAGATTAATGCATGATAACTTAGTTAGGATACTCCGGAGTCTAATTGCATTTAACTCATGCTCTGTTATTTCGTTTTGAGTTTGATAATGACTTGTTAGTTCAGCACTGTTTTAGACTAGTGACATCTTAAGTTCAGTTTTAGCTCAACTCATTACATTTTCACTCCACATTTAGTTGTCATCCACTGCATATTAGATTACTTCAGTTGTTAAACTTAACCAAACAGCCTTCATTATTTACAAAACCTCTTCTTGTTCCAAATCTATAATTGATTCATAACCATATGAACAGAAGACAATATCATTCCAAGGCCTGAGGTACTTTTGCAACTTCCTTTATCATCTCACAAACAAACCTTTCCTCAAAAGACTATTCTAAAAAAATCTATAACCTTTGAGTGAAGTGTAGAGGTGTCAAACTAAATTGCAGAATAGAGTTAGGAGCTAGTCTTAGAGTAGAAAATCTTATGATGTCAACAATATTTTTCTCCAAGCATGTTTCCACAAATATTTAATCATGGATAAAATTTTGTCTCATTATAAGCTGATTGTTTAGTTGTTTAGTTAGAAGAATCTGTATACTTAGCTGACCATTTCTCAAAACTCTCCCAAAATACCTTTGATGAAAGAATTGGACAAGTTAAGTTTATGTTTTGATTCATTTCCTTAAAAGTCATTATCAAGCTTTGTTTCTACTTAGTCATAGTTTAGATTTGATTTTGTTTCAGTATTTTCCTTTGCATTTGCCATTTGTCATCAACCAATTAGGCTTCACTCTGTTTTTTAACCAGTAGCTTCTTTCCACTAGTTTTTTAGACATTTTCCTTGTGAACATAAAAACCACCAAAAGACCAAAAACATCATAAATCATCACAAAAGACCAAAACATCATAAAACACTAAACACAACGCATTAAGAGACAAACACCTAGGCACATACAGTGCACTTCACTTCAGCAGTTTACCAACCCTGGTTGACAATTAAATGAACTCAATTTAGGAGACTAGGTTGAGACCAAACAATTTGCTCTCAGACCTTGCATGATGTTGTAGGAGGAGGAGATGGCATTTTATCCTTAGTATTTTATGATGATTTGGAAGCACTTCCATCTTGGGAGGTATTCCATATTTTTTGTAGCATTATTGAAGGAGACTTTGACAAGGAGCATGTCAAAGAAAAAAGCTTTGTATTGGCAGGAGCTTACTTACATGAGCTCACAGCGTGGTCACTTTGGAGCATAAATTTATGGATGGTGTGTCCCCAAGATCACTTCATTTTGGATGCACTTGGTGGAAAAGGAGGAGGTATGGATGATAGAGTAGTGGATAGAGGCATCTATCACTATGACATATTCTTCTTGACTTGGATTTCCAGGCATGAGGAGGATTATTTTCTTGCAGCACATGGTTCATTCTTCTTCATAGCATGCCAAAAAACTATGGAGGACTCATTTATAGATCCATGTATCATCATAATTCCAGCATATGGTAAGAAGTTTGTTTTTACATTCATAGACTTGCACACCCATACCATTCTTATGCAGTGCATTGCTTCACAAGAGAGCAATCTTGTCACATTGCTCCATGAGTTTTATTGGACCAATCTATATGATGGAGGCAGCCAACTCTTATGTGGCCTTGGGAAAATGTTTTATCATCACATGTATGTTCAGCTTATGCACTCTAACATGTATCATATGAAGATATTCATGATTAACCATGTAAAAAGAAACATTTTGCCTTGTACTTTCCTCAAGAAGCAGCTTGTAAAACTGCGTTGTCACTATTGGGGAAGCAATTGGTACCTTCTTGCCTCACTTGAAACCTTCATAATTTTCTTCATTATGTTGTTGATCATGCATTCATTCGCTGATATGGGTTAGATTTGTATAAGAAGCATGATTATGAGAGAGGCACATGAGTTGGATGTGTCCTTGAGTGGGAAGAGTTCTCACATTTTTTGCACTACATGTTCTAATGGGAGCATGGGAGAAGATATGGCCACCACTACTACATATGTGTTCTCTTTTGAGGTGGACCATGGGCTTGATATTCATCCATTGTACAGCCATGGGCAAGTGTTTGGTCTTGTATTGTTGTTATATTCAGTCATTTACTATTCCTTAGTAGATGTGATGGATTTTGTATGTCACTTGCCATGTTCCTTTCTGAGATTGTAGTGGATGAAACTACGTTGTCTCCTTGTAAGACATTGTTTGCATCATGTATCATCATGTATAACTTGCAGCAAAATTCTCATTGGGATACTCTATGATGATCTTGTCTTATTCATCATGGATGGATTTTTTTGGGCCAACTTGTTCTTCAATGTTGGAGGAGAACTCTTTGGAGGATTTTTCTTCTCTTTGCCATTTCAGGGAAATAATTTTGTAGCCCAGGATCAGAACACACTCTACACTTATCATAAGTGAAGAGAAGGACAACATGGGGTGAGATATGATGCTTTCCAAGTTCATATTTTCATCCCACCTTAATTTCTGGAGCTTGAGGTGGAAGGAGATTTTCAGGAGTTGCCTTGTTGGGAGGTGGCTCATTTTGTTTGGATGATTGCTTGGGGATGGAGGATCCACATGGGGGAGATGTTCCTCATCACATTTCAGACTCCATGCCTTGAGTGTAGACTTTCCAATTCTATCCTTGCAGTTGCTTGACGACAAGAAACATTTGGGAGGGGAGGACTGTAATATTCCAAATTTTTCCTTCAATAAATTCGAATATTGATTTTTTATATTCTCACTTAGAAGAAGAATAATTGGGTGAAGAGGCCCATTCATAATAAAAACATGGATAAAATCCCTCTAGTATGAAAATGGATCAGCGTTGGAACTAGATTTCACACCCTCATGTGTGAAAGGGGACATTTTGCAAAGAAGCTTCGTTAAGTTTGACCAAGTAAAATAGCGTTGGGTATGAGGTGGAAAGCACTACATGGGACAATGCAGAGATAGAGGTGGGAATATTCATTTATGGAGGAAACCCTAATGGATGGGACCCATGGAGAGAGAGCCTTCACTTGCTATATATGGAGAGGAGTAGAACCATTGTTATTCATGCTTATGATTACTCATTTTATGTCTATTCAGACATTGTGCATTCTTTGCTGTTTAGCAAGAATTGTCGGGGAATTCATGTTTAGGATTTCCTCACCTTCTTGAGACGCCTCTTGAAGGCTTTTTATTCATTCTTCACATCTCTTGGCTCAAGGCCAAAGCATCCTCTTCCAGGACAAAATTATTGTTGTAGCATCATAACTGTGTGTTGTAGGGTGTTGCAGTGGAGACTCCATAATACCTCTTCCATCTCATCATTTTCAAAGAGAGAGTCTTCCCTTTATTTGGGAGATCAAATTGGAAGCTTGAGAGATTATTTGCAGATCTTGGCACTTGGCCATAGTGTTCTATTCCACTCACTGCGCAGTCCCTCTTACTGACTACGTTATTTTCATGGAGCATCTACAGTGAGGGTTTGCAGATTGATTGGAGGGTGAGCTCTCAAGTGTAAGGATCAGCCTTCCACTTAGGAGATCCATTGGAGGAGGTTTACTTTATATTTCTCATCATATTCAGCCTTCTCTATTAAGTTCTAGATTTGAGTTGCAGCAGCTGCCCAGCAACTCCGACATTTTTTCCATTTTGTGTATTTCAGCCAATACCTTGTAGGATTGTTGTATTTTTGCTTTCAGGGGTTAGAGCTTTTCTCCCCCATGTAATGTCCCTTTTTTAGGAACGTGCTGCTCCATCAAGAACATCTTAAGATGTTCCATTTTCCTTCTTCAGTGAGACACTACAAGTCCATTTCAGAGATTGACTATTGGGGAATTTACAGGATATGACTCCTTCCAAAGAAGGGAGAAATCCTGAGGCTAGCTGGCCTTTCACAGACTCTGTCTATGGATATGCAATATTCCACCTCGGGAATTTCTTCTACAGGGTCCTTGAGGACGCTGTATAAGGAAGATGCTGCATAAATAAGGAAAAATAGCACTGGGATGCCCTATAAAAACTCTAATAAAACTCCCCTGCATAAAATGAGTTCAAAGAAATAACTCTAGATGGGTTATTCAGATCTCCCCAATCTAGGTCTCTAAAAAATGCTCAATGAGAGAGCTTACAACAACATATGAACATGAACATGAAATCTGCAACTCTAAAATACATCATAATAGGGAAATTCTATAGCCATCATGATATTAAGATATATCAACGAAAATATACAAGAAATAGTTGAGGGAGAAGCCACTCAAACTTTAAGAGTAGACCTCGAATGATAAGAAATGCAATACAAGAGTAGCTGCAACTCCACAAAATGCCAGAGTAGCTGTAACTGCTTAGTGTATATGAAGGAATAGCTACTGAATATGAATTAAATACAGATGTGGCTAAAGGAATGCAAGAAATAAGCCCAAAAACAGAGAAATGGGCTGAAATACATAATTTCTAGCCAATCTATGAAGATTGCTAGAAATGCCGGAGAAACACAAAATGTGACAACTGAGTTGTCATTGCAACTGATACCAAATATGAATGAGGCTGTGGCTGATCTAAAATATGATTTCCCTCCTCTGATAATGTCTCTAATAAAAAGTGTTGATCACTTTGTCTCATAAACACACTCCTGATGAGCTCCATGAAACCCTCTCTCACTGCCTCCTCTGAAATAACACAGTTTCCTCTATGGACTGCGCAGTGGGAGATGATGGAGTGTTGGAACATGCCAAATTATCTGAAATAATGCCCAGGAATCCTCCTTGCAGCTCCTCCAATGAATATATCATCTTCTCCACTGAAGAAAACAAGACAAGAGAGACTCCATGAGTTCCTCTCTTGCTGCACCCAGCAACACAACATCCTCTCTACTACAGAAATAATGCTGTAGAAGATGAATGTAGCTGTGGAAAATGCTGTATTGAGGAAATGTAGCTCAATCCTCATCCTTCCTTGAGGAAGAGGTATGGATTCCTGACCGGGAACACCCTAGTGCCCGAGGGCACCATCACCTTGCTAAACAGCCCGGGGATGCAAGCTTTTGCAGACCCTTGTCTAAAATATAAAACATAACATAATAAAAATGGGCTGTCATCTCCTCCATATAAATAAAGGAATCTCCTCTCCACCATGGTCCCACCAATTAGGGTTTTCACCCTCATGTGAAGCTCTTCCCTCCAAAACTGTGTAGCTTCTCTAGGAAGCTTCTCCTCTATAGGCAGCGCTGTTGACTTTAGTCAAAGATGACTAATCCAAGTAAGCTAGGTTCCATTCACACCATGGGTGTTTGTTTTAGCTACTTTATTCACTCCCCTTTCACATTAGGAGTGTTATTTCTTCATCTAAAAGGGGCTAAGGTGTCTCCTTCCCCATTTTATTAAAATAAAATAAAATGTGCAACTAGAATGTTCCATTTTAGCTTGAGGCTAAAATTGGGAACATTACAGTCCTCCCCTCCCACATGTTTCTTGCCTTCAAGCAACTACATAGAGAGAAAAAAAAAATCTCCCCCTTCTTCTCCTGTGGCCTCCTCATCAAGGTCCCACCACTGCTCAATATGTTGCAATAAAGCTGTCCTCCAATGCTCTCTCCCAAGTATGCATGCTGTCAACAATGCTCATCATGGAAATATAGAAGGTGTAGTGGAATACTTCTTGTTGTGCTAAGACCTCCTTAAGGTAGGAGTGATGATATAAATGGGAAAATTTCACTCCCAATGATGATCCTCTCATCCATGCAATCATCCAAATAAAATCTCACCCCTGATTTCTGCAATGATTTGGGGCTGAATGGAGAGTGTGCTTGCATTCTCATGATGGCCCTATCTCCATTTGAAATGTGCATGGGGCTGCCTCTGTCTTTGGGCTGAAAAGTATGGCTTCCAAAAATGGCCCAAGCGACCCCATCAAGAAAATCAGCCATGAAATGCCTCTTCAAATTCTTCAAGTGGTCCCTCCCACAAGAAGGCACAAGTAGGAATGTGGCAATCATGGTTTTCCCATGGTGTCTCCTGCAAGATACATCATATACAATGGGGAGAATCATGCTCCCAATGGGATGTATATATAATACTCTCCAAATAATTCTCCTCATGAGTGTACAAACATCAGAAATACATGGAGCAATATACAATGAAAAAAAGTTGCCAAATGACAACCGGAGAGTGGTTCAAAGTTCCACTCATGGAACTACGTAGTGCCTCCTTCGCATGCCTCAAAATAAAAAATAACAAGTGCTGTACTAGCCACTAGTTTTCTGCCACAACATCTCCTCATAAGATGAAAACATGAAAATACCATTTGGTGCCAATGGTGCACACCAAGAGAATGTGGCTTCCCCCACAAACCATCATAAGAATAGCCACAATCAAGGCCACAAGTAGCTGCAAGTACACAATATCAAATGAAAGAAGGGATGATCCTTCTTGTGACAATATACTAGTCATATGAAATAAAGAGGTACATAATGGGAAATGATACCTTCTCTACCATGTAATTGAGACCTTGAGCTGAAATGGCTCAACTGAATGCTTTCCCTCTCCTCCAATGAGTAAGGGAATGGTTGTGCCAGCCTCTCCAAAATCAACCGGGCTATGCATCTATCCATATGCTGATGTAGATCATGCAGAATGCCCTCCAAGTGAACTCCTCTAGCAAGGCAAGGTATGCATCCAAATGCATAGCTAGGAATTTCTCAATGCTGCATGCAAATAATTTCTCCTTGAGACTAGAAATTCTAGTCAAGAAGAGTCTTCCATGATGATAGATGATCATATCATCCACTAAGTATCTGCCATCTCCATCAAGGCTATCCAAAAATCATGCATGCATCAATATCCTGGGACCTCTCAACCAGAAGCTGAGTCCTCCAACATGGATCAATCCTCCACATAGACAGCGATGGTATTCTACAATGTGGTGCTCCATCACGCTGCTACGTGCTACCTTGAAATCCCCTCATGCCAAAGTCATCCTCCAAGTTGCTGCCATGCCATCATGCAGTTGCTCATGCTCAAAAGAAATGATGATCTCTGAAAATAAGCCTCCCATGAGAGACTATCATCTCCAAAGAATCTCTCGATCCTGGGAAATATAAGCATGAGTGGCCTCCCTCTACTCCCAAGCATGAAAGAGTTCTTCCCCAAAGGAAGTGACCTCTCTCTCACCAAATCAATGGAGCAGTCATTCGGCATCATGAAGATGCTATCCTCCATCCATACAACAACTCTGTCTGCACAGTGAAACTGATGAGAATGGTTGGTACTGAAAATGAGAGTGTGCAACCTTCCTCCATGAGCTTCCCCCCAAACTCTTTGTGTTGTAGTGGACTCCTCTAATGTCTCCACCCCTCCAAAATCCAATGAGTGGTGAACCAAATAGCATGATGCCTCTCATGATCTCTAGATCAAATGGTCTTCTAGATCGAAAACCTCCAAAAGTGAAACATCAATATAGGAAGTGGACTTAATATATGAGAGGAATGAAAGCTCCCTCTCTCTCTCTACTACGCAGTGTAGTCCTTCTCCTATGTGAAGAAAATATTTGAAAATAGATAGGGGTGAATTTCCATCATCCCTTCATGCTGATCTTTCTCTTCCTCTTTCTCAATCTCACATTCCCCAAAAAGTGCTACATATGGCTCTAGAATTGTCTTGGTACCCACATGAAAAATATTTGGACCTACTTGCAAAGACACAAGGAATCCTCTAATGGAAGCAATGGCTCCCCTTTCACCTCCATGTGGTGATGGATCTCCTCATAATGTGTCAACACTGTTGGTTCTTTCTAGTGTATGCAAAGTGTTTGTGTTTATGACAGAATGAGTTTCACCAAGTTTTTCCATCAAACCCTTATTGAATGTATCACAAGTTCTTGCATTTGCATTGTTAGCCTGAATTGGACCCCAGGCTGCAAAAGGAAAATCAGGGTAATAGCTAAACCATGCTCAGCCTTGTAGCTAGCCCTACAAGGATAGGAGAGGGCTCTCTCCGTAAAAGAATATTCAATAAAGTGCAATAGAAATCTGATATTAGGCTAGGTAAAATGATAGGGATAAAAGGTTTAATAAAATGAATGAATGAATTAATGAATTTCAGGGATGTGTGGGATATAAAGGGACAGTTGTAACCGGGAATTAAATCAGGACACAGGATATTTCATGGCGCAAGATAGGAAGGAAAATTAGCATTTAAAGTTTAATGAGGATGGGATGGAAAGGCTGGTGTGGAGCTGAAAAGGGAATAATAAATGGATCCCTTTCAAACAGAAGAAAAACACAGAGTAGGAATGATTTCCCAAGGTAGAGCATATAAAATGGATTCTACCTTTCTATCTTGGAAGCATTCAAAGGAAATTTTTATGGATGAATGGAACACATAACAATTCGCATATGAAACAAAGGAGAAAAACAAATGCTAAATCTCATACCACATGGATCCCACAAATCAGAGTTGCATCTCTTATTAATTCCTGTCAAACTGTACAATGTAGTGTAGAGATGTTTCTTCCACACTATTCCCCTACTTTCTCCAACTCAGACCACTTACAAAGGATTTACAATTACAATAAATAGGCTTAAATGTGGGAACACAAATCCACAAGAGAAGGGAGCTATTTTCACAGCTGAAGAATTGAAATACGATCATAGAAAGAAATACCAAAATATGCCACTGAAAATAAGGGACAGCATTGCATTTGACCACTTTGGAGATTTGATGTTTAGGCTGTAGGAATAGGTAATCCGACGAATAGATTTCCTATTTCTGTGTTGTTGTAGATATCTCCATTTTATTTTAGGCTTTCGGCCTTTGACTGTCTCCTTTTCTTTCCATTTATTTATTTTTATTCTCTGAATTTTTAATAAAATGCCGTTATAATAACATAAATTGAATTTATGCTTTCGTGAAGGGAAAAACCATGAATAGGAAGAAAGGGAGAGGAGGCGGGATCCTTATTACAATCGCAATCGGAGTGAGCCGGGCGGAGGGATATAAAATACAATTGCAATCAGAATCGGGAGTGGGGAAGGCAGGATGATATATATGAAACAAAATTTTTTGATGCGATTGGGGAAAACCCTTTGTAATAAACAAAACGGATAATTTTTAACTTTTACAAAGGAAAAAAGGGGTTTTGTAATTAATGGGCGGAAGTACCGTATGGTGGGCCCAAGGGTCAATCGCAATCGCAACATCAGAGGGGAGCGGAGTGCAACACAAATGGAAACGCTGATGCGATGGGCCCGATTGAATTTGAGCCGTTGGATCAGCGGGAAGAGATCAATGGTGCCAGATCAATCGAGGGTTGTTACAATCGGAGGATCGGGGAAGGTACTTGCGATTGATCGCAATCGGAGTTTTGTGCGATCGGGAGATCGAAAGGAGGAGGTGCGATCAGGAGATCGGGAGGAGGGATGCGATCAGGAGATCGGAAGGAGGAGGTGCGATCGGGAGATCGGGAGGAGGGATGCGATCGGGAGATCGGAAGGAGGCGGTGCGATCAGGAGATCGGAAGGAGGAGGTGCGATCAATCGCATCAGAGTTTCGAGCGATTGGAGTAATCATGGGGGACACATTAATATTTGTGATACGATTGAAAGAGGAAGGGACTTGAAATTGCGACGGGTTTTATAACATAAGACTTGAACTTTTTTCATAAAGTTTAAGGGGTATGGAAAGGGGAAGTGGTTTATACGGTGGGAATTTATAATATAAAACTACTTATTATAAAGTCCTAAGGCATGGAGGGGAAGTGGTTACAAACCAAATCGCATATTTATTTAAATGACTTATAATGTGATTTTATAATCGGAAAGAGGAAAAAGGAATTTTATAAGGAAAATATGAAACTTTAAACATAAAGTTTAAGGGGAACATGGAAAATAGGGAAGGTTTAGGGAATTTACTTCACTTAAGCATAAATTTCAATCCAGAAGTCAGTTTTGAGAGTGTAGCATACCGTTGGAAAGCTCTTTTTGGGCTCTTTCTGATGGATCTACTTGGAGGATGATTTGGTGCTGATCATGTTGCAGAAAACTTCTCTGAAGGTAGGAACATCACTTTGTGGATATAACAGCTTATTAATTGTGGCTTATTACATATGATGATATAAAATTATATAATGAATGATAATAAAGGCAAAATATTACGTTTCACCTCAAAACATGGTTTTGAGGTGAAAATTACATCAAGATGAATAAAATGTCTCTCGGATTCTTCCTGGTGCTGTGTCTTTGAATTTATTGACTTCCTCATGACCTTGCTGATATTATTGACATTTGACTCATTGATTTGACCATGGTGAGACCCTAGAAACTAATGAGACCCATCCTATGACCTACTGATATGATTTTGAGAATGAAAGTGAATAATGACTAAAGACCATGGAAAGGAAAATCAGCAAGTACCTCATGAGGGAAAACTGATGAAGAATTACTACCATCAATGAATCCATGACCTAGCGGAATGGTGAAATTTATTCGGTATGAGACACCTAATATGAAAATGCAAAAAGAGCAGTTTTGATCACTGATGGCAGTATGACTAGACTAACACTAACATGCATGTCAATGAAAAATGAAACCCCCAAACCAAAAATCATGAGCCATACCTTGAGTTGTAGTGTTGCTCCTCCAATGGCCTCATCTTCTTCCTCTATACTTGCAAATGGAAAAAGGACTATGTTGTGGATCTGCATGTGTGGTTGAATGACCACACCCTTCATGAAAATAGCTGGGATTTGTCTCATCAACAAACCCTTCTTAGAAAATTTCTTCAAAATTCCCTTTCATCAAGATCTTCAATAATCTCTTGGAAAAGAAGAAGGGAAATCTCCTCTTCCTTCATTCCTCTTTCCTTGCCCCTTTTGTAAATATCCTCTCCTTGGAGAGAAGCTCCTCTTATGATAGCAATGGATCTTGGGCATAGGCTAAGCCAAGATCATGCTCTGATACAACTGTAATGTCCCTTTTTCAGAAACTTGCTGCTCCATCGAGAACATCTTAAGATGTTTCATTTTCCTTCTTCAGTAGGACAATGCAAGTCCATTTCAGAGATTGAATGTTGGGGAATTTACAGGATATGACTCCTTCCAAAGAAGGGAGAAATCCTGAGGCTAGTTGGCCCTTCACAGACTCTGTCTATGGATATGAAATATTCCACCTCAGGAATTTCTACTAGAGGGTCCTTGAGGACGCTGTATAAGGAAGCTGTTACATAAATAAGGCAAAACAGTGCTGGGATGCCCTAGAAAAACTCTAATAAAACTCCCATGCAGAAATTATCTCAAAGAGATAACTCTAGATGGGTTATTCAGATCTCCCCAATCTAGGTCTCTAAAACAATGCTCAATGAGAGAGCTTACAGCAACATATGAACATGAACATGAACTCCGCAGCTCTGAAATACATCATAAGAGGGAAATGCTATAGCCATCATGACATTAAGATATATCAGCATAAATATACAAGAAATAGTTGAGGGACAAGCCACTCAAACTTTAAGAGTAGACCTCCAATGAATAAGCAATGCAATACAAGAGTAGCTGCAACTCCACAAAATGCCCGAGTAGCTGCAACTGCGCAGTGTATATGAAGGAATAGCTACTAAATATGAATGAAATACATATGTGGCTGAAGGAATACAATAAATAAGCCCAATAACAGATAAACGGGATGAAATACATAATTTCTAGCCAATCTATGAAGATTGCTAGAAATGTCGGAGAAACACAAAATGTGATAACTGAGTTGTCACTGCAACTGATAAAAAATATGAATGAGGGTGTGGTTGATCTGAAATATGATTTCCCTCCTCTGATAATTTCTCTAATACAAAGTGTTGATCACTTTTTCTCAGAAACACACTCTTGATGAGCTCCATGAAACCCTCTCTCACTGCCTCCTCTGAAATAACGCAATTTCCTCTATGGACTGTGCAGTGGGAGATGATGGAGTGTTGGCCCATGCCAAATGATCTGAAATAATGCTCGGTAATCCTCCTTGTAGCTCCTCCAATGAATATATCATCTCCTCCACTGAAGAAAGAAAAACAAGAGAGACTCCATGAGTTCCTCTCTTGCTGCACCCAACGACACAATGTCCTCTCTACTACAGAAATAACACTGTAGAAGATGAATGTAGTTGTGGCCAATTCCAGATTAAGGAAATGTAGCTCAATCATCATCCTTCTTTGAGGAACAAGTAGGGATTCCCAACCGGGAACACCCTAGTGCCCGAGGGCACCATCACCTTTCTAAACAGCTCGGGGATGCAAGCTTTTGCAGTGTCTGAAATCTAAAACATAACATAATGAAAATGGGCTGCCATCTCCTCCATATAAAGAAAGGAATATCCTTTCCACCATGGTCCCACCAATTAGGGTTTCCACCTCATGTGAAGCTCTTCCCTCCAAAACTGCGCAGCTTCTCTAGGAAGCTTCTCCTCTATAGGCAGCGTTGTTGACTTTAGTCAAAGATGACTAATCCAAGTAAGTTGGTTTCCATTCACACCATGGGTGTTTATTTCAGCTAATATATTCACTCCCCTTTCACATTAGGAATGTTATTTCTTCATCTAAAATGGGCTAAGGTGTCTCCTTCCCCATTTTATTAAACAAAAATAAAATGTGCAACTATAATGTTCCATTTTAGCTTGAGGCTAAAATTGGGAACATTACACCCCACTTTATTTGAGCCATATATTGTCATATCCTTCAATAATTATGTAATATGGAGCAGTACCTCTTATAAAATGCGTCCTCTTAGCTTGGGTTTATGCAGAAATAGCAGTGGTCTTGTATTTCATGTACTTGTCTTGTTGAGGCTTGCATTGCCTTTCTTGAGTAGACGTTTCCTCAAGAACTTGCACTTTCCTTGCTACTATAACATTATCTATTGGCTATCTACATCTTATTTTCTCATAGCTCATAAAATAATGTTGTCTTTCCATGGTATGCTCATGTATTGTTTCAGCCCCATTCCTTGGGAAATTTCTGAAGGGAACTAGGTGTGGGAGGCTTGTCTCACTACCCTAGAAGGATTTCATGGGTCCCAAATCTTGGATCTCAGTCTTAGATGTATTGATATAAGGGATCCAAGTCTTCGTATCAAATCTTGCTACCTTCATTTCTGGAAAATGCATTTTCCAGCAATGGATTGCTAGCTATTCCTAAAAAGGGATATTACATATGATACTATCCTCTTCCACAGAAAAAAGGTAAATCTATTTCAACAGTAATTAAAACCTCATGCAAGAGGTGAGGCTTATCCATTATTCTTAATTACAAAGTAATATATTAAAAAAAGATAAACATCACAAAGGCATCATGAAGTTTTTCACTCTGAAATGGTTGTGTAAGGTGGCAGTTTATTCAACGACCACTCTTTTGTTTTAGTGCAACTAGTCTTCAGCAAAAATCATAAAAATAGTGGAAATGACATGTGGATGTCTCATATTAATATGTGCAAAACAAAATTGAAAATGGTGTGTTACTGTTCCTTGAATTCTACCAGGAGCCTGGTAAAAAAAACCTGTTGATACTGAGAGTAGTGGTAGAAAATGGTTTGAGAGAAAATATGTCATTGTTCCGTTGTTCCTCTCCCTTTTTGGTTTAAAACCCTTTATAATGGTGAAAAGCTCAAAACTTTTGGATATTTTATGAGAAATTAAAAAAAAACCTTTGAAAAAGGTTTAATTGATAGGGGATACATGGAGCGAAATGAATGGTAGGTGAGGGGGGTGATGACGTGGTGAAGAAGTGGGACCGATCGCAGATCATTCATTCAAAGTTTTATTATGAAATGCGGGAGTTAAATGTTGAAAATGATGAAGTGCGATGTCTGATGAGAGCAGAGGTGATGTGGTAGAGAAGTGGGACCAATCGCAGATCATGCATCGAGAGTTTTATAAACATACATACTTGTGCAATCAACATTGATGACTTTCAAAAAAACTGTAATTTCCCCCAAACCACATGCATATAAGTGGAACTATGGTTCTTGGGCCCCACAACCAGTTGACCAATAGGAAGAAATCGCAGATCAGCTGCGCGCAAGTTTAAGTATACAATGATAATGGCTAAACATTAAATTCTACAATTTGCAAAATCACGCTGCTACGCTATGCCGACACGTGTCCCTCACCTCATCACATCGCAAATCACTTAACATATCATGTGAAGCCTTAACGATAAATTTAAAAACTGCGATTTACAAAATCACTCCATCTGCACTTTAATCTCCACCATCGGTTTGCTCCCTTTTGGATCTACGATTAGATCATGATCATCCATTCTTTTTGCACGTGGTTCTTCCCCATTGATTCATTCCTTAGTATATTTCCTAGCTATATTTATTTAAATATTATCTGTTTCTCTTCTCCAGATCTCCCACTTTGCTGGTTAAGATATTTTCTTCTGGCTGCACTTTGATTTTAAAGAACTCTGGTTGCCATGAAGCATTAATTTTCCTGCTTCAAAATTTTTTTACCTACTTATCTGTAGCCTCTTTTTTGAGATAACCAAAATCTTAGTGAAATAGCTGCGATTTTCACTATGTGGAATATATGACTTTCATTTCTAAGAAATAGCTGCCCTTTACTCTTTTTACTGTTTTGACAATGAATTAGCAACAAAGGTAGCTATTATTATAGACGAGATGACTGCAATTTTATTACCCAAACATCGAATAACTTTTTATCTTCCTGTATTCTATAGTTTAACTAGGTGACTATGGATTTTCTACAATTCGTTCAAGATATCATTTCTTAACTATCAACTATCTTCAGAAATATCACTGCCTTCATTATCTTCAAGAAATTTTTTTCACTATCTCTCAGTATGCCTTCTCAAAATCACCCTCCTATTCTAAAAACTCATGTCTGGGCTTAATCCTCTCATATTCCCCATTTTTTCCTACCTAAAGCCTCATTTTCTCCAAGAAACCCCCTCACTTTCAACACTTTCCCTCATTTTCATTAAAATAATGTAAAAATCCTTTTTTACATTATTTTAAATTAAAAGTTAGACCTTTCGAGACCCCATATTTTATATTAAAACTCTGTTTTAATTAAATAAAGCCCCACCCTTTATATATTTTAGAGGCCCCTGCTTTAAAGTTTTTACCCCCTCGCTCTTTGTTAAAAACCCTCATATAACCTTGTTCCCCGAACCCTATTTTAAAGTGCTTCTACTTTTTTCATTAACCCTTGGGCCCCACTTTTTACCAAAACCCACAGTGCAATGAGTTTCAATCACATAACCTCCTAGGCCCCACCCTGTTTGACTTACCCTCCATTCCAAAACCCTCTACCACCATTGATCTCTATTATCCCGATCCAACGGCCCTCATTGCATATCACACCATTCTCTGTGCGGGGGTTAACCACTACAAACCTTGCGAAATGGGTGGTTTCACAGCTCGTACCCTCTGCCACGCATCATCTGATCAATGGAATTGCATCCATTTGCCCAAATCCGCTTACCACCTTTGCTCCATACGAAAACCACCTCACTCACATGCGAAAACCACCCTTCTCCCTCCCAAAAAAACTCGATACCACTGTCCTATTCAAACACTCCAAAGCCCTGTGGCTTTGCGATGAAGCCCTCATCCTCCATTAACACCTCTACAATGCTCCAAAAGCTCAAAATGCCTAAACAAATGTAGAAAAGCCAAGAACGCAGGTTTTTAAACTAATTAATTGATTTTAATGTGCAAGCTACCAAAGTATCAATGCATAAATGGCATTCTAAAGATCCCAATATTGTTCTACAGACTCGCTGGGTGATGATCCATCAATTCTGTTTATCAAGAAGGCCCCGAACGATGAATTAAAAAATGAAAATAAATGGAACATGACCATTGATGGTCATTTAAATCACATCAAAGGCAACAAAGAAGTTTGTGACAGTGGCACACAGGGGTAAGATCAAATGAGGAAAGACAGTCAGCAAGATTAGAGATGAATACAAAGGATTAGAAGCAATTAATCAAAGATTGAAAGATAGAGAGGCAATGATAAAGCAAATTAGAAGAGTTAAAAGGATAAATCCAAGTTTAAAAGGCAAATCAAGAAAATATTAACACAGAGGTAGATCTAAATCATTAAGAAAACAACATTTACTTCTTTAGGGACACTTTCTACCACCTACAACCTATTTCATTTCAATAAAGACATCAACAATTATTGAAATAGTTAGAGATATTTCTCAACTACTCAACAGTTATTGTAAAAGTTATTGAGAAGCCTTAAAAGTCAAATATTTCTAAAAGTTAGCTCAACAGTTCATTTAGGAGTTATTATTATAGTGAGTCAGAGTCAGATATTTTTCCTTGGGCCTTGCATGGTCTCAAACGTCAAAAACACATTAACTATGTAACAAATACAAATCTGAAACCCTAGTTTAGGATCAACTCCTCATTTTGCAGATAAATACTCCATGTATGATTCAATTTTGGTGCTATTTGGCTGTTATCTGATTGATGGTTACTTAGCTAGTTGATGAATGCTAGGCTGGATTTGAGAAAAATCTGAGTTGCAGTGATATGTTGCACTGGAGTAATATAACTGTTTTGAACATCAGTAATACAAGCACGTTCACAGGATTCTTGAGCTATGTTAATGGTGGAGTTATCCTTTCTTTGTCAACGTTTTCCTTCTGTTTTCCATTCTGTCCATTATTTCTCTGATAAAAGAACATAAATTTTAGATTAGGATGTGTTGTCTTGGCACCCTAATTATGTCTGCTTTCTTTATCTTAATTTTTTCTTCTGTAATGTCTAACTAGAGAATTTTTAATTTCTCTATGGTTCCACCTAGCTTGTTGTCTTGAAAATGATTCAGTAGAGTCCAACCGAATAATTCTATGGTATGCCCTATCCTTTGGTGTAGCTTGAAATATTGTTTTAAAGGACTTTCTTCGAAGTTTACTTAGTAGGTTTCAGCCAAAGAAGTCTATGGTATGCCTTGTACTTTGGTATGTCTTGAACTATTGCTTCAAAGTTCTTTTCAGTTGATTAAATAATTCTTAATTTCTCTTTAGTTATGCTGACTATTATCTTGAATGTTTTCTTTGTCTGAAAGTAATTCTAGGATAGCTGGATTGTTGTCTTAAAGGTTTTCTTACTAGATTCTGGCCAAAGAAGTCTATGGTCAGCCCTGTCCTTTGGTTTTTACTAAACAGTTACCTAAAAGGTTTTTTTTGTTGAAGTAGAGTTAAATGATTCTTAATTTCCCTTTAGTTTTACTGTTTTCACAACTTACTTTCATTTTGTATTCCATCTAATCTAAGAGATCCAGTTGATATAGTTAGCTTGCCCTATGAAAACCCTTGCAGAGTTGACGAACAATTAAATACTTTTTATGACTCCATAGACCAATGGATTAATGCTTCTCATAGTCTATCTATTCAACTGAAACACTCCTTCAATTAATCACACCATTTATCTATCAACCAGTCAAACAAAACAAACGGTCTTGCGAACTTCATAACTAGCCTAAAATCATAAGAGAAAAGCATAAATACATACCATTTACAAACACATACATAGAGAGAGCCCTCTCTGAGTCCAGGAAGGCTAGGTCCTTGGACTCCAAAGTGGTTTGATGTGGTTCCCTGCAGAGTTGTTCTTTCCAATATTTCAAATCACGGGGAGAAAAAATAGTGGCAACCATACTGGGAAATACTGAGTAATTAACAACCTAATATTACCTCAAGAACTCAGAAAAACTCATGTTAACTTCGATGAATCAAGTGTTAGCCAAGAATCATATCTAGTTGCTAATGTTGGACAAAAACCAACCATAAAACAATTAAAAATCCTCCACCTGGTGACTCCTCTGGTTTTCAGTAGGCCTATTGACTCCACTGGTCTTCCATAGACTCCACTGGGAAAATCATTTTATCATTAGACATCAACAAAACCCAGTCAATAATACTTTATGGATTAAGTAATTCTTTCACAGTTTGCTTTTTTTTTGAAACTATCATAAACTCTCAAACCTCTATGAATTTTGGGTCCAAATTCTGCCTTCTAGAAGAATCTGTGCCATATCTCATCCAAACCCAAACCCTCCTACAATAGTTGACAACCCTAAAATCATCCTTAGGAAATATCCCGGATCTAAAAATCCAACTATTAGAAGACCTATCCACAAAGCAAGTTCCCTCCCTGAAAACCTTAAAGACTTGCAAAATATCCTCTCTGACTCACCCCTAGAACAAAGCTTGTCTAGGACTAGATCTCAGAGTTAGATAATCTAGATAGTTTTAGATCCATCCATTTTTCAACATAATATTGTTATACTACCCTCATCCCCCACTGTTCACCTTCCTCCATTTAACCCTATACCTCCTTTTGTCAATCTTCCACTCATTAACCCTCCTTTGTTTCCCCAACCACAAATCATGGCAACATGGTATGCTCCACTAGTTCTATCATTGCCTTTGGTTGTTCTACCACAGGACTACCAGTCCAATATTCCCTTTTATGATGCAAGTAGTTCTACTACTGCTCAACAACATGTGGATAGAATGAATGACTACTTTGACATACAAGAAATAGATGATGAAGCTGTTAAACTCAGAATGTTTGCTCAAAGCTTAAGGGGAGAGTCAAGAAAATGGTTTAAAGGTCTAACCCCTATTAGTATAAATGACCTCCCTTATTTTCATAAACTATTCTTAAACAAGTGGGAAGTCAAGACGAACCCTGTCCAAATCTTATCAGAATATGAAAACATTAAGAGAAATGTTGCAGAGGGTGTCTAGGAATATTGCACTAGGTTCAATAGTGTATATAATGCCCTCCCCACACACATGAAACATCCACAAGGTCTAGCTCTAATTAAATTACCTGATGGTTTTGATCCAGATATGGCTTATCAATTAAGAGAAAGACAACCCCTTACATTAGAAGACATGCAAAGCAGAGCAGTAAGTGCAAAATCCAATTTGATTTCCAAAAGAGCTAGGATGAATAATGAAAAAAGGATCACATATAGGGAAGAAGTTGCACCCTCCACCTATGATACAAAGATTGATAACTTAGTTAAAACTATGGAAAGGATGAATGTAAATGAGAGATATTACCCCAGAGAAAACTAGAGAGCTCCTCAAAACAGAAATCAAAATCAGAACCAAAACCAAAACTTTAGAAGAAACCCCCCTCAAATAAGACAAAGAGGTCATGATTAGAAAATCAGACCTCCTTTCCAAGAAAATTACGTTTATGAGGATGGAGGGGTAATTGAAGAAACAGAGGAAATCCACATAAATCTAATGGGAGCAAATAATGAGGATATTTTTTTCCTCACTAAGGAAGAACAAGGCATGTTTTCCCCAACTCAATTTGAGGAAGAAAGCCCAGAGTCTGAAGACTATAAACAAGGATTTGAAAATTCCATCATGGAAATGCATAGACAATATGACCTCAGAAGTAAGAAAAACCAAGATACTCCCAAGAGAAAGAACTCGGAAATTTCTGCTAAGAATATCCTTAACAATATTCCTAAAAAAACATCAGAAAATCCAAACACGGTCGCTGAAAGTTTTGATAAAAAAGCAACACCAGAAATACATCTAGAAATACATCTAACACCCCTAAAAAAACTGGTGACCAAAGCAACACTATAAATACATCTAAAACAAAGTGGTGACCAAAGCAACACCAGAAATACATCTAACACCCCTAAAAAAATTGTTTTAACTGAGATTCTTAATAAAAACCAGCAAGTTGAAATTACTGTAAAAAAATGTATGATAAGACTGATTTGAACTCTTAAAAAACACAAACACCTTTTAGTTTAGAGAATGAAATTGCTAATATCAAAATCTCTATTCCTCTTAATGAATTAGTCACTCAAGATGTATATAGATCTCAAATTTTGAAATATTTAAACATAGGAGAAAATGTTGATTCTGTAAATTTAAATGATGACAAGCCTGAACTTCTGTTTGAACCAGAAGTAGAAGGTAAATTTCAAGAAGGAGGTGTTCCTCCATTTTATCTTAGTTTAAACATCCATGATAAAATTCTCCACAATGCCATGTTAGATTCAGGAGCTTCACACAACCTCATGCCAAAAGTAATAATGGAAAGACTAGGCCTTGAAATAACTAGACCATACAAAGATTTATTCTCTTTTGATTCCAGTAGAGTTAAATGTCTAGGCCTAATCAAAGGTATATGAGTTAATCTAGCACAAATACCAGCCAAGAGACTAGTAATGGATATTGTAGTGGGTGACATTCCTCCTAAATATGGCATGCTTCTTTCAAGATCATGGGGTGCTAAACTCCAATGCACCCTCCAAATGGACATGACCTATTCTACCATACATGTCTTTAGTCAACCAAGAAGGCTGTATAGGGAGACTCATATGAAATATATGGTTAGCAGTCAGGAAAATCAAGATAAATCCCATCTTTATTCTATTCACACATACCTCGATTCATTTATCCTTTACAATGACGAAAAAATTAATGAACAAGTAACAGAAAATGAGCAAACAACAAAACAAGAAGAGGGAAAGGAGGAGGAGTAGTCAAAACAGTCAGCCCAAATAGGACAGAATAGAAAACATAGTGAAGACCATGAAGAAAAAAACAAGAAAAACATAGTGGCAGCCACAATAACTGACCCAATGATAAATCTGAAATTGAACCTCTTTGGAGTATGAGATTTTATGGTTCTTGTGGCAAGACTGGTTTAGGAGCAGGGGTATGGGTACATAACATGGAGAAAAATCATGCAGAAGGTCACTCATACAAGATAAAATTTCAATGCAAAAATAACATAGCTGAGTATGAGGCACTCCTCCTAGGGCTACAATTACTGAAGAAACTAGGAGCCAAGAGAATAACTAGCCATGGAGATTCTGAACTAGTCATTAGGCAGATTAAGGGAGATACACAGCTAAGCATCCTAGATTTAAAGCATATAGGGATGATGCCCTTGACCTCTTGAAAACTTTTAAAGAATATGATCTCACCTTTGTCCCTAGAAAACAAAACATCGTTGCCAATGTTCTAGCATTTTCAGCTAGTACATGTCAAAAAACTTATCAAAACAAACAATCCAAAATACAAGTCAAGTATAGACCAGCAGTTTTTGATAACATAAAATATTCACAAGTTTTCGAAGGAGATAAACAGATAGAAGTTTTCCTGCAGTCCACAAATGAGTTTGGAATGTCAAATTTAGATTTAGATCATGAAGAAGACTACTTTGCTGAGGATAAAACTTACAAAGAAGAACCTCTTGATAAGGCTGATATAAACTTGTTAACCAAAGAATGCCCACTTAAAACAGAACTATGTACAAATTTAGAAAAAGAAGACTTTGAACTACTATAGTCCAATGATGATAATTGGCCAAAGAGATTAGTTCCTCTAGAAGAACTATTTGATTTCAATGATGTTTCTAGGAAGCCAAAGATGGAATCCACTGAAGCTAAAGTAGATGAATGTAATATAGGCAGTGAACAAAAACCCAAAATGATAAAACTTTCCAAAACACTACGAGCTCATATAAAATAGAAATATATTGAATTGTTCAAAGAATTTAGTGATGTGTTTTCTTGGAGCTATGAAGATTTAAAGTCATATGATACTGAGATAATCCAGCATAAGATTCATCTCAAGGAAAACTAGAAGCCCTTTAAACAGAAAATGTGCAGAATAAACCCTGTGCAACTACCTCTAGTTGAGAAAGAAATTAAGAAAATGTATGATGCTGGAATAATAGTCCCTCTGAGATACTCAGTATGGGTTTCAAATCTGGTATCAGTGAGGAAGAAAACATGAGAAATTAGGTTATGCATAGACTTCAGAAATTTAAACAAAGCCTCCTTAAAAGACAACTACCCTTTACCAAAAATGGATCACATCCTACAAAGGGTAGTAGGTTCCAAAATAATTTCCCTGCTAGATGGCTTCTTAGGATACAATCAGGTACTGGTACATCCAGATGATCAGCAAAAGACAACTTTCACTACACCCTGGGGCACCTTCATGTATGTTAAAATGCCTTTTGGGTTGATGAATGTTGGGGCCACCTTTCAAAGAGCAATGTATATTGATTTCTCAAAAGAAATAGGTTACTTCATTGTGATATATCTTGATGACATCACAGTCTACTAAAAAACTGATGAAGAACACTTAGCTCACTTAAGAAAAGTCTTTGAAAAGTGCAAAAATTTTTGTTTGTCTTTGAATCCCAAGAAAAATTTGTTTGGACTTCAAGAGGGGAAAATTTTAGGCCATATCATATCTGAAGAAGGGATCAAGATTGACCCAAAAAGGATTGAAGGAATATTGCAAATCACCCATCCTAGAAATATCAAAAGAGTTGCAATCTTTCATTGGGAAGATAAGTTTCTTAAGAGGGTTCATTCCAAACCTTGTAGAACTCCTAAGGAACATCACAAACATGTTGAAAAGAGAAATAGGAGTAAAATGGGCCATAGAAGTAAAAAAATCCTTTGATCTAGTAAAACAAGCTCTTACCCAAACACCAGTTTCGATCAGCCCTGATTTTACCAAAGATTTCTTCATATTTTCTTTTGCATCATAACATACAGTTGTTCTTGTCCGACTACAGAAAAATATAAAAGGAAAAGAATAGCCCATAGCATTTTTTAGCAAGGAATTAAGAGATGCTCCTCTAAAATATAACATAATGGAAAAACAAGCTTTTTCCTTAATCAAGGCATTGAAAGCTTTCAGAGTTTACATCCTGCACTCACACATCATTGCATTTGTGCCTCACACAGTGGTAAAAGACATCTTAATGCAAGATCCCGATGACAAAAGAGGTAAGTGGATTTATGTTAAATTAGAATATGATCTAGAAATCAGGCCCACTAAGCTAATCAAAGGTCAAGGACGGGCTGAAATCATGGTTGAAACAAACTTTCAAGCATTGGACATTAACATGATTAATGCATTAGATGAACAAGAGGAGCTGGCAACTCCACCTATTGAAGAAGCATTTCTGAATTCATCTTGGTATGTTGATGTATTATATGTGCTTTTTAATCTGAATGTTCCTCCTGTTTTGTCCAAAACAAAGCCTAGATTATTAAAATTAAAAGTTGTAAAATTCTGCATTTTAGATAAAGTTTTATATTGGAAAAATTCTAGTGGTATACTGCTTAAATGTTTGCTTGAGGATGATGCAGATAAGATCAAGCATGAGTTTCATGAAGGAGAATGTGGATGCCACCTCTATTGGAAAAACACTGTCAATAAAATCCTTAGAGCTGGTTACTATTGGCCCACCCTCTTTCAAGACATCCATAAAATGGTAATTTCCTGCCATAAATGCCAAATCTTTGAGGGAAAGAGAAAATTGATGCCATTAACTTTACATCCTGTTAGCCATCTATAAATTTTCCATATACTATGATGGCAAAAACAAGTCTTTCAGTCTTCAAGAAATAAATTTCATGCAAAATCTGTGATTTCTTGAAGCCTCTCTGTGTTCTTTATCCTCAAGGATCAATCTTCATTCAAAATTCCTCAAAGAAGCCCTTCTGTTCTAAAAAGGACTATTTTCAGACCATTTTCCTCATTTTACCCTTTATTTTCTTCAAAATCCCCTTAAAACCTTATAGATCCTCTTTATTTGGTTTTAAATCCCTTTTTCTAACTTATCGGAACCCCTAAAAAAACCCTCAAAAACCTCACTTCGGCCTATTTTTCCGCTCATTTTAGCATAAGGCTTTAAGAGCCTTTCGGCTTAGCCTTAGCCCCCTTTTTCATCATATGACCCGCTCCATGACTGAGCGCTAGGCCTGTCAGCCCATTGGCCCATCGGAATTTCAGATTTTCGCTGGTCCACGCGACCTTTTTCCCTTTAAAAATGTTCGTCGCCGATGCGAAATCCTGATTCAATCTGGGCTATTCATTCTCCCCAGATCGGATGGTCTGCGCATCGTTCCATCGCATCGACGCATCACCCTTTCCTCGTTCCCACTCCTTTTTCCGCCGATGGAATCCCCTGCCGATAAAATCCCGACCGTCGATCTCCCTCAGATAGGACGGTTCGCATTGCATCACACTTCGCCTTCTCCATCGCATCGCTTCATCGCAATCTCTCCCTCTACATTTCCTCCTCCCGTCTGTCTGGATCTCTGATGTGCGCAGCCCCAATTCAATCTCATCCATCCATTTACTTGCATCCAATGGCCAACATTACTCCTACATATCAAAACACGCCCTTTTCATTCTCCTTCATCATTTAATCCTAGCCATTGATCTCTTCCAGATCTTACGGTCATCGCTCCTTCGCAATTTCGCCATCCCCCTGACCCCTCATCCTCCATCTTTTATCTCCGCTTCTCTGAGTAAATCTCCACTATTGATCCTCACGATCCAACGGCTCCCATTTATCCCCTCCTTTCAACTACGCCCAATATCTTTTCACTACCCGAAAAAACTGCTACTGTCATAGCCGGTTCCTACCTTTCTTCCTCCCACACATCTTTCCTCGCTTCACGTTTGATCCCAGCCGTCGATCTCCTAGATCTAACGGTCTAGAATTATTTTCACGCTCAGTCTGCCAAAATGATTTAATGCTCCATATCAACGCGAAATTGACGTTTTTGATAGGACACGTATTGTCCTATAACCCGTATCGCATTCAATCAGCCCATTATCGCTTACCACCTTCTGGCCACAGGAAAACCACCTACAATTTTCTACAAAACCTCCTTTCCACTCTCGCGCCATAAACCAAGTTTAAACCCTATTTCTTATGGTTTCTACCATAGAATCTCCTTCCGCTGCATTCATTCCCCTCTACACAGCTCCTTCACCTCTAAAGCAGTTTTTTATGAAAAAAGCAACATTATTGATATTTTATGTTGAGTTGCAGGTTTAATGGTGGGAAAATAAGCCAGCCCTCTCACAAGCCAGAGCAGTGGCAAGAAAGGCCCAGGATGACGATCCTTAGGGAAAAATCACAAATAAAACGAGTTCACAGGGTTTGAATTCAAAGGTTTGATCAGCCTATCATAAGCATTGATTAAATGAAACACTCCAACGCGCCAAAGCCACCTGTACGAAAAAAAAAAAATGAAGACCAGAGATGAAGAATGAAGGTTAAAAAGCATAGATCTGAAGATTAAAGACTTAAACCATGCAGATTATAGATAAAGACAGCATAGTGAAATTATGAAGGCTAAAAGCATATCAAGCCTTAAATACAGTTTAGTCATGAAATGAAGGAAAATTAGGCTAAAAGGCCTCAAATACATCAACAAAGAGCAGTTATTTCCTTAGAAATATCTAACTGACACATTGAGCCTACTTTCTATCCATAAAGCCAATTAAGCAGTTATTACACAAAAGAATATATTTTAGACTGTCAGGATAGTTATTGTAAAGATAAGATAAAGCCTTAAAGTCAATCTTTTCCACCTATCTTTATCTCAGAAATTAAGACAAAGTTATTTAATAGAGAAGTAGCTGCAGATATTCTTACCTTATGCCCTGCGTGGTTTTCAAGGCTAGGAATGGATTTACTCTGTAATTAATAACATTTTGAACCCTAGAAGAGTTTCACCTCCTCATTTGCAGCATAAATACTGCATTGGAACTCATTGTCAACATTGGATTTTGATGAATGGTGCCAGAATAATACATAGTCCTTTGAAGCTCTTGAAGAGAAATTGATGTCTTGGAATGCATGCATGATCTGATTTGCTTGTTGATGGAGAAGGATTGTTTGTAGGATCCATAGGCTTGGTTGATCCTAGAAGAGTTTCACCTCCTCATTTGCAGCATAAATACTGCATTGGAACTCATTGTCAACGTTGGATTTTGATGAATGGTGCCGGAATAATACATAGTCCTTTGAAGCTCTTGAAGAGAAATTGATGTCTTGGAACGCATGCATGATCTGATTTGCTTGTTGATGGAGAAGGATTGTTTGTAGGATCCATAGGCTTGGTTGATGGTGAATTTTTCTTTTGTTCATGTTTTATAGTTTTCCATTATGTTTTCCATCTTGCTATGTTGTAGTAGGACAAATAATTTAGATTAAAAAATGTTTTCTAATGGCACCTTAAATCTGTTTGTCCTTCACTACCTTAATTTTTTCTTCTACTAAGATACATTAGAGAAATAATTTATTTCTCTCTAAAAATTTCTTAGCTCGTCTTAGATCAGTTAGAATCAATTATGATTTATGGTTAGCCCTGCATATTGTTGCCACTGAAATATTCTGTTCTTGGAATCATCTCTTTAAAGCAGCTTTGTCTAGGTTTGTCAAAGAAGTCCGTTTAAAATCATGCTCTTTGCCTTTACTTAGCTAAATTTTTTTTAAGCAAACCTTATAGTTGTAACTTTGGATGTTAGAGTTTTCTCTCCTTCTATGGTTATAGTTACTTGTGTATCTTAAAAAAAATTCTGCTCTAGATGATAAAATCTCTAAAAGTTGGATAAGTTTCTTACCTTTCTAAGTTTTTATCTGAATGTTTGTCTTGGTTAATTATCTATTTTGAGTCTGAAATAAAATGGATTAGGTTCTGCTTATGCCTTTGATTCTCTTGCTGTTCTTATCTATTTTCTAACTCCCTCAGTTTACAAGTATATAAAGGATTCATTTTCAGCCCTTTATTAGTTTTTTGTTCTCAATCTTTATGTCCATTTCATAAATCCTTCATAACCTTAAAAGATCCACCAACCAAGTAAAATTGCATTGCAAATGCTCTTAAACACCATTGACGAACTTATCTGGACCTCATTAGACTCCATTGCCCAATGACTTAACAATCTTCCATGTTTCCTATCTAAAATCTATCAAAGTATTATACCCAACAAAAAAAACAACCAAAATACCTTGCACTTAACATCTAGCCTAAAATCAACAACAGTCAGTAAACAAGACATATCTTTGCACACATTGAGAGATCCCTCTCTGAATCCATTAAGGCTAGGTCCTTGGATTCCAAAGCTTGGTTTGATGTTACCCTTGTCAATTTGTATCTTAATCAATCTATAAAATTACGGGGAGCTAACACATCCAATCTCCGTTCAATCTCCTTTCCAACAATGGGGCCTAGATTTTATTGGAGAAATCCATCCTACTTCCTCAACCCAACACAAATGGATCCTCACTGCAACTGACTATTTTACAAAATGGATAGAAGCCATTCCTTCTATAACTTCCATAGACTTAGTAATTATCAAATTCCTTGAAAACCATATTCTTTCTACATTTGGCTGTCCTAGAAAGATTATCAATGACAATGTTGCTGCCTTTAGATCCAAGAAAATGATAGAATTTTTCCACAAATATCAGATTATATTGGGCCATTCTACAACTTATTACCCTCAAGGTAATGGGTTGGCTGAATCCTAAATTTTTTTTTTGGTGAAATTCATTAAAAAGTTGTTGGAAGAGAACAAGAAATCATGGCACAACAAAGTAGTACATGCACTATGGGCAGACAAGTTAAAAAATAAAAAATAAATTTGTATGTCTCCCTATCAACTAGTTTATGGAGAAGATGTAGTGTTTCAAACAAGTCTAGGAGTACCAGTGATGAAGCTAATTCAATAAGCCCAGTCTGAAGAAAAGGATATGCAGAGAAGGATAAACCAGATTGTCCAGTTGCAGCAAACTAGGGAAGAAGTATACAACAAAACCTAGCAAGTGCAGGAGAACATCAAGAAACTTTTGATAAGAGGACCAAAGTAAATGATTTTAGAATCAAAGACAAATTACTGAAGTGGGATTCAAGAAGAGAGGACAAAGGAAAGCATGGAAAATTTGACAATCTATGGAAAGGTCCATACATCATCCATTCTATAAGAGGTAACAATGCATTTTTCCTGCAAGATATGGATGGAACATAATTATTTGCAGGTCCTATCAATGGCAGGATGCTCAAGCATTATTTCAGTTGAATATTTTAGTTTAAATATTTATTCATCGTATATAACACTGCTTGAATAAAAATATCAAAAAAATAAACACAAGAAAGAAAGAAAAGAAGAAAAGAGGGCAGATAAAAAAGAAAGGTAAAGCCCCATACCAAATTTTTTTTTTTTTTGAAAGTGTGCAAGTCCAAATGCCACTGCTTTTGAGAAAGGAAGTCTTGTTCAGTCATACAGCCTAATCATGATTGAGAAAATTTTGAATTTTTGTTGATAAGTTAGAAAATGAGGATTTGCCAAACTGTTCAAAATTGGCTTATCAGTAGTTTAGATAGGAAAATATATTGGTTCCAAAAGTTCAAGTCTGAACTAAAGAGAAAAAAGAGGGATGAATGACAAATTCCAGATTATAGCCCTCACTTTTAGCTTTACTTTTTGCAAAAATAAGATATGTGTGCAGCTTGTCTAAGATGCCATGGCTCATGACAAATCCAACTGTTTAATCTTGATTTGGTCATGGTTTAAATTTCTTGTTATTAGATTAGAGAATGAAAATCTATCAAACTATTTAATCTTGACAGATGAGTAGATTAGGTGGAGAATAAAAGAGCTCATAAGTTTAATCTAAGCCTTTGGATGATATAAGGGTAGAAGTAGATAGTAAGGAAGAAAAATTATGTTAACGGTTTTCCAGTTTAAATGCATCCAAATGAAGAAAGAATGCTAGGATATAATGATGGGTAGGTAGAATTGAGTTGCATCAAGCTTTATTTTTAGATTTTAAAGGTCACAGTTTCAAAGAACAAAAGCAAATCAGCAATTGCAGAATGAAAATATGCTAAGTACAAACAAGGAACTGATCTACAAATTCCTTAGATCTAAACTCTGAGGTTCTTAACACCTCCTAAAGGAGCTGCCCTCCCCATCTGGAGCCACTGTTATCCTCATATATTCTACAGTTTCACTAGGTGACTATGTATTTTCTACAATCCACTGAAGATAGCATTTCTTAACTATCACAGATCTTTAGAAATCTCTTGCCTTCATTATCTTCATGAAACCTTTTTCACTATCTCTCAGTATGCCTTCTCAAAATCGTCCTCATGTTCTAATAACTCATGTCTGGGCTTAATCCTCTCATATTCCCCATTTTTTCCTACCTAAAGCCTCATTTTTTCCACTAAACCCCCTCAATTTCAACACTTTCCCTCATTTTCATTAAAAAAATGTAAAAACTCTCGTTTTACATTATTTTGAATTAAAAGTTAGACCTTTTAGGACCCCATCTTTTATATTAAAACTTTGTTTTAATTAAATAAAGCCCGACCCTTTATAAATTTTAGAGCCCCCTGCTTTAAATTTTTTAACCCCCGCACTTTGTTAAAAACCCTCATATAACCTTATCCACCGACCCCTATTTTAAAGTGCCTCCTCTTATTTGATTAACCCCTGAGCCCTGATTTTTACCAAACCTCGTGCTACAATGAGTTTCTGCTACGTAACCTCCTGGGCCCCACTCTTTCTAACTTACCCGCCATTCCAAAACCCCTAACCACCATTGATATCTATTATCCTGATCCAACAACCCCCCATTGCATATCGCACTATTCTCTGCACGGGGGTTAACCACTCCAAACCTTAGGAAATAGGTAGTTTTACCACTCGTACCCTTCGCCATGCATCATCTGATCAATGGAATCAAATATTTTTTCCCAAATCCACTTACCATCCTTGCTCTGCACGAAAAACGCCTCCCTCGCATGAGAAAAACACCCTTATCCCTCCTGCAAAAACCCGATACCATTGTCCTATTCAGACACTCCAAAGCCCTGTGGCTTTGCGATGAAGCCGTCATCTGCCATTAACACCTCTGCAATGCTCCAAAAGCTCAAAATTCCCAAACAAATGCAGAAAAGCCATGAACGCAGGTTTTTAAACTAATTAATTTATTTTAATGTGCAGGTTGCTGAAGGATCAATGCATAAATGACATTATAAAGGTCCCAATATCATTCTACAGACTCCCTGGGTGACGATCCATCAAGTATGTTTATCAAGAAGGCCTCAAACGACGAATTAACAAATGAAAATCAATGGAACATGACCATTGATGGTCATTTAAATGACATCAAAGGCAACAAATAAGTTTATGACAGTGGCACGCAGGGGTAAAATCAAACGAGGAAACACATTCAGCAGGAGTAGAGATGAATACAAAGTATTAAAAGAAATTAATCAAAGATTGAAAGATAGAGAGGCAATGATCAAGCAAATTAGAAGAGTTAAAAGGATAAATCCAAGTTTAAAAGGAAAATCAAGCAAATATTAACACAGAAGAAGATCTGAATGATTAAGAAAACATCATTTACTTCTTCAGGGACACATTCTGCCACCTATAGCCTGTTTCATTTCAATAAAGACATCAACAGTTACTGAAATAGTCAGAGATATTTCTCAGCTACTCAAAAGTTATTGTAAAAGTTATTGAGAAGCCTTAAAAGTAAAATATTTCCAAAATTTAACTCAATAGTTAAGTTAGAAGTTATTATTACAGTGAGTCAGTCTCAGATATTTTTCCTTGGACCTTGCATGGTCTCAAAGGTCAAAAACACATTAACTATGTAATAATACAAATCTAAAATCCAATTTTAGGATCATCTCCTCATTTTGTAGATAAATACTACATGTATGATTCATTTTTATTGTTGGTTGGTTCTTGGCTGATTGATGGTTGTTGAGCTAGTTGATGACTGCTAGGCTGGATTTGAGAAAACTCCTAGTTGCAAAGATTTGTTTCACTGGAGTAAATTAACTATTTTGAACGTCAGTAATACAAGCACATTCACAGGATTCTTGAGCTATGTTAATGGTGAATTTATCCTTTCTTTGTCAATGGTTTCCTTCTATTTTCCATTCTATCCATTATTTCTCTGATAAAAGAACATAAATTTTAGATTAGGATATGCTGTCTTGGAACCCTAATTCTGTCTTCTTTCTTTATCTTAATTTTTTCTTCTGCAAGGTCTTATTATAGAATTCTTAATTGCTCTTTGGTTCCACCTAGCTTGTTGTCTTGAAAATGATTCAGTGGAGTCCCGTCGAAAAAGTCTATGGTATGCCCTATCCTTTGGTATGTCTTGAACTATTGCTTCAAAGTTATTTTCAGTTGATTAAAGAATTCTTAATTTCTCTTTAGTTATGCTGACTATTATCTTGAATGTTTTCTTTGTCTGAAAGTAATTCTAGGATTTATGGATTTTTGTCTTAAAGGTTTGCTTACAAGAGTCTTGCCAAATAATTCTATGGTAATCCCTATATTTTGGTTTTTCCTAAAAAATTACCTAAAAGGATTTTCTTGTTGAAGTAGAGTTAAAGGACTCTTAATTGCCTTTTAGTTTTACAATTTTCACAACTTACTGTCATTTCATATTCCATCTAATCTAAGAGATCCACTTGATATAGTTAGCATGCCCTATGAAAACCTGTTGAAATATATAAATCACTTATTAAATTACTAAACAACAAACATTTAATTATCAATCCAGGTACGTCTGTTTATTCCAATGACAGTTGCACTGTCTATGCCGATACACCAACCAAAAGTAATTTCAAAGAAAACGAAATCATTGCTGAAGTAAATGATGGAAATAAATCACTCATGTAGAAATAAAAGAATCTACAAGATTGAAATCACACTTCAATTGATATGTCTAGCTCTCCACATAATAAGTACCCAGCTGGTATCTCTATTATCACATGTGTAACAACATATAAAGTATTGAAATCGAAGAAGATATATTCTCAGTTGAACAGTTGCAACAACAATATATTGATATATAAACTATAATACAATTACATATGCACAACTACTTTAATCACTGCAATCCCTTCTAAGAAGGAGGGCCCTTCCTCCCTAGCAGGGTGCAGGTAGAGAAGGAACTTTAACAGAAACTAAATAGAATCATGCATGTAACAACAATAACAGGATCATATGTATTAATCTGAACACAATTAAAGAGCCAAAACAATGTTTTTCTCCGTTAACCTCTCAACCTCTAGGGTTGAGAACTATATAGTGGTTACATCAGAAAATCCAGGAATAGATCAGTGCTGATAATATTACAATTCTAATGCTGATTGAAATGGAACACATACATTTATAACCACTTCCTAATAAATTTATGACTAGAAAATAAAATATTACAATCGGAACTGCCCTTAGGCTATTATCCCAAAAATACAACGCTAACAACTCCTATAGCTATCATAATGGAAACACAGTTGTATTGAAACCGCCAGAGGACATATTAGCAACAATATTGACAAGATCAGTCATCAGTAAAACTTTATCAGCAGTTCTCCAATGAGTCTGTAGCAGCAGTTTGCCGGCGGGTTTGTAACAGCAAGGTGTAACAGCATCGCTTTGTTGTAACAACACTATCCGAACTACTCCTGTGAAAATCATGTTCGGGATCTTTAGTGCTACAAATGACATCTAAAAAGACAACACAATGGCCATTTATCTTCTCCAAACATTCACCATCAATTAGTCATAGAAAGATATAACAAATCATAATAATTGGTGAATTGGAAAATAACGAAAGCAAGGTGAAACAACACAAGTTAGGGTAAAAAGGTAGGAAAAAGGGGTAAAGATACTCCCATTGGTTATGGTTATGAGGAAAAATAAGGAAGATAAGTGTAGGAAAAATGTACAAAACTAGAACCCAACATCTTCCCCCAACTGAAATACTTGCATTTCCTCATGCAAACTCATCTCTCATGGGAATATCTTCGGTGCAAGTCGGTGAGATCATAAGCACCAACTATGTCTTTGTCTGCAGACCTATATCCCTGATTGGCCATCAACTATCATACCCAGGATTCTGAATCATACTTACTTAATTCGTAATTGATCTAGTAATCCTTAATGGGCAACCAGATCAAAGGAAACTTGAACTTTAGTCCCAACCGCAAAGCACCAAGGGATTGTACAATATGTGCGTAGGCTGGTACATGTGTAATAGCCACCGTGAAATTCTAGAATGAGAATGGATCTCCCTTCAATAGCTCAGCACTGCTGGCTTCCATGCATTTTAAGCACCCTGTCAAATCTTGGCTCTTCATCATTGCGAAATGATTGAGGCATAAATTCACAATTATTTTTCTATAAGTGGCAGCTGGTTCTTTAATCCCAGGGGTACTCCACATTATCCTGAATTCTCAACTCAGCAGCTCATCTTGCTTCTTCCCAAACCCACAATGCTATCTTCTCCTCATTAGTCTCCATAGATTTAATGACTAGATGCCATCCAATGTGATTCTGCATGAAGGACACAAAAGCCCTTAATTGAAGATCTCCCATATTAGAGAATACTTTCACAACCATATGTATACTCACATGTTCACAAATAATGTTGTGTAAAAATAATTCACATAGCAAAATTTGCTCATCAAAATTGGAGGGACGGAAAACATCCAGAAACATACGAGTGGAGGAACATAAATAAGGCTTGTCCTCCATAATGGATTTCAATTGAAACAAGAAGTAACGTTCCCACAGAAAAATAGGATAGGACGGAGAAGGCTGCCTACAACCCAGGAAGTTGAGGGCGAGGTCATGAAGTTTCTGCTTATCTACGGTGAGGTCTCGAATCTGCTCCTGTAACAACAGCAACTGTTCTTCTTGTTTCTTTAGAGCTTCTTCCTTCTTGTAATTCTCCCACCCTTTCTTCAACTCTACTTCCATACATAATTGATGTAAAATTTCTATTTATTTTTGATGTTCCTTTAGCTAAACCATCCCATCCCGAAGGGAGATTGCTTCTTATTTCCATTTTTGTAACTCAGCAATTAACATGATTTTCTCAGAATTCCATCCCAAGATGGGAGTCAGCGTTCTCCTACATTTAATACCTTCATAAAAAATATGTGTACCAACCTTTGCTTCATGGGGTTGTTCCACCTCTGTTGCTATTTCTTGTGTAACTGTAGCCTCTTTGGTGGGTTTTTGTGTATCAGCCCCTTTGTTTTTACCTAGAGTCGCCTCTGTGTCTATTTTTGTTTCTTCTACAATAGGAGCGGCCTCCACAGGTTCTTGTGGGTCGGCTTCTAGGTCGATTATTATAGGAGGCTCTACTTTAACTGCTGGTTCTTATGTAGCAACAGTATCATCAGCACGTTCTTGTGGATAAGCCTCCTGCTGTTCTATTTCTACTTCCATTGGGCTGAAATTTTCTCTACGGGCCTTATATCCTGCTGATATTAAATTTTGAAAACATATCATGCATACTGACACTAGGATTTCCTTCCCCTCAGATAATTTCTATTTCAATTCCTCATTTTCGTTTCTTAGTTTTTCAATTTATAAAAACAAGGCATTGTTTTCATCCTTACCTGATGAGGAAGGTTTCCTTTCTTCTTCTAAAACTTTTTCTTTTGTCTGCTTCTCGGCCATAGGCAAGGGTTCTGCAAGTATGTTGACCTTCACTCTTTGTTTTGGTCTTCTGTCCCCAATTGGTTCATCAATAGGTTTCTTCCCAATCCTAACTCCAGCAGGCCGAGTCTGGGTCTCCACCTCTACCTGACTTCCTCCTGAAGTCGTGGTCTGTTTCCCCTGGCTTGTCCTTGGTCTTTTTCTCTTGAATTTTTTCCAAGTTTTTCTGTTCTAGCCTAGGGCATCCAACATAATTAGCTTAATGATTTCATGATTGGTCGCACATGCCTCTTGGTGTGATTTTGTTTTCACTGCTACCACCATATGCTTGATTTTCCATAGAAAATAGAATGGAAGATTGATTCCTTGCTGGTGCCGAAGTTGGTTGAGCAGAGGAAAGTGATAGTTGAACACTATTTTGGATCTCCCTTTGAAAGTGATATATTTGATCAAGCCCAGGGAAACATATTCCCAAGGACGAGGAAGTGATAATTTGTCAATTCCTCTTCCTTTCTTCTCTAGTTTCTCTTCCCCTACTAGGAAATCCTCTTTCAAGGAGGGGTCATTGATTTTTCTGTTAAATCACCTCCGCCCCTCTACAAGTAATGAATTTACCTGGGAAATTACTTCTTCAGTCACCTCCACTTGCATGCCCCTTACTCAGGTTTTATTATTGTTCAAGTTCTTAGCAAATTCAATTGCCACTGCCTCGTTTGAGCCTTCAAACTTCTGGAAAAACTCAACCCATCCAGCATCTCTAAATATTGGTAAGGTTCTGGGAAATTCTGCAGAGCATCCATGGAATCTGGCTCATTCTTGACCACTGCTCCACGCATCTCTGTTGTTTGTTTATAAATTTTCTTCTTAATGTTCAACAACATTGTAATATCATTGAGTTTCTGAGTTCACTTCTTTGTTGTTCACTCATGCTGTAACATCACTGTGTCTCTGAACTAGCTGCTACTCGACACCTCTGCTTATCCTAATCGATGAGTTTACAATGATAATGCAAGGTTTCAGTCAAGGAGGTTGATGGAAGGTGATGACTTTCACAAATTTACCGAATCATACCCTACACTAATATTCATAAATGGCTTATTATGGAAAGTAATGGGATTTCGTACACACACTCTTTTCCAACCAGATTCGGTCATCATCAAAAATTATGTTATTGATTAGGTGCATACAAATTTAATAGATATTTATGATTACAACCTTTTTGAAATGATTTTAGGTCATATCCCCTCCCCCACTTTAATGGTGACAGCTGCCCATGGCCATCATAGGAGCATCATTACTTTGTCAATTAATCACCAAATCATCAATGATATTCATTTACCTTTTTGATGACTATTGTGGTGGATTTGACGCATGGGTGTATGAAATCACACCAGTTTAAGGGGTGTGGTCTACCCCTATAAACTATTGTTAATAGGCAGAAAGTGGTGGAGCTCAAAAGCATACAATCTAGAGGAAAAAGTATGCAAATGTATGCTCAAATTGAACTAAAAACTAAAACACAAATATACAGAAGCTATTGAAGAGAGTAAAAAAGATAATAATGCAAATGATGGCTCTAGGCCTCTTCTTATTAAACATTTGAAATGGAGAAGAAATTTTACCCACTTGTCAAAGGGCCCCTAGACAATGGTTCTAGGTCCCGATGCAAGGATGTTGTTTTTCCAAGCTCTGCCTCTAATGCAGTCTCCCTCTCTTTCTGCTGTGATGGACTAGGATTATTGGGTAGTGAACAATCGAGTTCCCTCTATCTCTAGCTCTAGGTCACACACTTTTGGTATTGAGTGGGAAATTCTAGCCAGCATAACAATGTGATCACCCATTCTTCAACTCTTGGTGGCTTTATATAGGGGATTTAAAATCCTCCTTCCCTTCCTTGGTACATGATGGATGGTGACCCAAGGGAGAGGTATGATTCCATTGTGTGCTTCAAATATTCCTTTATGTGCTCACATAGTGTCTAAGGAGGCATTGGTGGCTGTCCTTAGGCGGCTTCATGTAAGGAGTAACTATCCTTTGCTTTGTGTGGTCTCGGAAAGAAACATTTTTCCACTTTCAGGAATGCGTGCTTATTAGGCAAAAAGGTGCGCAGAAAGTGCTCCTCTCAAAGGATAAAGCACACAATTAGCATTTTAAGACTAGTTCAAACCTGATTTTCTCAAAACCTTAGAGATTTTAAATACTTTCTTGATTCCATAATGTCTTCCTACCCTGTAAATCCTTTGGCTTGACATGAATTAATGTCATATTCTTCTGTAAAATTTTCCAGTGTTAATAGTTTCCCCCTAATGTGCGAGGTCTAGGAAGGACTGTATAGCCAAAATACATTATAGTTTCTTTTTTGTATCGTGCGCAGAGAGAGAGAGAGAGAGAGACCCACGTGAATCTTGGAATTGAAAACACCCTGCACCATTTCCGAGATGACCATGGCCTAAGGGACCCCTACAAGAAAAAAAAATATACAACATATATACAAAATTTCAATGAGGCAGGCATGTCCCATGCTCATGATGCTATGGGTATTTAAACAAAATTGATAGATACATGTGTTGTCTGCATTACTGCTGTGGTAGTGATGTTGGTGGTTGTTGATGACAACAGCTGATGCCCTCAGGGGTGTTTTTTCTTTGACGATTGGTGGAATGTGGTACCTAGATGCGTGAAATCGATATGGCATATAGTTTTGCAATGTATGCATAGGTACTAGATGGGACCTTCCCGTGTAAGCATTGTTTGACAGAGATGCTTATGGAGGCATGGGTCTTTGACAAATCTGATAAAATTTCAATGGTTGTAAGGTACGATACCATATTGACATGAAAATATTTTTCCATAGTCGAATTTCAGGAGGATCGATGATATATGTGGATAATGATGTCTCCCACAGTGCCACCTGATGATACCCCTTTGCATGGGGAGGGGTGATCCAAGGTACCACTTAATTTTTGGAAAACAGGTGTTGAGGTCGACAAAAAGGAAGCCTAAACCGAACCATGGGTCTCTGACCTGAGGGGTCGGGGACCTAGATGTGATGGGTTTAACATAGGCATGTTGGTGAGCGGTGACTGAAAACTGATGATGGGGATTTGGTGACCCGAGGTCGGAGTATACTTTAGCAGCTTGGTGGTAGTCATAGTTATTTCTGAAGGGAAAATCCCTGGAGTTGGTAGGACGTCTAGGGCAGATGTAAACATGGCTATGAGTGTCATGATGGTGTGTGCATGTGGTTGAAATAATCTGACCAAGGGGAATGAGGGACTGCTGCCATGGGAGAAAATATGAAATATGAGGGTGAAGGGGCGAGTGCACCATTTACGATCTTTGTACACTTACCAAAAGAATAAAATAATGATGTTTGGTTTGTACAAAACACAGAGACGGGTACCCCAAAAGCATGAAGGTGTTCACTCACTGGAGGCGTGATGACGGTGTTTTGATGGGGGCAGGGGTCCTGTTAGCCACCTATAAAAATCTGTTATACCAAAAGGTTGCTAAATCATTTTCTTAAGTCTTCAAGGAACATATTTTATTGCTAAAAAGTGTTGGCTCTTGAAGACTCTCAAAAGGCCTCATGCCTCTGTCTAAATCTTCACTGTTGTGCTCATTTCACACTCAGAAATTCTTTTGATTTCAAAGCCAAAATACTGCTGCAAACTCCATTTTTCCTCCTCCATCCCCTTCCACAACTAACCACATTTTAACCCCTTCATCCCCCATAAAATATTTCATTTTTCATGTTTTTCCCCTTTCCCCTTTATCAAAACCCTTTGATAAGGTTTTAAAACCCTTTCTTAGCCTTATCGAAACCCTCAAACTCCTATGAAAATCATTGAAAATCTACGAAAAAACATATCTTTTATATATTATAGACTTAAGCCCCCTTGGGCTAAGTCTTTAACCCTTTCCCCCCATGCGCCTTGGTGCTAGAACCAAGCGCTAGCCTTCCAATCACTTATCACATCGCCCGATCGAAATTATCCCTTCCTCCATAAACCCCCGATCATATGGTTTTCCATATAACCCACGGCCCCGCAGACGGGAGCCAAGCCGTATTAAAAAATTAATATTTCGCCCCAAAGTATAAACCTTCGGTTATATTAATTTTTTGGTTTTAGTATATAATAAAGTTTCCGCTGGTGTAAAGGTCCTAATCGCTCTCCACTGTCGATCTGACTTGCAGATCGACGGTGCGCAATCCATCGCCCCGGTGGTCCCCGCCAACCACTCACTATTGCAAAAACTGGGCAAAATCCATCACACCGCTTTCAAACGGAGGGTGGTTTTTTCCTGATCGGCAGCGATTCCATTCACCATTCGATGCATGGCCTTGAGCACTGTTCAAAAACCGCCGCTCATTGCACGTTAAAATTTGGACATGGACCCAGCGCGATATTGACGTCCACCGTCTGATCTGGGGCCGCTTATCGGACGGTAGTCACTCTCCGAAGATGCCCATGCGATAACTCAGGGTACGACGCTGTATTAAAAGCAACTCCGCTGTCAATCTGATCTGCAGATCGATGGCCCACAATTCATCACCCTGATTCCTCGTCCAGGCAGCATTTCCGGACTCGGGGGTTTTATTTATCTGGATTTTATTAAAGTTTTGATGTATGGCCATGTTTTCTAAGGTTTATTGGTTCCTATTCTACACCATTGATCGCATGGGCCGATCTCATCCGACGGCCCACGATCGTCCCGAACCCCGAACATGATTTTTGATCATTTTTTCGTTGAAACAAAGGTTTTAAACCTTTTTCCCATTTTTTATTTTGATTTTTCTAAAAAACGTGACCCCTTCACGTTGTTTAGGCACCCTCGCTCCCGACCGTTGATCTCTATGCGATCAACGGTTCCGATTTAATTTCCTCCTCCACTCTCCTTTGACCTCCTCTAATCAATATCAACCGATGGATGATGCCATCCAATGGCCATGCTCTCTCCACATGCCTTCTGAAGTATTTAACCTATACATGCAAGATTTCCTAATATTTTTCGTATTTTGCAGGGTTCAAATGATTTTTCACTATTTCTGAAGGAAATTCAGAGGCAGAGGATGACGATCCTCCCGCCTTCGATTCATCAAAGAAAATCATTCGCAGGGTTTAAAATTCACATTTCATCAGTGTTTCATGAGGCATTGATGAAATATCAGCCCTGCACATCAATAAACACAGCAAGTCAATCACAAATCAAAGAATATCAGTGTCGAGAGACAAAAAATCACCAGCACGGGAGATTGAAGACAGATTTGTGGGGGATTACGGCTAAAATTCATTATTAAAAGCCTAATCCTCCCAACTAAACACAATTTGAATAAAATCATGAGTTTTTTCTCAGACAGATAGCCTACGCTGCCACATCAGGGGCTAATTGAATCCCCCAACTACCACAGAGCCACCTACAGCCTCAAATCAATCAAAAGAAAGCCGAAGTTATTACCGGACCAGGAGATATTTTGCATCAATACAACTGAACAGTTATTTCAACCGAAGGAACTTATTTTAAACTGTCAGCAGAAGTTATTACAAGGATAACCAGGAGCCTTGAAGTCAACAAATTCTTTCCAGCAAGCCTAATAGTTAAGGTAAACCAATTAATACATAGGAAATATCAAGAGCTTCTTCATTGAGCCCCCCAAAGGCCAAGGAACCATTAAATCTGTATTAATTGTCTTTAGAGATCTTTTATCAGATCTCACCTCCTCATTCTTCTATAAATACTTCTGAAGAAGATGAGAAGTTGGTTGGTTGATCACTAGTTGTAATACTGAAACTCTCTGAAATAATACATAGTTTGTTGAAGTTGAAGAAAAAATTGAAGTCTTGGAAGCCTTGATGATGTTGTTGCATGCTTGTTCCTGAGAAGGCTCTATCATTGGATCTATGAGCTTGGCTATTGGTGAAGTATTCTGAATTGTTTAATGTTTTCTCCTATTTTCATTCTGTTCCATAATTTCTTACTACAGTAGGTTGAAAGTTTTAGGCTAAGAAATGACTCCTGGAAGCACCGTAGACCTGTTTATCCTTCACTGTTTCATGTTTTCTTCTGTTGAGGTATTTTAGAATCTTTAATCTCTATCTTTAGTCCTCATGCTTGTTTATTTCCTTAATAGTTTGAACAGTTGGTTTCAGCATGATTTATGGTTCTCCCTGCTTGTCTGCTGCCACTTAAAAGGCTGTTATTGAAGTCTCCCTTTGTAGTATTTCTTTTTACAGTAAGCCAAGGGGGTCTATTCTGATATTGCCCTTTTTCCTTACTTAAACAGTTGTCTTAAAGGTCTTTATAGCTGTGATCATAGATGTGTTAGGTGTTCCCTCTTATATGACTGTAATTATCAGTTAATCTTTTATGTTTTCTAAGTCATTTGAAATAAAATATTTGAGGAAATAGGGTGTTCCCCGAATCTTAGATTTCATTTTAAAAGTTGTTTTGAAATCATTATTTGCTTAAAGCTGTGGTTTGTAGAATTTATGGTTAGCCCTGTCTACCAAATAGCTCTTTATTGTTCAAGTTGTGCTTTCAAATTCCCTTTGTTTGAGAATTAAACTTCTCTTTCCAAATCGTTGATGTCCATCTCATTCCAAAACCAAAGGATCCTGCGGCCAAGTTATATTTTCCCTTTGATATCCCATATCCATTGATGAGTATGTTATGACCTCTTCTTGACTCCATTGCGCAATGAACCATATGTTTCTCCTTTCTATATATCTTTTCTAGACCTTTCATGTTCTTCTATATCAATTCAACCAAACAAACAATCAAACACCTGCACTTAATAACTAGTCTAAAACCAATATTCAAAGCACACAAGATAAACGTTTACAAACAAAAATTTGAGAGATCCCTCTCTGAGAACAGGAGGACTAGATCCTGCAACTCTAAAGATTGGTTCTGATGTTGCCTTGTCTTTTTATTTTCCAAACTATCAAAACACGGGACACCAAAATAATGGCGATCACGGTGGGACCCTGAGTAAAATCTTCAAAATTAAAACACTCACTGTCCAGTATAACATAAGTAACCTTCTTCAAGCACTACCTGATAAGTGGTAATCATGATAGGACTTTTTGAATCAGTGACAAACTAAGTAACCCTTAAGATTCTCATCAAACCTTATCAAACCTTGAAGGAATCAGTTACCAAGCCATAAGAGTGAAATCTGTATGATTAAACACCTTAGCTAAGTGTTGAATCAGATTTAGGACAGTCTCTTAACCTGTAAGACCGAAATAACTCAGAAAAACTCAAAACATTTCATTTTGGCTTCATAATAAACATGGTGGTGGGACCATCCAATATTTTATCTTCATAAAAGCTAAAAGTTTCCACCTGGCGACTCCACTAGCCCCAGTAGGCCTATTACTCATCTAGGTTCCCAGATCTCTTTAGGACTGTGTTAACCAGCCTTGAAGAAATTTAGAAGCCTAGTCCCATACTAGATAAGACATCCTGAGAGGTGAAGCTCCCAAAAAACAGTCCCTAAAAATCTCAACCTTTCTCATTTTTGAAAAACAGTCTGGCTTCACATAGGATCAACACTAGATCCCATCTAGACCCAAATCCTCCTTTAATCGTTGACAATCCTGAGAGAATTCTATGGCAGACTTCTAACTCTAGAAAATCAGCTGCTAATAGGAGCTTCTTAAGAACAAAATCTTTCCCTCAAAACCTTGTTGTTTTGGAATATTTACACCTTGATTTACATCATACAAAGAACATATTTAGAACTAGATCTCAAGGTGATTTCAACCAAACTGATCTTGACATTGCAGAATTGAAACAAAGCTTCAGTAGAGAAGCCTCGCCTTCCACTCCTCCTGACTCCCAGCTTCTTCATCACTTTAGTCTTTTTCATAACAAGTCTGCTCAAAATCAGTTTGTTGTCCCAAGTATTTCTTCCACTCCAATTCATACTACCAATGTGCAAAACACTCCTATTCAACCCACTTTCACTATTGTAAATCCACCTCTTGTAAATCCACCCCTATTTCCAGCCATGGAAACATGGTATGCCCCATTAGTGCTACCACAACCTCTACTTCCCTTACCAAATTATTACCAATCCAAAATCCCTCATTTCATTGGAAAAGAATCTACAACAGCTCAACATCATGTAGATAGGATGGAAGATGCATTTGATTACATGGAGATAGAAGAAGAAACTGTGAAGACGAGGATCTTCGCTCAAAGTTTAGGAGGAGATGTAAAGAAATGGTTTAAAAAATTACCTCCTAATAGCATAAATTATCTCCCTGCCTTGCATCAAACATTCATCAACAAATGGGAACTCAAAAAGAATCCTCTCCAAATACTAGCAGAGTATAGCAGCCTCAAGAGAAATCAAGGGGAGAGTGTTCATGATTACTCCACTAGGTTCAATAGCATTTACAATGCTCTTCCACCTCACATGAAACCTCCTCAAGGCATGGCCTTAGTAATATATCCTGAAGGCCTTGATGTTGATATGATGTATTAGTTAAGGGAGAGGGATTACTCAACCTTAGAAGACATGCAGAAAGGAGCTGTGAGTGTAGAAGCAAACATAATTGAGAAAAGAAATAGGTTGAGATCAGAGAAGAGGGTAACTTCTAAAGATGACCTACTACCTTCAACCTCAACTTATGACACAATAATCGACAACCTAGTGAAGGTAATGGAGAGGATGATTGAGAAGATAAACCTAAATGAGAGAGTGCCACTAAGAGAACCTCAAAATAACCAAAACAGAAATAGAAATCAAAATTATAGAAGAGAAAACAATCAAGATAAGCCAAAGGAAAGTGACCAACAGATTAGACCTCCCTTCCAACAGAACTATGTAGATCAATATGAGGAAGATAGAGAGATGGAAAGGTTAGGATAATCTCATGTAAACTTGATTGGATCAGACAATGGGGATGATGTTTTCCTCACTGAGGAAGAACAAGGCTTCTTCTCTGATCACAGTACAAAAACCTATGAAGATTCTGTTGACTATAGATTGGGGTTTGAAAATGCAATCATGGAGGTGCATAAACAATACGATATTAGGTGCAAAGGGAATGTAGACAACTTAAAGGATAGGAACACTAATACTGCTGTCAAGAAAAACACAGAAACTCAACTCAAAAAGATAGCAGAAAAAACCAACATTTTGACCAAGAAACCAGACATAAACAAAGACAAAAGTGTCCAGTCAAATGTTGAACAGAGTACCCCTAGCACTTCAGCTAGTGGTCCTAATAAAACTGTCCCAATTACTAGTCCAAACAAGGTTCAACAAATCAAAATTGTTGAAAATAATTCAAGTGAAAAGACAGATGTAAATATGAAAAAGTAAATTGTTCCTTTCAGTCTTGAGGGAGAGATTTCTAAGATAAAAATGACCATTCCCCTAGCTGAAATAGTAACCCAAGAGGTGTACAAAAACCAAGTTTTGAAAGCTTTGAACTTAGGAAGTGATACTGCCACCTTAAACTTGACAGATGACAAACCTGAGTTGTTGTGTCCAGAAGTTGAAGGAAAATACCAAGAAAGGGTTGTCCCTCCCTTCTATGTTAGCTTGAACATACATAAGAAAATTTTACACAATGCCATGTTAGATTCATGAGCTTCACACAATCTAATGCCCAAGGTGGTAATGGAAATATTAGGCTTAGATATTACTAAACCATACAAAGATTTGTATTCCTTTGACTAAAGCAGAGTCAAATGTTTGGGTTTAATCAAAGATTTATGTGTTAATTTAGCTCAAATCCCTGCTAAGAGTTTAGTCATGGACATAGTTGTAGCTGAAATTCCCCCTAAGTATGACGTGCTCTTATCAAGATCTTGGGGAGCCAAACTTCAGGGAAGCCTTCAAATGGACATGTCTTATGCCACCATCCATGTTTTTAATCAAAATAGAAGACTATACAGGGAATCTCACATGAAGTACATGGTGAGAAACATAGACAAACCAAACAACTCTCCAATTTATTCTATTCAATCAATTTTAGATTCCTTTATCTTATGTAACGAAGATGAAATTACTCAACAAGATAAGGAAAACATGGACCCAATCAGTTCACCAGAACAATCAAATCTTCCCTTGAATCAAATTCAAAACATTGGCAATCAACAGCAACAAGAAAATGGAAATAAGGCAAACATACCGTGGACTGTAAACTTTGATGGATCCTGTAATAAAACAAGTGCAGGAGCATGTGTGTGGATTCAAAATACAAATCAGATTTTTTCATATAAATTGGATTTCCCATGCACTAATAATATTGCTGAGTATGAATCACTTCTCCTAGGTTTACAATTTCTTAAAAAATTAGAAGCCCAGAGGATATCAATCTTAGGAGATTCTGAACTTATCATAAGACAAATCAAAGGATAATACTCAGCTAGAAATCCAAGGCTTAGGGAATATCGGAACGCTGCCCTTGATCTGTTGAAAACCTTTGAAAAGTATGAACTTATTTTCATTCCAAGAGCAGTAAATCATCTAGCAAATGAACTCGCTTTCAATTCCAGCAATTGCCAAATACTTGAAATAAATGAACAACTTGGTGTGAAGGTAAAACATAGGCCTGTTGTGACTGATAACAAAGATCACTGGCAATTGTTTGATTCTGATAAACACATAGATGATTTCTTGAAATCAGAAAATCATTTCAGCATACCAATATCAGAAACCAGCCATAAAGAAACTTGTTTGTATATTGAACAAATCCCAGAAGCTGAAATGACATATACTGCTGATATAAATCATTATGAGAATCCTTTTCAAGTAGATATAACTGACAACGCAGACCAAGAAGACTTGGAAGTTTTACAATGCAAAAATGATAAAATTCCAAGAGGTCTAGCACCTTTAGAACACATTTTTGATTTTAACGATGTAGCCAAAGAACCAAGAATGAAGCCGGTGGAAACCAATGTAGAAGAGCATAACATAGGCAGTCTAGCAGAACCCGAGATGATCAAGCTGTCCAGCACTCTCCCAGCTCACATAAAATTGCAGTACGTAGAGCTTTTCAAAGAGTTTAAATATGTTTTTTCTTTCGGATACAAAGACCTAAAATCATATGATACCAGCATCATCTAGCATAAAATCCCTTTGAAGGAAAATCAAAAGCCTTTTAAACAAAAACTAAGGAGAATAAACCATGTTTTATTACCTTTAGTTAAGGAAGAAATTGAAAAGATGCATGTTGCTGGGATCATTATACCAATTAGATATTCAGAGTGGGTATCAAACTTGGTTTCTATTAGAAAGAAAACAGGGGAAATCAGGCTCTGTATTGACTTTAGAAATTTAAACAGAGCCTCTTTAAAAGACAACTACCCCTTACCCAAGATGGAACATATACTTCAAAGGGTATTTGGGTCCAAAATAATATCCCTCTTAGATGGGTTCTCAGGTTACAATCAGGTGTTAGTGCTCCCAAGTGATCAAATCAAAACTGCTTTCACTACACCTTGGGGCACCTTTATGTATGTCAAAATGCCTTTCGGATTAATGAATGCAGGGGCCACCTTCCAAAGGGCCATGGAGATAGCTTTTTCTGAAGATATCGGCTATTTCATAATCATTTACCTTGATGACATAACTGTTTTCTCAAAAAATGATGAAGAACATTTGATTCACCTAATAAAAGTTTTTGAGAAATGTAGGAAATTTGGCTTGTCATTGAATCCCAAGAAGACACTCTTTGGTCTCCAAGAGGGTAAATTTAATGGCCACATAATTTCAAAAGAGGGAATCAAAATAGACCCTACAAGGATAGATGGCATATTACAAATCAGCCATCCAAGGAGCCTCAAAGAATTACAATCTTTCATTGGAAAGATTAATTTTCTGAGGAGGTTTATCCCTAATCTTGCCAAGCTATTAAAAAACATTACAAAGATGCTTAAGAAATATGTAGGTGTAAAATGGACTTTACCAGCCAAACAATCATTCGAATTGGTCAAACAAGCTCTTACTCAAACACCAGTCCCAATTGGTCCAGATTTCACCAAAGACTTTTTTATCTTTTCTTTTGCATCTGAGCATACAATAGCTGCAGTTTTACTTCAAAAGAATGACTTGGGGCAGGAACAACCAATATCCTTCTTTAGTAGGGCCTTAATAGATGCTCCTCTCAAATATAACACCATGGAGAAGCAAGCCTTAGCATTAGTGAAAGCATTAAAAGAATTTAGGGTCTATATTTTACACTCACATAATTGCTTTTGTTCCACATACTGTTGTCAAGGACATTCTAAGTCAAGACCCTGATGGTAAAAGGGGAAAATGGATTGCAACTATTCTTGAATATGACTTAGAAATTAGGCCCACCAAACTAGTTAAAGGGCAGGGATTAGCAAAAATTATGGGTGAGTCTAACTTCCAAGCACTAGACATGAACATGGTAGATGTGTTGGAAGAAATAGAAGAATATACTACTCCTTTTATTGAAGAAACATTTATGCATTCTCCTTGGTATGCTGACATTATTTATGTGCTTTTATATTTAAATACCCCTCCTTCTTTGTCTAAAACTAAAGCTAGATTTTTCAAACAAAAAGCTTTGAGTTTTTGCATTGTAGATGGGATATTGTACTGGAAAAATTCTATTGGAATTTTTCTTAAATGTTTACTTGAAGATGATGCAGGAAAAATCATGCATGAATTACATGATGGAGAATGTGGAGGACACCTCTACTAGAAGGCCACAACAAAAAAATTCTTAGATCTGGTTACTACTGGCCTACCCTTTTCCCAGACACTCAAAAGTTGATCATGTCTTGCCACAAGTGTCAAATCTTTGATGGCAAAAGAAAACTCCTTTCCTTACCCTTACATCCCATCAGAGTTGAGGCACCTTCTAAACAATGGGGTTTAGACTTCATTGGGGAAATTCACCCATCCTCCTCAGCTCAACATAAGTGGATCCTCACAGCCACTGAATTCTTTACCAAAAGGATAGAAGCTATACCATCCAGAAATGCTAATGACTCTGTCATTATCAAGTTCCTTGAAACAAATATCCTATCCATATTTGGTTGTCCCAGAAAAATCATAACAAACAATGCTGTTGATTTTAAATCTAAAAAGATGGTTGATTTCTGTTACAAGTACCACATAACCTTGGGCCATTCCACTGCTTACTATCCTCAAGAAAATGGATTAGTTGATTCTTCCAACAAGATCCTCATAAATATCATTAAAAAACTGTTGGAACAAAATCAAAAATCATGGCACAGTAAACTGGTTCATGCCTTATGGGCTGACAGGTTAACTACAAAGAAATCAATAAATATGTCCCCCTATCAATTAGTTTATGGCATGGATGCAGTTTTTCCTACCTCATTGGGAGTTCTAGTCATGAAACTCCTTCAAGAAGTGCAGATTGAAGAGAATGATATGCAGAGAAGAATCAACCAAACAATCCATTTACAACAGACCAGAGAAGAAGTTTATGAGAGAACACGGTTGGTCCGAGAAAATGTAAGGAAATTATTTGATAAGAGGACTAAGGCCAACAATTTCCAAGTTGGAAATATTATTCTTAAGTGGGATTCAAGGAGAGAAGAGAAAGGAAAAGATGGAAAGTTTGAGAACTTGTGGAAAGGTCCCTATATTTTTCATGCTGAAAGGGGTCATAATGCATTTTTCTTGAAAGAATTGAATGGAGAAGATCTGTATGGAGGTCCTGTCAATGGCAGAATGCTAAATCATTACTTCTACCAAGAATCATAAGTTTCAAAGCATTCTATTTTTTCATTGTAAATATTATAGTCTAAACACTGCATTCAAAGTTATGAAAATCAAAAATACAAAAAGAGAGAAAGAAAGAAAAGAGGGCAGATTGTCAAAAACAATAAAGGTATAGCCCCATACCAAAAAAGAGAAACAAATCTGAAAGTGTGCAAGCTCAAATGTCACTCCTGAAGAACACACTTCTAGTTAGTCAAACAACTTAATCTTGGCTAATTAGCTTTAAATTTTCTGCTGATAGGATAGTGAATTTGATTTGCCAAACTGTCTAATCTTGGCTTATCAGTAGATAGATTAGGATAGAAATTAAAGGTTCAAATATGCTCAAAATCCGAACCTAAATTTCCAAGAAAAGAAAATAACTCAAATATTTTTTAAATCATGAGTCACAAAAGATGTAAAAATGGTTCTAATCAGCTCAAAATCTGAGCCAGTGGATAGAAAAAAAACAGCTCAAACAAATTAAAAAACAGAGCTGTAAAAAAGGGTGAAGGAAATGCTTTGAAATTTCAGATCCTAAACCTTCCTTTTTTAAATTTTGTGCAAAATAATGTCTATGTGCTGCTTGTTTTTATGCCATAGACCAGCATCAAGTTAGATTGTTCAATCCTGACTTGATTGCTTTTTAAATTTTTGTTGTAGAATTTAGAGAATAAAGTCTGTTGGACAGTTTAATCCCAACAGACAATAGATTATGTAGAGAATCATATGGGCTAAACTGTTTAATCTGAGTCCATGGAGAAATAAGGAGTAGAAGTAGATTATATTTCTTGTTTTCAAAAGAATAAATGATGTGAAACAGTTTTCCAATCCAAGTGCACTCTAAAAAAGAAAAAATGTTAGATCAGTAGGATTGGGTAGGTAGAAAGATTGTATTGATGGAGATCCATTGTTTGTATGGCTACTAATATGTTTTGAGAGCAAAAGAATATCATCCACGGAAAGAAAGGCAGCCCAATGGATGAGGCAATTGATCAGCCTCCCAGAGAAAGCAAGTCTGAAGTTCTTGATGCCTTCAAGAAGGCACCATCCCCAAGTGGAGCTACTGTTAGCCACCTATAAAAATATGTTATACCAAAAGGTGGCTAAATCATTTTCTGAAGTCTTTAAGGAACATATTTTATTGCTAAAAAGTGTTGCCTCTTGAAGACTCTCAAAAGGCCTCATGCCTCTGTCTAAATCTTCACTACTGTGCTCATTTCACACTCAGAAATTCTGCTGATTTCAAAACCAAAATACTGCTGCAAACTCCATTTTTCCTCCTCCATCCCCTTCCAAAAATAACCACATTTTAACCCCTTCATCCCCCATAAAATCTTTCATTTTTCATGTTTTTCCCCTTTCCCCTTTATCAAAACCCTTTGATAAGGTTTTAAAACCCTTTCTTAGCCTTATCGAAACCTTCAAACTCCTTTGAAAATCATTGAAAATATATGAAAACCATATCTTTTATATATTATAGACTTAAGCCCCCTTGGGCTAAGTCTTTAACCCTTTCCCCCCATGCGCCTTGGTGCTAGAACCAAGCGCTAGCCTTCCAAGTGTTTATCGGATCGCCCGATCGCAATTATCCCTTCCTCCATAAATCCCCGATCATATGGTTTTCCATATAACCCACGGCCCCGCAGACGGGCGCCAAGCCGTATTAAAAAATTAATATTTCACCCCAAAGTATAAACCTTCGGTTATATTAATTTGTCAGTTTTATTATATAATAAATTTTCTGCCGATGTAAAGGTCCTAATTGCTCTCCACCATCGATCTGACCCACAGATCAACGGCACACAATCCATCGCCCCTGTGGTCCCCGCCAACCACTCACTATTGCAAAAACTGGGTGGAATCCATCGCACCGCTTTCAAATGGAGGGTGTTTTTTTCCTGATCGGCAGCGATTCCATTCACTGCCCTACGCGTGCCCTTGAGCACTGTTCAAAAACTGCCGCTCATCGAAAGTTAAAATTTGGACATGGACCCAGTGCGATATTGACGTCCACTCTCCGATCTGAGGCCACTTATTGGATGGTAGTCGCTCTCCGAAGATGCTCGTGCGATAACTTAGGGTACGACACGGTATTAAAAGCATCTCCACCGTCGATCCGATCTGCAGATCGACGACCCACAATTCATCGCCCTGATTCCTCGTTCAGGCAGCATTTCCGGACCCAGGGGTTTCATTTATCTAGATTTTATTAAAGGTTTGATGTCCGGGCATGTTTTCTAAGGTTTATTGGCGCCTATTCTACGCTGTTGATCGTGTGGGCTGATCTCATCCGACGGACCATGATCGTCCCAAACCCCGAACATGATTTTTGATCATTTTTTTGCTAAAACAAAGGTTTTAAACCTTTTTCCCATTTTTTATTTTTGCTTTTTCTAAAAAAACGTGACCCCTTCACGTTGTTTAGTCACCCTCGCTCCCGACCATTGATCTATGAGCGATCAACGGTTCCAATTTAATTTCCTCCTCCACTCTCCTTTGACCTCCTCTAATCGATCTCGACTCTCTCCACGTGCCTTCTGAAGCAGTTAACCTATACATGCAGGATTTCCTAATATTTTTCGTATTTTGCAGGGTTCAAATGATTTTTCGCTATGTCTGAAGGAAATTCATAGGTAGAGGGTGACGATCCTCGTGCCTTCAATTCATCAAAGAAAATCATTCGCAGGGTTTAAAATTCATGTTTCATCGGTGTTTCATGAGGCATTGATGCCATATCACCCCTGCACAGCCCTGTACACCAATAAACACAGCAAGTCAATCACAAATCAAAGAATATCAGTGTCGAGAGACAAAAACGCACCAGCACGGGAGATTGAAGACAGATTTGTGGGGGATTATGGCTAAAATTGATTATTAAAAGCCTAATCCTTCCAACTAAACACAGTTTGAATAAAATCATGAGTTTTTCTCAGACAGAGAGCCTACGCTGCCACATCAGGGGCTAATTGAATCCCCCAGCTACCACAAAGCCACCTACAACCTCAAATCAATCAAAAGAAGGCCGAAGTTATTACCAAACTAGGATATATTTTGCATCAATACAGCTAAACAGTTATTTCAACCAAAGGAACTTATTGTAAACTGTCAGCAAAAGTTATCACAAGGATAACCAAGAGCCTTGAAGTCAACGAATTCTTTCCAACAATCCTAATAGTTAATGTAAACCAATTAATACAGAGGAAATATCAAGAGCCTCTTCATTGAGCCCTCCAAAGGCCAAGGAACCATTAAATCTGTATTAATTGTCTTTAGAGATCTTTTATCAGATCTCACCTCCTCATTCTTCTATAAATACTTCTGAAGAAGATGAGAAGTTGGTTGGTTGATCACTAGTTGTAATACTGAAAATCTCTGAAATAATACATAGTTTGTTGAAGTTGAAGAACAAATTGAAGTATTGGAAGCCTTGATGATGTTGTTGCATGCTTTTTCCTGAGAAGGCTCTATCATTGGATCCATGAGCTTGGCTGTTGGTGAATTATTCTGAACTGTTTAATGTTTTCTCCTGTTTTCATTTTGTTCCATAATTTCTTACTACTGTAGGTTGAAAGTTTTAGGCTAAGAAATGACTCTTGGAAGCACCTTAGACCTGTTCATCCTTCACTGTTTCATGTTTTCTTCTACTGAGGTATTTTAGAGTCTCTAATATCTCTCTTTAGTCCTCATGCTTGTTTATTTCTTTAATAGTTCGAATAGTTGGTTTCAGCATGATTTATGGTTCTCCCTACTTGTCTGCTGCCACTTAAAAGGCTGTTATTGAAGTCTCCCTTTGTAATATTTCTGTTTACAGTAAGCCAAGGAGGTCTGTTCTGATCTTGCCCTTTGTCCTTACTTAAACAGTTGTCTTAAAGGTCTTTATAGTTGTGATCATAGATGTGTTAGGTGTTCCCTCTTCTATGACTGTAATTATCAGTGAAACTTTTATGTTTTCTAAGTCATTTGAAATAAAATCTTTTAGGAAATAGGGTGTTCCCCAAATCTTAGATTTCATTTTAAAAGTTGTTTTGAAATCATTATTTTCTGAAAGGTGTGATTTGTAGAATTTATGGTTAGCCCTGTCTACCAAATAGCTCTTTATTTTTCAAGTTGTGCTTTCAAATTCCCTTTGTTTGAGAATTAAACTTCTCTTTCCAAATCATTGATGTCCATCTCATTCCAAAACCAAAGGATCCTGCGGCCAAGTTAGATTTTCCCTCTGATATCCCATATCCATTGATGAGTATGTTATGACCTCTTCTTGACTCCATTGCCCAATGAACTAGATGTTTCTCCTTTCTATATATCTTTCCTAGACCTTTCATGTTCTGCTATATCAATTCAAACAAACAAACAATCAAACACCTGCACTTAATAACTATTCTAAAACCAATATTCAAAACACACAAGATAAACCTTTGCAAACAAACATTTGAGAGACCCCTCTCTGAGAACAGGAGGACTAGATCCTGCAACTCTAAAGATTGGTTCTGATGTTGCCTTGTCTTTTGATTTGCCAAACTATCAAAACACGAGACACCAACAGGTCCCATTGGTTGGTCTCATGTGTGGGGTTGATGAAGCGAATGAAGAAATGTCGCAGATGGGATTATGCTGGTGGGGGTATGGTGGGCCAAATAAGATGCATGGGGGTGCACTTTTGATCTGCTTGTACAACCTGGTTTTCTGGGAAGGGGATCTCAGTTTGGATGGTAAACTTGACCTTATGCATGATGAATGGATGGGCATGAGGTGCTTCTTGGGACTGAAGTGGTATGGCTATGCCTTCACTTTTGTTTTGATATACAGTCTACTTTGGGTGATGAGCGCCATGGAGGAAAGGCTCTACTGACCAACATGGATGTTTATCATCTGTAGGGTGGGGTGATGATAAACACGGTCGGATATGAGGACCCTATGGTTTATTTCTGATGGAGAAATGATGCCAGGATATGCAAAGTTTTCTGGGACTCTATCATGCTGGGGGTAGAATGATACCTGCTCTAGAACCTTCTGTAGATGGTGTTGTAAATGGTTTGTAGGTTCCTCCTGCAAAAACAACTACCTAAAGTGAAAGCATCTTCTTCTCATCAAATATTATTGAAAGCCATGAGCTTTAAAAAAGAATATGAGAGATGGAATACCTATCGGCGTTGAAAATTTTATTTTTCGGAAGTGCAAATGTGTGGCATCACCTCTGTTCCCTTGGGATCTATTACTTGGCTCCTAGTTTTGATTTTAGTTGTGGTTTCCCCCATACTGAGATCATGGGGGGGGCGTTTCCCGTTACTACCCCCCGTCTAGGATCTCCCCAATTACAGATTACTGCAACCTAGGTGACCTTAGGTCAAAGACCCGACCAAGCCATCTACAGTCATCGATGTGCCTGATAACCCAAGAGGATGAGGAAACTAGGTTCCCTTTTCCCTGGTTGGTTTATGGTGGCTTAGGGGGAGGAGAGACAAATGGTTATATTTCTGGTGACCTTCATTCCTCCTGTAGGTACAGGATGGTGCGAGGCTCATCACCGAAAAATTGGATGGAGGGATCCTCCTGATAGGATCGCTCGATCGCATGTAACGCATCCCTATATCTTGGTATCTATGCAAAATGTTGGGTATAGTGCCCATAGTTGCAATAGAGAGTGCATGCATGATTGGTACTTAGCGCTTTGCCTTTACCTTTGGTGGTAGGTTCCTTTCTACAGGAATGTGGCGTCGAGATGTCTGCTTCGGAGCCAAGGAATGGTTTTAATTTGTCCAGCTCCGGACATATATGGGTAGGATGGCCTATAATGTCGCATATGGCACAGAGTGGTGATTCCCTTTGAATGGTGGGGGTCACCATATTCTTTCCTCTATTTTCGGTTTTCGTGGCCGTGATTACCGGTTTTGCAATGGGAACTTCCTTTGCGGGGGTAGTCTTGACCATTTCTTGGGTAGGTGGGGGCTCCTCGAGATTAAGGGGCTTTAACCCTGTGGCAGTAACATTGGTGGCTCCTGTTCTAGGAGGGGGAATGAGGTACCAAACTGGGAACACCAACGATATTTTGGGTAATACCATTGTTGCCAAAACCTGCTGGGAGACAAAGCCAGCTGGGGGGTAGAGGAAAGGGGTTTGGGAGGTGGCGTAGGATAGAGAGGCTATCGTGGCTGATGACTCAGTGTTATTAATACTTGAGTCTGTGTCCTTACTAGCCTCGGCACTTGATGTGGACATCATGCACACCGGAGCTCCTATGACATCCGATGATGCCTCAGGGATAATGTGAGGATCTCCTAGGAATGATCCTAGAATGGACGATGATTTGAACTGGACAGGGCCATATTCTTGGTACCGTGAAAGACCATCCGAGGCTATATCTACATAGGGTAGAATGAAATTTGTGTTGGTTATAGGGCGCCTCTTGTTGTGTTTCAGCTTGTCTACAGTAATGATGCGGTCCTCGTGGGGGAACATCATAATGTGGAAGACATAGGAGGCTATGGTGGACATGGCTTACATATAACTCCACCCAAGGAGTATATTGTAATCCAAGTGAGCGTCCAAGACTTCAATGTCTATGTGGGCCATCTTTCCAACTAGGCAGACTGGGACATTTTGGTAGAGGCTGATGGGGGTCGAGGGATGACTGTCGTATGCTTGAATCGTTATGACTGAGGGTTTCAGTTTGGGAGATCCTAACTTATGCCAAACATTTTTTGACATGATGCATGTCGATGCACCCTCATCTATGACACATCGGTGAATAGTGATATTCTAGACTGACACTGGTATCTAGAAGGTGACCATAGATGGAATCCTAAGGGTGGCTTTGTCTAAGTCAAAAGCCATCATGCGCATATCGGTAGGGTCGATAGCACATAATGTCGAAAGTAGGGCTTTCCACTGCTTTAGGCATGACTGCAGTACTTCCAGAGCTGACATAGAAATGGGAGATTGAGCTAAATCATCCACGATGCTATAGTTATGGACCGCTTTGGAGTAGTTACCTGCTCGCCTATTAGGTCCCTTTGCCATATTTTGCAATGGTTCTATAGGCATCTTTGAAATGGTCAAAGGTGCAGTCGGCTCACTAGTACTAGTCCCTGACGTAGTGGTGTCTGGTGGGGTGTTGTAGCTACAGTTTCGTGTTTGGAAAAAAATATCTTCCCCAGTCATGTAGATTTCATGGTTGCTTTTCCCAGAATCGTCTCGGTTTTGCTGGTGAGTGCTTACGGTCTCTTGGTGGGGGGAAGTTTCTTGCATCACAGCAGGTTGCTGGGAAGATCCTCCTTGTCCTCAGTTACTCTGAAGCTTTTTAAGCTCAAGGAGATCAGGACAATGGTAAGTATAGTGCCCGTACTCACCACATATTGAACAAGAATGGTTTGTTCATAGAGGTGGCCTTTTGCCTTGCCATTGGGCATGCTTGGCTCCTTGTTCTGATTCCTGTTGGAGTTACCTCCAGCTTGGGATCGCGGTGGGCGTTGTAGGTTGCTGCCACCCTGTACAGGGTTCCCTTTTGGTTTGTTTTTATACTTTTTCTTAACCACATTAGGAGGGTATTTCTCCTGGTTATACTGGTGTGGTTGATTTTGGGACGGCTGCACAAAGTTCACTTGTGCATTGGTTTGCGTAGGTGGGTCATGTGCTGGGGACGCAGCATAACACTGTCCCTTGTCTGCACCTAGCTATTGGAGGGGAGCTCTTCCATCAATGTTTCTTTCTGCGTACTGGGTTCGCTCAGCTGGAGGATAGGGTCCTCCTTGGTGATATGCTTGCACCCTATTAGTCAAATTTTTCTGAGGCACATGATGACTTTGAAATCCAGGTTGAGACATGTTCTAGGTAGAACTATATGCATAACCAGGATTTGACGCACGGGTGTACGAAATCGCACCAGTTTAAGGGGTGTGGTCTACCCATATAAACTATTGGTAAGAAGAAAAAAGTGGTGGAGCTCAAAAGCATACAATCTAAAGGAAAAAGTATGCAAATGTATACTCAAATTGAACTAAAAACTAAAACACAAATATACAGAAGTTATTGAAGAGAGTCAAAACGATAATAATGAAAACAATGGCTCTATACCTCTTCTTATTAAACGTTTGATATGGAGAAGAAATTTTACCCACTTGCCAAAGGGCCCCTAGACAATGGTTCTAGGTCCCGATGTAAGGATGTTGTTTTTCCAAGCTATGCCTCTAAGGCAGTCTCCCTCTCTCTCCGCTGTAATGGACTAGGATTGTTGGGTAGCCAACAATAGAGTCCCCTCTATCTATAGGTCTGGGTCACACACTTCTGGTATTTCTTGGGAAATTTTGGCCAACATAAAAATTTGATCACCCATTCTTAATCTCTTGGTGGCTTTATAGACGAGATTTCAAATCCACCTTCCCTCCCTTGGTACATGGTGGATGGTAACCCAAGGGAGAGGTATGATTCCGTTGTGTGCTCCAAATATTCCTTTGTGTGCTCACAGAGTGTCTAAGGAGGTGCTAGTGGCTGTCATTAGGCGGCTTCATGTAAGGAGTAACTGTCCTTTGCTTTGTGTGGTCCCGAAAAGCAACATTTTGCCACTTTCAGGAATCTGCACTTATCAAGAAAAAAGGCACACAAAAGGCACTCTTCTCGAAGGATAAAGCATGTAATTAGAATTTTAAGACTAGTTCAAATCTAATTTTCTCAAAACCTTAGAGATTTCAAATACTTTCTTGATTCCATGATGTCTTCCTACCCTGTAAATCCTTTGGCTTGACATTAATTAATGTCATCTTCTATTGTACGATTTTCCAGTGTTAACAATGACATACTTGAGGTGACGTGGAGGAAGACTTGAATTGACGACATCATCCTTGCAGTGCTCGTGTTGTTGTGTTTAGCCGACATGGTTATTGTTGTTTATGGAATGAATAACAAAGAGTAGTATTCGTGGCTATCAGTTGTTACATGTGTAACAACGAAGACAAATTTTAAATTATTCTAAAAAAACATAATAATGAAAATAAATTGGTACAGAAAAAGAAATTACATGAATACCATCATCCTATGACATAGATCAGAAACAGAAGATGATATTACAGGAAGAAAAACATGGGTGTAACAGCCGCTACAAGAGTGGTTTTCAACTGTTACTAGTTGTATGACTACACCCTGGAAAGGGGTTTTCATAGTTAGATTTATTTTTGTTTTTCTTTTATTTTGTTATGTTATTTTATTTATTTATTTATTTATTTTATTTTCTTAAAACTGGCGTAAAAACTGCCACAAAGGTGGTTTTTAACTGTTGCACTTATTGGAATTTCAACTTTTAAGGTTGTAGAGGAGAATGTTCCCCTGTTGTCGTAACATGAAGATCAGAGTCCGCGACAATGTTGACAAATGATTCCTTCGAAGTGGGTTGATGATATAACCTTAGATGGTGCCCATTAACCAATAACGACATCTTAGCACTGTCAATGGTGACCAATTGCATAGTCCCATTGTCAAAGACCGTATCCACTTTGTAAGGACCTAGCCATCTAGTGCAGAGCTTTCCATTTAAATATTTGAACCTTGAACCATACAAAAGAGCACAATCTCCTTTCTGGAAAATTTTCTTCTTAATAAACCCATCATGCCATTTGGCTCTTTACTGCTGAATGATTTTTTTCTGTTGAATGGTAGCTAGTCGTTTCTCTTCCAACTCATTGAGCTGGTTCAATCTTTGATTCTGTGCTGTACTCAAATCCAAATCAACCTGCAATGTTGTTCTTAATGTCTTTATTTCAAATTCTATGGAGAATAAGTGATTCTTACCATACACAAGTTCATATGGTTAGAAGCCTGTAGTATTCTTCCATGTTGTCCTGTAAACCCATAGTACCTCTAGAAGTTTCTTAGCCCAGTTTCTTCAGTGGTTGGCTACTATCTTTGTTAAGATTCCCTCAATGACTTTATTGGTGCCTTCTACTTGACCATTTTCTTATGGATGGTATGGTGTGGTGATTCTGTGATGGATTCCATACTTTTCAACCAACTTCTTGATCAAATGAGATGTGAACTGAGGACCCCCATCTGTCACCGTCTCTTTGGGTATCTTGAAGCGAACAAAAATATCTTGAAATAGGAATTTTGAAACAACCTATTATGTTGCTCTAGTGAATTCCCTTGCTTCGACCCATTTTGTGACATAATCGGTGCATACCAATATGTATGTTTTTTTCTATGATAAAGGATTAATTGGCCCCACAAAGTCTAGGGCCCATTTCTCGAATGGTTCTATTACTGTGTGAGGCTGTAACGACATCTTGTATGATTTTAGAGGGTGGCCCATCCTTTGGAAACTATCACATCCTTTCACAAACTTCTTGGCATCCTGGAATATAGTTGGCCAGTAGTACCCCGTTGAGAGTACTTTATGTCCTGTCCTCTTGTCAACTAAGTGCCTCCACAAGGTTCCTCATGAAAATCCTTTACGATATCAAATACCTCATCTTATCTAACACATCTCCTAATCTAGAAATCTGGCCCGGTGTGATAGAGATTGCCTTATATTCATGAGTAGGTAGAACTTTGTTGTATAATCCTCCTTCTTTACTTGGAAGACAATTGGTGCGGGAAATTTCTTACAGCAAGATAATTGGCTATATCTACATACCATGGCGAGTGATTAGAAATGGAAAAAAAATACTCAACTGGAAAAGAATCCTCAGTAGCAGTGCATTCATCACTTATAGTTAATCTAGAAAGGAAATCAGTAACTACATTATCTTTTCCAGGTTTATCTAAAATAGTAATGTCAAATTCTTGTAACAGCAATAACCATCGTGTAACTCTACCATTAGTAATAGGCTTTTTCATTAAAAATCGAATTGAAACATGGTCAGTGTGTACAAATACTTGTTACCCAGGGATGTAGTGCTGGAATTTGTTGATAGCATGCACTACTGCTAGGAATTATTTCTCAGTAACAGTGTAGTTAATTTCTACTGGAGTTAATTTCTTGGTAATGTAATAAATGGCATAAGGATTCTTATTCTCTAGCTGCCCCAAAACAACACCCAAAGCCATGTTAGATGCGTCTGTAGCAATATGAAACGACAATTCATAGTTTGGTCCTCGTAAAATAGGTGTTGTTGTTACATGGTTATTTAACTTAAAAAAGGCCTGCTCACACTTTTCTGTCCACACAAATTCCACATATTTCATCAGTAATGAAAATAGAGGAGATGCAATCTTTGAAAAATTCTTTATAAACCTCCTATAGTATCCTGCATGTCCCAAAAAAATACGTACCTCTTTCCGAGTGTTAGGGGTTAGGATTTTCGAGATTACCTCAATTTTTGCAGGATCTACCTTGATTCCGTCTGCTGAAATAAATTTCCCAGCACAATTCCCTCAGTCATCATCATGTGGAATTTTTCCATGCTCAAAGAAACATTAGTTTGTTCATAACGTTCCAGCAGTTTCTCCAAGTTAGCTAATGTTGTCTCAAAGGCATCCACATAGGGTGTAAAATCATCCATAAATATTTCAAGACAATCATTCAAAAGATTAGAAAAAATACCTAATATTTCCCTTTTAAAGGTTGTTGGTGCATTGCAGAGACCAAAGGGGAGGACTCTGTATGCAAAAGTACCCCATGGAAAAGTAAAGGTTATCTCGTCTTGATCTTCTGGAGCAATCTGTATTTGATTATAGCCACTAAACCCATCTATAAATGAAAAAAATAATTCTAGAAAGTTTTCAAGACCTGATCAATAAATGGTAAGGGAAAATGATATTTTTGAGTGGCCTTGTTAAGTTCTCTATAGTTGACACAGACCCCCCATTTTCCATTCTTCTTCAGAACTATGACAAGTGGATACACCCATTGACTGTCAGAAATGGGGTAGATGAAATTATCATTAAGGCGTTTCTACAATTATTCTCTTACTATCTCCTTAGGTGTGGGGTTCATTCAACACTGAGGTTGTCTAACATGTTTGCCATCTTCTTTAAGGTAAATGTGGTGATTGCATAGGGTAGGATGGATTCCTTTCATATCGGTATAGTCCCACACAAATGCATTTTTGTATTTCTGTAACAGCTGTATCAGCGATCTGTTTTGTTCAACAGTAAGGTTAGGATTGATTTTTAAAAAATTTCTAGGTTCAATTTCAACGGGACTGTTGATAGTAAGTGGAGTCTTTTTTCAAATGTTCAATAATTACATCATCTTCCTCATCTTCTTCTCCTAAATCTCTAATGGAGGAAACAGGGAGTGAATTACTGATAAAACCATTAATAATATCGTCCTTTGTTTCATCCTTAAAGTATTGCGATTTTTCAAGCATGAGAAGAGGTAGGGAAAGATAAGATTTAGGTTCAAATTCATGCCACTAGGGACTATTCGAATCCATATGATGTTTTGCTGGGGGATAAAGATTTAGGTTCTGAGTGGCCTATCTATTTGAGAACACCATAGATCCAGCCCTACATCTGATATATGCACCTGTAGTGGCTAGCCACAGTCTTCCCAAGATTAAAGGATGACCCCCCAGATTGAATTTGGTTTGTAAAATGAGAAAGCCAGCCAAATAGTTCCAGGAGGCCATAGTGATAGCCACAACTTCAATCATTCTTTCGAGCTTAACACGGGACCTATTTTCTAGTTCAAGCACTATACGTGTAGGTCAAAGTCCATGAAATCCTAGAGAGATGAAGAGGTCTTTGGTCATAACATTAATAGATGCCCCTAGATCAATCAAGGTATTGGTTATAGGATGATTGTCAATATGGATAGTCACTATGGGGCTCCTTGGGTCATTATATTTGGTCAAAAAAGGCTGATAAATCATAAGATCGAACAATTTCCCATGACATGGATAGTAAAAGGGTCTTTAGGTTTCCGCCCAGGTCTTTTGATGCATAGATCCCTCATTGTTTTAGCATAGATAGGCACTTATTTAAGGGCTTGTAACAGTGGAATCCATACATATAAATTTTGCAGCTCCTTAAGTAATTCAGATTCAGGTTGTAAGACCAGACCAATTTCAGTTAATCATTAAAGATATGGGGGATTCTAAATGTTAACAGCTGAGTCAGTTAACACAGATGTACCGGCCTTACTCAGATTGGCTGCTACAGCAAGAGCAGACCTTTCTGAGCTGGCTGTTACAGATGTAACAGTGGGTGTTGTATCAGCTGTTACATGTGTAACAACTGTCTCAGAATCGTCCATATCCTTCCTAGGTGATTCACTTTCTTCGATAATAATCGGAGTGTGTTCAGATCTGATTACCTTCCCTGACCGAAGCCGAACCTCATTAAGTCTGATAGGAGTAATAAGATAAGTCTGGAGGGTAACCAGAGCATCCATGATCTGGGCTACATTATTATTTGGATTGGGGTTAGGTTTTACAGGTAATTGGGGTCGAACAAAAGGTATAGGATTTTTAATAGAAGGCAGTTGTAACTATTTTTGTTGCATTCGTATTGGAGGGGATACTAGACCTTGGCCATTTCCTCTCTAGTTCAGACCCCAAGGATTGGGTTGTAATGGAGGATATTGCATTGGTGGAGGAGATGGCCACTGGTTCCATGGTGAAGGAAATTGTGTTGAGGAAGGAGTAATATATTGCCATGGGTATTTCTGACTGTTACTAATATTATTCCAAGGACAAAAAGAATAAAAATATGAAGGCATACCTGTAGGTCGCAGCTTCCATGGCCTCTTTGATTCGATAAAATAACAAGATTAAACATCTTCGCTTGATTCTTGGAGTACTTCCTTAAGTCTGGGCAACTCAGGACACTAATTTTTAGAGTGCGCCAACTCACAGATGTTGCACAGGCTGACACTATTTAGTCTGCATTCTATTTCCAAATGTTCCTTTTGCATTGGGGACAAAATATTGCTAAGGCTACTTCAGCTTCTGCTTGTGCCTTCTTGACTTGTGCCGTAGTGATATGGGCAGAGAGAGTGCTAAGGAGATCAATTTTAAAATCCTCGAATAATTTCCTGATAATTTCTCTATTTACTCCTCCACTTGTAGACTTCTGTATCTGAAGTGAAGGGTCTCGAACTGAAACTTTCCCCTTGATCGATCCTCTTGAGCTACATAGGCAAAGCTTCATTATCTCATCAAACTTTTCTTGCGATATGTCTCCTTTTCCTATTATGTTCATATGTTCTTGACAACCATCTCTTAAACCTCTTAAGAACATTGGCTTTAGAATCTCTGGATCTAAGTTATTGAACTTATACCTTTGTAAATTGTAGTGGAATCGCTCCAGATAGTCTTCCAGGCTTTCCTCCTCCTTCTGTGCAATTCTGAAAATTTCATCCTTCAAATCCCTAGTTCAGAATTAGTCTTATACTTAAAGAGGAAGGCTTCTCTCATATCATTCCATGTTCAAATTGTGCCGGCACCCAATCTCATGAACCATATTAATGCTACTCCTTTCAGAGTAGCAGGGAATCATTTTAGCTTCTGGGCATCTGAAGTATAGTCATAACCTCTACACAACACATCGAATTCAAACAGAAAGGTATTAGGATCCTCAATAGCCATCCCTTGAAAGGATGGTAGGGATGATAAATGGATGTTATTCATAGGAGCCTCGTCCCATGTTACTACTATTGGGAATTCAAAAGTAACAAAGCTATATATTTTGACATTTTCATCTCCCATGGCTAATTCTTTCTGATAGGATGAACTAGCCTCGGAGTGCATTGGAGATTGAAAAATAGAAGGATCAGGCTGCTCCAGGATCAATTGTTTAACAACACTACCAGCGTCCAATTTATGATCAAATGACCATTGTTACTTAGGTTTCTGATGATCCCCACTAGTCTCTCCAAGTCCTTCAATTCTCAGATCATGATCAATAATTCTCCACTCTTTTTTTGAATCTAGAGTTTTGATATCAGGAGTGGATATGTTGTCTGAATGATGGCAAGGTCCAGACACGGAAGACACTGATGGTCCAGGCCTTGATATGGTAGCTTCTTCCTATGGTCCTTTCTTGCTATTATCTCTGTATGACATGGATTGTTCCATTTCTACCCTTGAAATTAGATCTCCAAAGAATGTTTTCCTTCCCAAATCTGTGCTCTTATTTTCCTTCTTATGGCCTGTCTTTCCTGTAGTTAGTAGAGTGGGGGGTGTTTGTAGATATTGATGTTGTCCTATCGACACACATGGGCCCTAGGCATATCAATTCATCCTATAAGTGCTTCAGTTTCTACAGCAGTGAGCCCGCTCAAGCTTATTAGAGCGATGTGCAGGTTCTTACCTCTCATCTTACCGCCCAACGACTGTATAGCTGAAGGCACCCTAAAAAAACACCTAAAATTCAATTCCTAAGTGTTCCAACAAGACATTGGGGAGCCTGCTCAAGCCTATTAGAGTGCTGCGCAGGTTCTTACCTCTCGTCTTACTTCCCGACAATTGTGTTGTTGGAGACACTCTCTGAAAACACAAAGAAATTTCACTTCATAGAAACAACTCTGATTGATTGGATCGTCATTTCCATCCTCGGAAACGACACCAAAAGGTTGGACTATATAAATCACTCATTAAATTACTGAACATCAAACATTTAATTATCAATCCAGGGACATCTGTTTATTCCAATGACAGTTGCACTATCTGTGCTGATACACTGATCCAATTTTAGATTATTAAAATTGTATCAAAATTACCCAAACGACCAAGATGGTCATTTGGAATTTGGTAATTGTCAATTATGTAATAATTGACCAATATGGTCATCAAATTTTTGAGTTCAAATGTTCAACATCGATTGACATCAACTTCAGTTTTCAACACCAACAAATATGTTTCAAAAGCGCCAATCAAGACATCTTCAAGTCGACCTGCAACAAAAACAACAAGTTTTTCAAAAGACTTATTTAATAAAACTTATCCTAAGTCTTAAATGTAAATGTCAAAATGTTGATAGTCCACTTTTTAAACCTTATTGGATAATAAAAAAATCCTAAGGTAAAAAGGACTAAGTTTAAATCTTAAGTCCTAGATTTAAGTCCTAAGGACTAGCGCTAAGACATTAGTGTCAAATGAAAACACACTTTCTAAAGACCTAAGTATATTCCTATGACTAAATATCAATCAAAGTCCTAAAGTCTAAGGTGTCAAATGAAAATACCCAGACTTAAATCCATAGTAAAAAACCATTGAAAAGGTTCGGGAAAAGGTGTTATCCAAAGTTCAGAGGTTGAACCATCAGGTTTGTAAAACCTAAGTTGTAAAACCTTATTATAAAGGTTAGGGTTATGTTTTGAAACATTAAAACAAACCCACAAAGTTATATAAACCGTGTGGCATTAAAATCGTGTCGGAGATATTTTATTCCATGTGACAGGTGTAAAGACCGCAGCGGAAAGTTGGATGACCGCAGGATGTAATGTAACAGTTTTCCAAACCGCAGAGGTAAATTGTGTTGGGGTTTCATGTGACAGGTTTGTAGTTGATAGCATTGGATAAACATGTGACCAGAACTATCGGAGTGACTTCCGGAGTCAGAACCGTCGGTTGTTACCGAAACCGCGTCAAATTTGTGGATGAAAGTTGTCAGAACATGACCACCGGAGCTAAGACCATCATGTCCGCCACCTAATCACATGCCTCATGCTTCTTCTCCGCTTGGTTAGCTCACTTTGTAGCTAAGATCATATCCAAAGTTTTTAAATGGGTATTTTAATTTAAATACAACACTAAGGATTGGGAATTAATCCCTAGGTGTATGTGTAATATAGGGATTAGATCACTTTTCATAAATTATTTGTCAACCAACTTCTAAAATGGAAAAAATAGAGGTTTGAGGCAGATTTTTGGAGCCATGAAATTATGAACTCCCTTTATAAAAAAGGAAAGTATGTTTCTTTGTAAAGGAGGAGAGACCTCAAGAGAAGAAAGTTCTTTGTAAAGAAAGGAGTGTTGAGGAGAGTTTTCCCTACTTCAAGAAGAGGTAGGTGCTCTTAAGAAGATAGAAGATATAGTTGGTGGAGAGTTTCTTGTTGCAGGTTTATTGAAGGAGAAAAGGCCATCCTACTTGCATAAAGTCAGTATCGAAGTACGTTGATGATTGACGAGATCAACTTTTCCTTTCTAAAACTCTTTCAGCCACCATCCAGTCAAAGGTCCATAAAGCTTTAGTTCCTCAGTTTTTTGATGTGAAAATCATTCACATATTTTCTTAATTGTTGAAATAAAAGAGTTTGTATCAGTTAGCCTATTCAAGAGATAGTCCATATCTGCAAACATCAGTCGTGTTTCTTGACTGATACTTCTTTGTATTATTTCTCTTGGCTTAAAGAATACAACGAATGCACATTTCTGAGGCGGACCTGGAGACGTAGTCCAGGAGGGACGAACTTTGTCATAAACTTCTTTGTCTTATGGTATTTCTTATGTGATTGATGTGAAATTGTTAAATCTAAACATACATAGATTATTTCATGTATAAACAGTTAATGCATATAATAACTGTTCAGTAATACTGCCATTCACATTTTGTACAAGAACTAGAACATATTTTGGGCAACTTTTTCATTTTAAGAACCTTAGTGTTAATCTCTATAAATTTCTATAGACAGAGTCTGTAGAGGGCTAGGTAGCCTCTGGATCTCATCCTTTTTTTAAGGGTGACATATCCAGTAAATTCCCCTACAGTCAATCTCTAAAATAGAACTAAGTAACACAGGTCATTTTTAGATCAAGTGATATCAGAGCAACTAGTTCTTCTAGGTACAAGATGGGCAAGAACACTCGACATCTGTCAAATCTAAGGGAACTTGAAGAGTTCAATCTGCAATATAGGTAGGAGAATGCTACATTGCGGAGAATGGTGGAAGCACTTGAGAGCGACAAGCAAAGTCTGCGATTGGAATTAGAAGAATTGAAGAGAAATAAAAGAGGAAGAATTCCTCTTATGAAAGATGGAGCTTTCAATGGCAAAAGGCCTACACTTTCTCTTCAAAGTAGTTCTTCTCTCTCATCTTCTCTAAAGTCAGCAAGGGAAGCCATTGGCTCCTTTTCTCAATCTCAAGCTGAAGACAATGTTGATTCACTTATTTCACTAGAAAGTGATTCAGAATCTGAAGAAGTTTCCAGTCAGAAACTTAGTATGATCCCTGAAAGAAAAGGCTTATCGATGATGAAAGCTATGGGATACTAAGAAGGTGAAGGCTTGGGTAAAAATGGACAAGGGTGACTTCAACCTATACAGGTACAAGAGAGACCTAAGAATCTGGGTCTAGGATGTGATGTGATAAAATGTGACTATTGCGGGAAGCTTGGTGACATCTTTGACCGATGCTGGTCAAAACATCCAGAAATTTTACCAGAAAAGCTCCAGGGAAAGAAAGGTAAGAAACCTTAGTCCTCTAATAGTAATGATTCTGATAGTGATTTCTTTTACCAAAATTGGGAAATTGAAATAGTCAAGAGGATCTATCCATGTATGTTTTGTAAGAGTCCTTGGAATTGTGTGGAACAATGTTGGAAGCAAAAGGCTTACGACAAACAAATTGGAGCAACAAAAATGTTAGCCTTCAGAGAATGATAAGGAACTACAGGTAAAGAAACGTGCAGAATCAATTTCGTTTCAATCAGCAAGAAACTCCGGAAACTCATCAAGTACGAGAAAGAAAGTTTGTCAAAACTGCAAACTGTCAGGGCATGTCAAAGAAAATTTTCCAATACATCCAAGTGAAACAACATTGACACCAGTAGCCCAGGAAGTATCCAAGTCACCTTCTGGAGAACAACTCATGAATGAAAGCTTCTGCAGACCCTTGTCTGAAATCTAAAACATAACATAATGAAAATGGGCTGTCATCTCCTCCATATAAAGAAAGGAATCTCCTTTCCACCATGGTCCCACCAATTAGGGTTTCCACCTCATGTGAAGCTCTTCCCTCCAAAACTGTGCAACTTCTCTAGGAAGCTTCTCCTCTATAGGCAGCGTTATTGACTTTAGTCAAAGATGACTAATCCAAGTAAGCTGGGTTCCATTCACACCATGGGTTTTTATTTCAGTTGATTTATTCACTCCCCTTTCACATAGAAGTGTTATTTCTTCATCTAAAAGGGGCTAAGGTGTCTCCTTCCCCATTTTATTAAAATAAAATAAAATGTGCAACTATAATGTTCCATTTTAGCTTAAGGCTAAAATTGGGAACATTACACCCCACTTTATTTGAGCCATATATTGTCATATCCTTCAGTTGTTATGTAATATGGAGCAATACCTCTTATAAAATACGTCCTCTTAGCCTGGGTTTATGCAGAAATAGCATTGGTCTTGTATTTCATGTACTTGTCTTATTGAGGCTTGCATTGCCTTTCTTGAGTAGATGTTTCCTCAAGAACTTGTACTTTCTTTGCTGCTATAAAATTATCTATTGGCTATCTACATCTTCTTTTCTCACAGCTCATAAAATAATGTTCTCTTTCCATGGTATGTTCATGTACTGTTGCAGCCCTATTCCTTGGGAAATTTTTGAAGGGAACTAGGTGTGGGAGGGTTGTCTCACTACCCTCGAAGGATTTCATGGGTCCCAACTCTTGGATATTAGTCTTAGATGTATTGATATAAGGGATCTAGGTCTTGGTATCAAATCCTGCTGCTTCCATTTCTGGAAAATGCATTTTCCAGCCATGGATTGCTAGCTATTCCTAAAAAGGGATATTACATATGATACTGTCCTCTTCCACAGAAAAAAGGTAAATCTATTTCAACAGTCATTAAAACCTCATGCAAGAGGTGAGGCTTATCCCTTATTCTTAATTACAAAGTGCTATATTAAAAACAAGATAAACATCACGAAGGCATCATGAAGTCTATCACTCTGAAATGGTTGTGTAAGGTGGCAGTCTATTCAAAGACCACTCTTCTATTTTAGTGCAACTAATCTTAAGAAAAAAACATAAAAATAGTGGGAATGAAATGTGGATGTCTCATATTAATATGTGCAAAAAAACATTGAAAATGGTGTGTTACTATTCCTTGAATTCTACCAGGAGCCTGGTAAAAAAAAACATGTTGATACTGAGAATAGTGGTAGAAAATTGTTTGAGAGAAAATATGTCGTTGTTCCATTGCTCCTCTCCCTTTTTTGTTTAAAACCCTTTATAATGGTGAAAAGCCCAAAATTTTTGGATATAACGGAGGAGGTTCATTTTATGAGAAACTACAAAGAAACCCTTTGAAAAAGGTTTAATTGATAGGGGAGACATGGAGCGAAATGAATTGTAGGCGAAGGGGGTGATGACGTGGTGAAGAAGTGGGACCGATCACAGATCATTCATCCAAAGTTTTATTATGAAATGTGGTAGTTAAATGTTGAAAATGACGAAGTGCGATGTGCAATGAGAGCGAAGGTGATGTGGTAGAGAAGTGGGACCAATCGCAGATCATGCATCGGGATTTTTATAAACATACATACTTGTGCAATCAACATTGATGAGTTTAAACAAAACTCTAATTTCCCCCAAACCACATGCATATAGGTGGAACTATGGTTCTTGGGCCCCACAACCAGTTGACCAATAGGAAGCAATCACAGATCGGCTACGCACAAGTTTAAATATACATTGATAATGGCTAAACCTTTAATTATACAATTTGAAAAATCACGCTGCTATGCTATGCCGACACGTGTCCCTCACCTCATTGCATCGCAAATCGCTTAACATATCATGTGAAGCCTTAATGATAAAATTTAAAAACTGCGATTTGCAAAATCACTCCATCTGCACTTTAATCTCCACCATCGGTTTGCTCCCTTTTGGATCTACGATTAGATCATGACCATCCGTTCTTTTTGCACGTGGTTCTTCCCCATTGCTTCATTCCTTAGTATATTTCCTAGCTATATTTATTTAAATATTATCTGTTTCTCTTCTCCAGATCTCCCACTTTGCTGGTTAAGATGTTTTCTTTCGGCTGCGCTTTGATTTTAAAGAACTCTAGTTTCCATGAAGCATTAATTTTATTGCTTCAAAAACTGTTTACCTACTTATCCGTAGCCTCATTTTTGAGATAACCAAAATCTCAGTGAAATAGCTGCAATTTTCACTATGTGGAATATATGACTTCCATTTCTAAGAAATAGTTGCCCTTTACTCTTTTGACTATTTTGACAATGAATTAGCAACAAAGGTGTCTATTATTCTAGACGAGATGATTGCAATTTTATTACCCAAACATCGACTAACTTGTTAACTTCCTGTATTCTACAGTTTCACTAGGTGACTATGGATTTTCTACAATCCGTTCAAGATATCATTTCTTAACTATCAACTATATTCAGAAATATCACTGCCTGCATTATCTTCAAGAAACATTTTTCACTATCTCTCAGTATGCCTTCTCAAAATCACCGTCCTATTCTAAAAACTCATGTCTCGGCTTAATCCTCTCATATTCCCCATTTTTTACTACCTAAAGCCTCATTTTCTCCAATAAACCCAATCAATTTCAACACTTTCCCTCATTTTCATTAAAATAATGTAAAAAATCCTTTTTTACATTATTTTAAATTAAAAGTTAGACCTTTCGAGACCCCATATTTTTTATTAAAACTCTGTTTTAATTAAATAAAGCCCGACCCTTTATAAATTTTAGAGGCCCCTGCTTTAAATTTTTTACCCCCTTGTGCTTTGTTAAAAACCCTCATATAACCTTGTTCCCCGACCCCTATTTTAAAGTGCTTCTACATATTTCATTAACCCCTCCACTTTTTACCAAACCCTGCACTGCAATGAGTTTCAATCACATAACCTCCTGGGCACCACCCTTTCTGACTTACCCTCCATTCCAAAACACTCTACCACCATTGATCTCTATTATCCCGATCCAACGACCCTCATTGCATATCACACCATTCTCTGCAGAGGGGTTAACCACTACAAACCTCATGAAATGGGCGGTTTCAAAGCTCGTACCCTCTGCCATGCATCATTCGATCAATGGAATCGCATCCATTTGCCCAAATCTGCTTACCACCTTTGCTCCATGCGAAAACCACCCCATTCACATGCAAAAACCACCCTTCTCCCTCCCACAAAAACTCGATACCACCGTCCTATTCAAACACTCCAAATCCCTGTGGCTTTGCGATGAAGCCCTCATCCTCCATTAACACCTCTACAATACTCAAAAAGCTCGAAATTCCTAAACAAATGTAGAAAATCCATGAACGCAGGTTTTTAAACTAATTAATTGATTTTAATGTGCAAGCTGCCAAAGTATCAATGCATAAATGGCATTCTGAAGATCCCAATATTGTTCTACAGACTCCCTGGGTGATGATCCATCAAGTCTATTTATCAAGAAGGCCCCGAACGACGAATTAACAAATGAAAATAAATGGAACATGACCATTGATGACCATTTAAATCACATCAAAGGCAACAAATAATTTTATGACAGTGCCACACAGGGGTAAGATCAAACAAGGAAAGACAGTTAGAAAGATCAGAGATGAATACAAAGGATTGGAAGCAATTAATCAAATATTGAAAGATAGAGAGGCAATGATAAAGAAAATTAGAAGAGTTAAAAGGATAAATCCAAGTTTAAAAGGCAAATCAAGAAAAGATTAACACAGAGGCAGATCTGAATGATTAAGAAAACAACCTTTACTTCTTCAGGGACACTTTCTACCACCTACAACCTGTTTCATTTCAATAAAGACATCAACAATTGCTGAAATAGTTAGAGATATTTCTCAGCTACTCAACAGTTATTGTAAAATTGATTGAGAAGCCTTAAAAGTCAAATATTTCCAAAAGTTAGCTCAACAGTTCATTTAGGAGTTATTATTACACTGACTTAGCCTCAGATATTTTTTCTTGGGCCTTGCATGGTCTCAAAAATAAAAAACACATTAACTATGTAATAAATACAAATATGAAACCCTAGTATAGGATCAACTCCTCATTTTGCAGATAAATACTCCATGTATGATTCAATTTTGGTGCTAGTTGGCTGTTATCTGATTGATGGTTACTCAACTAGTTGATGACTACTAGGCTGGATTTGAGAAAAATCTGAGTTGCAGTGATATGTTTCACTAGAGTAATATAACTATTTTGAACATCAGTAATACAAGCACGTTCGCAGGATTCTTAAGCTATGTTAATGGTGGAGTTATCCTTTCTTTTTCAATGTTTTCCTTCTATTTTCCATTCTGTCCATTATTTCTCCGATAAAATAACATAAATTTTAGATTAGGGTATGTTGTCTTGGCACCCTAATTATGTCTTATTTCTTTATCTTAATGTTTTCTTCTGCAATGTCTAATTAGAGAATTTTTAATTTCTCTATGGTTCCACCTAGCTTGTTGTCTTGAAAATGATTCAGTAGAGTCCAACCGAATAATTCTATGGTATGCCCCGTCCTTTGGTGTAGCTTGAAATATTGTTTTAAAGGCCTTTCTTTGAAGTTTACTTAGTAGGTTCCAGCCAAAGAAGTCTATGGTATGCCTTGTACTTTGGTATGTCTTGAATTGTTGCTTCAAAGTTCTTTTCAGTTTATTAAATAATTCTTAATTGCTCTTTAGTTATGCTGACTATTATCTTGAATGTTTTCTTTTTTTTGAAAGTAATTCTAGGATTGCTGGATTGTTGTCTTAAAGGTTTGCTTACTAGATTTTGGCCAAAGAAGTCTATGGTAAGCCCTGTCCTTTGGTTTTTATTAAACAACTACCTAAAAGGTTTTTCTTGTTGAAGTAGAGTTAAAGGATTCTTAATTTCCCTTTAGTTTTATTGTTTTCACAACTTACTTTCATTTCATATTCCATCTAATATAAGAGATCCACTTGGTATAGTTAGCTTTCCCTATGAAAACCCTTGTAGATTTTATGATCAATTAAATCCTTTTATGACTCCATAGACCAATGGATTAATGCTTCTCATAGTCTATCTATTCAACTGAAACACTCCTTCAATTAATCACACCATTTATCTATCAACCAATCAAACAAAAAAAACAGTCCTGATAACTTCATAACCAACCTAAAATCAAAATACAAAAGCATAAATGCATACTATTTACAAACACATACATAGAGAGAGCCCTCTCTGAGTCCAGGAAGGCTAGGTTCTTGGACACCAAAGTGGTTTGATGTGATTCCCTGCAGAGTTGTTCTTTCCAATATTTCAAATCACAGGGAGCAAGCATAGTGGCGACCATACTGGGCAATAATGAGTAATTAACAACCTAATATTACCTCAAGAACTCAGAAAAACTCATGTTAACTTCGATGAATCAAGTGTTAGCCAAGAATGGTATCTGGTTGCTGATGGTGGACAACAACCAGCCATAAAACAATTAAAAATCCTCCACCTGGTGACACCACTGGTTTTTAGTAGGCCTATTGACTCCGCTGGTTTTCCCTCCACTGGGAAAATCATTTTATCATTAGACATCAACAAAACCCAGTCAATAATACTTTGTGGATTAAGTAATTCTTTCACAGTTTGTTTTGTTTTTCAAAGTATCATAAAATCTCAAACCTCTATGAATTTTGGGTCCAAATCCTGGCTTCTAGAAGAATTTGTACCATATCTCATCCACACCCAAACCCTCCTACAATAGTTGACAACCCTAAATGCATCCTTAGGAAATATCCTGGATCTAAAAATCCAACTATTAGAAGACCTATCCAGAGAGCAAGTTCCCTCCCCGAAAACATTAAAGACTTGCAAAATCTCCTCTCTAACTCACCCCTAGAACAAAGCTTGTCTAGGACTAGATCTCAGAGTTAGATAATCCAAATGGTTTTAGATCCATCCACTTTTCAACAGAATATTGTTGTACTAACCTCATCCCCCACTATTCACCTTCCTCCATTTAACCCTATACCTCTTTTTGTCAATCTTCCACTCGTTAACCCTCCTTTGTTTCCCCAACCACAAATCATGGAAACATGGTATGCTCCACTAGTTCTATCATTGCCTTTAGTTGTTCTACCACAAGACTACCAGTCCAATATTCCCTTATATGATGCAAATAGTTCTACTACTACTCAACGACATGTGGATAGAATGAATGACTACTTTGACATACAAGAAATAGATGATGAAGCTGTTAAACTCAGAATGTTTGCTCAAAGCTTAAGGGGAGAGTCAAGAAAATGGTTTAAAGGTCTAACCCCTAGTAGTATAAATGACCTCCCTTCTTTTCATCAACTATTCTTAAACAAGTGGGAAGTCAAGAAGAACCCTCTCCAAATCTTATCAGAATATGAAAACATTAAGAGAAATGTTGCAGAGGGTGTCCAGGAATATTGCACTAGGTTCAATAGTGTATATAATGCCCTCCCCACACACATGAAACCTCCACAAGGTCTAGCTATAATTAAATTACCTGATGGTTTTGATCCAGATATGGCTTATCAATTAAGAGAAAGATAACCCCTTACATTAGAATACATGCAAAGGGGAGCAGTAAGTGCAGAATCCAATCTGTTTTCCAAAAGAGCTAGGATGAATAACGAAAAAAGGGTCACATATAGGGAAGAATTTGTACCCTCCACCTCTGATACGAAGATTGATAACTTAGTTAAAACTATGGAAAAGACGATGGAGAGGATGAATGTAAATGAGAGATATTACCCCAGAGAAAACTAAAGAGCTCCTAAAAACATAAATCAAAATCAGAACCAAAACCAAAACTTTAGAAGAGACCCCCCTCAAATAAGACAAAGAGGTCATGATCAGCAAATTAGACCTCCTTTCCAAGAAAATTATGTTTATGAGGATGGAGGAGTAATTGAAGAAACAGAGGAAATCCACATAAATATAATGGGAGTAAATAATGAGGATATTGTTTTCCTCACTAAGGAAGAACAAGGCATGTTTTCCCCAACTCAATTTGAGGAAGAAAGCCCAGAGTCTGAAGACTATAAACAAGGCTTTGAAAATGCCATCACAGAAGTGCATAGACAATATGACCTCAAAATTAAGAAAAACCAAGATACTCGCAAGAGAAAGATCTCAAAAATTTCTGCTAAGATCCCTAACAATATTCTTAAGAAAACATCAGAAAATCCAAACACAGTCACTGAAAGTTTTGATTAAAAAAAAAAAAAAAACCGACCAACCTAGTGGCAAACAAAGTGGTGGCCAAAGCAGCACTAGAAATACATCTAACACCCCTAACAAAACTGTTTTAAATGAGATTCCTAATAAAAACTAGCAAGTTGAAATTGCTGTAAAAACAATGTCTGATAAGACTGATTTGAACTCTTAAAAAACACAGACACCTTTCAGTGTAGAGAATGAAATTGCTAAGATCAAAATCTCTATTCCTCTTAATGAATTAGTCACTCAATATGTATATAGATCTCAACTTTTGAAATATTTAAACATAGGAGAAAATTTTGATTCTGTAAATTTAAATGATGACAAGCCTGAACTTCTGTTTGGACCAGAAGTAGAAGGTAAATTTCAAGGAGTTGTTGCTCCATTTTATGCTAGTTTAAACATACATGATAAAATTATCCACAATTCCATGTTAGATTCAGGAGCCTCACACAAACTCATGCCAAAAGTAGTAATGGAAAGACAAGGCCTTGAAATAACTAGACCATACAAATATTTATTCTCTTTTGATTCCAGTAGATTTAAATGTCTAGGCCTAATCAAAGGTCTATGCGTTAATCTAGCACAAATACCAGCCAAGAGCCTTGTAATGGATATTTTAGTGGTGACATTCCTCCTAAATATGGCATGCTCCTTTCAAGATCATGGGGTGCTAAACTCCAAGGCACCCTCCAAATGGACATGACCTATGCTACCATACATGTCTTTAGTCAACCAAGAAGGTTGTATAGGGAGACTCATATGAAATAAATGGTTAGTAGTTAGGAAAATCCAGATAACTCACCTCTTTATTCTATTCACACATACCTCGATTCATTTATCCTTTACAATGATGAAAACATTAATGAACAAGTAACAAAAAATAAGAAAAAAACAAAACAAGAAGAGGGAAAGGAGGAGGAGCAGTCAAAACAGTCAGCCCAAACAGGACACAATAGAAAACATAGTGAATACCATGAAGAACAAAACAATGACAAACATAGTGGCAACCACAATAACTGACCCAATGATAAATCTAAAATTGAACCTCTTTGGAGTATGAGATTTTATGGTTCTTGTGGCAAGACTGGTTTAGGAGTAGGGGTATGGGTACATAACACAAAGAAACATCATGCAGAAGGTCACTCATACAAGCTAAACTTTCAATGCAAAAATAACATATTTGAGTATGAGGCACTCCTCTTAGTGCTACAATTACTAAAGAAACTAGGAGCCAAGAGAATAACTATCCATGGAGATTATGAACTAGTCATTAGGCAGATTAAGGGAGATAACAACTAAGCATCCTAGATTGAAAGCATATAGGGATGATGCCCTTGACCTCTTGAAAAATTTTAAAGAATATGATCTCACCTTTGTCCCTATAAATCAAAACATCCTTGCCAATGGTCTAGCATTTGCAGCCAGTACATGTCAAAAAACTTATCAGAACAAACAATCCAAAATACAATTCAAGTATAGAACAACAGTTCCTGATAACATAAAATATTCGCAAGTTTTCAAAGGAGATAAAAAGATAGAAGTTTTCCTGCAGTCCACAAATGATTTTGGAATGTCAAATTCAGATTTAGATCATGAAGAAGACTACTCTGCTGAGGAGAAAACATACAAAGAAGAACCTCCTAATAAGGTTGATATAAACTTGTTAACCAAATAATGCCCACTTAAAATAGAACAATGTACAAATTTAGAAAAAGAAGACTTTGAACTACTACAATCCAATGATGATAATTGGCCAAAGGATTAGTTCCTCTAGAAGAACTATTTGATTTCAATGATGTTTCTAGGGAGCCAAAGATGGAATCCACTGAACCTGAAGTATATGAATGTAATATAGGCAGTGAACAAAAACCCAAAATGATAAAATTTTCCAAAACACTACTAGCTCATATAAAACATAAATATATTGAACTTTTCAAAGAATTTAGTGATGTGTTTTCTTGGAGCTATGAAGATTTAAAGTCATATGATACTGAGATAATCTAGCATAAGATTCCTCTCAAGGAAAACCAAAATCCCTTTAAACAGAAAATGTGCAGAATAAACCCTATGCAACTACCTCTAGTTGAGAAAGAAATTAAGAAAATGTATGATGCTAGAATAATGGTCCCCCTGAGATACTCAGTATGGGTTTCAAATCTAGTATCAGTGAGGAAGAAAACATGAGAAATTAGGCTATGCATAGACTTTAAAACTTTAAACAAAGCCTCCTTAAAAGACAACTACCCTTTACCAAAAATGGATCACATCCTACAAAGGGTAGTAGGTTCCAAAATAATTTCCCTGCCAGATGGCTTCTTAGGACACAATCAGGTACTGGTACCTCCAGATGATTAGCACAAGACAACTTTCACTACACCCTGGGGCACCTTCATGTATTTTAAAATTCCTTTTGGGTTGATGAATTTTGGGGCCACCTTTCAAAGAGAAATGGATATTGATTTCTCAAAAGAAATAGGTTACTTCATTGTGATATATCTTGATGACATCACAGTCTACTAAAAAACTAATGAAGAACACCTAGCTCACTTAAGAAAAGTCTTTGAAAAGTGCAGAAAATTATGTTTGTCTTTGAATCCCAAGAAAAATTTGTTTGGACTTCAAGAGGGGAAACTTTTAGGCCATATCATATCTGAAGAAGGGATCAATATTGACCCAAAAAGGATTGAAGGAAAACTGTAAATCACCCATCCTAGAAATATCAAAAGAGCTGCAATCTTTCATTGGGAAGATAAGTTTCTTAAGAGGGTTCATGACAAACCTTGTAGAACTCCTAAGGAACATCAAAAACATGCTAAAAATAGAAATAGGAGTCAAATGGACCATAGAAGAAAAAAAATCCTTTGATCTGGTAAAACAAGCTCTTACCCAAACACGAGTTCTGATTAGCCCTGATTTTACCAAAGATTTCTTCATATTTTCTTTTGCATCATAACATAGAGTTGTTGTTGTCCTACTGCAGAAAAATATAAAATGAAAATAATAGCCCATAGCATTTTTCAGCAAGGATTTAAGAGATGCACCTCTGAAATATAACATAATGGAAAAACAAGCTTTTTCCTTAATCAAGGCATGGAAAGCTTTCAGAGTTTACATCCTGCACTCACACACCATTGCATTTGTGCCTCACGTAGTGGTAAAAGACATCTTAACGCAAGATCCTGATGGCAAAAGAGGTAAGTGGATTTATGTTAAATTATAATATGATCTGGAAATTAGGCCCACTAAGCTAATCAAAGGTCAAGGACGGGCTAAAATCATGGCTGAAACAAACTTTCAAGCACTCGACATTAACATGATTAATGCATTAGATGAACAAGAGGAGCTAGCAACTCCACCTATTGAAGAAGCATTTCTGAATTCATATTGGTATGTTGATGTATTATATGTGCTTTTTAATCTGAATGTTCCTCTTGGTTTGTCCAAAACAAAGGCTAGATTATTAAAATTAAAAGTTGTAAAATTCTGCATTTTAGATAAAGTTTTATATTGGAAAAATTCTAGTGATATACTGCTTAAATGTTTTCTTGAGGATGATATAGATAAGATCAAGCATGAGTTTCATGAAGGAGAATGTGGATTCCACCTCTATTGGAAAAACATTGTCAATAAAATCCTTAGAGCTGGTTACTATTGGCCCACCCTCTTTCAAGACATCCATAAAATGGTAATTTCCTGCCATAAATGCCAAATATTTGAGGGCAAGAGAAAACTGATGCCATTACCTTTACATCCTATTATACATCTATAAATTTTCCATATACTATGATGGCTAAAACAAGTCTTTCAGTTTTCAAGAAACAAATTTCATGCAAAATCTGTGACTTCTTGAAGCCTCTCTATGTTCTTTTTCCTCAAGGATCAATCTTCATTCAAAATTCCTAAAAGAAACCCTGTTGTTCTAAAAAGGACTATTTTTAGACAATTTTCCTCATTTTACCCTTTATTTTCTTCAAAATCCCCTTAAAACCTTATAAATCCTCTTTATTTGGTTTTAAATCCCTTTTTCTAACTTATCAGAACCCCTCAAAAACCTCACTTCGTCCCATTTTTCCACTCATTTTAGCATAAGGCTTTAAGCGCCTTTTGGCTTAGCCTTAGCCCCATTTTTTTTCATATGACCCACTCCATGACCAAGCGTTAGGCCCATCAGCCCATCAGCCCATCGGCATTTAGGCTTTTCACCGGTCCACGCGACCTTTTTCCCTTTAAAAATGTTGGCCAACGATGTGAAATTTCGATTCAATCTGGGCCGTTCATTCTCCCCAGATCAGATGGTCTACACATCATTCCATCGCATTCGTGCATTGCCCTTTCCTCGTTCCCACTCCTTTTTCCGCTGATGGAATTCCCTGCTCATAAAATCCTGACTGTCGATCTCCCTTAGATCAGACAGTTTGCGCTGCATCGCACTTCGCCTTCTCCATCGCATCGCTCCATCACAATTGTTCCCTCCACATTTCATCCTCCCGTCCCTCTGGATCTCTGATGTGGGCGGCCTCGATTGAATCTCGACTGTCCATTTCCCCGCATCCAACGGCCCAAATTACTCCTGCATGTCAATCCCGTCCTTTCCATTCTCCTTCATCGTTTAATCCTAGTCGTTGATCTCTTCCAGATCTTACGATCATTGCTCCTTCGTAATTTCACCATCCCCCTGACCCCTCATCCTCCATATTTTATCTCCGCTTCTCCGAGTAGATCTCTGTCATTGATCCTCATGATGCAATGGCTCCCATTTATCCCCTCTTTTCAACTCCGCCCAATAGCTTTTCACTACCTGACAAAACTGCTGATGTCACAGCCGGGTCCCACCTTTCTTCCTCCCACACATCTTTCCTCCCTTCACATTTGATCCCAGCCGTCGATCTCCCAGATTTGATGGTCTAGAATTATTTTCACATTCGGTCCGCCAAAATGATTTAACGCTCCATATCAATGCAAAATGGACGGTTTTTATAGGACTTGTGTTGTTCTATAACCCGTATCACATTCGATCAGCCTATTACCGCTTACCACCTTCTGGCCACGCGAAAACTTCCTACAGTTTTCTACAAAATCACCTTTCCACTCTCGCGCCATAAACCAAGTTTAAACCCTTTTTCTTATGGTTTCAACCATGGAATCTCCTTCCACTGCATTCATTCCCCTCTACACAGCTCCATGAGCTCCGCCGAGCCTCTAAAGTAGTTTTATCTGAAAAACACAGGATTTATTGATATTTTATGTTGAGTTGCAGGTTTAATGGCGGGAAAATAAGCCAACCCTCTCACAAGCCAGAGCAGTGGCAAGAAAGGCCCAGGATGACGATCCTCAAGGAAAAATCCCGAAGAAAAGGAGTTCACAGGGTTCAAATTCAAAGGTTTAATCAGTGTATCATGAGCATTGATTTAACGAAACCCTCCAATGCGCCAAAGACACCTGTATGCAAAAAAAACAACGAAGACCAGAGATGAAGAATGAAGGTTAAAAAGCATAAATCCGAATATTAAAGACTTAAACCATGCAGATTATAGATAAAAACATCATAGTGAAATTATGAAGGCTAAAATCAGATAAGGCCTTAAATACAGTTTAGTGATGAAATGAAGGAAAATTAGGCTAAAAGGCCTTGAATACATCAACAAAGAGCAGTTATTTCCTTAGAAATATCTAACTGACACATTGAGCCTACTTTCTATCCATAAAGCCAATTAAGCAGTTATTACACAAAATAATATATTTTAAACTGTCAGGACCGTTATTTTAAAGATAAGATAAAGCCTTAAAGTCAATCTTTTCCACCCATCTTTATCTCCGAAATTAAGACAAAGTTATTTAACAGAGAAGTAGCTGCAGATATTCTTACCTTATGCCCTGCGTGGTTTTGAAGGCTAGGAATGCATTTACTCTGTAATTAATAACATTTTTAACCCTAGAAGAGTTTCACCTCCTCATTTGCAACATAAATACTGCTTTGGAACTCATTGTAAACGTTGGATTTTCATGAATGATGCTGGAATAATACATAGTCCTTTGAAGCTCTTGAAGAGAAATTGATGTCTTGGAACTCATGCATGATCTAATTTTCTTGTTGATGGAGAAGGATTGTTTGCAGGATCCATAGGCTTGGTTGTTGGTGAAGATTTTATTTTTTATGTTTTCTAGTTTTCCATTATGTTTTCCATCTTGCTATGTTGTAGTAGGACAAAGGATTTAGATTAAGAAATGTTTTCTAATGGCACCTTAAATCTATTTTTCCTTCACTACTTTACTGGTTTCTTCTGCTAAGATACATTAGAGAAATCATTTCTTTCTCTCTAAAAATTTCTTAGCTCGTCCATTTGTTGAATAAATTAGATCAGTTAGCATCAATTATGATTTATGGTTAGCCCTACATATTGTTGCCACTTAAATATTATGTTCTTGGAATCATCTCTTTAAAGCAGCTTTGTCTAGGTTTGTCAAAGAACTCTGTTTAAAATCATGCTCTTTGCCTTATCTAATTTTTTTTTAAGAAAACCTTATAGCTATAACTTTGGATGTTAGAGTTTTCTCTCCTTCTATGGTTATCGTTACTTGTGTATCTTAAATGATTTTCTACTCTAGATGATAAAATCTCTGAAAGTTGGATAAGTTTCTTATCTTTCTAAGTTTTTATCTGAATGTTTGTCTTGGTTAATTATCTGTTTTCAGTCTGAAATCAAAATGATTAGGTTCTGCTTATGCCTTTGATTCTCTTTCTGTTCTTATCAGTTTTATAACTCCCTCAGTTTACAAGTATATAAAGGATTCGGTTTCAGCCTTTTATTAGTTTTTTGTTCTCAATATTTATGTCCATTTCATAAATCCTTCATAACATTAAAAGATCCACCAACCAAGTAAAATTTCCCTGCAAATGCTCTTAAACACCATTGACGAACTTATCTGGACCTTGTTAGACTCAATTTCCCAATGACTTAACAATCTTCCATGTTTCCTATCTAAAGTCTATCAAAGTATCATACCCAACCAAAAAACAATCAAAATACCTTGCACTTAACATATAGCCTAAAATCAACCCCAATCAGTAAACATGACATGTCTTTGCACACATTGAGAGATCCCTCTCTAAATCCAGGAAGGCTAGGTCCTTGGATTCCAAAGCTTGGTTTGATGTTACCCTTGTCAATTTGTATCTTAATCAATCTAGCAAATTACGGGGAGCTAACATAACGGAAATCACAGTGGGACTGAGTTCATAGTAGCCTCAAAAACTATTATAGACTCATATACATCCCTATTTTGACTTAAAAATCAACCCATAGCCAGAGTAGAAACTAATTAATTCATCATCCTAGCAAGATAATGACTTAGTTATGGGATACTCATTAACCTTAAGGCTGCATAACGAAACTAAAAACCCAAAAGTACTCCCTAGATTTATTTTTTATCAAGAATTTGGTGGTGGACCATTATATACATATCTTCAAAATTTCAAAAAAAATCCACCTAATGACTCCACTAGCCTCCAGTAGGCCTTCCTCATCCCACTAGTCCCATAGGTTGTTCTAGGATTGTGTCAAATCAGTCCAAAGAAGTTTTTAAAGCCTAGTTATACCTTGTGTGAATAAAGAGATCTGGCTTCATGAAGGATCTATACCAGATCACACCCAGAGAAAAATCCTCCTGAGATAGTTGATAATCCAAAAAGTATCCTTAGGAAATCTCCTAAATCCAAGACTTCAAGTGTTGTCAGACCAATTCATAGAGCTAATTCTGTCCCTGAAATTCTCTCAGCTCTGAAAGATACAGAAGTTGACTTACCATTCATAAGAAACCCATCCAGAACTAAGTCACTTAGTGATATAGATCAGATAGAGTTTGAGACTCCACACTCACCCCAACATAGTGGTCAACATACTAATAGCAGAGAAACCACCCCACCTGATTTTCATTTCATTCATAACTTTGGTTTCTCTCATCCTAGATCTGCTCAATAGTCTGTTGTGTAGAAATTATATAACTTATGTGTTATATATCCAAGATTCTCCTGATATTACACTATTTTAACTTCATGAAAAATACAAAATCTATTCCACCATTTATCATTTGCAGAAATTAAATCAAGATTGCAATGCACACATGAAACAATAAAAATTCACACACATTAACATAGTTGTTTAACGGGAAAGCCTGAAGCTAAAAAACCTAACTATCTGTATATAATATATGTCATAAATATCATGTAACAAACCTCATACAAATCTGATCATATCAAGCTCTTAGTACAATACAATCGCTACACACTAATCAAGCTCGGTCTTGCAAATCCATGCACGAATCTTTGCCACATGCTAGCTTGCCTCTACTGTGCAATCCCTACTGAAGAATGGCTCTGAATGAGTTCGAATTACTCCAGCGTTGCTCACGCAATCCTCATTGGCATCTCCACTGAGTTTTGGATGCAATCAATGCATCACTATAGTCACAACTGACAGTCACACTTGCTCTTTCACCTATCTCTCCACTGGTCTCCACTGAAACTACCATGCACTGTAGTTAAATAGATGTATTCTTCAGGTGATTAATGAGTTATTATTTGTGAATTAATTAAATAATTAATTCACTTCACTCTCACTAGTGTATCAATTAGTTAGACTAGATACAACTAGCTCAACTGAGTCTAACTGAGTTAAACTAAATACAACTCCACCAAGTACTTCTCCAACTCCACCAAACTTTGTCACATGAGTTCTAATTGAAGTCCTCCATGCAATAGCTCCATTAAACCCTTAGGAATAGCGTAATTCCTTCTGTCACCTATTGTGCCACATCTATGCACTTAACTGAAGTGCTACAAGAGAATAAGATAATGTTTAGAGTCCAAATATTATTAAGAGCTAATAATATTCAGCATATCTATTTTTAGACTGGAAGTCTAAAAATAGACTCCACCCAATATGTCTAAAAATAGAAGTCCATCTATTTTTCCAACTTGACCAACCATCCACAAATAGCATCCTCCAACTCATAAAATATGATCGACATGTCTAAAAATAGACTTTGTGCCAAAAATAGCCCACGGGCCCACTTAATAAAGGTGACTCTTTTCACTAAGCTCATCATCTTGTTGAATCTCAACACTCCCTCTCAACAAGATAGGGATTATCTGCCACCCCGATCCTGTCTCTATGGTATTCGAATTTTCTCCTAGTGAGCGCCTTCGTCAGAATATCTGCATCCTGATCCTTTGTATGAATGTAAGAAAGCAACATGATCTTCCGCTACACACAATCTCTGATATGATGGTACCAGATGTCAATATGTTTAGATCTATCATGAAATACTAGATTAACCAAGATTTTAATGCAAATTTGATTATCACAATATATCACTGTAGGATCTAAATGATAACTGAACAAACTGACCAAGATCTTCCTCATCCATATAGCCTTGCATGCAGCCAAAATTTCTACCATGTACTTGACCTTCACTGAACTGAGTGCCACGGATATTTTTTTCCTACTATACCAAGAAATTGTTGTAGATCCGATACTGAAAATCCCTCCAGATGTGCTCTTTCTATCCGTTGGGATTCCTACCCAATCTGCATCCGTGCAGCCATGCAGCTTCACCTCATCCGACTGTCTATACCACAATCCATACCCAGATGTGCCCCTGAGATACCTCAAGACATGCTTTCCTGCCTTCCAAAAGAGCTTGGTAGGCTTAACCATCGCTTGTGAAAGTTGGTTCATAGCATAGCATATGTCCGGTCATGTATTGACTAAATACATGAGTGAACCAACCAACTGTCGATAAACAGTGGCATCGACTACCTCTGCCGATGTAGCATCCTCCTTCCTCCAACCACCAGAAAGAGGATTGTCGATAGGCTTGCAGCCTTACATGTGAAACTTCTCTAGTATCTCCCAGGTGTACTTTCCTTGAGACACAAATATTTCACCTTTCTGCTGCCAAATTTCCAATCCCAGGAAATAATGAAGGAGGCCCAATTCCTTCATCTCGAACTCCTTTGCAAGATATTCCTTGCATGAGTGTATCAATAGTTCATCACCCGTTATTGTTAAATCATCTACATAAATCAAAATGATCAAAAGCTTACCCTCCACCACAATCTAGTATAGGTTTGGATCCGCCTCACTCTTGGCGAAACCAAGTCTGGTGAAATAATTGTATATCCATGTGTACCAAGCACGAGGTGCTTGTTTCAGCCCATACAACACTCTTTTGAGCCTGCACACATGCGACTTGCTGCTGAAGATTTCGAATCCTTCAGGCTGCTTAATATACACCTCCTCCTCAATGATTCCATTGAGGAATGCAGTCTTCACATCCATCTGATGAATGTGCCAACCCATCTGCACTGAGAGAGCAAGGATGGTTCCTATGGAAGAATACCTTGCGACAGGTGCAAAGGTTTCTTCATAGTCGATCCCCTCGATCTGTGAGAAGCCTCGGGCAACAAATCTTTCCTTATACTTCTCAATGCTCCCATCAGCAACTTGCTTCACTTTGTAGATCCATCTTGAACCTACCAATGATTTCCCTTCCGGCCTTGGGACAATCTCCCATGCACTGTTTTTGACAATCGAATCATACTCTTCCACCATGGCATCTACCCATGCATGATCCTCCACAGCTTCCTCGAAAGAGGATGGCTCCATCATGATACACTTGCTCATCAGAGCCATGTATCTAGTAAATCGGTCAGGTGACTATCTCTATCTGCACTGTGATGTAGGAACTCCTACATTCTGCTCTGCATCAAGATTTAGTCGCTCAGCTTCTGTAGTGCGCTTCCGCCCTCTGATGTTTGGCGCTACATGAGTGGTTTCTTCCACTCCATGAACCTCCTCTTGTGGTTGATTTGATATCCCATCACATGACAGTCATCCGACTGTCTGGAAAATACACACAATAATTGTGGGGTGTTTCTGTGCACCCCACAAATATCCCAACCTCTATGGTCGGCTATAGCTTCTTCCTGGCATCCTTCATCAGATGAATGTAAACATGTGAGCCAAAAATCTTCAAATGAGAAATATCAGGCTTCTTACTAGAAAACACCTCTTCGGGTGTACTCATGCCAAGTACTCTATGAGGACAATAGTTTTTCACATAAACCGCAGTGTTGCACGCCTCAGCCCACAAGTGTATGGGAAGGCCCTGATCATGCAACATTGCCCGTGCAACACCCACGATCATTCTGTTCTTCCTCTCAGTGACCCCATTTTGCTGTGGGTTACGAGGTGCTATGAGTTCTCTTCGAATTCCTTCTTTGCTACAGAAGTCTTTGAATTTGCCAGAGATGTATTCACCACCATTATCGCTCTGGAGAGCTTTCACTTGCTACCCTGACTCTTTCTCAACCAGCACCTTGAACTCACAGAAATTTGAGTATTTCTTGCTCTTCTTCTGCATGAAGAAGATCCAGCACTCACGAGAAGAGTCATCAACAAATATCACATAATACCTGTGCTTTGATGTTGAAGCAACCGAGAAAGGTCCACACACGTCTGTGTGAATTATCTCAAGGATCGTCGAAGCACGACTATCCTTCTCATGAAAATTGGTCTTCACAAATTTTCCCAAAGTACATCCCTTGCACTGATCTAACTGTGCAAGTGTACCTTTGGGAAGCCTGGTAGAAATCTGCTGCAAAATTTTCAAAGCGCCACGGTGAAGATGGCCCAATCTCCTGTGCCACAATTCACCCTCATCTCGGCTCACCACTCCTTCTACTTTGCCTACCATTGCAGCACTGTCATCTACCTGCAATTGATAAATATTCTTAACTTGAATCCCTATCCTCTTGGTTTGACCAGTTGTTTTATGGCACAGGAAAGATTTCCCTCGCTAAAAACAACATCATAACCCTTGTCTTCCACCGTCACCACAGAGATCAGATTCTTCTTCAATCCTGGAACATGCATGAAATCCTTCAAGATGAAAGGTTTAAAAAACTCCCTCTCAAAGGAAATGGTCCCTATACTAGTCGCACTGTATCTACCATCATCACCCATCTCGATGTGCACTCCAAGATCCTTTTCCTCTAGATCACTAAACAAATCTTTTTCTCCGATCATATGGAAAGACGCACCACTGTCAAGAAACCACACCGATCCCATCACACTTGAAACCAAGCATGCGATCAAAGAAAATTTGAGCTCAAACTGTGAGGCTAAGGCCTCTCCTGCTGCAGAACCAGCAGCGCTCTTATTCTTCTTCTTCTGTGGGAAATTAGTGGTAAAATTCCCGTGCTCGTGACAGTGAAAACACTTCACCTTGGACAAATCATGCTTATTGCCTTTAACTTTGGATTTGGAAGATTTATTCCCTTTTCTTTTCCGAGATTTTGCAGCCAAAGCGCAATTTTCTTCATCTTCATTCTTCAATGAAGATCCATCCCTAGTACCCTGCCTTATCTCATCCTGCACAAGATCTGACCAATGTCGCTCCCATCCTGGCAGTTTCTCCCGTCCATTGACAGAGTCTTCGTAGCTATGCCAGCTCTTCGGAAGCCCAAGGAGAGCCAAGCTCACCAAGTATTCTTCATCAACAGTAATCCCCACACTTCCCAGCTCATCCTTGCAGTGCACAAACTTCGTGAGGTATTTTGGAATACTGTCACCTTTCTCCATTTTTATTTTTCTGAGCTTGTCTTTAAGCGCCAACTTCCTCTGGTCACTTCTGCTTTGGAACAAGTCTGTCAAAGCCTTCCACATTAAGAATGGAGTGGATTTTCCGTGAAGTCTGGACACAATGTGGTCCTTCACACCTTCCAACAGAATCCTTCGACACTTTGCTACCTTCTTTTGCCATGCATCAAGTGCGGCTACATCGCTAGAAGAAGGCTTCGGAATATCAATATATATGAACTCCTTCAACCCATTATCATCCAGCACTGCCTCCATCCTGTCCTTCCATGCTATTTAATTCGAGTTTCCATCAAGAGCATACTCCAATCGCAATCCATTGAAAGACATTTCAATGAATGTTCAACTTTTACACCAATAAAACACTGCAGCAAATTCGAATTCCACCAGCATGAAACTCAACCACTTCAATAATTGCAATCTCCTCCAATGATCAACACTGCTCTGATACCATGTAGTTAACTGTTGTCTCTGTCCAGTTAAATAATGAGTTATTATTTAGTGAATTAATTTAACTAATTAATTCACTCAACTCCACTGAAATTATCAATCAGTTAGAAATAGACACAATCAGTTCAACTGAGTTTAACTCCACAAGTGTAGTTAAACTAGAAACCAACTCCACCAACTACTTCTCCAACTCCACCAAACTCTTCCACTTGAGTTCTAACTGAAGCCCTCCATGTGTGAACCACCAGTAGCTCTAGGAATTGCATAATTCCTTCAGCTAGCTTATCTGAACAATTTGTTAACTGAATGTTAGTGCTCCAAGAGAATAAGATAATGTTTAGAGTCCAAATATTATTAAGAGCTAATAATATCCGACATGTCTATTTTTAGACTGGCAGTCTAAAAATAGACTTCTCCCAAAATGTCTAAAAATAGAAGTCCATCTATTTTTCCAACTTGACCAACCATCCACAAATAGCATCCTGCAACTCATAGAATATGATCGACATGTCTAAAAATAGGCTTTGCGCCAAAAATAGCTTGCGGGGCCCACTTAGTGAAGGTGACTCTTTTCACTAAGCTCATCATCTTGTTGAATCTCAACACCATCCATAATTTGTGCACGAAATGCATTAAGTATATGGTTGATGCAGTCACATGGATGTGGTATGAGATGTTTCCATGAAGTTGGAAAGAAAGGAAAATGGAAAGAGCACAGGGGAGAAGCCATGCTAGGATGGCAAAATATGCAAGGATGTTGTATGTGCAATAGATCTACATGAGAGATAGTTGCTACAAAACCAACAAGTTGTGTAGGTGATAGGGATCTATAGCCTAGTGCTGAGTGTGTCGAGTAAATGGTGCCCAACATATTGGTAGGTGAAACAGTGAAGGGTTGATGCAGAGAAGTAGTCACCATTGTATTTCAACAAGAGACATGTCGTGGTTGAGAGATGATAGGGCAGTAGGAGTCGTGCTTAGCTATCAATGGGAGAAAGATAAAAATGCAGGGAGCACTACAATTAGGCCAAGTTAATTGGTGTAAGCCTGCGAGGATGAGTCACTAATCGAGAGACATCATAAAGGAATATTACATGGTCTTAGTGTTGCATTGGGAATGATCAAGAAATTGTGAGATGTAGTGGATAACAAGAGTTGTTGTGTAGGGGATATGTTGCAACATGCATGAGCCAATAGTTTTTGGAAGAGATGGTAGTAGCTAGAAATAGGTATGAAGGATATTACCAAAAACCAATAGGATTGGTGTAGGTAAACCCTTGGAGGGAGAGAGCGAGACCATACTACTCAGAGGATTGGCAACAAAGTTCCTAGGTGTCTGAAATGACCAAGATAGACCCATAATAGTTGTAGAGGGACATAGCATATGATTGCTGATAGAGACAAGGATTCAGTAGGAGTCACTTACTACTAAGATGATATTAGGGACTCAAAGTTCTAATACAAAATAAGGGAGGCGGCCTCTTCCAGTTCTATTGGAACCAGTTTGTATGCGCTAACATTGATGGATGATCAAGAAGAAGATCCTAGGAGCATGGTTGGATGAAACATGTCTTTGGACCAGATTATGAAGCAAATGACATGGAATTATTCTAGTTAAGAGGGAGCAGCTAGAATAATAGATTACATGTTCGTATTAGAGATAGATCCAAGTGAACAAGGTTATTCCAAAATTATCTCCCTCACTAAGAGGGAGTGTTTAAGTTTATAGCTCAAAAGGGTACTTCTACACATATATTGTGTCTAAGCATGTAGACATCACCTAAAACTCCTTAGAACACTTGTTATAGGTTGAGAAAGTTTAGAATGTAACTTATCCTAATTTTAACTTATAAAAAACACATATTAATATGTTTTCCTATTGAGCTAAAATAAAACTTAGGAAAAGAAAAGTAATTTACTTTAATGAATGAGATTTAATCTTAGCCATAAATCTCAAGTGAAGAAAGATCTAGTGTTTTCCATCAACGAATTTGAGATTAGGGTTAAGGTTTAGCTCAATGTAAAGTTATAAAAGCATGGATGAGGAGGAGGAGGAATGTTGGTTTAAGGGGTCTTGACTCAGGTTCATATTTTAGGTTAACCAACAAACCCCAGTACTACTGGACCTTTCGGCAATGACATGCTTATGCAAGTCAAGGTTTCACCAGAAGTAGTATGGGAGGGTGTTGGAACCAGGTTTCTACACCGTGAGAGAGAGATTTTATGCTATGGGTACCCTTAGATATTTAAACATGTATGCGCAGAGAAAGCCATAACTAGAAACCCTTAACAATATAACTTAACAGAGTGCCTTGCGTGCAACTCGTAACTCATAATATAATTAGCTAACATAGAGAGATATAACCAATAGTACCAGATCTATGCGTTCGTTTTTCTTTTAAGCATCTATTACATGTACAAAATCGATTTACTAACAATATTCAATAGCACAGAGATAACATGGAAATAACATGCAGCGCAACTCATAAGATATCACAAAGACATTCAATATCAACAAAACATATAACTTTTGTTCATCAAATAGTTCAGGTTCCTCTTACAGACTCTTTCACATACCCATGCACACAGCCAGTGGGGTCCGCACATAGCCAGACTTAGGGTATCCGCACACACAGCTAGCGGAGTCAGCACACAACCGAACTTAGGGTCTCCGTGCACATAGCCAACAGGAGCCCTTGAGAAATTACGCACAAAAACCTCAGAGTAGATCTATCATGAACAAATGTACCATAATACTTACTAGAATTGATTTCTTCATCTCATGCTAGAATCTTATTTATAATTTTAGCCTGTGCTATACTAGGGTATGCAAACTGTGGTTTGCAACCCCTAGATCTACCCTTTTTACCCATTACAATGCATTAGGCAATTTAACCCTCCCCAAAGTCCCTTAACTTGTGTTGCGCAGGACTAAAATACTCAAAATATTCTAAAAATATATCCAAAATTGCATTCAGGGGGCCCCGCTCCAAGAAGGAGACACACTACAATGGAACTAGCCTCAAGAGGAAGACGATTGGGATACTCCAATGTGATGGGTCTGAGGAAGATGCAAGGAGCATCCAGGGAGATAGATCCAGAACATTCAAGGAATAAAAAAAGAAATATCTAAGGCTTGATTAGGTGGATAATTCTAGGTTTATTGTTGTATATGTAATTCCTTATTTGGGACCTTATCCAAAGATGGGAGCCCAACTAGGTTTTGAGTTTTATTAATGATAAGTTGATTTCATGGGCATAAACTTGTTTTTGATTCATGTGATTCATATCATAATTTTCTTTTGTTGAATATTATATGTTAGGAACTTAGTTATGTTTTTGTTGAGTAATTTATTGCTTGGAATTAAATTATGGGTGTTAAGTTTATGGAAAATCTAACAGAGTGCTCTAGACACATGACCGAATATCAAAATAAATTTATTACTCTAAAAGAAGAAAAAGGAGGAAATGTGTCTTTTGGAGACAATGGATCTGCAAGAATCACTGGAAGAGGTTTCATATGCCTCGAAAATGGTAGGGTCAAAGCATAAAATGTTTTGTACATTGAAATACTCAAACATAATATTTTAAGTGTCTTCCTGTTGATCAGTGGTTATCATTGATGTCAACCCAAGAATCACCAGGGGCTAACCCAATATTGCATGGGAATTTTGACTTACCAAATTAATATATTCCAGGTCAATAATGCTTTTGATGGTTTCTACTTGTCGAGATGTTTCCGTTGATATATGGCACGTCATGTAATTCTTCACGGTTTGAGAGATATTCATGTTTGAAGTTTGTACCCACAGTTAGTGGGCTAAAACCCCATGGGGTTGGGGCATGGGTCATTGAAAAGTCACAAATAATAGTTTTTTAATCTCATAAAATCCCTCCCACGTTCACTTGTTGAAGCCCCTCTCAACTTAAGCATTTATATAAATTGTGATCTTCATTTCCTCCTTATGCAAGGGATTTCGCCATCTGAAACAGGTCATCTTGGAATTTTCTCTCTAACGTTTTTTCTACGAAGGTTCAGAAGTTGAAATTTTTATGAGGTGAAGAAGAAATTCTGAGGAAGCTACAGTAAAAATTTTAGATCAAGGTGCGCAATATTTTGGGATATATGATCTGGGAAAGTTAGGGTTTTTGCAGGCTCCTGAAATTCATCTCAAAGAACTGACCTTGGTAAAATCGTCATAACTCTCTTTCTGAGTATCAGATTGGAATTTTGTAAAATGTGTTAGATATTTCACAGTATGTAGTTGTTTCTCTATCAATTTTATAGGAAAATGAAGAAACATGACACGTGGCACGCTTTACAAGTGTGTTCTTCTGAAACAGTCCATAATTAGGGCATTGTGACAGATTGGGTATAACTCTCTCTTGAAGAATCCAAATTGGGTCAGACCTATTGCATTGGAAAGAAGACTTAGAGGACTACTATAAGACCCAAAATCAAATATTGAGGATCTGAAATAACAGAGATACACCAGTTTCAATATTGATCTCCTAGAAGGCAAGAAAAAGATAGATCATGTGTTGTCAAGGATTGCAAAGGACTAGACTTTCTACGACAGAAAATCAAAGAAAGGTGCAGCAGAGGGTAGCATGATAGGATCAGCAACCAAGGTGCATAACAACAGCAATAATTTCATCATATGAAGTCTTCAAGTGGGCAGCACTGCATACAATCATTGTAAAGGTATCATTGTACTAAGTCATTGTAAATACATTATTGTAAAAATTGTACTAGTATCTATATGCCAAGGGTTGAAGAGGCAGCGTTGGGTGGTCTAGGATCATCATTAGGTGGTTGTGTCAAAGTTGGGGTTCTGGTCTAGTATATCTTCTTCTTCTACATCATTCTATATCATTGTAAAAGTCGACCATTTTCCCTGGTACGGGAGTCCATTCTTCTTTTATTCTTCTATAGGGTGGTAGGGTAGTGCTAGGGTGAGTTGTAGCTCATTGGGTGTTGGGGAATCCATTCAGTTGACTACTGAAGAATCTCGAGCATTGGAGCATCCATCCAATGGGAGCTGGAGAATAATGCTTTTCTAGATTCTAGGAAGTTGGAGCTTTATTTGCAATTGGAGTTGAATATTAAAGAATTATTAGAAAAGCATTAGGTGGTTTTTGTCCCGGAGTGGGTTTCCACCTTAAAAACTATGTGAATTTGTGTTCCTCTTGTTTGTTGCTATCATTGTACAAACACTGATAATAATTGAAGGTTAAATAATGCTCTAATTGAAAGGAATACTGATTCACCCCCCCCCCCCCTCAGTATTTCCAACAATTGGTATCAAAGCTTGGTTCCTTCAATAGTAGTTTAACAGCTTGAAGGAGGTCATGGAGCATACCAAGAATGGTGTACCTCTATTCAATGAAAATAATTATGCACTCTGGAAAGGAAGAATGGAGGTCTATCTTTTGGCGCAAGGTTATGAAGTATAGGACACTGTTCAAAATGGATTTACATCAACCATGGATGAAGAAGGTAAGAAGAATTTGGTAAATGATGCAAAAGAAAAGAATATTATTATCAGTGGACTTATTGAATCTGCTTAGAATAAGGTGTTGGGTTGTAAAACCACCAAAAATGTATGGGACAAGCTTGAGAATATATATGCAGGTGACTCAAATGTCAAAGAAGCAAAGCTTAAAATCTATAGAGAAAAATTTGAGAAACTCAGAATGAAAGAAGATTGAATCATTGATGCATACTTCCAATACGTTGATGAAATAACCAATACTCTGGAAGGATTGGGAGAGCTAGTTGGTGAGAAGACTATTCTATGGAATATTCTTAGAACGTTACCAGGGAGATTCAACCCAAAGGTATCGGTCTTAGAATACAGTGCAAATCTGGACAAACCCAGCAAGGAAGAATTACATGGAGTTCTCATAGCATATGAAAGGAGACTTGATGAAGAAAAGGGTACTTCAAATCTAGAAACTGCATTTGTTGCATCTAAGAAAACCAATAAGGACAAACAACCTTCAATTGAAATGACATGCACCTGCAAGTGTGAAGAAAATGGAGATGATGGAGAAGGTCTTTCAGATGAAGAATATGTTTACTTTACGAGAAAACTAAAACCTGGTAAGGGAAATTTCAAAGGTAAACTTCCATTGATATGTTTCGGTTGTGGTGAGGTTGGGCATTTCGTAGCAAAATGTTCGAACAAAAGTGATGGAAACTCAAAAGGAAAGAAAGGCTTTAAGAAATTCAACAAGCAAGGCAAAAAGAAAGGATCCAAAAGGAACTTTCTCTCTAAAGAAGATAGCTCATCATCCAATGAAGAAAGTGACAGCAAAGAAGAAGCCAATGAGAAAGTATTGTTTATGGCCAAGCACAATAAACAAGAAGTATCAAACGATGAAGAAGAAGGGTTGACCATAGAATAATTTTACGAGGAGGAAATCAAGCATATAAAAGAGCTTAATGTTGAGAAGATCCATTCCAACACTCTTGAAGAACAAGTTCAAGGTCTCAAAATTGAGGTTGAAGAACACGAATGTATTTAAGAGTCACTTCAAAAGAAGTTGGAAGAAAGCAACCAAGAAAGGGAAGCATTAGAAGCCGAAGTATTCTCGCTGCGTAAGGATGTGAAGAAGGGAAAAACTGTCCAAAACTATGCCAACAACTCAAGGGCATTGGAAGAACTCATAAAAAATCAACGATCTTACAACGACATAACTGGCCTCGGTTACAAAGAAGAAGAAGCGGGACTTTCTACAACAAAATACAATGAACCTATGAGATATGACATACATGTAGACTTCATTGGACAAGATTTGCAAGCACATCCTTGGAAGACGATTCCTCGACGAAGATTTTCATCCAGGTACCAACATATTTTTCATGGCTATTGTTATTCATGTGGAAAATTTGGTCATAAATTTGTAGAATGTCGCACGTACCCTATGAACCAATACAATTCCAAGAGATTCCTCAAATAGGAACCTCCCAGGGCTCAACGAAACATCAATAGATTTGAACATTTAAGAAATAATATGGAATGTTACAAATGTCCGAACTTTGGACACATAGCCAGAGACTGCAGACTTGAAAATCCTCCAGAAGAATCTTCGAAGCCACATAATGAACGAACATGGAAGAAGAAGAAGACTGATAATTGTGCTCTCGATCTCAAGGCTCAACAAAAGGAAATATGTGTGGTATGTTGACAACGGTTGTTCAACGAATATGACTGGAGGTAGAAGGAAAATTGTATCTTTGAAAGAGAAGAAGGATGGAACCATATCCTTTGGAAATGATGGATCTTCAAATGTTATAGGATCAGGTACCATTACTCTCGGAAGAAAAGATGTTATAGACAAGAATGTTCTATTGGTCGAAAACATGAATCACAATCTGCTCAGTGTTGGAGAAATGTGTGATCAAGGACACACAATGCTATTCAACTCCACAAAATGTGAAATCAGGAAAGCCAGGTATGGTAAAATTGTGGCTACAGCAAGTTGAGCTCCAAACGACATATATGTTCTGGATGAAGCAACTAAAGCATGTCTACTAGCTAAAGAAGATGAAAGCTGGTTATGGCACAAATGAATGGGTCACATAAATTTTGACAATCTTGTCAGGATAAGCAAAAAGGAAGCAGTACGAGAAATGCCAAAAATATCAAAACCTTCCAACACACTATGTGAGGCATGTCAGCATGGCAAGCAAACAAAAGTCCAATTTAAAACAAATGAACACTTTTCATCACATCCATTGGAATTGATACATACTGATCTGTGTGGTCCTGTGACAACAAAAGGCTTAGATGGAGAATTATATTTCATGTTAATGATAGATGACTATACCAGGATGACAACCGTTAGTTTCCTAAAGAAAAAATCTAAAGCATTTGAGTGCTTTAAGATCTACAAGGAGTTGGTTGAAAATGAAACTGATCCGAAAATAAAGTGTTTAATATTAGATAATGGTGGAGAATTCACTTCCAAATTATTTCAGCAATACTGTGATGAAAATGGAATAAAAATGCAATTTTCAACAGCACGAACACCTCAACAAAATTAAGTTGCTGAAATAAAGAACAGAACCGTATAGGAAATAGGTATAACAATGTTGAAGGACTCAAAATTGGATGAAAAATTCTAGGTTCAAGAAATTGATACGGTAGTCTTCATTATCAACTGAAGTCTTCTCAGAAATAATTACAACAAGACTCCATATGAATTATGAAAAGGAAAACCAGCTAATGTAAAATATTTCAGAATCTTCGGAAGCAAATGTTATATCAAAAGAGAATATCAAAATTTGGGTGAGTTTGAATCATGTGTTGATGAAGGTATCTTTGTTGGTTACTCACGCAAAATAAAGGCCTATAAATGCTATAATATAAGACGAAAACAGATAGTGGAGAGCATAAATGTTACATTTGACGAAGATGGTGTTCTAGCAAGTAATGATGAGGATCTAGAATATTTCAAACTTGAGTGAGAGGCTGAAAAAGACATAGATAAAATTGTAGAGCAAGAAGAAATTATCAACGAGGAAGAAGTAAACAATGATCATCAAGATATACCAGAACAACAACAAGAAGCTCCTCCAAGGAGAACAAAAGAGTGGATTCAAAAGAACCATCCATAAAATCAAATCATTGGTGACATAAATGAAGGCTGATAGCTTTGTTCATCACAACAAGCTCATGTTGCTTTTCTAGCAACCTTTGAGCCTAGTAGTTTTGAGGAAGCCAGCCAAAATGAAAATTGGGTAGCAACTATGAGTGAAGAATTAGATCAAATTGAGAAGAATAACACCTGGGAATTAGTTCCACGACCAAAAGATAAAAATGTCATTGGGACTAACTGGGTGTTCAGGAACAAATTGAATGAATATGGGCAGGTTACCAGAAACAAAGCAAGATTGTTTTTCAAAGGCTATGCACAAGTGGAAGGAATTGATTTCAACGAAACATTTGCACCAGTTGCTAGAATGGAAGCCATCTGAATGTTTCTCGCCTATGCATGTTAAAGAAAAATCAAAGTCTACCAAATGGATGTTAAGTCAGAATTTCTGAATGGAGAATTAGAAGAGGAAGTTTACATCGAACAACCTGAAGGTTTTCTACTATCACAAAAATAAGACTATGTCTACAGGTTAAAGAAGGCTCTATATGGTCTCAAGCAGGCTCCTAGAGCATGGTATGCTCTTCTTGATGGATATCTACGTCAACAAGTGTTCAAGAAAGGTACTGTTGATAGAAATATTTATGTGCAAATAGATAAAGATAATTTAACAATCGTTGAGGTATATGTGGATGATATAATATTTGGTAGCAATGATGATCGACTAAGTAAGAACTTTTCTACAAAGATGAAAATTGAGTTTGAGATGTCTTTACTTGGTGAGCTGACATAATTCTTAGGGCTTCAACTATCTCAGAAAGAGAAAGGAATATTTATATGTCAAACCAAGTACAATAAGGAAATGCTCAAGAAATTCAAAATGGAAGATTGCAAACCCGTCCTTACTCCAATGGTAACAGGTTGCAAATTGAGCATAGATGACTCAACTAAGGATGTGGATCAGAAGCTGTACAAATCTATGATTGGTAGTATTCTATATGTAACAGCCTCTCGGCTGGATGTTATGCAAGCAGTTGGACAAGTAGCAAGATTCCAAGCAGCACCAAAAGAATCACATATTATTGCCGTCAAAAGAATTCTTCGATATCTAAAGGGCACAAAAGAATATGGCTTATGGTATCCCAAGGGTAACAATCTCATTATTCAAGCCTTTACAGATGCAGATTGGGCAGGAAGCGTTGATGATCGTAAGAGTACTAGTGGAGCAGCATTCTATCTAGGTGGTTGTCTCATATCATGGTTGAGAAAAAATAAAACTTTAATCTTGTTATCTACAACAGAAGCAGAATACATTGCAGCAACATCATGTTGTACTCAAGTCCTTTGGATGAACCAAACTTTGCAAGATCTTCAAGTACAATTCAGTGAACCTATTCCCATATTCTGTGACAACACTAGTGCCATCAACATCTCCAAGAATCCTGTCATGCATTCAAAAACAAAACACATTCTGATCAAATATCATTTTGTTAGAGAACAAGTCGCTGAAAAGAATATCAAACTTGAGAATTTTTGTACAAAAGAACAAATTGATGATATCTTCACTAAACCTTTACCTCGTGAAGCATTTGAATATCTTCATCAAAAGCTTGGGATTCTCCCAAGTTCTCATTAGATTACAGGTGTGCAGGATGATTTTGTGTTAGTGGGAGTGGAAGTGCGTACAGGTCCGCAGGATCGTTGTGTCTCAGGGGGAGTTACCCTTTTCCATTTATGTCAAAGGGGGAGAGAATTTTGTAGGAAGAGGTGTCATGATCGCAAGGGGAGTACTTGTGTTGCCATCAATGCCAAAGTGGGAGATTTTTGATCAGCAGTTGTCATTGATGTCAACCCAAGCAGCACTAGGGGCTAACCCAATGTTGCATGGGAGTTTTTACCAAAAAAATTAATATATTCTGGGTCAATAATTCTTTTTATGGTTTCTACTTGTCGAGATGTTTCTATTTATATATGGCACGCTATGTAATTCTTCACGGTTTGAGAGATATTCATGTTTGAAGTTTGTACCCCCAGTTACTGGGATAAAACCCCATGGGGTTGGGGCATGGGTTATTGAAAAGTCACAAATAATATTTTTTAAGCTCCTAAAATCCCTCCCACATTCACTTGTTGAAGCCCCTCTCAACTTAAGCATTTATATAAATTGTGATCTTCATTTCCTCCTTATGCAAGGGATTTCGCCATCTGAAACAGGTCATCTTGGAATTTTCGCTCTAAATTTTTTTCTACGAAGGTTCAGAAGTTGAAATTTTTATGAGGTGAAGAAGAAATATTGAGGAAGATTCAGTAAGAATTTTGATCAAGGTGTGTCATATTTTTGGATATATGATATGGGGAATTCAGGGTTTTTGCAGGCTCCTGAAATTCATCTCAAAGAAGTGACCTTGGTAAGATCGTCATAAATCTCTCTATGAGTATCAGATTTGAATTCCATAAAAAGTGGTAGATATTTCACAGTCTGTAATTTTTTATCTATCAATTTTAGAGGCAAATGAAGAAACAGTGACACGTGGCACGCTATACAAGTGCTCTCTTCTGAAACAGTCCATAATTATGGCATTGTGAGAGATTGGGTATAACTCTCTCTTGAAGAATCCAAATTGGGTCAGACCTATGGCATTGGAAATAAGACTTAGAGGAATAATACATGACTAAAAATCAGATATTGAGGATCTAAAATACCATAGATACACCAGTTTCAATATCAAGCTCCTAGAAGGCAAGAAAAAGCTAGATCATGTGTTGTCAAGGATTGCAAAGGAGCAGACTTTATACGGTAGAAAAGAAAAGAAAGGTGCAGCAGAGGGTAGCATGACAAGAGCAGTGACCAAGGTGAATAACAGCAACAAGAATTTCATCATATGAAGTCTTCAAGTGGGCAACACTGCATACAATCATTGTAAAGGTATCATTGTACTAAGTCATTGTAAATACATTATTGTAAAAATTATACTAGTATCTATTTGCCAAGGGTTGAAGAGGCAGTGTTGGGAGGTCTAGGATCATCATTAGGTGGTTGTGTCAAAGTTGGGGTTTTGGTCTAGTATATCTTCTTCTTCTACATCATTCTATATCATTTTAAAAGTGGACCATTTTCCCTGGTACGGGAGTCCATTCTTCTTTTATTCTTCTATAGGGTGGTAGGGTGGTGCTAGGGTGAGTTGTAGCTCATTGGGTGTTGAGGCATCCGTTCAGTTGACTACTGAAGAATCTTGGGTGTTGGAGCGTCCATCCAGTGGGAGCTGGAGAATAATGCTTTTCTAGATTCTAGGAAGTTGGAGCTTTATTTTCAATTGGAGTTGAATATTAAAGAATTATGAGAAAAGCATTAGGTGGTTTTTGTCCCGGAGTGGGTTTCCACCTTAAAAAATGTGTGCATTTGTGTTCCTCTTGTTTGCTACTATCATTGTACAAACACTGATAATAATTGAAGGTTAAATAATGCTCTGATTGAATGGAATACTAATTCACCCCCCCCCCCCCAGTATTTTCAGCACTTCGAAATATGTGATCAATGTTATGATCTTACTTTTTGTGCCAAATATTATGAAATATGGAATACTAAACTAGGAATATTAGTGGGAAGAGTGCTATGAACTCTGATAAATGAAATATTCTTTATGAAATTTAAGGAGATAAATTCTACATTGGATAGAAATACGAGGTTTGGTTATGACATAAAAGGCTAGAACATTTGAGCTTTAACAATTTAGTAAAAATAAACATAACACAAGAAGTTAGAGATATGCCCAAAATCTTGAAACCAATAAGCGTCATCTGTGATTTTTTGCAACATGGGAAATAGACATGAGTGAGATTCAAATAAAGTGAGTTCTCAACATGAAGAGCAATAGAAATTGTTGACACATCTCTATGCAGACCAATAAGGGAACCAATCCTGTAAGGTGAAAGGTACTTTATTTTTTTTATTGATTATTATACTAGAATGGTATAGGTTTCACTTTTGTCGATGCCTCCATATTTTCTGCAACAACATCATGGAAAACCACCCGGTCTGGGACTTGAAAACATCCTTTATCCATTTGAGATAGTGGCTCTAATTGGATTTATGGGACCAGTTTTCCAATGAAATATAATTGAATGGATTGGGTGGTATTATAACTGATTGTGACTTGGTGAATGAGAGTGACAACAAGTTTAAAGAATATATATATATACCTTTTTCTATCTCGGGATGAATTATATTTCTTTTATATGTGATTTGAAAAGGTAATATTTATGTGAATGCAAATTAATATTTATCAAACACTTCAGAAATGTAAAACAATTTAAAATTTTTGATTTGATTAAATAGTTAATCAAATCAATTGATTAAGTACGTATCAAATCTATTATTTCATGTATTATATATGTATACAAAATGGAAATCAAACATGTTTGGAAGTGAATTAATATTTGATTTTTTTTAAAATATACATATAACAAAAATTCATAAGGAAATTAAACTATTTCTCATTTGAAACGGAACATCAACATAAAGATAAAAGTACCATATATATGCTAACTCTTCTCATTTGAGAAACATTCTCCGGTCTAATATTTTTTATTAAGAGAAACTTTAAGAGTACAAAAGTGAAACTTCTATAAAGTCTTATGTTCAAAATTTCAGGGCCCTTTCTTTTAAATACATGAAAGGGTTCATATAGTAAAAAAAAAAGTATGAAAATATAAAATACATAAAGAGCTAAGGAGGTTTAAACAACTCTCCTTAAATTAAGTGAAATAAAAACAAAAATATATTTTGGTGGGATGAATCACTTCAGGATTGTGTTGCTATCCCTTTTCCATTCGTTCTTGGAGCTGAAGGATGTCAATCATAGACTGAACCTCAGGAGGTTGGCCTGGCCTGACATGCATTTGTATTATGTAGACCTTATCTGATAATGGAGGCATCATGTAAGAGTAATTTTTGGTTATAAATCGCAACATTAGCCATTGGTTACGTGGTGTGACTAAGTGCTTCTAATACTTGTCCCAATCAAGCTTCTCCAATTTTTTGATGCTTTCTTCCTTCATATTATATATTTCATGTCACTGTCTTATCAAATATTTTACAACAGGTAGAGAACCAGGTGGGAATTTATCAATCATATTGGAAGCAATGAGGTTTTGGTTCACTGTTTCAACACTGTTGTTGACAACATCCCTAGTCCTGCAAATTTTCATTTCAACTTGCTTTAATTGTATGTCACAATCAGTGAACTAGATTTTTTTTTTATAATCTTCAATCGTTGGAAGATTGGCCTTTCAGCCTTTAGCAGTATCTTTCCAGGTGACATATTGGGAGACTTTATCATCAATTTCATCAAATTTGATCCTCTGGTCAACTACTTGGTTCATCATCGAATAACTCTTTTCACACAGCTCAATTATGTTGGATATTTTTTGATATAAAACAACTTGTTGCTAAGCCAACAAAGTGTTTAATTATAATGCCTCATTTTTAAATTCATCCACTTTAAGATTATCTTTCAACTGTTCAAAAATGAATTGTAGTTGTTGTATCTAAGAATCTTGGGCACCAACATCATATTGGTGTTGTAACCTTAGTTGATTCATGCTCCGTTGGAGTTATGACACTTGTCCTTGTAATTTTTTATTAATGATTTTCTTTTCTTCCAACAATTTGTGTTCTAATTGAATGATTATTTCATCCTACTCTTTGACTAATTGGTGAACTTCAGTGGATTTTTCAATGGTGGTAGATGCATAAGCACCTACAAATTGAGTTAACCGTGTTAGGTCTGGGGATGGATCTACTTCTTGGTCCTTCCAAGCTACTTCCATAGGGACAACCCCAAGAATGAGAGCCCGTGCTTGTTCTATTCTTCTCTTCTTCCTTTGTCTTCTCATGCCAACCTTATGCTTTGAGCTATAAAATATATCCAAAGGAGGTATTTCCTCTAATTTAAACACAATTTCAGATGTTGGGTAGGCTGAGATAAAATTGACTTCTTTTGTACTAATAGATTTGTCATTTGAACCAATAATAAACGGGTTCTGACTTTTTCCATCAGGTGTTCCAACTATTTCTTGATGAAAAATGATCACCACTTATTGATCTCCCTTAAGTTGTTGATCAAAGTCTTTCCAATACTTCATATAAGTTACTGGAAAATAGTGGATCCTTAGTTTTAGTTCCAGTAGACTTATCTCCTTTTGTTCCACTAAGGACTTTAGTATCCTTAAGGGGCTGATCTTTTCCTTGTTCCTTGTTCTTCTTCTTCTCCTCTTCTGTTTGTTGTTCTTTTTGTGAGATAGTTTGGGATACCTCCAGAATATCTAGACGAATTCCTTCTAACCTTATATTCCTGTATTGCTTGAAATTTGCTAGTTGCTAAGGATTAAGGCATGATGCTACCAATTTCTCCACTATTGATTATGTATCAACTAACATAAATAAATAATCAAAATCATCATTTTCATGAGAAAATGGCCCGATTTTGACTTTGAGTTTTGAAATTGAATGCAACTTGGTATGTGTCATATTTCCTATTAGGAATTGTAAATAGTTTCAAACATTAGATTTGATTAATTTCTAATCCAAAATATTTGAAATTGTCTAATGCATAGACACCACAATAAATAGGAAAGGAAGGCCATGAAGCTTTATTTGCTTCTTTCAAAAATTTTGTCAATCCATGACGCACTATCTGATAAGAAATTTCTCTTGCGAGAATTTTGTCTAAAACATATAATGGGAGGAAATGTGGTTAGGCTGGGATTCCAAAAACTTTTACATAAGTAAATAATTATTCCCTAAACCATTTCCAAATGGATGTGAAGTCAGGTTGGGCTCCCTTAAACAGTCTTGGGGCCTTTTCATCAAACAGAACTTGAAATAGTGGGAGCATAATTCCATGGAAAATCCTGTATAAATCGGTTCCATATTTAGATTCTCATAGAATATCATGATAAATATGAATGGGAGTGGGGTCTTGGATAGTCCATTTCCAATCCATGGTTGGAAAATATGATGTAAATAACAATACATCCATAATTTAGGCACTTATATAGAATGGGGGAAGGATATTAGATGAAACATAATGATTTTTCCTGTACTCAAGAATCTAGGTAGAAATAGTGTTTGACAAAATGGTTCCCCAGTCCATGATGTAGGAGTCTGTGACGACATCCATAAGTGGAACCAATTCAATGGAGAATTTACTGGTATTGGGTTGGCCAAATATTCTAGACATCATAGAGTAAATATAACAGTAGGGACCAACAAGTGAAGCAGTGGAATACATATCCTTGTCATCATGCTTATTCTTGTTAGAGTTACTTCTCCATTGATTTATCGAATGGGGCTAAAACTTGTTTTCCTTTGCGAATTGCGCTAAGAAATATTTATCATACACCTTCTGAGGGTCTGGAATCTGGTACATTTTCTTCAAATATTCTTCTATGAAAACCTATCATTATGCCTCTGCTTGTTAGTAAGGTTCTATCTCTGACATTGAGGTTTTCAATAATCCATTTCTCCATATATGAATATGGTAGAATCTTGGGGCGTGTAGCAATTATGTGCAAAAAAGAGTTGGCAACGTCAACAATAGTAGCTTATTAGGTATCATAGGCGTCTGCAGTAGCCTTTCATTCAACCCTGCAGGGTTTCTCATCTTTAAAATACCTATACATTGCTTCCCAAGAAGCATAATAACTTTTCTATTGCACATGTAGTGTCCATGAATAGGAGCAACATTTATGTTCCTTCATTAGCAGGAGGTGCAGGATTAGGGGGAGTCATGGGTTTCTTGGACTTCTTTGTGACCTTAGACATTTATGAGGAATTTCGTTTGTCTAGACTTTCCTACAAAATAAGATGAACGACAAGTAAAAGGGAAATTTTGTCACAAGACAAGAGAAATGTAACAATAATTGAAATGATGGAGAATAAAAATTGGCATGTAGAGTAATATAAAACATTGATTCTTCTATATTCAAATCACATTTGGAGGCTCGAGCTACTATACGTATAAGGAGTGGAATTAATGGAAAGCTTTGGTTCATATTCCTGAATAGACATTCTATACATTTTAATAATATATCTTCGCATCACAGATTATTTGCGTGCTAATGTTATAAAAAATCAAGAACATTTGTTTTTTTGATTGTGATTAACTCATTTTCGTGCTATAACATATTTTTGAGTTAATAGATCAAAGGTTTTAAAATCTTTGAACATTAGCATGGAAAGGCGAGATGAAAATCTTGTGATGCGATATCGCAATCTCAATATCGACAAAACTGGATGGTGCAAGGAAATGGTTGATGGAAAAATTTTGATGCGATGCAATATATAGCATCAGGGAAATGAAAGTGGGTGGATTAAATGATGGTGGGATGGAAATGTGATTTGCGATTTTGATTTGTGACGTGGCAAAGGAGGGTTTCAATGTTTTCCTTTAATGAAACATGATTTAGTTGGAAGCCTTTTTCCTTTGTTAGAGCCTTATATTGATATCGCATCGCAATATTTATATGGAGTGTCCTAGAAAGTCATGTGTTGTATTCGTGATTTTCAATTACGATCTGCAATTGTGTTTCTTTTGAATTTTTCCCCTAAGTGTTTTTAAGTCAATAAAAGTGATGTCTTTTAGCTTTTAAAACTCCTATTTCTATTTTAATCAATCACTTAAGGGTCTTGTTTTCCCTAGTCTAAAAATTTAAAAGGGTTCCCATTATTTTTTTAAGGAAACTATTCTAAAATAATGGGGGTTGTTGAATAGCACAACAATTTGCGATTTACTGAAAGTGTTAGTGTCAGTATTTGCATACTTCCACCAGGGATAAAAACACATTTTGCATGTGCATATTAGGTGTCCCAATCTGAAGAAATTTTCAATCATTCCATTAGGTCATCATATAAAACTATTCCACTGGTGGTTTTCCTTGTCAATAAACTTCATTCTCCCTCAGAAGATCATATTGGTTGACTCATTCTCTGTCCCCTTCAGCATAACAACACCTATGGAAATTCTCTTTTCACCTGGAAGTCTTTTAAATCAAATCTCATTCATGAAATTCAGATCTAAAGAAGTCCTATTAGGTCATTAGGTTTTATATTTCTGAAGGTCACTCCATTTTAGATGAGGTCAGCACATATATAGAGGGACTAAATCAGATCACCATGATGTAATTATCATATTTTCAGAGTTGTAATTTTTGAGTTTAATGACTTTTATATCAAAATGTCATTTTGATATAAAAGTAAAATATGTAATTTATTTATGTTTGTTCAAATGTAATTTCATGTTCTCATATGTGATAAGTTCATCCCAAGCTATCAATGCAATCATGTCTAGCCTAAGGGAAGCAAAGAAAGCCAAAATCCATGACTTGATTAAACTCCAAATTGCCAAAGTGCTAAACTCCAAAGGAAAAAGTGAACATAGGAAAAGTGGGTAATTAAAATTAAAAATTAAAAACCGCTAAAGCTATAAAGCCATTCAAAAACCTCAAAGAAATTCATTGTTTCCATTCAGCCATCAAGAGTTTCCAGCAAAGGAGAAATTTCAAGATTTTGAGCATTTTGAGTCAAATTTCAGGGTCGTTGTGCATTTACCGTTGGGCGCTGTGTGTTTGTTTGGTCACTGCACATTTTAACTTAGGCGCTGCGTGTTTTCTCGACAAATACTGACCAATTTACACAGGCGCTGCATGTTTGACAAGGAAAATGCATTTTCACAGTCTTCAACAAATTTTGAAGTTTCACTCGAGTTTGACTTTTTACTTGGGAAAATGAAGAAGTTACTGATGTAAATGGTCATAGTAAATATAAATGTCATGTTTTTACCTTTATCTAAGGTAGATACATTAGCTAAGTTCTCCAGAGGTAAAATGAATCAGTTTCCTCTCTTTTAGAGGCAAATTGTTGGGTCTTCCTAGTCTTCAGTTTCTTGTTTGGCATTAGGTGAAACTAATTCCTATCTCATGGATTCGAATCATTGAGGCTAGGGAGAGTGGTTTTGAGGTATATATGATGTATTTTCTCAGTCATTGTAATGGTGGGACTCATTTGGAGGTTCGACTTCTCAAGAGACATTTTCGTATCAGTTTTGGCCTGGACATTAATCAAATTTGCAGCTATTTTTATGGAATCCATGTGGTATTGTGTTTAGTTTCAGTTTCTTCTTTGTGCTTAGATGTTAGAATGTTTTGTTACTTCATCCATCATTTCATTTCTCTAAAGTGATTTTTTTCAAGTTATATGAACATAATCCACAATTTCTATGCTCTGTTTTGGGTAAATATTCACAATTTGTAATTTCTTCAGTTTAGAAAGAAAACATGAATTCACCATGCTCTTTCTAGCTCCTCACCTGTCTTGAACATCCCATAATAGAAACCATAAAGGGCTAAAATTTGTACCTACCTTTCCCCATAGAACACCCTACAAATCTTGACCTAATTTCATTGCCCTGACTACTTGACTCCTCTTGATCCAGCAAAACCCTACACAATCAAAATCAAAAAACCTGAACTACTATACCCAGCCTAATATCTTCTTTCCGCAGTAATCTTGGTTGTGATATTTATGGAGAGAGCCCTCTCCTGGCCTAGTAGGACTAGCTACTTGGCTAAGCATGGTTTGAGGTTACATCGGAATTTCTTTATTCATCCTAAGGTTCAATTCGAGTGATAAAATTTTGGTGACCATACTAGGGAACAAAGATCATATCTTCCCTGGGAAAGGAAGGCAAAGTTTAGATCTGATTGTTAATGGTGGACAGAAATTAGATGCATATGAAGGCTGAACTCTTCACCTAGCAACTCCAACTTGATGGTGTCTCCACTGGCTAAATGAAGAACTCATATGTCATTTCTATTTGTTCAAGGTATTCATGTATCAACTTTTCTATTCTTCCTGGTTCTCCTAATCAATTACCGAAAGATGCATATTTTTTGAGCAATGGCCCTATATTTAATGAAGAAGATCTGACTTTGACTCTTAAACATGTAGCAAATTTTAAAAAAATTGTTGAAATTCTTAGAGTCAAACAAGAAGATGTCTTCATCAGATTGTTCTATGATTCATTTCAAGGGAAATGTAGACAATGGATTGAAAATTTGTCTTTCAGATCTATTTAGTCATTTGCAAAGTTGTGGCATATCTTTTTGGAAACATGGATGGAGAAGGAAGAATTTGAAATAGAGGCGGCCTCTATTCAAGGATTTAGAGAATGGGAAGATATGTGCACAGATGATGAGGTAGATGACAAATTTTCTTCATCTCTTTCTTCTTATTTGAAGTCCTGTAGATGTAGCCATGAAATTAAGCTCAATTTTTTGCAAGAGTTTGCCATCAAAATCAAAAAATATCTAGCTGAATTGGAGATCCAAATACAGTCCCAGGATCTGGACTGTCAAGTGCCATTCTCTAGGAACTTTTTCTAGTAGAAGGAAAGAAAGGTAAGGCTGCCCTTGGGTGTTTGCATTAACAATTTGCAGTTGGAGGCATGTATTGAGGAGTTCGGGCAGTAGATAGAGTCTAGTTTTTATGATCCCGTTGCAACATATATGGAATATTTTTTCAGTTTAAATGATAGACCAGATTGCCTTTTACAAAACCAGAGACATTGTGCATGTATGGCTGTCAGATTTCCCAATTGTGTTCTGGTTCAAGCACTGCCAAGCATCATTATTGTTACAGTTGCTTTATTGGCTAATTTGGCATTACATCATCACTTGATCAAGTGATGAATGGATCATTTAGAGTAGGTTTTGTTGAATAAGCTCAATTCCGAGCATCTTTTTCATTCAGTCTTGAGTCGGTCTTCAGTCAGTTTATTGAGTCAAGTATTCAATATTCAGTTTGGTTTTTAGCTATTGAATCCATGACCAATGGATAGGAACTTGGTCTATGGTATTCTTGGCACCTCCAAGGAGCTACCATCCCCAGCTGGAGAAAATTTTAGTGTCAGTATTTGCATACTTCCACCAGGGATCAAAACACATTTTGGATGTGCATCTTAGGTGTCCCACTTTGAAGAAATTTTCAATCATTCTATTAAGTCATGATATAAAATTGTTCCACTGGTGGTTGTCCTTGTCAATAAACTTCATTCTCCCTTTGAAGATCATATTGGCTGACTCATTCTATGTCCCCTTAAGCATAACAACACCTATGGAAATGCTATTTTCACCGGGAAGTCTTTTAAATCAAATCTCATTCATGAAAGTCAGGTCTAAAGAAGTCCCATTAGGTCATTAGGTTTTATATTTCTCAGGGTCACTCCTTCATTTTAGATGAGGCAAACACATATATGAGAGGGACCAAATAAGATCATCATGATGTAATTATCGTATTTTTAGTGTTGTAATTTTTGAGTTTAATCACTTTTATATCAAAATGTCATTTTGATATAAAAGTAAAATACGTAATTTATTTATGTTTTTTCAAATGTAATTTCATGTTCTCATATGTAATACATTCATCCCAAGCTGTCAATGCAATCATGTCTGGCCTAAGTGGAGCAAAGAAATCCAAACTCCATGACTTGATTAAACTGCAAAATGCCAAAGAAGTCAGAAAGATAAAGAGTATCAGTGCCAAAGTCCAAAGGAAAAAGTGAACATAGGAAAAGTGGGTAATTCAAATTTAAAATTCAAAACCACTAAATCTATAAAGCAATTCAAACAACTCAAAGCAAGTCATTGTTTCCATTCAGCCATCATGAGTTCCCAGTAAAGGAGAAATTTTAAGTTTTTTGAGCATTTTGAGTCAAATTTCAGGGTCGTTGTGTGTTTACCCTTGGGCGCTGCACATTTCCCCCGTCGCGGTGCATTTGCACTCAATTTCTGCACATTTTCCCAACAACTGTTGACCAATTTACACAGGCGCTGCGTGTTTGACAAGGAAAATTCATTTTCACAGTCTTTAGCAAATTTTAAAGTTTCACTCCAGTTTGACATTTTACTTGGGAAAATGAAGAAGTTACTGATGTAAATTTTCATAGTAAATGTAAATGTCATTTTTTTACCTTTATCTAAGGTAGATACATTAGGTGAGTCCTCTATAGGTAAAATGAATCAGTTTCCTCTCTTTTAGAGGCAAATTGTTGGGTCTTCCTAGTCTTCAGTTTCTTGTTTGGCATTAGGTGAAACTGATTCCTATCTCATGGATTCGAATTATTGAGGCTAGGGAGAGTGGTTTTGAGGTATATATGATGTATTTTCTTATTCATTGTAATGGTGGGACTCATTTGGAGGTTTTGTTTCTCAAGAGACACTTTCGTATCAGTTTTTGCCTGGACATTAATCAAATTTGCATCTATTTTTATGGGATCCATGTGGTATTGTGTTTAGTTTCAGTTTCTTCTTTGTGCTTAGATGTTAGAATGTTTTGTTACTTAATCCATCATTTCATTGCTATTAAGTGATTTTTTTCAAGTTAGATGAACATAATCCATAATTTCTATGCTCTGTTTTGGGTAAATATTCACAATCTATAATTTCTTTTGTTTAGAAAGAAAACATGAATTCACCGTGCTCTTCCTAGCTCCTCACCTATCTTGATCATCCCATAATATAAACCCTAAAGTGCTAAAAATTTTACTTACCTTGCCCCATAGAACACCCTAAAAATCTTGACCTAATTTTGTTGCCCTAACTGCTTGACTCCTCCTGATCCAGCAAAACCCTACACAATCAAAACAAAAAATCGTGAGCTACTATACCTAGCCTAATATCTTATTTCTTTAGTCATCTTGGTTGTGATCGTTATAGAGATAGCCCTCTCCTGGCCTAGTATGGCTAGCTACTTGGCTAAGCATGGTTTTAGGTTACCTCGGAATTGCCTTCTTCAGCCCGAGGTTCAATCCGAGTGATAACAGGAAGAACTAGTTATCTCTGAAAAATGAAATTCTTGATATTTCAAATAAGTAAAAATAATTAATGAAATGAAAATTATCTTCAAAATATTTGGATAAATAAAATTACTCTGAATTATAAAAAAATTATCTTATTGTGGCTCTTTAAAAACCTTTCATAGATAAAAATCTTTATTTCTCTATATCAAGCATTAAATAGCTTAAAAGATAAAGTAGGTGGCTTTTTGTAACTTAGCCTTTTTATATTCTGATTTTGTCACAAGTAGAGCCACTACTGATAGCAGGTGTTCATAGCCTCGACATGGTTACTTTTTAACCATCAATGATCTAGTATCCCATCCATGTATCATTACAATCTTTGGAGATCAATTCACAAATATGTAATTTTTTATTTTTTTTCTTTATTTTCTTATCCTTAAAAATTCATTGTCCTGGTTTGGTGACCAGATAGTGACAATGCCATTCACTGGTTGTAATTGGATTGAAAAAGATGGCTCATGATGATACCCCTTGTCTTATGGTTATTTAATAATCATAAGTCATTACCCTGGTTTTATATGCAGTAGTGGTAATGCCAATATATTATTTTCCTATGATCATTGTAAACAGGCTCATGCTGAGACCTCTTATCTTTTTAAGTTTTATATTTTTCAATTACACTCTAAAAACAACATAATTAATGGATGGGGAGAATCATTGACTCCTTAAGGGTTTTAGATGACAATTTAGAGTTAAATATTCTTAGTATAAAATAGTCTTTACTTCGTAAAAATGAACCTTTCCTGACTGATAATAGGGAAAAAATGCTTTATGAAGTTTGAGGTTTTACAATTTCATTGGAAAAATATTTCAAAGTTGTATGGTAATTATCCATTTTTTCTATTTTGCAATAATTTCTTTAAGAATTATTATTCTTCAAAATGAAAAGTCATAAAATGATTAAGATATTTCGAAAAAAATCCAAAACTATGTAATCAAACATTATTCTTTCATTAACCTAAAAAGGTAAATATAAGTATGATACATTAGAAGAAATGTTCTTCTAAGAAATTATTTTTTTCAAAATCAGCCCATTGACAGGAAGAGAATATTTCTTCCCTTGAAGATATTACAATATGAAGGTTTATGGGCCAATTTGTTATGCAATTTGAAATGGTCCAAGCCACATTATTTGGAATTTGGTTGGGTAAGCTACCTAATTAATAAGAGAAGGAACGTATCGGCATTTTCCTACCTGATCAATCAATGTGCTAGCTGGGTTTTACCATGCCATATGCCTATTGCAAGGGTGGGACCTATATGAAGAAAGGTAGGATACCGTCTGATAGCTTATTGTCGATGGGCTACATGTGTTTTTGCATGTCTCTTAATGAAACTTCCTTATTGGATTGGAGCAATCAGGGAGGGCCAAAACCTGAAAGTATTTACTTGAAGGGGTTGAGCCCTTACTTGCCTCGCTGATATGGCTTTATCGAGTGGAGTGAGGACTAATTTTTTGATGCAAAATGCCAAGAAAAAAAAAGAAGTAGAAGGCCAAGGAAGTAAGTAAAAATTAAATTAGTGGGAAATAAAGGAGTAGGTAGTGAGTTTTTCTTCCAAATATGAACACTGCTTAAGATCCTTTATGGGGACGACTTCTGTCATTTTTAGAATAAAATGATATGGTTAATTCCCTTACTATACAATATTTATTTCAGTGATGCGAAGACTAAAGGTAAATTAATTGAATCCCTTTCCTTTGTTGAACCTTCCTTCCTTAATATTTGTTCTTTCCTTCCTTAAAATAACCTCCCCGACCCCATTCGCTTTAGATCATGAAAAGTGATTGGTGTTGATCAGCGGTTGTCATTGATGTCAACCCAAGCAACACCAGGGGCTAACCTAATATTGCATGGGAATTTTTACCCAAAAAATTAATATTTTCTGGGTCAATAATGCTTTTGATGGTTTCTACTTGTCGAGATGTTTCTGTTGATATATGGCACGCCATGTAATTCTTCACGGTTTGAGAGATATTCATGTTTGAAGTTTGTAACCCTAGTTAGTGGGCTAAAACCCCATGGGGTTGTGGCATGGGTCATTGAAAATTCATAATTAATATTTTTTAAGCTCCTAAAATCCCTCTCACGTTAACTTGTTGAAGCCCCTCTAAACCTAAGCATTTATATAAATTGTGATCCTCATATCCTCCTCATGCAAGGGATTTCGCCATCTTAAACATGTCATCATGTCATTTTCACTCTAACTTATTTTCTACGAAATTTCAAAAGATGAAATTTTTATAAGGTGAAGCTAAAATCCTGAGGAAGATTTTGTGAAAATTTCAAATCAAGGTGCGCAATATTTTCAGAGATATGATCTATGGAATTCAATGTTTTTGTAGGCTCCTGAAATTCATCTCAAAGAGGTGACCTTGGTAAAATATTCATAAATCTCTCTCTGATTATCAGATTGGAATTACGTAAAAAGTGGTAGATATTGCACAGACTTTGGTTTTCTCTCTATCAATTTTAGAGCCAAATGAAGAAACAATGACACGTGGCACGTTGTACAAGTTTGATCTTCTGAAATAACTCATAATTAGGGAATTTTGAGATAGTGGGTATAACTCTCCCTTGAAGAATCAAAATTGGGTCAGACCTGTGGCATTGGAAAGAAAACTCAGAGGAATACTACAGGACCAAAAATTAGATATTAGGGATCTGAAATAACATAAATACACCAGATTCAATATTGAGCTCCTAGAAGGCAATGAAAAAGCTAGATCATGTGCTGTCAAGGGCTGCAAAGGACTAGAATTTATAGGGAAGCAAAGAAAATCAAGGTGCAGCAGAGGGTAGCATGACAAGAGTAGCAACCAAGGTGTAGAACAACAACAAGAAGTTCATCACATGAAGTCTTCAAGTGGGCAGCACTGCATACAATCATTGTAAAGGTATCATTGTACTTAGTCATTGTAAATACATTATTGTACAAATTGTACTAGTGTCTATTTTCCAAGAGTTGAAGAGGCGGTGTCGGGTGGTCTAAGATCATCATTAGGTGGTTGTGTCAAAGTTGGGGTTATGGTCTAGTGTATCTTCTTCTTCTACATCATTCTATATCATTGTAAATTGAACCATTTTCCCTGGTATGGGAGTCCATTCTTCTTTTATTCTTCTATAGGGTGGTAGGGTGGTGCTAGGGAGAGTTGTAGCTCATTGGGTGTTGGGGCATCTGTTCAGTTGACTACTAAAGAATCTCGGGCGTTCGAGCATCCATCCAGTGGGAGCTAGAGAAGAATGCTTTTCTAGATTCTAGGAAGTTGGATTTGTATTTCCAATTGGAGTTGAATATTAAAGAATTATTAGAAAAACATTAGGTGGTTTTTGTCCCGGAGTGGGTTTCCACCTTAAAAACTGTGTGCATTTGTGTTCCTTTTTTTTACTGCTTTCATTGTACAAACAATGATAATAATTAAAGATTAACTAATTCTCTAATTGAAAGGAATAGTGATCCACCCCCCCCCTTAGTATTTCCAAAAATTGGTATCAGAGCTTGGTTCCTTCAATAGCAGTTTAACAGCTTGAAGGAGGTCATGGAGCATACCAAGAATGATGTACCTCTATTCAATGAAAATAATTATTCACTATGGAAAGGAAGAATGGAGGTATATCTCTTGGCGCAAGGTTACGAAGTATGGGACACTGTTCAAAATGGATTTACATCAACCACGGATGAACAAGGTAAGAAGAATTTGGTAAATGATGCAAAAGCAAAGAATATTATTATCATTGGACTTATTGAATCTGCTTATCATAAGGTGTTGGGTTGTAAAACCGCCAAAAATGTATGGGAAAAGCTTGAGAATATATATGCAGGTGACTCAAATGTAAAAGAAGCAAAGCTTCAAATCTATAGAGAAAAAATTGAGCAACTCATAATGAAAGAAGATTGCAACATTGTTGCACACTTCCAATACGTTGATGAAATAACCAATACTCTGGAAGGATTGGGAGAGCCAGTTGATGAGAATACTATTATACAGAATATTCTTAGAATGTTACCAGGGACATTCAACCCAAAGGTATCGGTCTGAGACTACAGTTCAAATCTGGAAATACTCAGCAAAGAGGAATTACATGGAGTTCTCATAGCATATGAAAAGAGACTTGATGAAGAAGATGGTACTTCAAATCTTGAAACTACGTTTGTTGCATCTAAGAAAGCCAATAAGGACAAACAACCTTCAATTGAAATGACATGCACCTGCAAGTGTGAAGAAAAGGGAGATGATGGAGAAGGTCTTTTATATGAAGAATATGCTTACTTTACAAGAAAACTAAAAACTAGTAAGGGAAAATTCAAAGGTAAACTTCCATTGATATGTTTCGGTTGTGGTGAGGTTGGGCATTTCACAGAAAAATGTTCGAACAAAAGTGATGGCAACTCAAAAGGAAAGAAAGGCTTTAAGAAATTCAACAAGAAAGGCAAAAGGAAAGGATCCAAAATGAACTTTCTCTCTAAAGAAGATAGATCATCATCCGATGAAGAAAGTAACAGCAAAGAAGAAGCGAATGAGAAAGTATTATTTATGGCCAAGCACAATAAACAAGAAGCATCTAACAATGAAGAAGAAGGGTTGACCATAGAACAATTTTCTGAGGAGGCAAAAAAGATTCTAAAAGAGCTTAATGATGAGAAGATCTGTTCCAATACTCTTGAAGAACAAGTTCAAGGTCTCAAAATTGAAGTTGAAGAACACAAATGTATTGAAGAGTCACTTCAAAAGAAGTTGGAAGAAAGCAACCAAGAAAGGGAAGCATTAGAAGCCGAAGTAATCTCGCTACGTAAGGAAGTGAAGAAGGGAAAAACTGTCCAAAACTATGCCAACAGCTCAAGGGTATTGGAAGAACTCATCAACAATCAACGATATTACAACGAAAAAATTGGCCTTGGTTACAAAGAAGAAGAAGCAGGACCTTCTACAACAAAATACAATGAACCTATGAGATCTCACGTACATGTAGACTTCATTGGAAAAGATTCACATGCACATCCTTGGAAGACGATTCCTCGACGAACATTTCCATCCAGGTACCAACATATTTTTCATGGCTACTGTTATTCATGTGGAAAATTTGGTCATAAAGCTGTATAATATCGCATGTACCCTAGGAACCAATACAATTCTAGGAGATCCTTCAAATATGAACCTCCCAGGGCTCAACGAAACATCAATATATTTGAACATTTAAGAAATAATATGGAATGTTACAAATGTCAGAACTTTTGACACATAGCCAGAGACTGCAGACTTGAAAATCTTCTAGAAGAATCTTCGAAGCCAAAGAATAAACAAACATGGAAGAAGAAGAAGACTGATAATTGTGCTCTCGCTCTCAAGGCTCAAAACAACAAAGATGTGTGGTATGTTAACAACGGTTTCTCAACGCATATGACTAGAGATAGAAGGAAATTTGTATCTCTGAAAGAGAAGAAGGATGGAACCGTATCCTTTAGAAATGATAGATCTTCAAATGTTATAGGACCAGGTACTATCACTCTCGGAAGCAAAGATGTTATAGCCAAGAATTTTCTATTGGTTGAAAACATGAATCAAAATTTGCTCAGTGTTGGACAAATGTGTGATCAAGGACACACAATGCTATTCAACTCCACAAAATGTGAAATCATGAAAGTTAGGTATGGTAAAATTGTGGCTACAGCAAGTTGAGCTCCAAACGACATATATGTTTTGGATGAAGCAACTAAAGCATGTCTACTAGCTAAAGAAGTGGTTATGGCACAAATGAATGGGTCATATAAACTTTCACAATCTTGTTAGGATAAGAAAAAATGAAGCAATACGAGAAATTCCTAAAATATCAAAACCTTCCAACACACTATGTGAGGCCTATCAGCATGGAAAGCAGAAAAAATTCCAATTTAAAACAAAAGAACACTTTGCATCACATCCATTGGAATTGATACATACTGATCTATGTGGTCCTGTGAGAACAAAAGGCTTAGATGGAGAATTATATTTCATGTTAATGATAGATGACTATACCAGGATGACAGCCGTCGGTTTCCTAAAGAAAAAATTTGAAGCATTTGAGTGCTTTAAGATCTAAAATGAGTTAGCTGAAAATGAAACTGATTTGAAATAAAGTGTCTAATATTAGATAATGGTGGAGAATTCACTTCCAAATTATTTCAGCAATACTATGATGAAAATGGAATAAAAAGACAATTTTCAATAGCATGAACACCTCAGCAAAATGGAGTTGTTGAAAGAAAGAACATAACCATACAGGAAATGGGTAGAACAATGTTGAAGGAATCAAAATTGGATGAAAAATTCTGGGTTCAAGCAATTGATATGGTAGTCTTCATTATCAACTAAAGTCTTCTCAGAAATAATTGCAACAAGACTCCATATGAATTATGGAAAGGAAAACCAACTAATGTAAAATATTTTAGAATCTTTGGAAGCAAATGTTATATCAAAAGAGAAGATCAAAATTTGGGTAAGTTTGAATCACATGTTGATGAAGGTATCTTTGTTGGTTACTCACGCAAAAGAAAGGCCTATACATGTTATAATCTAAGGCAAAAACAGATAGTGGAGAGCATAAATGTTACATTTGATGAAGATGGTGTTCTAGCAAATAATGATGAGGATCTATAATATTTGAAACTTGAGACAGAGGCTGAAAAAGACACAGATAAAATTGTAGAACAAGAAGCAACTATCAACAATGAAGAAGTAAATAATGATCATCAAAATATACCAGAACAACAACAAGAAGCTCCTCCAAGGAGAACAAAAGAATGGATTCAAAAGAACCATCCATCAAATCAAATCATTGGTGACATAAATGAAGGTCGATAGCTTTGTTCATCACAACAAGCTCACGTTTCTTTTCTAGCAACCTTTGAGCCTAGTAGTTTTGAGGAAGCCAGCCAGAATGAACATTGGGTAGCAGCTATGAATGAAGAATTTGATCAAATCAAGAAGAATAACACCTGGGAATTAGTTCCATGACCAAAAGATAAAAATTTCATTGGGACTAAATGGGTGTTTAGGAACAAATTGAATGAAGATGTGCAGGTTACCAGAAACAAAGCAAGATTGGTTTGCAAAGGCTATGCACAAGTGGAAGGAATTGATTTCGACGAAACATTTGCACCAGTTGCCAGAATGGAATCCATCTGAATGTTTCTCACCTATGCATGTTCAAGAAAAATCAAAGTCTACCAAATGGATTTTAAGTCAGCATTTCTGAATGGAGAATTAGAAGAGGAAGTTTACGTCGAACAACCGGAAGGTTTTCTACTATCAAAAAAAGAAGACTATGTTTGCAATTTAAATAAAGCTCTATATGGTCTCAAGCAGGCTCCCAGAGCATGGTATGCTCATCTTGATAGATATCTGTTGGAAAAATACTGAGAGGGGGGGGGGGGTGAATCAGTATTTAGTGCAGACAGAGAATATTTTCATTTTTCCTTGTGTTTAAACCCATACGCTACTTTAATGAATTAAACTCGTGTATACACGCGGATATTAGGAAGGAAACTCGCGTATGCCCAGAAATCTAATTATGCATTTATCTTTTAACTCAGATAATTGCATCATTCATTCATCAGATATTTAGAAAACTGTAAACAAGAGCAGTAAGAACAGAATAAATCATCACACACAAAAGAACACCAGGATTTAAGGTGGAAACCCAATTCGGGAGAAAACCACCACTTCCGTCGTCTCAGTCTTCAAATTTTATTATATAAAGAAAACTTCTTACAACCATGTACTGGTGCAGACTCATACCAGCACACAGGCACCCACCTGCAGAAGGCTACAACCTTCTCTCATTTACCAGCCTTTCCTGGAAGGGAGCTACCACCCCCTGCTTCTCGTTTACAAGCCTTTCCTAGAAGGGAGCTACTACCCCCTGATATTAGCACCAGCTTCTACTCACAGAAAGCTTCTACATACATACTGAAGGCTTCAACCCTCAGAACCACTGCAGACCACGTTTCATTAATTCTCAAACTGGATCAAACAGCTCCAACACAACCCTTTACTTATCAATAAACAACCTTTTCCCAATGCATCAAACAGAACAGTGAAACCACTGTAACCAGAATACCAGAGATAACCCAGAATTTAGAATAAATATGCAGAAACACATTCAACCTTGAGCAATCATAAGATCAGATATCATACGCGCTTTTATTGAATCAGACCCGCGTATATACGCGCTTTTTATGAAGAGAACCTGCGTATACCTCTATGATTTTACCAAAATAACCCTAACTGTCCATATGCGACTTTGCTGAAACAGATCCGCGTATACACGCGCTTTTCACGAAATGAACCTGCGTATAGATCTATAAAAGATAAAATTTTCACACCAGATCAGATCTATGAACTTACCCAAATTTCTTCAAGTTCTTCAACAGATTTGCGCTAGGTCTTCATCACTTCTTTTCAGATCATCCAAGAGATTCACCATTTCAAGATCTAAAGATCTTGAACCTTCATCATGTTCATAGATGCATCATAGATTTAGATCTATCATTTAAGAGCAGAGTTCAACTATGCAGATATACTTCAGATTTAAGTATTCATTAAAGCCCAGACACATGCACACCCTTTGCACAATGAATTTCTTCCCCTTATATAGATTTAGCCTTTTTCAATACCATGAGTCAAAACCACATTACTTCCGATGGTTTTCCTGGACGAGATCAAATAGACAATCCAGCGCTCAATACAATGGGTCAATACCATGGTAATGCCCCTTGGTATTCTAATTTTGGAGCGCAAAAGACCATACGCGACTTGGCATGTACTTTTTCGCGTGCATACGCGACTTCCCTTAGACAAATCCGCGTATTCTTTGAGACACACCTTGTTCAGCAAATTTCTTTCTCTGGTACTTCTGAGCAGCTTGTAGAACATCAGATTTGCATCATTAACAAGTTCAGGAACAACTTCATCAATTAGGTTGCCATCATCTTCATCAAGTGGGTTGCCATCAAGGACAACACTCTGCAACATATTGCCAACAATCTCCCCCTTTGGACTTGATGGCAACCATGATGGTGTTTGATCACACAACAGATAGATACATCAAGAAAAATGATATTCTTCCCTTATATTCTTCCCTTATTCAAACAAACACCATGTCACTCTCCCCCTTTGACATCAAGGGCAAAGGGCGGATCAAAAGCCAAAAGAAAGAAGCGCACTGTAGATCTGATATGCACGGAAGTTACCATGCTCCCCCTGAGTTCAAGCTGAGTCTTCAAACATATTTTCAATGAAGTACATGACTCTATGACCTTCCTATCACCAAAGACTCATACTTACATCACACATCCAACCAAGTGGATTTACATATGTGACTCAAATACCCAACCAAGTGGGTTTACAACTTTGAACAAGTCCTTACATGACTGAATATTACAAAATTTACAACATAGGTCTCAACATGACCTTTTCATCAAATTGCAACTATGACTTTTCATGCCCAAAATCAGAAGGACCTCAAGAGAGATCATATTTCAGAACCAACATAATACCAGCAATGCATCATACTTAGCAAGACAAATGCTTCCCCTGAAACTTTGCATCCAATGCATCCTTTCCAAAATGACCAAGTTTCCCCCTTAGCTTGTGCATCCTGAACACTTTCAACAACAAAACATCAAAGCATCTTCATCCAATATCAGGGAATGAAACAAAAATATAAGAGCTGAGACATCACCAGAGAAACCAAACAGCACTACAGCTGTGCTGAAGAATGCTGATCCCAATTAAAAATTGTCAGCAACCAATCATACGCAGTTTTATGTGCATGAACTCGCGTATATACGCGACTGTATTTCAGGAAACCCGCGTATCCAAATTAATCTTTAGAATTTTAATCAGATCTGATCCTCTGCATGGCAGAGAGTAATCCCAGCTTCTGTCTGAGATATTTGAACGCTTCCCTGGGTAGAGGTTTGGTAAATATATCAGCAACTTGTTCTTTGGACGGAACATACTCCAACTTTACCTTTTGTTCAAGCACTTGTTCACGCAAGAAATGATACTTGATGGGAATGTGCTTGGTCTTGGAATGCATAACATGATTCTTTGATATACTGATGGCACTTGTATTATCACACATAATGGAAATAGGAGGTGAACATTTGATTTGGAAATCTTGTAAGGTTTGCATCATCCAAAGAAGTTGAGTGCAACATGATGCGGCAGCCACATACTCTGCTTCAGCTGTAGATAAGGAAATAGAGCTTTGTTTCTTGCTGAACCAAGATACTAACTGGGGCCCCATATAAAATTCACCACCACTCGTGCTTTTCCGATCATCAACATTTCCAGCCCAATCTGCATCAGTGTAAGAATGAAGAGTAAGATCAGCATTCTTTGGATACCATAGTCCAAAGTCTTGAGTTCCTTGCAGATATTTGAATATTCTTTTGACAGCCTGAAGGTGAGATTCTTTTGGATTAGCTTGGAATCGTCCAACAATCCCAACTGCATGCATAATGTCCGGTCTAGTCCCAGTGAGATAAAGTAGACTTCCTATCATAGATCTGTAATCTGGTTGGTTCACCATGGGAGAATCATCATGAGAACTAAGATTACATCCGGTTATCATTGGTGTACTTACAGGTTTGCACTCTTCCATGCCATACTTATACAAAATTTGCTTAAGGTATTTTTCTTGTGATAAGAATATACCATCTGCAGTTTGATGCACTTGCAAGCCAAGAAAGAATGTTAGTTCCCCAAGTAAAGACATTTCAAATTCTTGCTGCATAATAGAAGCAAATTTCTGACTCATAGATTCTTCATTACTTCCAAAAATGATATCATCAACATATACAACCACAATCAATAGTTTATCATTTTCAATTTTTGTGTATAAGTTGCTATCAGCAAACCCCTTTAAAAAACCTTGTTGATGAAGATATTTTTCAAGATGATAATACCATGCCCTTGGAGCTTGTTTGAGACCATATAGAGCCTTTTTAAGTCTACAAACAAGATTTTCATCATTTCCCAAAATGAATCCTTCTGGTTGTTCTATATAAACTTCTTCTTCTAGATCACCATTGAGAAATGCATATTTAACATCCATTTGATAAACTTTGATTTGTTGAAAACTTGAAAAAGCAAGAAACATTCTTATGGCTTCAAGTCTAGCTACAGGAGCAAAAGTTTCTTCAAATTCTATACCTTCTTGTTGAGTATACCCCTTGCAAACAAGTCTAGCTTTATTTCTTATGACATCCCCATTTTCATTTAACTTGTTTTTGAAAATCCATTTAGTTCCAATGACATTTTTGTTATGAGGTCTTGGTACTAATTCCCAAGTGTCATTCTTTTCAATTTGATCAAGCTCTTCATTCATGGCTTGAACCCAACATTCATCTTTTCTAGCTTGATTGACATTGTGTGGTTCAATAGTGGACAGAAATGCCAGATAGCTAGAGGATCCCACAAGAGTCCTTCTCGTTTGTACACCTGATGCCTTATCTCCAAAAATTTGAGATTCTGGATGATTCTTTTGAACATATCTGGAAGGAGCCTTTTTAGATAAATCATCTTCATGTTCTTCATTCGGTTCACTGTCTATATTATTTCTATTTGAAACAAAAGGACATATGTCATCATCATCTATAGCTGTTGTTTGTTTTTCTTCTTTAGGAGCTGCAGGAGACTCATAAATAACAACATAAATACATTCAACAATCTTTCGAAGCCTTTTATTGTAACATTTGTATGCTCTGCTTGTAGATGAGTAACCAAGAAGTATCCCTTCATCTGATCTACGTTCAAACTTGCCAAGCTTTTCATCATTATTTTTGATAAAGCATTTACTTCCAAAAACTCTAAAATGCTTCACAGAGGGAGAATTACCATACCAGAGTTCATATGGAGTTTTGTCACTATTTACCCGAACATGTGCCTTGTTGATATTGTTTGCTACTGTATGTGTTGCTTCTCCCCAGAACATGTCAGGAGTTCTAGAATCATCAAGCATAGCTCTAGCCATTTGTTGAATTGTTCTATTCATCCTTTCTGCTATGCCATTTTGTTGTGGAGTGCCAGCTACAGAGAACTGTCTTTTTATGCCGTGTTGTTCACAAAATTCAAAGAATTCATTTGATGTATATTATCCTCCTCGATCAGATCTAAGACACTTTATTTTTAGATCTAATTCATTTTCCACCAATGCTTTGAAGATCTGAAATTTTTCAAATGCTTCATCTTTGTGTTTAATCAACCCGATCCAACACATTCTAGAGAAATAATCAATAAATAAGATATAGTATTCTTCCCCACGTGGTGAATTTTTCCTCATAGGTCCACATATGTCAGTATGAATGAGTTCAAGAGGCTTACTTGATGATCCTTCTTTGGCATTAAATTGAACTCTGGTCTGCTTACCGAATTGGCAATATTTGCATATGATACTCTCTGGTAGAGTAATATTGGGAAGACCACGAACAGCTTGAAGTCTGCTTGATTTGTTGATTTGAGAGAAGCTCAGATGCCCCAGCCTTCTATGCCATAGCCAATTTTCTGAAGATTTGCTCAAGTAACATTGATCTTTGTAGTTCTTCAATACATACAGGTTGCTTGGAGTTCTTTTGCCTTTTATAATAGTTTTACCTGTATCAAGATCACGAACCACACATTCTTTTGAACTAAAGACAACTTCAGTTCCTTGATCACACATTTGACTTACACTTAACAGGTTATGCCTTAATCCATCCAGATACATGACATCATTAGCCTTCACCTTTTCTTTTAGAAACACGGACCCTTTTCCTTTAATTACAGCAGGAGTATCATTTCCAAATGTAACTTTCTTTTCCTTTTCTAGAGCATTATATGCAAGAAGTTTTCTTTTATCACATGTCATGTGTCTTGAGCATCCACTATCAATGTACCATTGATTTTCTTCACCTTCTGCAAATAACGCTATCCCACAATTTTCAACCTGTAATTCCTTCTTTTTCCATGCTTTGGAACTTGAAGGAAAATGTTGTTTTGGCTGGACTTTGCTCCTGCATTCAGCTTCTTCATGGCCAAAGTTATTGCAATAAGCACATTCAACTTCATTTTGAAGAGGAGAAAAGTTGTTATAGGTATTCTTCTTTGGTTCAATATCCATCCTTTTCTTTCTTGCTTCTCTTGTCATGATGGTTTTATATGCAACACATTGAACAGCTTTATGACCAAAATTGTGACAAGAGAAACATTGTCCATTGAAGTAGAAATTGCTGCGATCATGAAATCTTCTATTTGAATTTACCTGTTGGTTGTTGCTCCTTTGAGAGATATCCCTGTTAGTCTTCCTTGAGTTGTGATGATCATGCTTTACCTGTAAAGATTCTTTATTCCCTTGCTGAGTGGCTGAATGTAGTAAACCAGTTGTAGCTGCTTTTAGATAATTTGGTGCTGAAGCATGAGAGGATTCTCCGGTATATCCAAGACCTGTCTTTATAAGAGGAGAACGTTGAACCTTGATAATTTCATCTAAGGTTTCTGATCCTTTAGCAAATCTAAGATTTAGAGTCTTTACTTTCTCAAGTTCTTTTCTTAGACTTACTACTTCACATTCTGAATTCTCATTATGTTTCTTTGCTTCTTCATTCTGTCATTTCAGAGTCTCTATGATTATTTTACTTTCTTCCAAGCATATTTTGAGTTGATTGTTTTGATCAAGAATATCATTTTCATCTAGAGCATCCATAAAAACATTCTTGTCTTCTCTAGAATAATTTTCAAATGCCATGAGAAGTCTAAGATCTTGTTCACATTCTTCCTCACTATCAGATAACCCATCACTGTCTTCATTAGTATAATAACTTTTCCTAGTGCTAGATCGGTTCTTATTCCTTCTTGCTACTTCTTTCCCTTTAGCAGATGTTTCTTTATAAGGACACTTTGCAGCATAATGACCAACTCTTCCACAATCAAAACATTTGAAAGGAAGCTTACCTTTGAATCTTCCGATTCCTAGTTGGAGTCTTCTCACAAATTTTGCCTCATCTTCTTCTGATATATATCCTGATCCTTCCTTTTGAACTTCTTTCCCTTTTGTAGAAGCATTAAAAACAGCCTCTTTGACTTCAGATGGTCCTCCTCTCCTCATTTCATATGCAATCAGTATGCCATGAAGTTGCACCACAGTAAGAGTTTGAAGATCCTGTTTTTCTTCAAGAGCAGAGACTTTTGATTCAAATTTTGTTGTTAGCGATCTTAAGATTTTCTCAACCAAGGTAGATTATGCTATTGTTTCTCCCAGGTTTCTCATACGATTTACAATATCATCAAGACGTAAAAAGAAACTAGCAATACTCTCATCATTATGCATTCTCAAATTTTCATATTCAATTCTGAGAGTTTGGAGTTTTGCACTTTTTACCTTTGCATCACCTTCATAAATTAGGACGATTTTGTCCCATATTGCCTTTGCTGTATTCAGCTGCATAACCTTGACAAATTTTGATTCAGTTAGACTTCTCAATAGTGCATTGACCGCCTTTGCATTTGTTTCATAATTCTTCTTTTCCGTTGGATCTGTTGGTACTGCAGCTGGATATTGATATCCTTGTTCAACAATGGCCCATATATCTGCTCCCATAGACTGAAGATAGGATCTCATCCTTATTTTCTAGAAGATTAAATTGCTTCCGTTAAAGAGTGGAGGCTTGATAGATGTTGTTCCATCTTGATTGCTCATTTTGCTTGTTCTTCCTTCTAGCGGCTAAGCTTTTTCAGAAGGACCTACTCTGATACCAATTGTTGGAAAAATACTGAGAGGGGGGGGGGTGAATCAGTATTTAGTGTAGACAGAGAATCTTTTCATTTTTCCTTGCGTTTAAACCCATACACTACTTTAATGAATTAAACTCGTGTATACACGCGGATATCAGGAAGGAAACTCGCGTATGCCCAGAAATCTAATTATGCATTTATCTTTTAACTCAGATCATTGCATCATTCATTCATCAGATATTTAGAAAATTGTAAACAAGAGCAGTAAGAACAAAATAAATCGTCACACACATAAGAACGCCAGGATTTAAGGCCCAATTCGAGAGAAAACCACTGCTGCCGTCGTCTCAGTCTTCAAATTTTATTATATAGAGAAAACTTCTTACAACCATGTACTGGTGCAGACTCATACCAGCACGCAGGCACCCACCTACAGAAGGCTACAACCTTCTCTCGTTTACCATCCTTTCCTGGAAGGGAGCTACCACCCCCTGCTTCTCGTTTACCAGCCTTTCTTGGAAGGGAGCTACCACCCCCTGATATTAGCACCAGCTTCTACTCACAGAAAGCTTCTACATACATACTGAAGGCTCAACCCTCAGAACCACTGCAGACCACGTTTCATTAATTTTCAAACTGGATCAAACAGCTCCAACACAACCCTTTACTTATCAATAAACAACCTTTGCCCAATGCATCAAACAGAACAGTGAAACCACTGTAACCAGAATACCAGAGATAACCCAGACTTTAGAATAAATATGCAGAAACACATTCAACCTTGAGCAATCATAAGATCAGATATCATACGTACTTTTATTGAATCAGACCCGCGTATATACGCCCTTTTTATGAAGAGAACCTGCGTATACCTCTGTGATTTTACCAAAATAACCCTAACTGTCCATACGCGACTTTGCTGAAACATATCCGTGTATACACGCGCTTTTCACGAAATGAACCTGCGTATAGATCTATAAAAGATAAAATTTTCACACCAGATCAGATCTATGAACTTACCCAAATTTCTTCAAGTTCTTCAACAGATTTGCGCCAGGTCTTCATCACTTATTTTCAGATCATCCAAGAGATTCACCATTTCAAGATCTAAAGATCTTGAACCTTCATCATGTTCATAGATGCATCATAGATTCAGATCTATCGTTTAAGAGCAGAGTTCAACTATGCAGATATACTTCAGAGTGAAGTATTCATTAAAGCCCAGACACATGCACACCCTTTGCACAATGAATTTCTTCCCCTTATATAGATTTAGCCTTTTTCAATACCATGAGTCAAAACCACTTTACTTCCGATGGTTTTCTTGGACGAGAGCAAATAGACAATCCAGCGCTCAATACAATGGGTCAATACCATGGTAACGCCCCTTGGTATTCTAATTTTGGAGCGCAAAAGACCATATGTGACTTGGCACGTACTTTTCCGCGTGCATACGCGACTTCCCTTAGACAAATCCGCGTATTCTTTGAGACACACCTTGTTCAGAAAATTTCTTTCTCTGGTACTTCTGAGTAGCTTGTAGAACATCAGATTTGCATCATTAACAAGTTTAGGAACAACTTCATCAATTAGGTTGCCATCATCTTCATCAAGTGGGTTGCCATCAAGGAAAACACTCTGCAACATATTGCCAACAATATCTATGTCAACAAGGGTTCAAGAAAGGTACTGTTGATAGAAATATTTATGTACAAATAGATAAAGATAATTTAACAGTCGTTGAGGTATATGTGGATGTTATAATATTTGGTAGCAATGATGATCAACTAGGTAAGAAATTTTATATAAAGATGCAAAGTGAGTTCAAGATGTCTTTACTTGGTGAACTGATATAATTCTTAGGGCCTTAAATATCTCAGCAAGAGAAATTAATATTTATATGTCAAGCCAAGTACATCAAGGAAATTCTCAAGAAATTCGAAATGGAAGATTGCAAACCCGTCCTTACTCCGATGGTAACAGGTTGAAAATTGAGCATAGAATACTCATCTAAGGATGTGGATAAGAGGTTTTATAGATATATGATTGGTAGTCTAATATATGTAATATCCTCTTGGCTAGACGTTATGCAAGCAGTTGGACAAGTAGCAAGATTCCAAGCAGCACCAAAAGAATCACATGTTATTTCCATAAAAAGAATTCTTCGATATCTAAAGGGCACAGAAGAATATGGCTTGTGGTATCCCAAGGGTAACAGTCTCATTATTCTAGCCTTTACAGATGCAGATTGGGATGGAAGCATTGATGATTATAAGAGTACTAGTGGAGCAGCATTCTATCTAGGTGGTTGTCTTGTATCATGGTTGAGCAAAAAGCAAACCTCAATCTCCTTATCTACAGTGGAAGCAGAATACATTGCATCAACATCATGTTGTACTCAAGTCCTTTGGATGAAACAAACTTTTCAAGATCTTCAAGTACAATTCAGTGAGCCTATTCCCATATTATGTGACAACACTAGTGCCATCAGCATCTCCAAGAATCCTATCATGCATTCAAAAACAAAACACATTCCGATCAAATATCATTTTTTTAGAGAACAAGTCGCTAAAAAGAATATCAAACTTGAGTATGTTTGTACAAAAGAACAAATTGCTGATATCTTCAATAAAACTTTACCTCGTGAAGCATTTTAATATCTTCATCAGAAGCTTGGGATTCTCCCAAGTTCTCATTAGATTACAGGTCTGCAGGACATTTATGTGTTAGGGGGAGTGGAAGTGTGTACAGGTCCGCAGGATGGTTGTGTTTTAGGGAGATTTACCCTTTTCCATTGATGTCAAAGGGGGAGATAATGTTGTATGAAGAGGCATCGTGATTGCATGGGGATTACTTGTGTTGTCATCAATGCCAAAGGGGGATATTGTTGATCAGCGGTTGTCATTGATTTCAACCCAAGCAGCACCAAGGGCTAACCCAATATTGCATGGGAATTTTCACCTACCAAATTAATATATTCTGGGCCAATAATTATTTTGATGGTTTCTACTTGTCGAGATGTTTTCGTTGATATATGGCATGACATGTAATTCTTCACGGTTTGAGAGATATTCATGTTTGAATTTTGTAACCCCAGTTAGTGGGATAAAACCCCATGGGGTTGTGTCATGGGTCATTGAAAAGTCATAATTAATATTTTTTAAGCTCCTAAAATCACTCTCACATTCACTTGTTGAAGCCCCTCTCAACCTAAGAATTTATATAAATTTTGATCCTCATATCCTCCTCATGTAAGGGATTTCGCCATCTGAAACAAGTCATTGTGGCAGTTTCTCTCTAAATTGTTTTCTACGAAGGTTCAGAAGCTGAAATTTTTATGAGGAAAATAAAAAATCCTAAGGAAGCTTTTGTGAAAATTTCAGATCAAGATGCGCAATATTTTCGGTGATATGATCTGTGGAAGTCAGTGTTTTTGTAGGCTCCTAAAATTCATCTCAAAGATGTGACCTTGGTAAAACTGTCATAACTCTCTCTATGATTATCGGATTGGAATTCCATAAAAAGTGGTAGATATTGCACAGACTATAGTTTTCTCTCTATCAATTTCAGAGCCAAATGAAGAAACTGTAACACGTGGCACGCCATACAATTTCACTCTGCTGAAACAATCCATAATTAGGGCATTGTGAGATATTGGGTATAACTCTCCCTTGAAGAATCCAAATTGGGTCAGACCTGTGGCATTGGAAAGAAGACTCAAGGGAATACTATAGGACCAAAAATAAGATATTGGGGATCTGAAATAACAAAGATACACCAGATTCCATATCAAGCTCCTAGAAGGTAGAGAAAAAGCTAGATCATGTGTTGTTAAGGGCTGCAAAGGACCAGAATTTCTAGGGAAGCAAAGCAAAGAAAGGTGCAGCAGAGGGTAGCATGACAAGAGTAGCAACCAAGGTGTAGAATAGCAGCAAGAAGTTCATCACATGAAGTCTTCAATTGGGCAGCACTGCATACAATCATTGTAAAGGTATCATTGTACTTAGTCATTGTAAATACATTATTGTACAAATTGTACTAGTGTCTATCTACCAAGAGTTGAAGAGGCAGTGTTGGGTGGTCAAGGATCTTTATAGGTAGTTGTGTAAAATTTGGGGTTATGGTCTAGTGTATCTTCTTCTTTTACATCATTCTATATCATTGTAAAGTGGACCATTTTCCCTGGTACGAGAGTCCATTCTTCTTTTATTCTTCTATAGGGTTGTAGGGTGGTGCTAGGGTGAGTTGTAGCTCATTGGGTGTTGGGCCATCCGTTCATTTGACTACTGAAGAATCTCAGGCATTGGAGCGTCCATCCAGTGGGAGCTGGAGAAGAATGCTTTTCTAGATTCTAGGAAGTTGGTGCTTTATTTTCAATTTCAGTTGAATATTAAAGAATTAGTAGAAAAGAATTAGGTGGTTTTTGTCTAGGAGTGGGTTTCCACCTTAAAAAATATGTGCATTTGTGTTCCTTTTTTTTACTACTATTATTGTACAAACACTGATAATAATTGAAGATTAACTAATGCTCTAATTGAAAGGAATACTGATTCACCCCCCCTCTCAATATTTCCAACAATTGGGTTGATTTCAAGGATGCGACAGCAGGCTCGACCGAAAGGGAGAGGCCATTTCCATTTTTTCTATGGCTAAAGAACCTATCATTAATGAAATGAATGGAATGTAGTAACCCGATTCTTCGTTATGTGCTTATCCACTCTCACTTCTACCTCGCATCCATACTACATTCACTATCGCTAGTACGTTGGCTTACTCTACGCATTATTGGGCTCTATGAGGCTTTTATCTATATGCAACTTAGATCAAGGCTTGAACTAAGTTCTTTATTTATTTCTCTTATGGAGACTACGATTGTTGACAGCTCTCACAAGTAGCTATCTCACTCCCTAATATATCCCACCTATAACCCAACCATGAACTGGTCCAGGAAAAATAATAGCTACAACTATTATTTACTTGTGGAGGACACTTATACTCCTATTCATTATGATAAACTATTAGATCCATTGATTCTCTATTATTCCCACCTTATTTTTAAACAAGTTCAATTGAATTATGGAGATATTCAAAATATAAAGGAGTTGCATCTTTTATAACACAGTTATAGATATTAGAGCAACACTTGAGTAGAGACAGACATTGTTTCAATTGAACCAATCCAATTATACTATTAAAGTAGCTCCTTTAGGTAATAATAAGGTGTCGAACAGGTTTAAATTCAACCAATTCCAATTACTTATCGAATATTTGTGGCTATTTGTTTTAAGTTGTTAAACCCCAATCTTTTTCACAAATGAAAAAGCACTTTCATTGTGTTATAACCAAAATGGGTTGATATTTACTTTTCCATATAGGTGTGCTCATCGTGCACATTCCAGAGGATATTCTTAGGAGGTATCATACCTAACACAAGGTCCATTGCCAGCATTAGATACAAAGGGGGGGGGATTTCAGGTCCAGTCAAGACAGAGGTGGACTTTATAGGTCGAGGCCACTCATTCTAGTTTGTGGGTGGGATAAATATACGATCAATTTACACATCAATGCAATTCTCAGTTTAAGATATCATACCTTCTTGAAAGTCATCGTAGACAGGTTGATGGTTGGCCCAGACTCTTTCTCATAATTAATGAGTTCATCTGCTTCTTGATCATCGATACACCTACCCGCACACACATTTTTGATGTTAGACAAGGATTCAGGGATATGCATTGGTTGCTAGTCAAGCTAGTCACTGGGACATACAGTTAGATGGTTCATGCCTAATACTTATGCTTGTTCTGCACAAACTCAGCTAGTGGAAACACAATCACGGACGAATACTATTGATGAGTTGCAAGCTATTAACCAGGTTTACCACACTAGACAAGGATATGTGTTTGGTGGTACACACTCATATTAGGGAGCATAAAGCTATGGAGAGGTAGTGGGCACTCCTACTCCTAGCCAAATGAGGTGGAGGACACAACTACTACTCGCATTAGGTAGTTGTTATGAGACTGGTCTCATATAATGGGCAGAAGAAGGAAAATAATAGCCTCGAGTTCTGCCCCACACCTTCCTTCCTTGGCAGCAACGTCCCCAAATTCCTTTGGTTTTTTCCCACTCTTTCATAGCCAACCTGTGTTTTTCCTTTTGTGCCTTCTGCCACCTTTCAAACCCTATACCACCTTCTAGCTAGTTTTTGGAATAAGATGTATGTATGCTTTATTTCCTAGGTAAACGACCTTTCGTAAGACAAATTACACATCAATTCCTATTGATTTTCTAGCTAGGATAACCAATATTACGTTTTTCCTCATGTGCCTTGTCCCATTTAAGAAAAATTTATCCAACTTGGAAATATTTTTGGGTAACAAAATTTGCATCAAAAGAAATTTTAATGATCTGTTGATGTCTAGAATTTTTTAATTTGAACGTTGCCCTTTCTTCTTATAATTTAAGGATTTGGGACATTCTTAGCTGTAAGGAGGAGGAAGGTACTTCATCAATAAAATGAACTAGGTCTAGTGAGGGAAGGGCTAAATTTGACACAATTACAATTTATTTCCCATAAACTAGATTGAACGGAGAAGTGCCTACAGAGGCATTTTGAGTTATTCGATTTGCCAATAGAGTAAATGTTAAAGCTTCATGACAACTCTTTTGACTCTGATCAATAGTAATTTTTATGATTCTTATGAGATTTTTATTGGTTGACTCTGTTAAACCATTCCCTTGGGGATAGTAATTAGCAAAATATTTGAGCTTAAAACCTCTCTTGAGAGAAAATACAGTCATACTATTACCTTAAAAGTAAGATGCATTGTCAAACATAAGTGTGTTAGGTAAGCCAAACCTGGTAGTGATGATTTGATTGATGAATTCAATAACAGCTTCAGAATTAGCTACTTTTAATGGAACAACTTACACCCACTTAGTAAAGTAGTATGTTATAGCGAGAATTTATTTATGTTGTTTGGAAGAGTTAGGAAAAGTCTCACCTATTATGTCTTGTCCCCATTTCTCAAAGGGGTTTTCAATGTTGATTGGATTTAGAGGTAAGGTTGGCTTTCTTTGTCTTCTAGCAGTAGTTTGACATGTTTTGCATTTTCTGACATATGCATGAGTGTCTTTGAACAGTGTTTCTCAATAATTTTTTGCATGAAGGATTTTGTGTGTAGTAGTATCTCCTCCTAAATGTCCACCTATAGGTCCATCGTGGAGTTCCTGAAAAACATTTTGTGCTTCAGACTTTTCAAGGCATCTTAATAATGCATGATTCATAGTTTTTTTCTAAACAATACATTATCAATGATCTAATATGATTAACTTTTAATATTAAAGCTATTTTCCTTTAATTATTGAGTTATGTAGGAGCATATCCATTCTTCAAATAAAAGATAAGATAATCATATTGTGATTTAGATTCTATCAGGATTACCTTAGAAATGTTTACAGTATTACCTAAATCCTCATCATTTGGTATGTTGGATTCTCCAGACAGCAATCTGCAGAGACATTGTCCTCTGAAAATTTTAGCTGGTTTTATGTCAATATCATAATCTTGCAAAGCTGTAACCCAATTTTCTCTTTTTTCTCCTAGCTCCTTTTGCATAAGAATTTTCCTTACTACTAGGAATGGAACTATTACCTTCGTATGTGTGTTTAGGAGAGAAGGCCTGAAATGCTTTAAAGATTTATAAACAACAAAATCTTGTTTCTCCACTTCCGAATAATTTAGTTCAACACCTTGAAGATTTTAAATAAAGAAAGATATGGGAGCTTCAATTTTTTGATCATTAACTTGTGTTAGCATATCAGGGTAGGATGTTTTAGAAGAAAAGTTGTACAAAATAAAATGATTAGAAAAATTTGGGGTAGTTAGAGAAGGAGAATTTACGATGGCTTTCTTGATTAAATCAAAATCTTCTCTTTCATTGTGTCCCCATTTAAATATTTATTTCTTCTTGATCATGGCTTACAATGGTAAAACAATTTCGGAAAAATAAGAAAAAATCTCATAACAAAATTTATTTGTCCTAAAAAGGACTGCATGGATTTATTGTTATGGGGTAGAGAAATTTTAGAAATTTCCTTTATTCTTTCTGGATCAATACAAATTCCTTCTTTTGATACAATAAATCGTAAAATTTTGCCTTCACTTAAAGTGAAATAAGACTTTTTTGGATTTAATGAAGTCCCATACTTTTGGTAGCATTCAAGGATTTTCTTGAGATCTTGATAGTGGTTGCTTCATTTCTTGGAGAAAATGGTTATATCATGAAAGTACACAACCACAGGTTCTTTTATTAGTATTCTATAATAAATATCCATTGCTATTTGAAAAGTTTCCCCTGCATTAATTAAAACAAAAGACATTTTCTGATAAGCATTAGTGCCCCTTTTGGTCCTAAATGTAGTCTTAAACCTATCCTAAGTATGAACCATAATATGGTTATAACCTAAAAATCCATGAAGGAAAGACATTAATTCAGATACAACAACTGATTGAAGGATTTTTTCCATAGGTGGTAATGGGACATTGTCTTTTAGGCAAGCTTTATTAAGATTCCTAAAATATATACAATATGAAGGTCACCATTTTTCTTCCTAACAGGGACTAAGTTTGAAACCCACTTTGAATGCTTAACACAAAATATGATCTTGGATTTAAGGAATTTATTCAGTTCGGATTTGATTTGAATTTCATGATTGGGATGAATTTTCCTTAACTTCTATTGTACAGGTTTCTCAGTGGATATCATTGGGATAGTATGTTTGATAGTGGAGGTATCATATGTCTTATCTTCATACTTCCATGCGAAAAAATATTATATCTCTTTAATAAATGGATGAAAGCTAATTTCCCATCATACAAGAGACCAAGTCCTAGATTGATATTCTAGGGTCTAATATCAGTGCAAAGGTTTACTAGTTCAAATCTCAAGGTTGAACTTAGTAGCTTAAAATTAGTAACCTTATTAAATCTGTCTTTCAGGTCAGAAAGATATTCAAGATTTACCATAGAAATAGGTATGGAATTTTCATTAGTTTTTTGTTTTAACTATCTTTGATGTTCATCCTCATCGATTAGTTGATCATCATGTGATCCTTCGGATGTCAGAAAGGTTAGAATATATTTATCATAATTTAATACTCTCTAGTTGGTGACATTATCAGGAATAGATGGGCGAAAAAATAATTCTATGGAAATTCTATCTGGACTATAATCCTCAGATGGAATAAGCATGGATGTTACATTAGCTATGAGATCTACACTTGAATTTTGGAGCCTTGGGATGGGTGACATATTTAATGCTAAGAAATTTGAGGTAATATCTTTCACTAATGACTGGAAATGTTTGAAATGACCATAAATGCAATGAATTGTATTTCTTACATGTTTAATAAAGTTTTCAGAATCTCCATATACTTGAAGGTATTTGGTATCAAGATCTATTGATTTATACATGCCTTGGACAAGTTCCTCATACTCTAAAGTATTATTCATGAATTCAAATTCTATCCTACATGCCAGCATTGTATTTTCTCCTTATAGATTAATTACTATGTAACCTGCTCTTGCACCATTGCTTGATTTTGATCCATCAAGGTACAATGTCCAAAATAAAGTTTTAGCAAAGTTTTTTCTACAATATTTATAAATTTTGAAGAATCGGACTGAGAAAAGTTTTCAATTTGATAATTAACAGAATTGATAAGAAATGGAGATCGATGTGCATTAAAATTTACCAAGAATGATCCAGCAGAGTAATTTCCAAGGATGTTATTGGTAAAGGCCATTGGTTCATTTTCATCCTAAAAATAAGTCACTGAGTATTTCATGTGTTTTTCATGATCAACTCGAATTTTATTTAGATTACCATTGTAGGAAAGCTGCCTATGAGACCAGTCTGTACCAAAATAATTATGAATATTTTCTAACCAATATCTCTCAGAATCAAATCGTAAAATTTAGGAATATCAACAACAAGAATGTGAATTGCTTGATGAAATTTTGAATTAGAAGCGAGTCTAATAAGGAGAGAATTCATTTCTCCTAAAACATTGACTTTTGTTCTACCTAATTGAATAATGTGTACAACATACTTTTGGGGTGTGATGTTTAACTTCAAACTAACATAATATGGAATAATATTTGAGGAAGCCCCAGAGTATATCAGGAAATTGTGGACATTTTCATTAAAAAATTCAAAAATCAGAAGGAAAGGAGTGTGAGAATTGGATATGTCTCCAATTAGGATAACATCAGTAGCATCAATTTTTTCAGATGAATCCGTGGGAGGTTTGCTACTCATTTTGAAGCATTAGAAGTAACAGGAGTTGGTAAAGGAGAGGCAGGAACTTCATTCAATTCTTGAAGTAGGATTTCCTATTGTTGCTTTAGTTTACTCACCTCATCCATAGAGATATTTTCTTTGACTTTATTCATATATTCCACTATATTATACTCAATGGTATCTGAAACCACTAAGTTATTTGATTTAGATGGAGAGTTAGAAGAAGTTGGGCTTGTTTGAGGAGATGTAGAAGGAATATTTTTATTAACAACTTTGTCTTTAGAAATAGGGGTTGAAGATTTATTTTTTTGAGAAGACTGAAGAAAATCAGTAGGGTTTTTACTTCTAGTGCTAACTGACAACGCATCATGTTCATTTTCATTATCAGATTTAGGGAGAATGAAATCTCATAATCCATGAAATTCAACCAGCTCTTCATCCTGTGATTCATCCATAGACAATATTGTTTCATCCACACCATCATCTTGATCTAATTCAACATTGGAGATTAAATTTGGAGGTTGAGGATTTGAAGTTTGAGTTGTCTTGAAAGATCTAAAAGGTTTGTTAGAAGAAGACTCAACTACTTGTTTTTTTATTTCTACATGTTTTTGAGAACTTTTTGTAATCCTTCAAGATCGTAAGGATCCTTAGTCGATTTCTTTTTGGTTTCCTCCTTAAATGTGACCTTTTTAGATTTTCTATCTTCCTCGTCAGTCTTATTTTATAAAAAGTGAATTCCATTTTCTATAGACATGTCTTTTTTCATATTTTCTACCAAAGTAACCTTATTGGCTCTATCTTCAAAAATTTCTATATTAGAAGGAAAAGAGGGTATATACCATTCAATATGTACATCTACATGAGGTTTAGATGTAGTTGGGATTTTAGTTAGCAATTTTTTAACTTTGGAATTGAAATCTTTGATATTTTCACCTGAATTTGATTTAAGATTTGAAAGATCATTTATGAGAGTAGAAATAGTACGATCATCACAAAATTTAGTCAAAATTTGTTCTTTGAATATTCCCAGCTAGTGATAGTTCCCGATGGTAATGAAAAGTACCATGATCCAACTGATCCTTGAAAAGTATATAGAAACAACCTTACTACACAATATTCTTCAAAGACATCATTTAAGTTCATATAACACATGAAATTATGGATATGTTCTTCAGCAGGGAGATCATCATCAAGATTATACTTAGTAAATCATCTCTCTTGATGCTTGGGTAAATTATGAAGAGGAACTGGTAATTGAATAGCTCTAGGATTATTCCATGGCCTATTTTCCATTGTGTGAATCAGAGGATTGGTTTGTCTTGAAAGGGGATTTGAAGAAGAAGAGGTAGTTCCAAATGTGGGTCTAATTTAATAAGAAACAACCATGAGAATAGTATTGCCTGAAGCAACACTAGTTTATTGAGATGAAGCGATACGAATAGATGAGGAAATTAGTTAAGAGGATGTAATTGAAGTAGGAATAAATGATGGAGTTTGAGGAGGAGAAGATGAAAGAATTTGAGTAGTAGATGTTTTATTTTAAGATGTTGGAGTCTTCTTGCGGTGGGAATCATGAGGAAACTCAAATGGATTTATTCCAAGTTTTTCACTCTGAGAATGAGTCAATACACCAGTACCCTAAAAAATTGAAGTAACACTTCCTTTAGAGGCTTCAAAAAGCTCGTGATTTTCTTTTGAAATAGAAATTTATTCTAATTTCTTTATAAAAGTCTATACTTTAGGTGATTCTGGAGTATAGTGAGGGTAGGGTTATTTGGGAATTAAACTAGGATACTTGGGAGGATATTGTACAACTTCTAATATAAAGGTAGGAGATTTTTGGCATGGGCTTGAATCTTTAGGATATTTGGAGGGGTATTGACTTTTTTGATGGAATTTGGTTTTAGGATTAATCTTTGGTGCCATTCATAGTCTAGTCACCCTCATTCTAGCACCAAAAATGTTGATGCCTTGAAATTTGCTACAACAACATCAGGGAAAACCATCCCGTCAGGGACTTGAAAACTATCCCTTATCTGTTTGAGATAGTGGCTCTCACTGTATTTATGGGAAAATTTCCCAATGAAATATAATTAAGTCGATTGGGTGGTATTATAAATGACTGTGACTTGGTGAATGAGAGTGACAACAAGTTTTAATATATATATATATATATATATATATATATATATATATATATATATATATATATATAGATATATATATCACGTGGTGAATTATCTTTCTTTTATATGTGGTTTAGAAAGGTAATATTTAAGTGAATGCAAATGAAGATTTATCAAACACTTAGAGAAATTTAAAACAATTTAAGATAATTGATTTGATTAAATAGCTAATCAAATAATTTGATTAAGTACATATCGCATCTATTATTGCATGTATTGTATATGTATAAAAAATTGCAATCAAACATGTTTAGAGGTGAATTAATACTAGATTATGTTAAAAATATAAATATAACAAAACATCTTTAAAAAATTCGACTATTTCTCATTTGAAACAGAACATCAACATAAAGATAAAAGTACCATATATATGCTAACTCTACTCATTTGAAGAAAAGTCTCTGGTCCAGCCTTTTCTATTAAAAGAAAATTTAAGAGTACAAATGTGCAACTTCTTCTTTTCAAAATTTTAGGACCCTTTCTTTTAAATACATGAAAGGGTTTATCTAGTAAAATAAAAAGAAAAAAAATAGAAAATACATAAAGAGTTGAGGAGGTTCACACAACTCTCCTTAAATTAAGTGAAATAAAAACAGAAATAGATTTTGGTGGGATGACATGCTTCAAGGTTGCATTGTTGTCTCTTTTTCCATTAGTTCCTTGAACTGAAGGATGTCAATTACAGGCTGAACCTCAGGAGGTTGGCCTGGCCTGATGCGAAGATGTCTTGTTTAGACCACATCTGATAGTGGAGGCATCATGTAAGAGGAAGTTTCATTTAGACAGCACAACATTAGCCATTGACTATGTGGCTTGACTAAGTGCTTCCAATACTTTTCCCAATCAAGCTTCTCCAATTTTTTGATGTTTTCTTCCCTCATCTTAGACATTTCCTACCATTGTATTATCAAAAAGTTTACAATAGGTAGAGAACCAGGTGGGAATTTATCAATCGTATTGGCAACAATGAGGTTTTGGCTGACTGTTTCAACAATGTTGTTGGAAAATTCACTAATCTTGTAAATTTCCCTTTCAACTTGCTTTAATTGTATGTCCCAATCAGTGAACAAGCTTTCTTTCTTAGAATCTTCAATCCTGGGAAGATTTTCATTTCAACCTTTAGCAGTATCTTTCCATGTGACATATTTGGAGAATTTTCATCAATTTCATCAAATTATCCTCTGGTCAGCTACTTGGTTCATCAGTGAATCACTCTTTTCACAAAACTCAATTATGCTAGATAGTTTTTGACAGAAAACAACTTGTTGTTGATCCAACAAAGTGGTTAGTTCTAAAACTTTCTTTTTAAATTCATCCACTTTAGGATTATCTTTCAATCGTTGAACAATGAATTGTAGTTGGTGTATCTAAGCATCTTTAGCACCAACATCAGATTGGTTCTATAGCCTTAGTTGATTCATGCTCCATTGCAGTTGTGACACTTGTGCTTGTAATTGTTGATTAATGATTTTCTTTTCTGCCATCAATTCTTGTTCTAATTGAAGGATTTTTTCATCCTTCTCTTTGAATAATTGTTGAACTTCAGTGGATTTTTCATTGGTGGAAGATGCATAAGCACCTGCAAATTGAGTTATCCGTGTTATATCCTGGGATGGATCTTCTTGTGGGTCCTTCCAAACTAATTCCATAGTGACATCAACATGAACGAGAGCATGTGATTGTTCTTATCTTCTCCTCTTCCTTTGTCTTGTAAGGACAAACTTATGATTTGGGATGTAAAAGATATTTAAAGGAGGCATTTCCTCTATTTTCAATGCAATTTCAGATGTTGGGCAGGCCAGGATAAATTCGACTTCTTCTATACTAACATATTTTTCAGCTGAACCAATAGTAAACAAGTTTTGACTTTTTCCATGAGGTGTTTCAACTGTTTCTTGATGATCAATAATCACCACTTCTTGATCTCCCTTAATTTTTTGATCAAATTCTTTCCATAGTTCATATAAGTTACTGGAAAACAATGGATCCTTAGTTTGAGTTCCATTAGACTTATCTCCTTTTGTTCCACTAAGGACTTTAGTATCCTTAGGGGGATGCTCTTTTCCCTATTCTTTCTTATGTTGCTTCTGCTCTTCTATTTCCTATTCTTTCTGTGAGATAGGTTGGGATACCTCCAGAATATCTAGAGGAATTCATTATAAAATTATATTCCTGTATTGCTTGAAATTTGCTCGATGTTGAGGATTAAGGCATGATGCTGCCAATTTATCCACTGTTGAATAAGTATCAACCGACTCAAATAAATCATCAATATCATCATTTTCTTGATCAAATGGCATGATTTTCACTTAAGTTGTGAAATTGAATGCAATTTGGTCTGGGTCATATATCCTGTTAGGAATTTTAAATAGTTTCAAACATTAGATTTGAATAATTTCTAATACGACATGTTTGAAATTTTCTAATGCATAGACACCATATTAAATAGGAAAGGAAGGCCATGCAACTTTCTTTACTTCTTTCAAAACTTTGGTCAATCCATGACCCACTGTCTCGTAAGAAATTTCTCTTGTGAGAAGTTTGTCTGGAACATATAATGGGAGGACGTATGGTCAAGGCAGGCTTCCAAAAACTCTTACATAAGTAAATAATTCTTCCCCATACCATTTCCAAATGGATGTGAAGTTAGCTTGGGCTTCCTTAGACAGTCTTTGGGCATTTTCATCCAACAACACTTGAAACAGTGGGAGCATAACTACGTGGAATATCTTGTAGAAATTCGTTTCATATTTATATTCCCATAGAATATCATGATAAATATGAATGGGAATGCGGTCTTGAATAGTCCATTTCCAATCCATGGTTGGAAAATATGATGTAAAAAACACTACATCCATAATGTAGGCACTCATATAGAATGGGGGAACGATCTTAGATGAAAGAGAATTATTTTTCTTGTACTAAAAAATTTGGGTAGCAATATTGTTTGACAAAATAGTTCCCTAGTCCATGATGTAGGAGTCTATGATGACATCCATAAGGGGAACCCATTGAGTGGAGAATTTACTAGTATTGAGTTGGCCAAATAGTATAGACATAATAGTGGAAATACACCAATAGGGACCAACAAGTGTATCAGTAGAATACATTCCCTTATCATCATGCTTATGTTTGTTAGGGTTACTCCTCCATTGCCTTATAGGATCAGATTGCGGCATGTTTTCCTTTGTAAATTGCACTACGAAATATTTATCATACACCTTCTGGGGGTCTATAATGTGGTACATTTTATTCAAATATTATTATATGAACGACCCTATCATTGTGCCTCTTCTTGTTAGGAAGGTTCTATCTACAATGTTGAGGTTGTCAATAATCCACTTCACCATATCTGAATATCGTAGAATCTTGGGGTATGTAGCAATTATGTGTAGAAAAGAGTTGGTGACGTCGAAAATATTAGCTTCTAAGGTATCAGAGGCATATGCAGTAGCCTTTCTTTCAACCTTGTGAAGTTTTTCATCTTCAAATAGCCTATACATTGCTTCCCAAGAAGTAGAACCACTTTCTATTGCACATGTAGTATATGTGAATAGGGGAGGAATTTTTGTTACTTCGTTAGCAGGAGGTGCGTAATTAGGGGATCCATAGGTTTCTTGGACTTCTTTGCAGCCTTAGACATTTCTAAGGAATTCCATTTGTCTGAAGAACAAGTAAAAGAGAAATTTTTCACAATACGAGAGTAATGTAACAATAATTGAAATGATGGCGAATAAAACTTGGTACACGAAGTAATATAAAGCATTAATTCTTCTATAGTCAAATCACATTTGGAGGCTCGATTTGTTATAATGTAAACGCGTGACATTAATGGAAAGTGTGGGTTCACGTTCCTAAATAGACATTTTATACATTTTAATAATATATCTTTGCATTGCAGATTCATTTGTGTGCTAATGTTCTAAAAAATCAAGCACATTTTTTTTTATGATTGTTATTAATTATTTTTCGTGCTATAACATATTTTTGAGTTAATAGATCAAAGGTTTTAAAAGCTTTGAACATTAGCGAGGAAATGCGAGATGGAAATTTTGCAATGTGATATCACAATCACAATCTCAACAAAACTGGATGGCGAAAGGAAATTCTTGATGGAAAAAGTGTGAAGTGATGCGATGTATCACATCGAGGAAATGAAAGCGGGCGTATAAAATGATGGCGGGATGGAAATGTGATTTATGACATGGAAAATACGAGTCCCACAGTTTTTCTTTAATGAAACATTATTTAGTTGGAAGCATGTTTCCTTTGTTAGAGCCTCATATTGATATCGCATCACAATATTGATATGGAGTGGCCTAACATGTCATGTGTTGTATTTGCGATTTGTGATTGCGATCTACAATTGCGTTTCTTTTGAAGTTTACACATAAGTGTTTTTAAGTCAATAAAAATGATTCTTTTTATATTTTCAAACTACTATTTCTATTTTAATCAATCACTTAAGGGTCTTATTTATCCTAGTCTAAAATTTTTAAAAGGGTCCCCATTATTTTTCTAAGGAAACTATTCTAAAATAACGGGGCTTGTTGAATATCACAAAAATTTCTTAAAACAAATTAGAATCACTATATAGTTTCATGTCATTCAAAACCTTAGTTGAAAATGAAAGTGATATTAGAATAAAATGTTCAATATATGACATACAAGGTGAATTTACCTCAAATAAATTTAATTAATTTTGTGAGAATATGCAATCAAGAGACAAATTTGAGTCACAAGAACTCCACATCAGAATGGATTCATACAAAGAAAGAACATATCAAGACAGGAAGTAGCAAGAAAAATTATGCTAGATGAAGCCAGATTAACATATGAGTTTTGAAAATAAGTATTTGTTCCAATAGTTCACATCATGAACAGAGGACAATTCCATGTTAACAATGATAAGACACCATATGACCTATGGAAAGGCAAGTCGAATTCCATTGGGAATTTTAAAATTTTTGGAAGAAAATGTTACATAAAGATAAATGATGATAAAATGGGAAAATTTGACTCTAAAGTAGACAAAGGAATCTTCCTTGGATAGTCAATAAGAAGAAAATATTACAAATTCTACAATAAAATAATATGAAAAATTGTGGAAATTATTGATGTAAGAATATATGAAGCTTGGAGAGAGAAATAAACATAACAAAAAAACGAGAATTCAAAATATACTATTAGGAACCTATAATTATAGGGAAACCAGGATTTCTGAATTATATATTGGTTTGGATTGTAGGGTGAAAACCATGTTTTATCCTACAAAGCAAGGTTCACATTCAAAAGCATTCCGGATCAAGTTCGTCGTGGAATGCATTTAAAAGGAGAAAATGATAAAATTTCCAACCGCACTGCTCCATAATGCCACCAAATAAGTATTTCTCATATGATTTTATTATTTTTGCGTTGCGTGGATCAAAATTTTCTTCATATCTCGAAGATCAGGTTAAAAAATGTCATGGTTTATGTTTATAAATTCAGATTTAAAAAGGATAAATGTGTAGTGAAATTAAGTGAAGCTAATTTGATTTAATGATATTGAATTTTTTAATTCTATATTATCAAACAAATTTAATATTTTAATTAAATGATGGGCATATTTCCACTCGCAAATGATGATCAAGGATTGGAACGGACAGTTCAACACAATTTCGGACCCCCCATGAGCTTCGAAGCCAAAGGGATGGGGGGGAGGGGGGGTGTAAATGGGTGGTTTTAAATAGCCACATGGCAGTGGGAGGTTAATTTTCACCCCCCCATATTACCACTTACCACTTCAGGGGGGTCCGAAATACCACTTCTGCTCCTTCAAAACCACTTTCCCCAAATAAAAAACCCTTGTTAGCTAGTTTGAAAAGTCTATTTGCTATACAGATTTTGGGAAAATGGGAGTGAATTTTGAAGAACTGAGAAAGCTTTTGGTTCAGAATGGACCGAAGAACAAAACCCTCTCCCATATTTTGGACAAGTATATTTAGTTCCAATAATCGAAGCCATCTTTCAGCCTTATTTTTCAGATTTCCGTTCCTTTTCTGTGTTGGTCGTGATTTTGCGTTGACTGTTATGGAGAGTTAGAGATAAATTTTGAGAATTCAAGAGAGATTTCTAACCAGTACATGGAAAATAACAATAAAATCTCTCATATTTTTCATAGGTGTCACCATTGGAGAGAAAAAATTGTTTGAGTGTGCCCCTATTCTCACCAAATTCGGCCCAGTTTTCAGCTTTGTAGCATTTTGTCTATTTTTAGAGAGGAGAGATTAGATCAAGTTGAAAATTTCAAGGTACCAAGAAATACGAAGAGCTATCTCTAGATTCTAGCACTAAAAAGGACTGTCAGATAGCCCGAGCGTTAAGGCTTGATAGGAGTTACACCTGCAAATATATGCAAGCCTGATTTTAGAAGAATGAAAGAAATGACAGATGTCTAGCAATCTTCATAACTCCTGTAGTTTTATTTACGCATGTCCAATGATGTTATGTTGTTAGCAAGATAGTAACTATTAGCCATAGTGATAATTGTAATGAGTTATTGGGATTAGCTTATATACTTCATTGTTCGAATTATACTAGGGGGGAATTTGAATGAGGGGCTGAGTCCCATTCTATAATGTTGTGGCTTCTTGCAAAGTAATTCAAGAAAAGTTTCAACGATTCAAGTGGTGCACCAAATGGTGAATTTTATCCTGTTTTATGTGTTATTCATTGTTCTGTTGTCTTAGTATTTCTGCATTCTAATTTTTAGAACAGAAAATGATGAATAGGATTTGTTTTCATATCACCGTGTTCTAGCTAATTCTACAATAGTCTATGTTTTCCACTGATGCTAAACCAAGGAATTCTTAGTTGCTCCTCGATCTCTGCTGAGCATTACACTCCAGTATAGTTGAGGAATTCTTAATTTCCCCTCAATTTTTGTTGAGTTCCACTTTCCTGTATCTTCCCACTCCATTTCATTCTCAGAGATCCAAAGTAGTACTCCTAGCTTGCCCTATTTCACTCTTGCTTGATTACTTCCACAAATTGGTCACCCAAGCCTTTTGGCTCCATTTCCCAATTGCCCCTTTTCCTCTCTTTCCCCACCCAAAAAAATTCAAAACCTAACTCTGCTTATTTTAACTAGCCTAAAATTCCCAATAAACAAATCTAAATCCTATAGAGAGATCCCTCTCTCGGTAAAGGAGGGCTAGATCCTAAGCCCAAAGTGGTTTTGATGTTGCCTCCGGGATTTTGCCTTTAGCCTCAAAATTACAGAGTGATAACATAATGGTGACCATACTGAGGATGAGTTTATATTCCTCAGTAACACTTATCAAGTGCAGTTTTGGCTTTAGATGGTGAACATAAGTCAAACACTAGAATGTTATTCCATTCACTTGGCAACTCCATTGGTAGCAAAACCAAAAAATAAAGCTTCACTGGTGAATCCACAAGCTAAAAATGGGATTAGTTACAAGGATATATTCTCCCATGAATAGAGATTACATTCTGGGTTTCCCAAAAAAAATGCCTCCGGTAAATTGACAAAGAAACCTTCCTATTTTTCAAGATGAGAATGTTGATGATGTTTTGTTGCATCTCATTAAATTTCATATTCATTCATGGAAGTTGAAATTTGAATGGCATGAGGACTGTGACATGAATATGTTCATGGAAACATTAGATGGAAAAGTGAGGGAATGGTATGAAGGTTTAAACCCTGGTAGCCTATTCTCTTTAAAGGATTTCCACAAAGTGTTTTATGAGAATTATAGAGAACATTCCCCTTCTTTGTAATTAGTGGAAAACTATTTTGATCAATTTGAGGTTTTCATATAATACATTGAAATTATTGATGAAGACCTAGTAGATATGAATGATGAGGATCTCTTAGAAGCACTTTATGGTTTCAATTCTCAAGTTAACTATCATGATAATCAAGGGAGGATAGCTGAAAATGAGATGAATCAGGAAATGAAAGTAGGTTCACATGATCTACCCTTAGAGACAAATAATATTTTTCCTACACTTTTGTATGAAACTAAAGAAAATATTCAGTATCATGAGAAGTCTTCACAAGGGAAAGAAAACAATTGTTGTTTTTTCTAGAGAAAACAAAGGTTTCCTCCTCATTTAACTGAAGAAGAGATTAATCAGATTCTAAACATGTAGCCAACTCCTCAATATTTATGTCATCAAGAGATAAATTCTATTGGTCCTACTACTGATTTATATATTGAAGTATTTCCTCCTGAAGAAAAAAATGTAGAATATATTGATGTTGACGTTATTGCACATCCTCAAGAAAGCTCATTATTGGAAATCACTTTTGGTCATCAACATGATGGGCTTTTAGGAAGAATCCAGAAATCTCAGTCAATATATATTAGATTTTCCTGAGGGCAGCATAATGGTAAACCATGAATATGCCACATCAGATAATGAGGGAGAATGTAAAGATATTCTTTTTGAGAAGGATCTGGAACCAGATCAGTTGGAACAAAGTGCAGCCATGAATGAAGCTAGCCATTTGGATTCTTAGTACCAAGTGTTTGTCCAATATCCATTTGCTGACCTCTTAGAATCATTCAGAGGAGTGTATTATGCCATGGATGGTTTGTTGCAACATTCAAGGAAAAGGTTGAACACTTATGTTCAATAGTAGATAAGGTAGGGGTGGTCATTTTATTCTCTCAGCCCACTCAAAGAAGTGAACAAGAATCAGTTAATCACTCATTTACTTGATTTGTTACATTGGAAATATGATTATTATTTGATGGGACAATTTTTTAGACTAGAGTAGGTAGATGTGCGAATAATATCAAGCCCCTAAGAATCTTTCCAGTTTCATTTTCAGACTTATTTTCAGTCGTCAGCTTAAGATTTCTTTTAGTTTTGATTTCGGCATAGTTCATATTTCAACATTCAAATTTTCAAGTTGCAGGAGTCTTGTGGCATGTCACATTTCCGTCACTTTAATCACCAAGGCATTGGTCTCCGAATTCAGATATCTTCAGTTCTATGATGCCTCGCTAGGAGGGCAGCATCCCCTAGAAGGAGCCACTATTAGGACCCTATAATTATGGGGAAATCATGATTTCTGAATTATATATTGGTTTGGATTGTAGGGTGAAAACCATGTTTTATCCTGCAAAGCAGGGTTCACATTCAAAAGCATCCTGGATCAAGTTCATCGTGGAACGTATTTAAAATGAGAAAATGATCAAATCTCCATCCGCACTGCTCCAGAATTCCACAAAATAAGTATTTCTCATATACTTTTATTATTCTGGCATTGCGTGAATCAAAATTTTCTTCATATCTTGGAGCTTAGGTTCAAAAATGTCATGGTTTGTGTTTATAAATCCGGATTTAAAAAGGCTAAATGTGCAGTGAAATTAAGTGAAGCTAATTTGATTTAATGATATTGAATTTTTAATTATATATTATTAAAAAAAATTAATATTTTAATTAAATCATGGGCATATTTCCACTCACAAATGATGATCGAGGACTGGAATGGACGATTCAACACAATTTCGGACCCCCCATGAGGTTTGAAGCCAAAGGGATGAGGGGGGGGGCCGAAATGGGTGGTTTTCATTATCCACATGGAAGTGGGAGGTTAATTTACACACCCCCTATTACCACTTACCACTTCAAGGCGGTCTGAAATACCACTCATGCTCCTTTAAAACCACTTTCCCCAAATAAAAAACTACTTTTAGCTAGTTTGACCAATCTGTTTGCGAGAGATATTCTGGGAAAATGGGAGAAAATTTTGAAAAACCAAGAGAGGGTTTTGTTCATCGTCGGCTCAAGAATAAAACCCTCTCCCATATTTTTGACAGGTGTCCTTAGTTCAAAGAATCAAAGCCATATTTTAGACCTACTTTTCAGATTTCCTTTTTTTTCATTGTTGGTCATGATTGTGAGGCGACTGTTGTGGAGAGATAGAGATAAATATTGAGAATCCAAGAGAGGTTTCTGACCAATACCGGTCAAAAAAAAAATAACCTCTCTCAGATTTTCCATAGGTGTCACCATTGGAGAGAAACAATTGTCTAAGTGTGCCCCTATTATTAGAAAATTCGGCCCAGTTTTCAGATTTGCAGAAGTTTTCCTATTTTTAGAGAGGAGAGATTCGATCAAGTTGAACATTTCAAGGTACCAGGCCATACGAAGAGCCAGCTCCAGAGTCTAGCACTCAAAAGTACTGTAAATAGCTCAATCATTAAGGCTTGACAAGAGTTACACCTGTAAACATATGACAAGCCTGATTTCAGAAGAATGAAAGAAATGGCAAATGCCCAACAATGTTCATAACTCATGCAGTTTTATTTACGCATGTCCAGTGATGTTATGTTATTCTATGTTATGTTGTTAGCAAGATAGTAACTGTTAGCCACAATTCTAATTGTAATGAGTTAGTGGGATTAGCTTATATACTTCATTGTTCTAAGTATACCACGGGGCTTGGGGGGGGGGGGGATCTGAATGAGGGACTGAGTCCCTTTCTGTAATGTTGTGGCTTCTTGCAAAGTAATTCAAGAAAAGTTTCCATGATTCAAGTGGTGCACCAAATGGTGAATTTTCTCCTATTTTATATGTTATTCATTGTTCTTTTGTCTTAGTATTTCCGCATTCTAATTTGTAGAACAAAAAATGATGAATAATATTTTTTTTCAAAGCACCCTATTCTAGCCGATTCTACAATAGTTTATGTTTTCCACTGATGCTAAACTAAGGAATCTTTAGTTACTCCTTGATTTCTACTGAGCATTACACTCCAATATAGTTGAGGAATTTTTAGCTGCCCCTCAATTTCTGCTGAGTTACACTTTCTTGTACCTTCCCACTCCATTTCATTCTCAGAGATCCAAAGCAGTACTCCTAGCTTGCCTTGTTTCACTCCTACTTGATTACTTCTGCAAATTGGTCACCTGAGCCCTTTGATTCCATTGCCCAATGGATCTTTTTCCTCGCTCTCCCCACCAAACCAAATTCAAAACCCAACTCTGCTTATCTTAACTAGCCTAAAATTCCCAATAAACAAATCTAAATCCTACAGAGGGATCCCTCTTGTAATATTCCTAAATTAGCATATAGCTAATTGGAATATTAAATTTTGATTTTTTTCTTAGATAAAGGAATAAGAGGGTATGGAGACCCATAAATATTCTTAGTAGGAATAAAATACACTCCTAATGTGAATTTAGGTCATCTAAAAGATGGATTGAAGACCCTTAGGTGTGAAAAGGGGCTGGAGCATGAAGACTGGGTCAACTTTGACCAAATCAAACAATGTTGTTATGGAGGAGTGGCATTTATGGTGGGACAACATAGTTTTGGAGGGAGATTGATTGCATGGAGGTGGTGACCTAAGTGAGTGGGGCCAAGGGTGAAGAAGCTCATAACTTATATAAGGAAGAGGATGGCAGCCATATGGGGATGATTTTGGATTATTATTTTGTATATGGTCTATTTAGACTTGTTTCTCTCTTCAGTTGTTTAGCTAATATTGCAGTGTTGTTTAGCACAGGGTGTTCCCAAGTGGGAATCCCACCTCTTTCCTTGAGAGGCCTCTTGGGAGAGTATTGCACTACCTTGTCCACTATCCGGCATTAGGCCAAGCTACATATTTTTTTTACAATGTATTTTCTGCAGAGTATTGTGTTGTGTTGTAGGGTGTAGCAGTGGAGAGTTGATTTGGGTCACTTCCTTTCTTGATTTCAATTGGAGGAAGGTTTCCTTCCATTGGGAGACCAGCAAGGAGAACCCATGAGCTTTATTTCATCATCCAGCATCAGGCTAAGGTGTTTCTATCAGTTACAGCGCAGTTTCCTAAAGGAACTGTGTTATTTCTGGGTGCAGTTGCAGCAGAGGGTTTGGAGCCCTAGCTAAGGGAGATAGATGTTCATTGAGGGGATCAACCTCTAATTTTTAGAAGCTATAGGAGGATTTTGGATACATTTTCAGATCAGATCAGCAACCTCCTATCATCTATCCAGTTTTAGAGATTATTCAACCCTAGGGCCATATTTGTATTTATGCTTTTTTTTATGTTTCTGGAAACCCTTCCCGGGTTATCTTGGAAGTGTGCTTGGGAGCCTAGATCTCTGTTATTGGAATTTTTTGAGCTATATAATAGTAGATCTATATTGATATATCATTTCTATAGTAGTTATGCCCTAAAAATGCACTATCTTAGCTCAGGGCATTTGTATGGCAGCTATTTCTCATGTATTGACATATTTTCTTGTGGAGGTTTGTTTTGTTGAGATTCAATAAGATGATGAGCTTAGTGAAAATTAAGCACCTTCAATAAGTGGGGCCCACAGGCTATTTTTAGATGTATGTCAATTTTTAGACATGGTGAGCATATTCTATAAGTAGTAGGAGACTATTTGTAAATGGTTAATCAAGTTGGAAAAATAGATGAGAATCTATTTTTAGAAGATTGGGTGAAGTCTATTTATAGATCACTAATCTTAAAATAGATGCATGTCGATTATTATTAGCCCTTAATAATAATTTGACAATAAATATCAACTTATTCTCTTGAAGCACTTTATTCCAGTGAATAGATTTGGAAAATCATTGGGCTAAAGGAATTATGCAATTCCTAGGGTGGTTGGTGACTCATGCATGGAGGACTCAGTTATAACTGATAGTGGAAAGTTGTGACAGAGTTGGAAGAGTAGTTATGTGAGCTATTATTTAGTTTAACTCAGTTAATTGAGTTAAACTCAGTTGTGCTAGTTGTATCTAGTTCTAAATGAAGATACACTAGTGAGAGTTTAGTGAATTAATTATTTAATTAATTTACAACTAGAGACTCACTTGCAACTGAACAAATACAACAGTTAAATACTTGCATGTCAGTTCCAGTGGAGACCTAGTGGAGAGATAGGTGAAAGGGTGAGATGGACTATCTGTTGTGACTATAGTGATGCATTCAATGCATCTACACATACATTAGAGTTTCCAATGAAGATTGCGTAGTGCAATCAAGGCAATATTGAATTAATTCAGGGGTCTTCTTCACTAGGGATTGCACAGTGGAGGCAAGCTGTCAGGAGGCAAGAAATTGGTGCATAGATATGCAAATTTATGCATGATAGTGTGTGATGATTGTTGATTATACTGAGAGCTTGATGTACTAATATTTGCATGAGATTGTTACATGTTCCATTGATATACATAATATATGATAGTTGTGGTTTTTAGCTTTAATATTTCCCATTAAACAATTGTGTTTATGTGCGATTGATTTTTCTTCATATGTGTTTTGCAATTGGTGATTTAATTTCCACAAAGAATCAAGTGGAAGGATTTTGTATTTAACATAAGATTAATTTGTTAGATCAGGGGAATCCGATAATATACATGCATCTTGTATAATTCCTACATGCTATCAGAGTAGTTTTGATCACTGGAGATTGCAATATTGAAGCGGTGCTGAGTTTTGTGCTGATGGAGAATTCGAATTTGCTGCAGAAATTTCTTGGTGCGACAGTTGAGTATTCATTGAAATGGATTTCAATGGGTTGCGGTTGGAGTATGCCCTTGAGGGTAGCTTGAACTGCATAGTCTGAAAGGACAGGATGGAGGCAGTGCTTGAAGATAATGGTCTGAAGGAGTTCATCGATAGCGATGTTCCTAAGCTTACTTCTAGCGATGTTGCATTATTTGACGCCTGGAAAAAGAAGGTAGCGAAGACAAGAAGAATTCTGTTGGAAGGTGTGAAGGACCATATTGTGTCAAGCCTTCATGGGAAAGCCAATCCATTTTCAATGTGGAAGGCTTTGACAAATATTTTCCAAAGCAGCAGTGACCATAGGAAGTTGGCACTGAAAGAGAAGCTCAGAAAAATAAAAATGGAGAAGGGCGATAGTATTCCAAAATACCTCACGATGTTTGTATAATGTAGGGATGAGTTGGGGAGTGTGGGAATCATGGTATCGGATGATGACTTGGTGATCTTGGATCTCCTTGAGCTTCTCAAGAGTTGGGACAATTATCAAGACTCTGCCAATGGATGAGAGAAACTGTTGGATTGGGAGTGACTTTGGTCGGATCTAGTGCAGGAGGAGATAAGGCGAAGTACCAGGGATGGCTCTTCATCAAAGAATGATGATGAAGAGAATTGTGATTTGGCTACCAAAGCAAGGAAAGGGAAGGGGAATAAATCCCATCCAAAATCTGAGGCTAAAGTCAAGAAGCTGGATTTGTCCAAGGTGAAGTGTTTTCACTGCCACGAACATGGGCATCTCGCCACTAACTACCCATAGAAAAAGAAGAAGAAGAAGGTTGCTGGAGCTACAGCTGGTGAAGCCTTAGCCTCGCAATTTGAAATTGATTTCTCTTTTATTGCATGCTTGGTTTCAAGTGCAATGGGATTAGTGTGGTATCTTGATAGTGGTGCTTCCTTCCATATGACGGGAAACAAGGAGTTGTTTAGTGACTTGGAGGAGAAAAATCTTGAAATTCATACAGAGATGGGAAAAGATGGTAGATACAGTGCAACTGGCATTGGAACCATTACCTTTGAGAGGGAGCCAGGGAAACCATTTATGTTGAAATATGTTATGCATGTTCCAGGTCTGAAGAAGAACTTGGTCTCGATCACGATGTTGGAGGAAAGAGGTTATCACGCTGTTTTCAGAGAGGGAAAAGATTTCCTGTGACATAAAACAACGAGTCAAACCAAGAGGATAGGGATTTGAGTTAAGAATCTCTACAAGATGGAGGTAGATGGTTGTGCAACAATGATGGGAGAAGCAGAAGAAGTGGTGAGCTGGGATGAGGGCAAATTATGGCACATAAGATTAGGCCATCTTCACCATGGCACCTTGAAGATTTTGCAGCATATTTCTACTAGAATTTCCAAGGGTACTCTTGCATATTCATATTAGTGCAAGGGATTTACTATGGGTAAGTCTGTGAAGACCACCTTTCATGAGAAGGAGAACCGTGCTTCAGTGATCCTGGAGAGAATTCACACAGATGTGTGTGGAAATTTCTTGTTTGCTTCAACAGAAAAACACAGGTATTATGTTATATTTTTTTATGACTATTCTCGTAGATGTTGGATCTACTTCATGCAGAATAAATATCAAACATTATCAAAGTTTTGTGAGTTTAAAGCATTGGTGGAGAAGGAGTAGGGGAAGCAAGTGAAGGCTCTGCGGAGCAATAATGGTGGTGAATATATCTCGAATGAATTTAAATACTTCTGTAGCAAAGAAGGAATTCGAAGAGAACTCATAGCACCTCATAACCCACAGCAAAATGGGGTCACAGAGAGGAAGAATAGAACGATCATGGGTGCTGCACGAGCTATGCTGCATGACCAGAGCCTATCGGTGCAGTTGTGGGTGGAAGCATGCAACACTGCGATTTATGTGAAAATTCATTATCCTCATAGAATACTTGGCATGAGTACACCTGAAGAAGATTTTACTGCTAAGAAGCCTAATATTTCTCATTTGAATATTTTTGGCTCATTTATTTACATTCATGTGACTAAGGATGCCAGAAAGAAGCTGGAGCCGACTGCAGGAGTTGGGATATTTTTGGGGTACAAAGAAACACCCCATAATTATCGTGTGTATTTTCCAAACTGTCAGATGACTGTGGTGTGACAAGATATAAAATTAAATGAGGAGAAATCCATGAAGTTGTCACTTGAGAGGAAGCTACACTTCCATGCATAGGAGGAACTTCTTGCTCCCAAACATGAGCTTAAAGATGTGGATCAACCACATGAGGAGGATCATGGAGTGGACGAGTCCACTCATGCAGAGCCAAACATTAGAACTAGCAGAAGGCATACCACAGAAGATGAGAGGCTGAAGCTTGATGCAGCACACAATGTAGGAGTCCCTACATCACAGTGCAGACAGAGACAGTCACCAGACTGATTCACTAGATACATGGTTCTCATGAGCAAGTGTATTATGACAGAGCCATCTTCCTTTGAGGAAGTAGCGTAGAAGCCCACATAGGTAGATGCCATGGTGGAGGAGTATGACTCCATTGTTAGAAGCAATGCTTGGGAGATTGTTCCAAGGCCGGTGGATAAATTAGTGGTAGGTTCAAGATGGATCTACAAGGTAAAGCAAGTTGTTGATGGGAGCGTCGAGAAGTATAAGTAAATATTTGTTCCGTGGGACTTCTCACAGATCGAGAGGATTGATTATGAAGAAACCTTTGCACTTGTCACACGGTATTCTTCCATAAGGACCATCCTTGCTCTCTCAGCACAGATGGGTTAGCACATTCATTAGATGGATGTGAAGACTGCGTTCCTTAATGGGATCATTGAGAAAGAAGTGTACATTGAGCATCCTAAAGGATTTGAGATCTTTAGTAGCGATTCAAATGTGTGCAGACTTAAAAGAGCGTTGTATGGGGTGAAGCAAGCACCTCGTGCTTGGTACACATGGATCGAAAAATATTTAACTGGACTTGGCTTCACCAAGAGTGAGGCAGATGCAAACCTATACCAAATTGTGATGGAGGGTAAGCTTTTAATCCTTGTTCTTTATGTTTATGATTTAATACTAATGGGTGATGAGCAGTTTATACACTCATGTAAGGCAGAACTTGCAAAGGAGTTTGAGACGAAGGATTTGGGCCTCCTTCATTATTTCCTTGGATTGGAAATATGGCAGCGAGAAGGTGAAATATTTGTGTCTCAAGGAAATTATGCTCAGGAGATACTTGGTAAGTTTCACATGCAGGACTGCAAGCCCATGAATACTCCTCTTCTAGGAAATTGGAGGAAAGAGGATGCTACATCGGCAAAGGTAGTGGATGCTACTATTTATCGATAGTTGGTGGGTTCTCTCATGTATTTAGTTAATACAAGACTGGAAATATGCTACGCGGTGAACCAGCTTAGTCAAGCTATGGTTAAGCCTACCAAGCTCTTTCAGAAGGCAGGCAAGAATGTCCTGAGGTATCTTAGGGGCACATCTAAGTATAGCTTATGGTACAAACAGACGGATGAGGTGAAGTTGCATGGCTTCATGGATAAAAATTGGGCAGGCAGCCCAACGGATAGAAAGATCACATCAGGAGGGATTTTAGTATTAGATCTACAGCAGTTTCTTGGTACAACAGGAAACAAAGATCTGTGGAACTCAGTTTAGCGGAAGAAAAATACATGGCAGAAAGCTGCATGTGAGGCTATCTAGATGAGGAAGATCCGAGTCGGTTTGTTTGGTTCTCATTTAGATCCTACAGTAATAAATTGTGATAATCAAAGTTGCATTAAACTCTTGATTCAGCATGTGTTTCATAATGGATCTAAGCAGCGGAAGATCATGTTGCTTCAGTAATTCCTACAAAAGATCAGGATGCAGATATTCTGACGAAGGCGCTCACCAGGAGAAAATTCGAATACCATAGAGGCAGGATCAAGGTGAAGGATAATCTTTATCTTGTTGAGAGGGAGTGTTGAGATTCAACAAGATGATGAGCTTAGTGAAAATTAAGCACCTTCACTAAGTGCGGCTCGCAAGCTATTTTTAGGTGTATGTCTACTTTTAGAGATGATGAGAATATTCTATAAGTAACATGAGACTATTTGTAGATGGTTGATCAAGTTGGGAAAGTAGATGAGATTACATGGAAAATTTTAGGGGCTAATATTCGCAAGTGTGCTAATTTTCGATGATATTTCCAAAAAAAATATTCGCCAATTTCCACTTTTTATAAAAATGATTCACCCAAATTTTACAATAAAAAATATTTTACCTTAAAAATAGCCAGTATTATATAGAGAGTATATATAAAATCATTATAAAGTTGAATGATTTTAAAAATACATCAATAAAAAAATTTTAGTTTTCATATAAGGGACTAGTGAGATTCGCTAATGTTTTAAACTTCAAGATAATTTTATATCCTTAAAATTTTCCTTGTAAGATTCTATTTTTAGAAGATTGGGTGAAGTTTATTTATAGATTTCTAATCTAAAAATAGATGCATGTCTATTATTATTAGCCCTTAATAATAATCCGACAATAAATATCAACTTATTCTCTTGGAGCACTTTATTTCAGTGAACAGATTTGGCAAATCAGTGGACTGAAGAAATTACGCAGTTCCTAGGGTGGTTGGTGACTCATGCATGGAGGACTCAATTATAACTGATAGTGGCGAGTTGTGATAGAGTTGGAAGAGTAGTTATGTGAGATATTATTTATTTTAACTCAGTTAAGTGAGTTAAACTCAGTTTTGTTAGTTTTATCTAGTTCTAACTGAAGATACACTAGTGAGAGTTTAATGAATTAATTATTTAATTAATTCTCAACTAGAGACTCACTTGCAACTGAAAAAATACAACAGTTAACTACTTGCATGTTAGTTCCAGTGGAGACCCAGTGGAGAGATAGGTGAAAGGGTGAGATGGACTATCTGTTGTGACTATGGTGATGCATTCAATGCATCTACATAGAAATTGGAGTTGCCAATGAGGATTACGCAGTGTAAGTAGGAAAGATAAAATTCATTCAGGGGTATTCTTTAGAGGGGATTGCGCAGTGGAGGCAGGCTGTAAGGGGGAAAGAAATTGGTGCATAGATATGAAAATTTCTGCATGACAGTGTGTGACGATTTTTTATTGTACTAAGAGCTTGATGTACTAAGCTTTGTGTGAGATTGTTACATGTTCCATTGATATACATAATATATGATAGTTGGGGTTCTTAGCTTTAAGCTTTCTCGTTAAAAAACTATGTTTATGTGTGATTGATTTTGGTTCATATGTGTTTTTCAATTGGCGATTTAATTTCCGCAAATAATTAAGTGGAAGGATTTTGTATTTAACATAAGATTAATTTTTTAGATCAGGGGAGTCTAGTAATATACATGCATCTTGTATAATTTCTACATGTTTTGTATTTCTTGAGTCACCTGATCCTCAATATATTGTGCCTATTATTTGCTGATATATTTAATAAGATGGCTGTACATTTGTCTCATATCATGGTGTGTTGATTTATTCACTGTTATTTCCATTATTGTGTTCATATATGACTACTTCCCCATTTGGGAATATTACACCTCTCTAGGTCTAGGAGGGCTAGATCCTAGGCCCGAAGCAGTTTTGATGTTGCCTCTGGGATTTCGCCTTTAGCCTCAGAATTACGGAGTGATAATAGATACCATATATGTGGATCAAGAAGAGATTACTATAAAGGAAGAACAAGAAAATGAAGAGAAATTCCATCTAAGGAAACTTTTAAATTTATGCAAAACATCACTTAGTGAATCAAATTATTGGAGATGTTGATGTAGGTATACAAATCTAGAGAAGAATGATCAATTCATGAGGAAAAGTAAATATTTCCTTCATATCCAAAACAGATCCAAATGACTTTGCACAAGCTAGTAAGGACCAGCATTGGGAAAATTTTATGGAAGAAGAATTGTATCAAATTGAGAAAAAATTAACCAAGGAACTTGTGGCACAACCAAATGACAAAAGAATGATCAAGACTAAGTGGGTATTAAAAAAAATTTAATTGAGATGGGAAAACTATCAAAATTAAGAAAATACTTGTCTGTAAGGGATATGCACAAATTGAAGGAATTTATTTCAAGGAAACCCTTGATCTAACTATTAGATTAGAAGAAATAAGAATGTTTTTGGCATTTGTGTGTACTAAAGGCTTTGAAATTTATCATATGAATGCTAAATAAATATTTATAAATGGATATTTAATGGATGAAGTATACATTGAACAACCATAAGGTTTTGACTTATCCAAAAATAAATATTATGTGTCCAAATTGAAGAAAGATCTTTATCGGTTAAAATAAGCTCGAAGAGTTTGGTATGCTAGGATGGACCATTGTCTTCAACAAAAATGTTTAAAAATAATGGCCACTGAAAAAAATGTATACATCAAGATCGAAAAGGAAAACTTATTAATTGCACTTGTATATGTGGATCTCATTTTTGGAAGCAATAATGATGACACAAGTCATGGATTTGATTACGAAATGTCAATTATTGGAGAATTATCTTTCTTCCTTAGACTGCAAGTTTCTCAAAACAATGAAGGAATAGTAATTTCCCAAGCCAAATACACGAAGGATATGCTCAAGGTATTTGGAATAGAATAATGTGCAATAGTTAGTACCCCGATGATTACCAATTTCAAGTTAAGGATCACGAATATCTTGAAGTCAATTAAAATATTTACATGTATATGACTAAAGTCTATTATACTTGACAACTTGAAGACCAAAAATTATTCAAATTGAAGGAATGGTCATAAGATTTCAATCAACACCAAAAGAATCACATATGAAAGAAGTAAAGAGGATATTTCAATATTTAAAGGGCACACTGAATTTTGGGCTTTGGTATCCTAAGACTATACATTTCACATTAATAACCTACAAAGATGTTGATTGTGCAGGTAACCTTGATTATAAGAAAACAAATAGTCAGAGCCAATTTTTCTTAGGGTATTCCCTGGTGTCTTGGTCAAGTAGAAATAAATAATAAATTTATCTTTCTATAGTTGAACCCGAATAAAACGTAGTAGTATAATATTGTACCCAAGTTCTCTAAATGAAACAAACTTTTCTAGACATAAAAGTGGAATATGATAAACCAATTGTCATTTTTTGCAACAAAACTAGTGTAGTCAATATCACAAGAAATCTTGTCATGCACTAAAAATGAAGCACATTCCAATCAAGTGTCATTTCCTCATAGAAAAAGTCACCAAGAAAAAATTCAAGATGTAATATTTTAGAACCAAAGAATAAAGTGTTGGCATCTTTACCAAACCTCTTCCCAGAGAAACATTTGAACATCTCAGGAAAAAGTTGGGAGTGATCTCTCTTTTATCTCAGTAAATAAATCACAAACTCAAGGGGAGCACCCTTTTTTATTGATGTCAAAGGGGAGAGAATCAAGATAGCGAGAGTAGTTGATAAAAAGTATGGAGATAATAAAGGCAAGGGGAGAAACTTCGGGAAGATCCAAATATCAAAGTATTGTCATCAATAAAAAAGGGGAATATTGTTGAAAATGGTTATTATTGATGTCATAGGCTATCAAAATGAAAGAGAAATTTACATAGTCGAATAAGATATTTCAATAAATTTCCAACGATATATGGCATGCCTTAAGGAAATATTGTTTTTGGATTTTTGATGTCCCATTTGGATACCATATGTTTGAATGCACTTTTACTCCAATTACCTTGCTCAAAAGGGAGCATAATGTATATGGTTGGAAATATTATTCTGAGACCTTTCCAATGATATATGGCACACCTTATAACTCCTCATGGTTGAGGAGAAATGACATTTTTGAATATTCATTATACATTCTTCCAATTGGCTTAGCCAGTGGACAAGTTGGCCCTAACCCATCATCTAAAGAACTATAAACAAGTGATGAGGAGGAGAGTTTTAGCCACTTGATCAAGCGAATTGGTTCTATTATAGGGTAGTAAAGGAGTAGGTCTAAAATTTATAACTCATGAACCAAGGGGAAATGAAGTGAAACTGATTTTTACTTTAGTTAGAGGAATTTTAATGGGATATATTTGTTGCCCACACTGGGTTGTAAAAAAGGTTTTTCCACACTTTTTGGGAAGTTTTTTTTACTATGGATTGAAGGAGGCCGGATTCTAGTGTGGAGGAGGTTGAATTATAGAGGACGAGTTTCAACCTTGTTGGATATCAATTTTCTACCATGTTGGAGGTTGAGTTTCAACCTTGTTGGAGGCCAAATTTCAATGCTATTGGAGGCCAAATTTATGACTTGTCAAAGACTCTATTATAGAATTATTTGATTCCAAGTTTTAGTCCTAGTTATAGGCTAAGTTATATACCTATTTTATGTCTAGTTGTGGTAGGAAGCCAAGTTCTAGACTAATATATGTATAAGCTCCTAGGAGGGAAAAATTTCTTTGAAAAAATTCCAAGCTTACATGTTGTCTCTTGAATAATTGTAAGTTGGTGCTTACTGAGGATGGGTGTCCCTATCTTCTTAAAATGTTGAAGTCTGCAATTTTTATAAGTTGGTGCTTATAGAGGATTAGTGTCCTAGAAAGTGGTTGTAATAAATTGAAGAATGTTTGAAAATAATTCAAGTATTTCTTCTTCAAGTTTGTATTTTCATTTTAATCATTTCATTCATGCATAGTTTTGAAAAATGATTATGTGTTGATATTTTAGTTTTAAGATTAATTGTTAAAAGTAACGAAATAGTGATTCACAATTTTCTATTTCTCAAAATTCATTCATGAATGCCTAAAAAAACCCTTGGTGCACTTATATTGTGCAATTTCAATAACTGAGATATACACTTTTGAATGACTTTTTTGAATTTTGGACCAGATTCTAGGTAAAACTGAGGTGGAAATGTGCCCAAGAAAATTTTAAAAAGTAGAATGTTCATATTAAACTCTTACACTATTATCATATGTATATATGTATGCATGCATGCATGTATGTATGTATGTAATTATTTATGTATGTATATGTATATGTATATGTAATATTTTTTTTCTGTAATATTCCCAAATGGGGAAGCAGCAATATATGAACATAAATCTGGAGATAGCAGTGAATAAAATTACACCAATATGTATGAAAACTATGGAGCCATTTTATTATGTAAATCAGCAGAAAATAAGTACAATAGAAGCAGGCACAACTCAAATAATCAAGGCAAGCAAGCCCCACATGAATACATATGCCAAAAATGAAATGCTGCTACATAGAAGAATGCCCAAGAACAAGTACAGCACAGTTTTAGATGGTGCACTACTACTGGAAATGTACAATAATATAGATCTGCTAATGTATGGCTCAAAAAGTGCCAGGAGTAAACATCTAAGCTCCCAAACACAATTTCAAGACAACCCGAGAAGGATTTCCTGAAATATGCAAAAGTACAAAAATTATGGAATGCAACCCTAGGACTAAATAGCAGCTGAAACTCAATATGTGGATGAATATGGCTATAGATGATACATATAATGAATGCATATCCTCTAATAGATCCTTCAAGTGAAAGTATGATCCTAACACTGAAGATCTCTCCCTCCAACCAAACATTGAAACCCCTCACTACAATTTCTCACTAAAATAACGCAATCAAAGAGGGATACTGCGTTGTAGATGATGGAAAATATGTTGGCCTAGTGCCAAGATGTTAAATATGCTCAATAATATTTCCGACTGATCTCCCAAAATGGAGAATGCTTCCTCCTCTGAAAAACTAGCTCCGGAAGTGGGTTTCTCAACCCTCCACTACAACACCCTGCAACACAACACAATCCTCTGCAAAAACTGTGTTGTAGTGGAAGAATAAAGCTTGGCCTTAAGTCTAAGTGTGGAAAATTAAGTGCAGTGCTCCCCCAAGAGGCCTCTCAAGAAAGGAGATGGGATTCCCACTCGGGAACACCTGGTGCTAAACAACACAAAAATCTCAACTAAACAGTTGAAGAATGCAAATAGTCATGCAAACCATAAAATAAATAATCAATAACATGCCTCACTATGGCTTCCCTACCCTCCTTATAAACAAGTGTGAGCATTCTTACCTTGGGTCCCACTCATTAGGGTTTCCAACATCATGGAATCCTCCTCCCACTAACACTGCGTTGTCTCTATTGATGATCTACTCCACCCATACCAACGTTGTTGACTTGGTCAAACTTGACCTCGTCCACATGTATTTCCCCCTGTTCACACATGAGGGTGCTAGATCCAGTTATTATGATGATCCCTTTTCATATCTAGAGGGATTTTATGCCTGTTTAAGATATGTATGGGCCTCCTTACCCATTTATTCATATAAATAGGTGTAAAAAGCAAAATCAATATTCTTATTAGCTGCATGCTAATTTAGGAATATTATAGTCCTCCCCTCCCAAATGTTGCTTGTCCTCAAGAAACTACAAGGATATAACTGAAGAGCCTCCTATCCTCCTCCTCTAGCATCCTCATATGATAAAATCCTCCAAGGAAAAATATGTTGTCTCATCAATACATCTCCAAGTTTCCCCTCCCAACTATGCAAGTTAGCTTTTGGTGGCCATCCCAAATAGCTATCATCATGAAGAAGTAATATATCCATGGAGGAAAAAATGTGTTGTCTAGAGGTCCTCTTGAGGCATTTAATCTAAAATACATTGGGAACTATCATTCCCATGTGAAATCCCCATCCCCAAGCCATCATCCATACAAAGTGAGTCACCTTCCAACATGGAAAATCATGGAAAATTCCCTCCATGTGAAGGTCTTGAAAAATTGGTGGGATGTGTAACATGATGGATCAAATTTTCCATCCCACATTGTATATTTAACCACTTATGATAAGTGTAGATATGCTACAAAATTTGGGCTGTAATGATGTTTCCTTCATGAAGCAAAAAGGTAGTTGGATCTTCAAAGATCCACTCTTTGGTTCTTGCCCATACCACCCCATATAAAGTGAATATGACATGATCATCATATGGGATCCAAATGAGAGAGGTGATAAATATTTTTCATGGTGCCGGAAAGTACCAACAGTCTCCCAAGTAATCACAGTGTAGCTTTTCTAACTGTTGTTTCAGAAAATAACATGGCAAGCTATTTCTTAACAAACTGCTAGTTGTGTATGTCATCACCTCTACTAGTGAATAGTAAATGGATTTGTATATCAACTGAGCATAGAGAAATAAATAAAATACTTTCCCAAGGCTGTACAAGAGATGGCTATCCCCATCATAGATGTTGGCCCAAATTTGACCATGAAGCCCAATGAGAGGCTTTCCCTCTTGTGCAGAAATGCACTGCATAGAAATGGTAAGAGAATGCAAATACTATTTTATATAATCAATAAATGCAAAAACATAATTCTTACGATGTACTAAGAGTAAGATGATAATAAGATCCATGAATAAGCCCTCCATAGTGGTATGACATACTCCCATGAAGAGGAATGAACCATGTGCTGCATGAAGATCTTTCTCCTTATGCTTGGAAATCCAAGTCAAGAAGATCATATTTCAGTAATAGATGTCTTCATCCACTACTTCATCACTCTCACCTCCTCCTTGTCCATCAAGTGCATCATGTGTGAAGTGATCCTGGGAACACTCCATCAATAAACCCAAGCTCCCAATTGATAGTGTTGTTGGCCTTTGTAATGAGGCTCCTATCATCTCATAGCTCCATTCTTTGACATGTCCAATGTCAAAGTTATCTACCATAATTCTGTTGTATATGGGGGATTCCTTCCAAAGTGGAAGTACCTCCTCATGTTCCAAGGCTAAGGAGTATCCCGTTTGCACCATGATAGTGCCATACCCTACTCCTGCAACATCATGCCAAGAATGGGAGAGGATCAACCCATACACTCTCAATAATGACCATGGTAAAAACATCTCTTATTGCTCCTGTATCTCTCCCTCATACAATTCATTGAGTAATATCATGATGGTTTACTTGTAGAATTCCCCATACAACCAAATCTTATGCTGCCATAATATGTGGGTGCCATGCAATGCCTCAAACCATAACATAACCTTTGACAAAGGATATGTCACATGATGGAAAAACTCTTTTAAGAGTAGCTAGCGCAACCTTGCCTCCTGCTGCCATGTGTCATAGATCTACAAGTGGCTCTCCAGCCTCTTGCTCATCAACATCTCCCATCCAACCAATGGTGAGGGTCTATCATCATGCCCAAAATTTTCATCCCTCCAATGAAGAATACCATCGTATTAATGGGAGAGAAGATTTATCTCACCAACCATCTACCTATCCTCTTCTACACATGTGGAATGATCATTGGAATGTCCCACTAATGGTTGGGCCCCCAACTCATCAGTGCTACTCAAGGACAACATTGATGATCTCTATGATGGTGCATCTGTTGTCTCATGGTCATGGTCAATGCTGAAAATATGGTTTTTAATTGCATTGTCTTGGACAATCCTCATCCTTTCCTCCAAAAAATTTCACTCCAACCTTAATTTTTGTGTGCAGCTCAACAATGAATAACAAGGATGACTGTATATCTCTTCCTTGATTATATCAAGGCTCCTGAGTGAATTGAGAGTGTGATACTCCAAATCAGTGGTGTATCTTGTCCCTAGGTCATGCAATGGCATATTTCCACAACCCTCCATAAGATTTGTTGAAATAATAGGAAATGGAAACTTAGGCATACCTTGGTGAATATTGGGAACATCTTGTATGGTTGCAAGATTTCCTTCCTCCAATGTGATGGTTCCCCCAACTACTGGTGTTGCTGGCTACTCTTCCATAGTTGTATCAGCACTATTACAAGTCTCCTCAAGTGGTGGTGAAGGCTCCTCCTCCTCTAATTTCTTCTTGCCAATATTTTTGATCACCCTTTGAGTAAAATCTGCAAAAGTAGCCACTCTTGCATGACTCAAAGTGCTGAACCACCAAATGTTTGCTTCACCCTCAGGGTACAACACTACAATCTCAACAACCTCTCTTTCTACCACTAGATGTAGTAGGAATAATGCATCTAGTTTGCTTGCCCAAGCCCTTGTTGTACATGTGGATGACCCATCAAAAGTAGACAATAGAAATCTATTGCCCTTGCTTCTCGTATTGCTGCAAGGTATCCTTTCTTCCTCAAGCTGAATGAACTATGGGAAAGCTAGAGTCTCCTTGAAAGCTCTAGGTTGAGATTTATATTCTGCAAGGTATTCACTTAGAATCTCATGATCCAAGTGTCCTCCATATCCATGCATTTTGTCTTCTTTTTCGAAAGAAAAGGGCATAGTTTCATTGCTTCTTTCCACTCTTCTTTGCTTGACCTCCTTGGTGAGACCCTTCTTAGATCTGAAAAGAGATGAGATAAAAATCATTCTTTCCATAATTCTGATATTTATCTTCTTCTTCTTATTCTCTTGATAGCATAATGGCTGAGATCCACAGGTTGCGCCAAGATTATGCTCCGATACCACTGTAATATTCCCAAATGGGGAAGCAGCAATACATGAACATAAATCTGGAGATAAAAGTGAATAACATTACACCAATATGTATGAAAACCATGGATCCATTTTATTATGTAAATCAACAGAAAATAAGTACAATAGAAGCGGGCACAACTCAAATAATCAAGGCAAGCAAGCCCCACATGAATACATATGCCAAAAATGAAATGTTACTACATAGCAGAATGCCCAAGAACAAGTACAACTCAGTTTTAGATGGTGCACTGCTACTGGAAATTTAAAATAATATATATATGCTAATGTATGGCTCAAAAAGTGTCGGGAGTAAATATCTAAGCTCCCAAACAGAATTTCAAGACAACCCGGGAAGGTTTTCCTGAAATATGAAAAAGTACAAAAATGTCGAAATGCGGCCCTAGGAATGAATAGAAGATGCAACTCAATAACTAGATGAAGATGGATATAGATGATACATAGAATGAATATATCTCCTCCAATAGATCCTTCAATTGAAATTTTGATCCTAACACTGAAGATCTCACCCTCCAACCAAACACTGAAACCCCTCACTATAATTGCTCATTGAAATAATGCAGTCAAAGAGGGATATTGCGTTGTATATTATGGGAAATATGTTGGCCTAGTTCCAAGATGTGAAATATGCTCAAGAATATTTCTAAATGATCTCCCAAAGTGGAGAATGCTTCCTCCTCTGAAAAACTAGCTCCGGAAGTGGGTTTCTCAACCCTCCACTGCAACACCCTGCAACACAACACAATCATCTGCAGAAAATGCGTTGTAGCTAAATACTGAAGCTTGGCCATAAGCCTGAGTGTGGAAAATGAAGTGAAATTCTCCCCTAAGAGGCCTCTAAATAAAGGATATGAGATTCCCACTTGAGAACATCTGGTGCTAAACAACACAAGAATCTCAACTAAACAGCTGAAGAATGCAAATAGTCATGCAGACCATAAAATCAATAATCAATAACATGACTCACTATGGTTGCCCTGCCATCCTTATAAACAAGTGTGAGCCTTCTTACCTTTTCTCCCACTCATTAGGGTTTCCATCATCATGGAATATTCCTCCCACTAACATTGTGCTATCTCTATTGATGATCTACTCCATCCATACCAGCGTTGTTGACTTGGTCAAACTTGACCTTGTCCACATGTATTTTCCCATGCTCACACATGAGGCTACTAGATCGAGTTATTATGATGATCCATTTTCATATCTAGAGTTATTGTATGCCTGTTTAAGATATGTATGGGCCTCCTTACCCATTTATTCATCTAACTAGGTGTAAAAATAAAAATCAATATTCCTATTAGCTGCATGCTAATTTAGGAATAATACATTTTCAAACTCAAATATATTTTTACTATTATATATTACACCAATTGATTATTCACCAACTTATATCCATATTAGTCCCATATTTAAAGCATCAAGAGGGATCAAATATATTAATGCATGTAACACCCCAGGATGACCCTTATGTATATTGTACATATTATGTTTAGGTGAGTGAGACAAGATTTTGTTGGCCCTACATGCCCATGTGTATATAATTATTTTGGGGTATGCATTCCTATATTTATATGTTTGAAGGTTGGAGTTCTTATGAGATTTTGGGTTGGAGATACTATGTGCTAAAATACTAGTAAGCCTAGTAATTTAAATATGTACTCACACCAATATTAATAAAATACACCACTATTGTAGACCAAGTAAAAAAAGAGAGATGGGGGGCTAGGACTGCATGAGTGGGAAAGGGGGCTAATGGTTAAGTTATGGATTAAGCCTTTTTTAATCCAAAGTATCCAAAATGTTGGAAAATGGACATCATTAGGTGCCTTTTTTCAAAAGGGAAGATGCATATAAAATGTTAGAAGCTAATTTAATTCTTTATAATTTTGATCATTTTTTTCCATCATTCTCATGACTATGGTAAAGTGCTTCATTGGATAGGGTTGTTACATAATATACTATTAATACATGGATCTTAGGTGGATATAGGTATAAGGGATAGGTTTCCCTGGTGTTGGGGCTATTGGGCACCTAAATATTTTTTAGGGAAGTCTGAACTCCTATAAGACACAAGGCTTGGAGACTCCTTTAATGGTCAATGATGGAAGCTTTGGAAGTGTAGTGGAAAAACTTGATGAATTTTGGTTCTTGTAATGTTCCAAAATTTTAGCCTCCAAGCTAAATGGAACATTAGAGTTAGCAGCAGCTATAGTCGGTGAATAAATGGGACGAAAATCCCATAAGTCTCCTAAGGAGGAATAAAATACTCCAAATGTGAAAGGAGACACTCTTTCTAGCTCAATAAGACACCTCCATGTGTGAACAAGGTTAAATTGAAGTTGCTTCGACTAAGTCAACAACGCAGTTATAGTGGAGGAGGAATCCTAGGTTGGATAATGCAATTTTGGAGGGAAATGTAACTTGGGTTAAAAGTAACCTAAGTGAGTGGGGCCAAAGGCAAGAAAACTCACATATTTTATAAGGAATAGGATGGCAACATTATTCATCATGTTGTAGATTATTATTCTTGGCTGCCAAGAATTGTTGTTGCTTTGTTCTTTAGCATTGGGTGTTCCCGGGTGGGAATCCCACCTCTTTCCTTTGAGGAGGTCATTGGGAGAATTTGTATTCATCATTCCACATCAGGTTTTAGGCCAAGCTTCAGCAATCTACATCACCACAACTTTGCGAGAGATTGTGCAGTGTTGCTAGGTGAAGCAGTGGAAGGGATTGGAATCTCGGCTTCTGAGCTAGTTTCTCATTGGAGGAAGGTTTCGTTCACTTGAGAGATATTTTTGGAGAGCTCCAGAGCTTATTTCAGATATGTGGTATCAGACCACACATTTCCCATACATTCCCAGCATTTTTTCTACTAGGGAATGTGTTATTTTGGAGGTAGTTCTCATCGCATGGTTTGGTGGCTCCGTTGTTGAGTTTCCTTGTGATTGAGAGGTTCATCCTTTCATGGGAGGAATCCCTTGAGGGATATACATAATATCATACATATTTCAGCCTTATACACTCATTTTATTTAGTGTTTCAGTGATTATTTAGTGATTTCCTGAATATCACATTTGTATACAGAGTGTTTGGACAAGAAACCCTTGCCGGGTTATCTTGTATTTTATATTAGGAGCTTAGATCTCTGTTCTTTAGCATTATTTATCAATACATGAGTATATATATTGTTCTCCTATAATTTTATGTTTAAAACCTCTATTATACTACGCATTCCCTTGAGCAGCTGCTTTAGCATTTTGCAGTCTTGGGGTTTTGGCACTTTTTGGCAATCCTAGGTGTGGGAGACCTGTTTAACCCACCTAGTTTGCTTTGTTTCATCTCTATTCTTGGATTTATGTTTTATAATGACTAATATATGGGATAAAAGAGTCCATTTTACTGTTTTATTTCATTTTTTGCTGGAAATGCGTTTTTTATGCATGATTCATGAGAAATCCTGAAAAAGGAATATTACAGTGGTATCAGAGAATGATCTCTGGCACAGCCTGTGAGATCCAGATATTAGAAGAAGGAGATATGGACAGAATCTATAAAGCTTCAGTATGTGCAATAAGAAAGGAAGACAAGCTTACAAAGCTTCTTCCAAAATCTATGAAGAGCTTTCAAGGAGAGCTGAGGAAAATAAGATTGGAGATGAAATCTCCAAAGGAGGTTGATTATAGAGCTGAATATAGATTTTAACATGGTGATTGTGAGCATGCAACTGCACTCCATGATGCACAGCACAGTCAAATTCCTAGAGCTATCCTAATATGGATGGGAGGAGGAAGAATGCCTAAGAGAATGATACTTAGTGATTTGTTGTGGGAGTATGAATCTAAAACTAAGAGGTTTAGAGATCATACTAATTTCAAAGAGTTTTGCAAGATCCAGATGGAGAAGAGACAGTAGCAGGATGAAGATATATTTCTTCTATCTACTTTTGTCGGATCACCCACATGTTCAGCTGGAGCTTGGGTGAAGGAGCTAGACTCCTATTTGTAGGTGCACCATATTTCCGAGGATGAGGCCATCAGAGTTGCATCAATGCATTTCAGAGGTAACGATCATGCATGGTGAATTTTTGAATCTTATTCCTTAAATAATGCCAATACTTTCTCTTTTTCAAGATTCATAAAAACATTGATGGAGAGGTTTGGTGAAAAACTTCCTAAGACACATGAGCAAGGAAAACTTGAGAAAACAAAACCCTTACATGTGATGGAGGAAACTCCATTTCAGAAGACCATGAGAAGAGTTGATTTCTTGCATTACACATTGTCAGATGAAAAACCTCCAGTTCATATTCTTGAACAAGAGGGCATGGAGATCAATTTTTCACAAAGGGATCCAATTGTTGAGATGTTGCCTACACACATTGATGAAGAGGAGGGAAACAACGTTGTCACATCTAGAGCACATCTAGTTCCTCGTGCAGAGGAGGGACTCTTGTGATTTTGCAAGAAGTTCCCTAGGATCTCATACATGGAGGTCCAAGAATAGTCAGTGAGCAGCATGATTGTGCAGCATTGCAGCTGGATGGAGGAGGTAGGGAGGAAGCACAACATCAGTTGATGGGGAGCACACACCATTCTCTATTTTAGAAAGCTAATGCAAGGAAGAAGTAGAATAATTTGTGTAGTAAGGGCAAGGGCAAGGTTTCCGAGTCATATATGCAGTCTAATTTTGACGTTGATGTCTCACTACATGGAGGCATTCCACCTAGAAGGCCACCTGATCTAGAGCTGATGGAAGACATCTTGTCTTTAGATTCACCACTCTTGGATTTTGGAGAGGTGAATATTTTTGAGGAGAACTTTGGCATGGGGGATGTCAAAGTAGTAGGCAGAAGCATGAGTGGAGCTTCACATGCCAGATCACCAGCGCTGTCACTAAGGAGGATTGATCCTTATTGGAGATCTTAGCTTTTGGTAGAGTACTCCAAGGATCTTGGTGCATGCATGATTCTTGATGACCTAGATGGAGATGACAAATACATGGTGGATGATGTGGTCATCTATTCCTATGGCGGGATCTTCTTGACTAGAGCTTCTAGTCTCAAGGAGAAATTGCTACATGTAACACATAAGGATTTCTCTTCCATGCATTTTGATGCATATCTTTCCTTGGTAGAGGGGTTCACTTGGGAGGGCATCCAACATGACATATATCAGCATATGGAGATATGCATAGCCCATATGGTGATAGAGAGGATGTCATAACCACCTTCCTACTCATTGGGAGTAAGGGAGAATTCCCAGTTGAGCCATTTTAGCTCAAGACCTCAAGTACATGATGGAGGAGGTATAATTTCACATTTGGTATTGTACTTATTTTCTTTATTTGAGCAGCATGATGTATCAAGAAGAGTTGCTTCTTCTTGCATATTGTATAATGATGTGCTTGCAGCTACTTGTAGCAATGACTTTTGCTATCCTTTTGATGAGTTGTGGGGGAAGCCACATGTTTCTTGGTGTGCAACATCGACACCATATTGTAACTTCATGTTTCCATCTTATGAGATGACTATGGCAGCAAACAAGTGGCTGGAAATGCACTTGTCATTTCTCATTTTGTTGCAGGCCAAAGAGGCACTGCACTGGTTCCATGAGAGGGACCATGATTCACTCTCTGGTTGTCATTTGGAAACTTTTTTTTATTGTATCTTGCTTCCATGTATTGCTGATGTGTTTTTGTTCAAGGGAAGCTTTATATGGAGAGAGAATCCAATTGGATGGCATGGCACCCATATGATAGAGCAGTAGAAAACTTGTTGGTATGGGGCATCATACAAGTTGATCATTATGAGCTTACTTCATGGCTTGTATGAGGGAGAGATGAGGTAGCAAAGAAAGTTGTTGTTGCTATGGTTGCACTTGGGAGAGTACGTCCAAAATTATTCCCATACTTTTCATCATATTTATGAAGAGAAGAAAGGAACATTCATGGTGCAAGGAGGCTACCCTTCAGCATTGGAGGATCATGAGAGACTTCCATGTCAGAAGATGATCTTCTCACATAGCAGCATTATGGTGGATGGATTTGGCATGTGGAATTTAAAAGGGAGAAGTCATGGAGCCTTATTCTCAAGGCCTACACCATTGTCACATGGGAGTGTGTTCTTATTGATGGATTGTTCCAAAGATTATGTGTATCCCTTCGTGCAGATTTTTGTGAGGAAATCCTCATGGGGGAGCTTATACATGGACCTCACTTTTAACCTACTCACTATTTATGGTAGGGAATGCATTTCTGTACTTTTGTTGATTACTCTATAGAGTATTTGTACTTTCCCACCATGTTTGAACAGTGCATTGCTCCTCAAAAGAGCAAGAGTATTTTTGGGTTTCATGGTTACTTTAGGGCCAATGTTTATGATGATAGTAGCCCATATATACATGACTTTGGGCAAGTTTATTGTTATCTTATATATGTACAGATGATATACATTGATGCTTACTTTCCCATGTTGGGAGAACAAACATATACAGCTTGTAACTTGTTGCAGGACCACTTGCCTTATGACATTCTCAACCAGCTGTTGGAAGAAGTGAGTTGTATCCACTAGAGAGACCATATGTATCATCAAAAATTACACATAAAATTCATCCATTTTCTGATTTAGATGCCATGTGGTGATTATGTGCCATTCATCTTGAATGGGATGGTTTGGGTTGGCATGACTCGTGATTTTTGGGGAAGAGTCCTTGGAGGCTCAATCTTCTTCTTGCCATTGGAGGGAAATCATGTTTCATCCCAAGATCAGCATGCCCTCTACACTTATCATGAGTGGAGAGGAGGACAGCATGGGATAGGCCCTCTTGCCTATCATGTTCACTTATTCAGCCCACCTACATTTCAGGAGCACAAGGTGGAAGAGACTTTTCCTGAGTTACCATGTTGGAGGGTGACTCACTTCATTTGGATGATTGCGTGGGTGAGGGAGGCACTCATTCACCATATTGATCATCACTCCTACTTTGTGGAGTCCATGAGACAGCTAGCATGTTTCCATTCACACTTTCCACCTTTGATTGATTCAGACACTTGGGTTTTTCATACTTGGGAGGAAGCATTGGATGACAATTTATTTGCAGATTCTCTTGATGCAGTGATGGAGGCTATTGATGAAGGCCACATGAGTAAGAGGGGAGAGATTTTTTTCTCCTTATGCATTTTCTTGGGGACAAGCAAATATTTTTGAAGGGAGGACTGTAATGTTCCAAAATTTTAGCCTCCAAGCTAAATGGAACATTAGAGTTAGTAGCAGCTATAGTCAGTGAATAAATGGGAAGAAAAGCCCATAAGTCTCCTAAGGAGGAATAAAATACTCCAAATGTGAAAGGGGACACTCTTTCTATCTCAATAAGACACCTCCATGTGTGAACAAGGTTAAACTGAAGCTACTTTGACTAAGTCAACAATGAAGTTTTAGTGGAGGAGGAATCCTAGGTTGGATAACGCAATTTTGGAGGGAAATGTAACTTGGGTTAAAAGTAACCTAAGTGAGTCGGGCCAAGGGCAAGAAAAATCATATCTTAAATAAGGAAGAGGATGGTAGAATTATTCATCATGTTGTAGATTATTATTCTTGGCTGCCAAGAATTGTTGTTGCTTTGCTGCTTAGCAAAGATGCAGTGCTGTTTAGCATTGGGTGTTCCCGGGCAGGAATCCCAACTCTTTCCTTTGAGGAGCTCATTGGGAGATTTTTTATTCATCATTCCACATAATTTTTTCAGGCCAAGATTCAGCCATCTACATCATCACAGCTTTGTCGAAGATTGTGCAGTGTTGCTAGGTGCAGCAGTGGAAGGGATTGGAATCCCAGCTTCTGAGCTAGTTTCTCATTGGAGAAAGGTTTCCTTCACTTGAGAGATCTGTTTGGAGAGCTCCAAAGCTTATTTTAGATCTGTGGTATCATACCACACATTTCCCATACATTCCCAACGTTTTTTCTGCTAGGGAATGCATTATTTTGGAGGTAGTGCTCATTGCATGGTTTGGTGGCTCCATTGCTGAGTTTCTTTGTGATTGAGAGGTTCATCCTTTCATGGGAAGAATAACTTGATGGATATACATCATATCAGAAATATTTCAGCCTTTTACACTCATGTGCTTCAGTGTTGCAGTGATGATTTAGTGATTTCCTGAATATCACATTTGTATACAGAGTGTTTGGACAAAAAACCCTTGCCGAGTTATCTTGTATTTTGTATTAAGAGCTTAGATCTCTGTTATTTAGAATTATTTATCAATACATGAGTAGATATATTGTTCTCCTATCATTTTATGTGTAAACCCTCTCTTAGACTGCACAGTCCCTTGAGCAGCTGCTCCGGCATTTTGCAATCTTGGGGTTTTGGCACTTTTTAGCAATCCTAGGTGTGGGAGATCTATTTAAACCACCTATTTTTCTTTGTTTCAGCTATATTCTTGGATTTATGTTGTATAATGACTAATATATGGGATCCAAGATTCCATTTTACTATTTTATTACATTTGTTGTTGGAAATGCTTTTTTGATGCATGATTCATGAGAAATCTTGAAAAAGAAATATTATAGTTCTAGAGAAGGAAATGCACTAAATTAGGTTGTGTTGGTTTATGAGACGTTAGAAATTGTAGATTTAAGGTTTTTGGAGTCTATTGACTTGGTTGTGACATTGTTGGTGTTATCTATGGATATTACTTGAATTTATGTAACCTTTTTCTTTGGTGAAATAATAACCCTAGCTCAGGGGTGATTCATTGTTGAGAGTATTGGAGTAGTGTGGTATATGCTTGGGTGGAAATTTTGAGGTCTATATCCAATTGGTGCCATTCTTAAAACATTAGTGTTCTCACTATATTTGTGTGGTTATATTGTGTTTATCTTATGTGCATGTTGATATAATCCACATGCACTTTATACATAGGTAATATTTTTCTTATTATCATGTTAGTTTTTCATATCATGTTAGTGCACATTGGGTATAGATGTACAACATAGTAGAATTAGGGTATCAGAGAAATTGTGGTCTAGTTTATTGAAACATTTAGAATTGAGATTTACAAATGTAGTAATGCATCCTAGTGAGTCATTGAAGGTATTACAAGGTGGTATGAGTGTGAAGGTTATGTTGGGTGCAATATATGCGAGATTAATATACTAAAATTTACATATATCAATCCAAGGTCTCGTAGACTGCGAGACACAACACAATTTATGCCAAAAAAAGTACTCTAACACCCTATGAGTTAATGCCTATTTTCTCAATCAACACTTTCCAATTCCACAAAACAAATCAGTCTCTTGAATCCAAATCAACTTTGTAATCCTGAAGGAATTATTCACAAAATAAAATCCTAATTAATAGCCACTATATTTTGTTGATTCTAGATCCTTCTAGGAAAATATATCTAACATACTATTCAGTTTTCCATAGGAAAATAGAGATAAAAAACCCTATAATGTGCACACCTTCAAAGAGGGAACATGACTCCTAACCCAGGCTCCTTCTGAGCTGACAGACCTAAAGTGTTGTTCGGTTGTTTAGAGGAAAAAAGGAATTAGGAATCCCTACAGTCTATACACTCTTGAAGTAAGAAAGAATAAATTCCCCTTGACCTATCTCCTTTTGGGATACAAACCTAATGTATTTTTCAGTTGTCTAGAGGAAAAAATTTCAAAAAGGATCTCTTTAGAAGCTTGAAACACCAAAATAGCTGAGGCTCATAGTCCATTATATGAAAATCAGTACTCCATATCAATCAATGAACTTGTCCTAATTTCTCCTGGTTATGTCACTACCATTGTATTCTATTGAAAAAATCAAATATGCTTTGAGGAAAAGAAGGAATGCAACTTGTGGTTATTAGTGGCAAGGTTTACTATCAAAAAACACACACTCTTTACTTGATGTCAATACTGATATTGCTTATAAATAAATAAAACAAAGTATATGAGGTGAGTATGGAAATACAAAGCACTAATGCCCATTGAAAGTTTGACATATTATTCATAAAGGTTGTTTAAATACTAATCTTAGCAGAAAATCTTCTGTCTGGTATGATCATCAATCAACAAACCAAATTTGTATAAAGACATAGATCAATAAACTAGGTGAATAAATGCAAATATAACGGTCTCTTTGAATGAAGTATCTAAGCCAACTTTTATAGTGTTTTTTTATATCATGTAACCAACTTGAGTACCCTACATTCAAAATCAATTAGTCACAATCTTACGATGCAAATAAAGGATAAAAATTCTCCTGATGCTCTTCAATACATCAAACACTTTAATAGACATGTGCCCAAGAAACATAGTATTACAAGGGAAAAACTATTTCAATGACTCAAACACATCATTTACATTCCAAAACTTGTGTTTTTTCTCATGCATCTAGGAAGTATGTAAATTGAGGTGTGATTGATGCATTTTTAAATATTTCAAGTTAGATATGAAAGACCCACGATATATCTATTCAAACGAACCCTCAAATAACATCATGGAAAGCTATATCATAAATTCATAAGATGATACATGAATACATATTACTGAAGTCTTGTGCATATGAAACATGCTTCCACTCCATGATAATAAATATTAGAAAGGAATATCAATCATGTTCAAATACTTATGACCTGAAGATTATACTAAGAAATTATACCATAGTAACATAATCACAAGCCTCCATACAACTTATATCTATGCACTGCTATGCATTCATCCAAAATATAATATTGAAAATGTAATTTCACAACAAATCCTTGCAATATTGAATGTAAACATGCTTTAAATACGAATAAAATCAAACCAATCCACAACCATACCCTTAAACCGAACGACAAGTACATATATATATATATATATATATATATATATATATATATATATATATATATAGAAGAATAAAAGAAGTGAAGATAGAGAGGAAAATGGGCTAATTTGGTGGGACCAAGCCAACCAAATTGTTTTCCTTAAGAAAATAAATCAAGAACACACCACAAAATAAAATAAAATATAGGAATAAAAATGGAATCAACCTGATATTAAAGATACAAGCCTTAATACACGAACTAATAAATGCATCATAAGATAGTGGCTCTATGGGTGATTTGAAGATTTGAAATTACAGTATAACACTACAATAGAATTGCTAGCTTAACCCAGGGCCAAATATAGAACTTTATATTGTTTAGCGTAAAAAGATGGGCTAAAACTAGACATGTTAGTTACAAGACTAGACATATATAGATTGAAATGATCCATGGTGTAGATCAATATTGTAGCACCTATTTACTAAACCTAGAGTGAATTGAATATTTCATTTATAAGAACTCAGAGGGAAATCATTATATATCAGTCAAATTCCCAAACTGAGTGTGAAACAACGAGCCCTTTAACCTCACTTGCATTGGTGGAATTTGAAAGTGTAAAGATGTCTGTTCTTTTTTGTCTGCGTGATAATCTTCAAGTGGAGACAATGTACATTCTCACCTCCTTTGGTTGCAGGTACTCGAAAAAGGTGCAGGACCTACATAATTTTCGTCAACAACACTTTTAAACAAAAATAAATCTTTAACAATGTGCTTGAACTAAGGAATATTTACATTAATGTAAAATATACCTTGTAACTTCAAAAACATATTCCCTAATGTAGCATATCCAAATTTTGTTATGTATAGTGAGGTTGTATATATGTGAAATAAGGAGTTTAGGAGAGACAAAAGGGAACAAAAAGAAACAATGTAATAATAAAATATCTTCAATTTGTAGGCCATCACTTGCACTATATGGGCTAGCGATTTGTTGTAGAAGAAAAATTGAAATGGTAGCACACTATAAGTTTGAAAAAATTCCTCAAGGGGAGCCAAAAGGAAAATTTTCAAAATTCAATCGCATATGAGGGATGTTCAAATTCAAACAATAGATGAGCTTCTATAGGTACAAATTCTTAAGTTTTTTAGCCACAAATTGGGGTTATTGGGCTAGATTATAAACTTACACAATCAGGCATGGGAGAAAAGGTTTGAAATGGGGTATAATTCCTAAATTTGGCTAAAATTTGGAGGAGAAAATTCTCTTAGAGTAATAATTGAATAGGTATAAAGGTTGAATTGATAACCACGAGCTTGAATTTAATGAGGTAATGGGTAACTATTAGAGATAAGTTTGCAAATTTCATGCAAATACAAAATTTCTGGAAAAATGACAAATTAGGAAATTTTGGAAATTTTAAATATTTGATATTTTGTATCTTGACATCAACCATTATGTGTGAATTCCAAGTGATAAGTAAGTGACCAAGTGGTGGATAGGTATTAGCATAGGGTGAATTCAAAATCGAGGGTTTTGGTTATTGATTAGTGGCACGCTCAAGCCCAAATTCAATCTAAGCTTCCAAATCAAAGGAATGTCCACCACTAGATTTATCAAATGTAGGATAGTACATTATTAAGTGGGAAAATCTAAGCTAAAATTCAATATATATCAATGGATAATTACCATTTGGCCTTGCCTGGAAAATTCAATTTCAGCCCTATCTTCCAAAGTTCATGCTACTTATATCTAGCAGTAATATACTTCTTATACAAAATTACTTTTTCCAACTCTACCCGAGGATCTGGTGCTAATTACTTTATGATATGTAGGACCTATTCCTTATTTTCCTAGTCCAATATGGAAAACTAAATGGGTTTCATATTTTTCACATTCACTACTTAGTAAAAGAACATGTATGGGGGTAGACTATCTTTGTATAAATTATCATCCACTTTCTCCAATAATTCAAAAATATGACACACATGTTCCTTGATATCCTATCCTTACGAGGATCCAATATCGTTTCTTTTTTTAGATGCAACCAAACTCTATCTCACACTTTGAATGTTTCCTCAAATTTATGTCAATAAGTTTAGGCCTTGAAATTTTCCTTTGACTTCTTCAATGTTCGTACTACTTACAAATAGATATACCTAATATTTTCAACAAATTTTTCTACTTTCAATTCATCTCTTGTGATTTCTTCTATGAATCCTTGTTATTCAAACAAAACATCAAGGGATGTTGGTGGAAAATACCCGAACAAGTTTCACAATGGGATTTACCAACAGAAAGGTGGATCTTCTACGACAATTGTGTTGAATATAAATTGTGTATTTCATCCAAGGAAGGTATATGCCTCTAAAAATAACTCATCAAATGTTAAGTCGATTTCATATTGACTACTTTTATCTATCCATTTTTTTTTTTGGATGGAAAATTATTTGTTGGCATTATGATGCATGTGTTATCCTTGATGGAAACCCACTTGTAAAATACCAAGCATATGGTAACGGGGTGAGTTCAGAGGTGACAAATTGATGGAAAAAAATGACAGAAAGTTGGGACAAATTTTTTCAGATCAGGATCAAAAGATCGATAAAGATAAATAAATTAAGATCTATATGGGAGTTAGTGAAGGAAAAGTCGCATATACACGTGGGTATGAAGAAACAAAGTAGTGTATGTTCTAGTGCACTAATTTTATAATACCAGGGGTCTTTACCATGGTATTAGCCCACAATGCAGTAATGGTTAATTGATCCCATCCAAGAATATCATCAAAACTTGTGTGGTTTTGGCTCATGGTACTAGCTAAGGCTCAAACCATATAAGGAGTTGAAAATCAAAGTGCTTAGTGTGCATGAGTAATGTTAATGAATGATTAATTCAATATGAAGTATATTTGCATGGTATGGGTTATAGTTGATTGATATATCAAATATAATGATGCACTCATGAATACAATGATGGATTTGGATCTTTAGACCTGAAATGACTATGTATTTCCATGATATATTTATGAGTTGTTTATATTTCTGGTTTGGCGCATGTTTGCTGTAGTGAAGGGTATGATCCGAGTAAGTTTGAAGTTATGAATTATTGCGCAATCATGAATTATTTACAGATCTATACATGGGTTTGACACAAGGAAGACATGTATATATGTTGGGTTTTCTCTTCAGAGGCTCGCATATATTTAGAAAAAATATTGAGATATATACACGAGTTGGTTTCGGGATAAGCGCATTCATACGTGACTAAGTCTTCTAGAAGGCACGTATGAAATCCAAGATCTTTGCTAAATAATGCTGAAAAAAATGTCTAATCATTTTTGGTATGCTTCTATTATCTGTTAATGATGTCTTCATATAGATCTAGGCTGTTTGAGTATTGATTATGCTGCTAGTTGATTGTGATTAAAGATCGGTTATTGGTTGGTTGAAAAATGATTGATGTTGCTTGAGGGTTCTGTTAGTTGAAAAAATATTTCAGAATATCTCTGGTCAATTATGTGACTGAGTCAGAATTCTAAATTTTTGTATATTAAAATATATATGTAGGTTGTGCCACATAAAATCATGTATGCATGCAGGTTTCATTAGTAATAGTAGCACATATAATTTGGCATAAAAATTATCAGGGTTACAGTTTATTTAGTGTGATGATGTATTATATTGTGTTCAGTTATGTGGTTTGGTTATAGTGATCTCAATGTTATGTTTGAATTGGGTTTATGCTTACTTCAGTTGATCTACAAATTGTGATGTGATAAAGATGTTGGATCTAGTGTGAAAATTTATGAAATGTGGTTTGCGGTGGTGCTGAGGTTGGAGCCTTCAATGAGGAAGTTGAAGATTCCTACCAGTAGGAGCTGGTGATCAGATCAGGGGGTTGTAGCTCCCTTCCAGTGGTGGAAAGTAAATGAAATCAGGGGGTTGGAGCTCCGTTCTAGTAGCAGCTAGAGAAAAAGTGAAGGTTGTAGCCTTCTACAGGTGGGTGCCTGCGTTCTAGTATGAGTATGCGCTAGTACAAGATTTTAATCAGTTTTATATATAATAAATATTGAATACATAGATGAAAGAAATGATGGGTTTCTCCCACATTGGGGTTTCTTGTAATGTTCCAAATGGGGAAAAATAGGCTCAGTATGGAATATCTTGAGATATTCCTCTATGGAATCACAACAATATGATAAGAAACCAATAAATCTAAACAAGAGATAGACTGGTAGGGAATTTACTGGTTATCTCACCTCTAAAGAAAGGGTGAAAACCAGAGGCTTCCTGGCCCATTCCAGACTCTGTCTATAGAAGATTGGTGAAGCACAAAAATGATAGAAATAACACACTCAAAATGGATTTTTCAGCCCTTGGGATTCTTAGATATTCAGATATAAAGAAGGAATCCAAAAGAGGAGCAAAAACCGAACAAGGAAGGAGCGGGAGATTTCTAATTTAGGAAATTCAGCAAGAGGCTCAGTGAGAACGTTGTATAAGAAAATGGGTGCAATAATAACGTAGGTCAGGGCTTGGTTCCCCTAGATTAGGCTATGTGGGAATTTTATGATGAATTTCAGCTCAAAAAAATGAGTTTAAGGCACTTAAACAGATCTCCCACGAACTTGACTAGCTAAAAATCAGCTAGTGAGAAGAGCTGTTGCAACAAGGAAACCCAGTAACCAGAATTGCGTAGTTTTTCCAAGAAATCACTGGAGACCAAACATAAGGCTCATAATTCACCCTTATAACATCAGATCAGCATTATGAAATAGTATCCCATGAATATACAGCAAATCACATGAAATAATAGTGCAGAAATCCATTAAATAACATCTCCGACATTTATGAATTGCAGAAAGGAATGGACTGCGTCCCTCTAAGTGTGCTTCAGAAGATACATAATGGAACTTAAATCTATGGCAGATCTATGGCTGTAACATCAAATCCATAACAGATCTGGAAACTACTCAGCCTCTTCTACAAATCCCCTTTGGGGTTTTTACACAATATTGCACAAGAAGATGTAGATCTGACTTTTAATACATGAAACTGCAGGAAAATTCCAGAAATTGCTGAAGATGATTATTATTATATTATGTCAGATCTATACAATATATTTCAGCAAGTTGCAAGATGAATCTTCAAGTTGAGAGGCAAGCCTCAATCATCAGGAAGAAAGTACAATGAAAGATACACAAGTAGCAATAAAAGCAGTACATAAAATAACACAGTTCACTAGAGAAACAATGTTGTAGCTTGAGATGAATGTTAAAATAGATGAATATATAGATCTAAAATAAGAGTACAACAGAGATCCTCCTTCGGGTGGTCACAAGAAACCCTCCATGAGAGAAATCCCTCAAAACATCTACATCCTTGCAGATCTGAATCACCACTTGCTACAACTTCATAGCAGCTGCAAAACCCTCAACAGGACCAACGCTGCTAATGGAGATGAAGCTTGACTAAAATGCTGAATAGTGGAGAAATGCAACACATCCTCCAAAGAGCTACTCCATGGAAGGAGAGAGTATTCCTAAATAGGAAATCCTCCTTCTCTAGCTAAACAACCAAGAGAAGTAAAGTTGCTCAAGCAACCTCTATTTCGAAAATACATCAACAACCTCTTCATGTGCCTTCTCCTCCATTTTATAACATTAGGGCTTCTTGGAAAACACTAAACCACTTCATCTCTTTGGCCCCTTTCACACTTGGAGACCCCTTCTAGAACTCCGCAGTTCATCAAGGAGGTTCAATGAACCTAGACAGCATTGGTTGACTTGGTCAAATAGGATCTCCTTTGGTGGTCCTAACCCCTTTCACACCTACAAGTTTTATTCAAGTAGCTCAAATATGCCTCTTTTCACATAGGTGCTGATTTATTCTTGAGATTATGAGTTTTTCATGTCCTCCTTTCCATTTTATTCGTTAGTACATAAAATTAAGACAAAATGAAATGTTCCAATTAGCTTGGGCTAATTAGGAACATTACAGTCCTCCCCTCCAAAAATTGTTGCTTGCCCTCAAGCAACTGCAAGGTGAGAGCTGCGAAATTTCCTCCTTGGTGGCACCAACATAAGATAAGCTTCCTCCATAAGCCAAGTGCTCACGAATCCATCCATTTCTTGCTCCTCCAATGGTCTCATGAGATGCAATTAGCTCATCCCATAAGGGTACAATAGATCATATGAAACAAGCATGGTTTGCCCCATGCTCTCTCTGGAATATAAAATATTCAATACATGGAGAGTGGTCCTCACATGAGGCACATTCCATCCTACATTCTTTCTGTGCATGCCACATCATCACAGCTGAAAGTGTGATGCATGTTTGGTGCTTTGGGGCAGCATCCTTCTTTTCTACAAAAATCCCCCTTTTTCTCTCAAGGGAATGGCTCAAATCAGAAATTTTTGAGCCCAATATTGGCCAATAGGCTCACATGATCTTATCATTTCTCCTTGGAAATTTGGCCTGCAAAAACATGGTGTAAGTGTGCATCAAATCATAAATAAAAACATGTGTAACATGATCATGTTCTACACCAATAATCTTTCTCCAACTAAGGGAGAGATGCATGGTTCCATTTCCTTCCTCAAGAGAAGGAAGAGTGGGATGATTCAACCCTCACAAAGAGTCATGTTTCTGATCCATCTCTACATGGCCCATGCCTCTTTGAAAACGCTGATGTAACCCTCTTTCAAAGCACTCCCCATGCTGCTCCAAAGCATAGTACAATAGGTGGCCATCCCACCACCTTCTTGCTACAACAAGCTTCTTCAAAGATTGAGAATAGTGGAGGATAATGGGTGTTGGCTGAATATGATTCAAACAACACATGTCATGCTCTAAGTTATTCCATGTGAGGGACCTTCCTTCATGACATAACTTTAATACATGGCCCTTTGTAAAAAGAAACAAGATACACACTGAAGCAACCATGTAGTATTCTATCCTCCCCTTGAAGCATGAATAGATATGGGAGATCTCATCCACCATGAACACATTCACCCAATGTGTCACCCCTCCTCTCATGCAAGGGGCATCAATATCATGATATGAAAAACTCCCCTTATGCCAACCCATGAGAAGATTGCAATTTCTCCCAAGCCCAAGTACATACAAGATTTTGAAATTCATCTTAAACAAGAACACATGTACATACATTGTAGGAAAACGTAATTGTATGGATATGGAGCTTATCATGTGATGTCCATACCTCTTCCTTTTCAACCCAAACACCCATGCCTTCTTCTTATGCAGCCTCCTCTTGAGATTCAAGGCATGTGATAAGAAAATCAGAAAATTTGGGGAGTGTTTAAACTCACCCAACAAGAACCAGCACAGGCTATCCCTTTCCTACATCAAATCTAAATGTTGTAAGTGGTTCAAAAGCCACTTAATTTCTTCTCCCTAAATATCACCATGGCTGAAAGTGAGAATTATATTTGATTCCTTAATACAGCACCCATCATGGTGTAGAATCTCCCTTAGCCCATCAAGGGAGTGGCCATGTTTGAGAACAATCTTGACCCATAGTTGGCCATGAAGCTTGTATGGTATAACACTCCTCTTGGGAGTCATGGGATGAAAATATGAGGTAATAAAATAAATGCAACCATAAGATGAAATGGGACTCTCATAAGCATGCATCTTACCCAAATTCTCCAGCGCTGTGGTAGTTTCCCCCTTGAGAAGAGATGACATTGATGCACAAGGTTGAGGGAACACTTTTCTCTTCTGCTCATCATGGGAACTCCTTGGTGTAATTCCTTCAAGGAAGGATACATTAAGGCATATATCATGAGAATATGTACGGACTGATATGTCCTTGCTTTGCTTGCATTGATCTTTCAGCCTTCTTTGTGCAACATGTTTCTGAAATACAGAGGGGAAAAAGTTTCTCACCATTTGAAGCTTGCCCTACCCTCTGTCTTCTGCAATCTTCAAGATCTCACCATCTAATAAGTATGGCACATAATACCCATGGATTTTTCCATAATCTCTATGTTTGAGACTCTTAGGAACTCCTTGCAAAAATGCAAGAGCTTCTCTCCTTGGAGCAGTTTCTCCTTCTTCTTCTTCATGCAGTACTAGAGATCCTCTTGCTATGTCTGCACTGTCACCCCTATCCTTTTCTTCAGAGATGGAACATGCCTCATCCTCAATAGGAGACCTTATATATTGGTCTTCTCTTGAAGGAGGGGATCCCATGTCTTCTTCTTTCTCTTGAAACCTCATAAAGGTTTCACTGCAGCTTTCCTCTTGAGAAGAGGACCCTTCACCCAAAGGAGATCTGAACCTTGGCAATGCATTCGATAAACTCACTCCTTCTCTTTCCCTCTTCATGAAGGATTCACTAACAAAATTTTGAGGCTATGATGATATGGCTGAGTGAAAATATCTGTAAGATGAGGATTCTAGATGTTCCTCATGCACAGATCTTGAGGATCTGACTGGAAGATCTTCTTTTTCTTGAAACTCCTTGGGAGCTTCACTTCTTCTTCTTTATGCTTCTTGCACAACATCCTTGGAGAGGTTCTTCTTATACCTGAAAAGAGATGAGAGTAATCTCATCCTTTCCATACTTTTTTCTTCCATCTTTCTGATTCTTCTCAGCACTTCTCTAATAGCTTGATCTCACAGGCTGTGCCGGAGATCATGCTCTGATACCATTTTAATGTTCCAAATGGGGAAAAATAGGCTTAGTAGGGAATATCTTGAGATATTCCTCTATGGAATCACATAAATATGAGAAGAAACTAATAAATATAAACCAGAGATAGACTGGTAGGGCATTTACTGGTTATATCACCTTTGAAGAGAGGGTGAAAACCAGAGGCTTCCTGACCCATTCCAGACTCTGTCTATAGAAGATTGGTGAAGAAAAAAAATGATAGAAATAACACAATAAAAATATATTTTTCAGCCCTTGGGATTCTTATATCTTCAAATCTAAAGAAGGAATCGAAAAGAGGAGCAAAAACCGAACAAGGAAGGAGCGGGAGATTTCTAATTCAGGAAATTCAGCAAGAGGCTCAGTGAGAACGCTGTATAAGAAAATGGGTGCAATAATAACATAGATCAGGGACTTTTTACCCTATCTTAGGATATGTGGGACTTGTATGATGAATTTCAGCTCAAAAAAATGAGTTTAAGGCACTTAAACATATCTACCATGAATTTGACTAACTAAAAATCAGCTAGTGAGAAGAGTTGTTGCAACAAGGAAACCCAACAACCAGAATTGCACAATATTGCCCAGAAATCACTGGAGACCAGCCATAAGGATCAGAATTCAGCCTTAGAACATCAAATCATCATTATTAAATATTCTCCCATTAATATACAGCAAATCACATGAAATAATAGTGCAGAAATCCATTAAATAACATCTCCGTCATTTATAAAATTGCAGAAAGGAATGGACTGCGTCCCTCTAAGTGTACTTCAAAAGATACATAATGGAACTCAGATATATGGTAGATCTATGGCTGTAACATCAGATCCATACTAGATCTGGAAACTACTTAGCCTCTTCTACAAATCCCCTCTGGGGTTTTCACACAATATTGCACAAGAAGATGTAAATCTCACTTTTAATACATGAAACTGCAAGAAAATTCCATAAATTGATGAAGATGATTATTATTACAGTATGTCAGATCTATAAAATAGATGTCAGAAAGCTACAAGATGAATCTTCAAGTTGAGAGGCAAGCCTCAATCATCAGGAAGCAAGTACAATGAAAGATACACAACTGGCAGTAAAAGCAGTATATAAAATAACACAGTTCACTAGAGAAACAACGTTGTAGCTTGATATGAATGTTATAATAGATGAATATACAGATCTGAAATAAGAGTACAACAAATATCCTCCTCCGGGTTGTCACAAGACCCCCTCCATGAGAGAAATCCCTCAAAACATCTAGATCCTTGCAGATCTGAATCACCACTTGCTACAACTTCATAGTAGCTGCAAAACCCTCAATAGGACCAGCGCTGCTAATGGAGATGAAGCTTGGCCAAAATTCTGGATAGTGGATAAATGTAGCATATATTCCTCCAAAGAGCTACTCCATGGAAGGAGAGAGGATTCGTAAACAGGAAATCCTCCATCTCTAGCTAAACAACCAAGAGAAGTAGAGTTGCTCAAGCAACCTCTATTTCAAAAATACATCAACAACCTCTTCATGTGCCTTCTCCTCCTTTTTATAACATTAGGGCTTGTTGGCAAACCATAAACCACTTCATCTCTTTGGCCCCTTTCACACTTGGAGACCCTTTCTAGAACTACGCAGTCCATCAAGGAGGTTCAATGAACCTAGACAGCGCTGGTTGACTTGGTCAAATAGGATCTCCTTTGGTTGTCTTGACCCCTTTCACACTTGCAAGTTTTATTAAAGTAGCTCAAATATGCCTCTTTTCACATAGGCACTTATTTATTCTTGAGTTTAGGAGTTTTTCATGTCCTCCTTTCCATTTTATTCATCAGTACATAAAATTAAGACAAAATGAAATGTTCCAATTAGCTTGGGCAAATTAGGAACATTACATGTCTCCCACATTAGGTTTCCACCTTAAATTATGGTGTTCATGTGTGTTGCTTATGTGTGATGGTTTATTATGTTCTTACTGCACCTGTTTACTACTTACTAAATGTCTGATGAATCATTAATTCACTGGTCTAAGTAAATTTAATCAATATTTATCTGAATTATAAGTTCTCTAGGCATACGCTAGTTGACTTAAGTATAGTCATGTATAGAATTCAGTAAAGAAAATTAAAGGTTTGTGTGAGTTTTAAATATTGATTCACCCCCTCCCTGCTCTCAATATTGTACCCAACAATTGGTATCAGAGCAGGTCCTTCAGAAGAATCTTGATCACTTGAAGGAAGATCTACCAAGATGAGAATTCAAGACGGAACAACATCTTTCAGACTACTACTCTTCAATGGAAATAAATTAATATTATGGAAGACAAGAACAAGATCCTATCTTTAGTCTCTTGGAGCAGATGTTTGGGCAATTGTTGAAGGAGGTTACCAATATCCAGCCGCAATTCCCACAGATCCAGTAGCAAAGAATACATATGAAACCGATGCGAAAGTTGTCAATGCATTATTGGGAAGGCTGGTCATATAAAAATTTGTCCAAGTTGTGTAGTTGAATACAATAAAATAAATATGGGACAAAATCATCCTCAGCTATTAAGGTGATGCCAAGCTAAAAAGTGTTAAACTCCAATCTCTCAGAATTCAATATGAAAATATCAGAATGCATAATGATGAAATTATTGCCAGTTTCTTTCTGTGTCTAGATGAGATTATAAATTGTATGAGAAATATGGGTGAAGACATAAAAGACACAACTTTAGTAGAGAAAATATTAAGGTATCTAACACCTAAATTCAATTCAAAAGTGTCAGCCATTGAATAAAAGCGGGAACTACAAACTCTTACTATTGTTCAACTTCATGGGATTATGACTGCTTTTGAATGAGAAAATGAGGTCTGTTAGAAGTGTAGAAATTATATGCACTAAGCATGCATATGTCCAAGATCCACTTGATCTCACACTATTTAACTTTATGCAAGATATTGAATCTATTCCACTTGTTAATATTTTGCGGAAAAATTAATTGCACACACATGTGAAGCATAAACAAAAATATTCAATCGCACATAACGCACACACATGTGAAGCTGAAAACCCCAACTATATATTATGTAACATGGAGATCATATAAAAATCTCATACAAGCATACAAAGATTATCACAAGCTCTCAGTACAGTACAATCGTCATACACTAATTAGGCCTAATCTTGCAAATCCATGCACCGATATTTGCCACCTGCTAGCCTGCCTCCACTGCAAAATCTCTGATGAATAATAGCTCTGAATGAATTCGAATTACTCCATCCTTGAATGTGCAATCCTCATTGGCATCTCCACTGAGTGTTGGATGCAATCAATGCATCACTATAGTCACAACAGATAGTCTATCTTTCCCTTTCACCTATCTCTCCACTAGTCTCCACTAAAACTACCATGCACTGTATTTAACTGATGTATTATTCAGTTGATTAATGAGTTATTATTTATGAATTAATTAACTAATTAATTCACTCCACTCTCACTAGTGTATCAATCAGTTAGACTAGATAAAACTATCTCAACTAAGTCTAACTGAGTTAAACTAAATACAACTCCATAACTACTTCTTCCAACTGTGTCATAACTCTGCCACTTGAGTTCTAACTGATTCATCCATGCATTAGCTCCATTAAACCCTTAGGAATAGCGTAATTCCTTCTGTCAGCTTCTGTGCCACATATGTGCACTGAACTGAAGTGCTCAAAGAGAATAATTTGTTGTTTAGAGTTTGATTATTATTAAGAGCTACTAATAATCGACATGCATCTATTTTTAGATTGACGATCTATAAATAGACTTCGCCCAATATTATAAAAATAGAATTTCATCTATTTTTCCAACTTGATCAACCATCTACAAATAGCATCCTGTAACTTCTGAAATATGATCATCATGTCTAAAAATAGACATAGTCTAAAAATAGACTTGCGCCAAAAATAGCCTGTGGGCCCACTTAGTGAAGGCGACTCTTTTCACTAGGCTCATCATCTTTTTGAATCTCAAAATTCTATCTAAAAAATATAGGGATTATCCTTCACCCCAATCTTGCCTCTATGGTATTCAAATTTGCTCCTAGTGAGCGCCTTCATCAGAATATCTGCATCCTAATCCTCCGTAGGAATGTACTGAAGCAACATGATCTTCCGCTGCACACAATATCTGATATGATGATACCAGATATCAATATGTTTAGATCTATCATGAAACACAGGATTAACCCAGAGGTTAATGCAACTCGAATTATCACAATGAATCACCGTGGGATCTAAATGCGAACCGAACAAACCAACTAGAATCTTCCTCATCCAGATAGCCTCACATGCAGCTAAACTTGCTGCCATGTATTCCACTTCCACTGAAATGAGTGCCAGAGATCTTTGTTTCATGTTGTACCAAGAAAATTCCATAGATCCAATACTGAAAATCCCTCATGATGTGCTCTTTCTGTCCGTTGGGCTTCCTACCCAATCTGCATCCGTGAAGCCATGCAACTTCACCTCATCCGTCTATTTGTACCATAAACAATACTCAGATGTGCCCCTGAGATATCTCAGGACATGCTTGCCTACCTTCCAAAAGAGCTTGGTAGGCTTAAACATCACTTTTGAAAGTTGTTTCACCGCATAGCATATGTTTGGTCTTGTATTGACTAAATACATGAGCGAACCCACCAACTGTCGATAAACAGTGGCATCCACTACTTCTACCGATGTAGCATCCTCTTTCTTCCAATTTCCTGGAAGAGGAGTGTCAATAGGCTTACAGCCTTGCATGTGAAACTTCTCCAGTATCTCCCAGACATACTTACCTTGAGACACAAACAATTCACCTTCCTGCTGCCATATTTCCAATCCAAGGAAATAATGAAGGAGGCCTAAATCCTTCATCTCAAACTCCTTTGCAAGATCAGCCTTGCATGAGTGTATGAACTGCTCATCACCTATTAGTATCAGATCATTAACATAAAGTACAATGATCAAAAGATTACCCTCAACCACAATCTGGTACAACTTTGCATCCGCCTCACTCTTGGTGAAGCCAAGACTAGTGAAATAGCGGTCGATCCCAGTGTACCAAGCAAGGGGTGCTTGTTTCAGCCCATACAATGCTCTTTTGAGCCTGAACACATGAGACTCGCTGCTAAATATGTCAAATCCTTCACACTGCTCAATGTACACCTCTTCCTCATTGATCCCATTAAGGAATGCAGTCTTCACATCCATCTGATGAATGTGCTAATCCATCTACGCTGAGAGAGCAAGGATGGTCCGTATGGAAGAATACCATGTGACAGGTGCAAAGGTTTCTTCATAGTCAATCCCCTTAATCTGTGAGAAGCCTCGGGCAACCAATCTTGCCTTATACTTCTCGACGCTCCCATCCGCATCTTGCTTTACCTTGCAGATCCATCTTGATCCTACAAATAATTTTCCCACCAGCCTTGGAACAATCTCCCAAGCACTGTTTCTAAAAATGGAGTCATACTCCTCCAGCATGGCATCTACCCATGTGGGCTCCTGCGCTGCTTCTTCAAAAGAATATGGCTCTGTCACAATACACTTGCTCATAAGAGCTATGTATCTAGTATATCGGTCAGGCGATTGTTTCTATCTACGCTATGATGTAGGAACTCCTACATTCTGTGCCGCATCCACCTTTAGTCTCTCAGCTTTTGTGGTATGCTTCCTGCCTTGTCTGATGTTTGGTTCTGCATGAGTGGACTCCTCCACTCCATGAATCTCCTCCTGTGGCTGATCCACATCTAGAGGCTCATATTTGGGAACAAGAAGTTCCTCCTCCACTTGCAAATGTAGCTCCCTCTCAAGCGACAGCTTCATGGCTTTCACCTCATTTAATTTTATATCCCGTCGAATAATAGTCATTCGACTATTTGGAAAATACACACGATAGTTATGGGGTGTTTCTGTGTACCCCAAAAATATCCCAACTTCTGCAATCGGCTCCAACTTCTTCCTGGCATCCTTAGTCACATGAATGTAAACGGTGAGCCAAAAATCTTCAAATGAGAAATATCAGGCTTCTTACTAGTAAAATATTCCTTGGGTGTACTCATGCCAACTACTCTATGAGGAAAATGGTTTTACACATAAACTAGAGTGTTGCATGCTTCCACCCACAAGTGCATCGGTAGGCCTTGATCATGCAGCATCGCTCATGCAACACCCACGATCGTTCTGTTCTTTCACTCCGCAACCCCATTCTGCTATGGGTTATGAGGCGCTATGAGTTCTCTTAGAATTCCTTCTTTGCTACAGAAGTATTTGAATTCACCAGAGATGTATTCACCATCATTATCGCTCCTTAGAGATTTCACCTGCTTCCCCGACTCCTTCTCCACCAATGCCTTGAACTCACAAAACTTTGAGAACGTTTCACTCTTCTTCTGCATGAAGAAGATCTAACATCTACGAGAAAATTCATCAACAAATATCACATAATACCTGTGTTTCATTGTTGAAGCAACCAAGAATGGTCCACACACATCTGTGTGAATTCTCTCCAGGATCACCGAAGCACAGTTCTCCTTCTCATGAAAGGTGGTCTTCACAAACTTACCCATTGTACATCCTCTGCACCGATCTGACTACGCAAGAGTACCCTTGGGAAGTCTAGTAGAAATTTGCTGCAAAATTTTCAAAGCGCCAAGGTGAAGATGACCCAATCTCCTGTACCATAATTCGCCCTCATCTCGGCTCACCACTTCTTCTACTTTTCCCACCATTGCAACGCAGCCATCTGCCTATAGCTTGTAGATATTCTTAATTTGAACCCCTATCTTCTTGGTTTTACCCATTTTTTTATGTCGAAGGAAGGCTTTTCCCTCACTGAAAACAACATCATAACCCCTGTCTTCCAGCATTGCGACTGAGGCCAAGTTCTTTTTCAGACCTGGAACATTCATGACATTCTTCAATAAGAATGGATTACTAGACTCCCTCTCAAAGGTAATGGTCCCAATTCCAGTCGCACTGTACTGAACATCATCGCCCATCTCTATATGCATCTGGAGTTCCTTCTCCTCCAAGTCATTGAACAACTGTTTGTCTCCCGTCATATGGAAAGACGCACCACTGTCAATATACCACACCGATCCCATGCAGCTTGAAACCAAGCATGCGATTAAGGAACATCCAGCTCAAATTGCAAGGCTAAGGCCTCTCTAGCTACAGATCCAGCAGCCTGATTATTCTTCTTCTTCTGTGGATAGTTAGTGGCGAAATGTCCATGCTCATGACAGTGAAAACACTTCACTTTGGACAAGTCCTGCTTCTTTCCTTTCGCACCGGATTTAGAAGGATTTTTATTTTCCTTCCCTTTCCTTGCTTTGGTAGCCAAAGCGTGATTCTCTTCATCTTCATTCTTCGATGAAGATCCATCCCCAGTACCCCGCCTTATCTCCTCTTGCACAAGATCCGACTGAAGTAGCTCCCATCCCGGTAGTTTCTCCCATCCATTGACAGAGTCTTCGTAGCTATGAAAACTCTTCAGAAGCCCAAGGAAATCCAATCTCACCAAGTATTCTTCATCAACAGTAACCCCCACCCTTCCCATCTCATCCTTGCAGTGGACAAACTTCGTGAGGTATTTTGGAATAATATCTCCTTTCTCCATTTTTATTTTTCTGAGCTTCTCTTTAAGCACCAACTTCCTCTGGTCACCTTCGCTTTCGAACAAGTCTGTCAAAGCCTTCCACATTAAGAATGGAGTGGCTTTCCCATGAAGGTTGGACACAATGTGATCCTTCACACCTTCCAACAGAATCCTCCTCATCTTTGCAGTCTTCTTTTTCCATGCATCAAGTAATGCAGCATCGCTAGATCCTGGCTTAGGAACATCGCTATCGATGAACTCCTTCAGCCCATTATCCTCCAGCACCGCCTCCATCCTGTCCTTCCAGGCTATGTAATTCAAGCTCCCATCAAGGGAATACTCCAATCTCAACCCGTTGAAAGACATTTCAATGTATACTCAATTTCTGCACCAAGAATCTTCTATAGCAAATTTGAATTGTCCACCAGCACAAACTCACTTCACAATTGCAATATTCAATAAAAAATGCTCTGATACCATGTAGAAATTATATGCACTAAGCATGCATATTTCCAATATCCACCTGATCTCACACTATTTAACTTTATGCAAGATATTGAATCTATTCCACTTGTTAATCTTTTGCGGGAAAATTAATTGCACACACATGTGAAGCATAAACAAAAATATTCAATCGTAGATAACATATTTTTTAACCAGGAAAGCCTGAAGTTGAAACTCCCAACTATATACTATGTAACAGGAGATCATATGACAATCTCATACAAGCATACAAAGCTTATCACAAGCTCTCGGTACAGTACAATCGTCATACACTAATCAAGCCTAAAATTTCAAATCCATGCACCGATATTTCCACCTACTAGCCTGCCTCCACTATGCAATAATTGATGAAGAATAGCTCTAAATGAATTCGAATTAATCCATCCTTGACTGCGCAATCCTCATTGGCATCTCCACTGAGTGTTAGATGCAATCAATGCATCACTATAGTCACAACAGATAGTCTATCTTGCCCTTTCACCTATCTCTCCACTGGTCTCCATTGAAACTGCCATGCACTGTATTTAACTGATGTATTCTTCAGTTGATTAATGATTTATTATTTATTAATTAATTAACTAATTAATTCACTCCACTCTCACTAGTGTATCAATCAGTTAGACTAGATACAAATAGCTCAACTGAGTCTAACTGAGTTAAACTAAATACAACTCCATAACTACTTCTTCCAATTGTGTCATAACTCTACCACTTGAGTTCTAACTGAATCCTCGATGCATTATCTCCAGTAAACCCTTAGGAATAGTATAATTCCTTCTGTCAGCTGCTGTGCCACATCTGTGCACTGAACTGAAGTGCTCCAAGAGAATAATTTGTTTTTTAGAGTCTGATTATTATTAAGAGCTAATAATAATCAACATGCATCTATTTTTAGATTGAAGATCTATAAATAGAATTCACCCAATATTATAAAAATATAATTTCATCTATTTTTCCAACTTGATCAACCATCCACAAATAGCATCCTGCAACTCTGAAATATGATCATCATGTCTAAAAATAGACTTGCGCCAAAAATAGCCTGCAATTTTTCGGGTTGTTGATGCTGTTACTGATAAAGATCAAGATAAATATAAAGGTTAAGCTTCTCAAGCCAAAGGAAAAGGAAAAATAAAAAGAAACAGTGAAAGAAGCTAGTGATTTATACTTAGACTGGGACTAACTGGACGCTAGATGAACCTCGTCTCGCCCTTCTTCTATCGCTAGCCGGTTGGCAGGATCTCCAAGAAATTGAATTGGTACGGTTAATGTTGTTACTGAACCAGAACCATTCAAAGCTGGCTAAAGAACCTTAAAAATGGCTGGAAGTTACCAAAAATAGCCAAAAATAGTAAAGGCGACACTTTTCACTAAGCTCATCATCTTGTTGAATCTCAACAAGAAGCTAGAGAAGATTCATTTAAATCATCTGCAAAAGGAAAGGAAAAGGAAGAGAAAAAGGAATTGGGATATGTATCATAAGAAGATGAGGTGAATTTTGTAAATAAAGTTCAACTTGGCACCATAAGGTTTAGACGTAAGCTTCCCTTCAAATGTTTTTCTTATGGTAGAGTGGGTCATTATGCTGCTAAATGTCCTCATAAAGATAACCATGACAAGGGGAAGGATATTGCAAAAGGTAATAGGAGACAATTTGACCATAGGAAAATTTATTATACTCATGAATATAGTAATGGCTTGTCAAATATTGAAGAAGGATAATCTGATCAAGATCTTAAATTACTCATGGCATTTTGAGAAAGACACTAATGAGTCAAAATATAATTTATGGATGCTTTAGAAGAAAGTGATTTCTTTGAAGAAATTACTCAACTCAAAATATGCTTGGAATAAAAAAAATTAGCCATAGATAATCTAAAGAATCAACTAATAGAAAAGGAGAATCATAATGAGAAGTTAGAATGTGAAATAGTAAGTCTACGAAAGGAACTTGAGAAAATAAAAACTATAAATATTAGATTTGCTAAAGGATCTAAAACCTTAGGTGAAATTATCAAGTTTCAACACTCTCCTCTTATGAAGACAGGTCTTCGATACATTGGTGAATCATCACAGATAGAAAAATCCTCAGCCACAACCAGAAGTTATCTAAATGCAGCAAAAGCCACTCATCAAAGTTTCAACCTTCAGTAGAAGAACAAAGACACTTGGTAGGTAAATCATGTTCGCTCTAATTCAAGGATGAAAAATAACAGAAGCATCAGTCAAAAGGTAAAAAACACTAAAAGGTTCTATAATCACATAAATTTCTTATTTAATGGGCAATGTTTCTCATGTCATAATTTTGGTCACAAAGCTTCTCAATGTGTTATATATAAAACCATAATGACTAGAGAAGCAAGAAAAGAAAGGAATGATACAGGAAGCAAGAAAAATAATTATAAAAAATTCTATCCTCTTAAAGATGAAATTGAATTCTCATTTTTCAATAACTTTGGACATGACGAATATGAATGCAGGAGAAAATTACAGCCAAAGGAGAAAATATCAACAACTTCAAAGGTATGAAGAAAGAATGACTTAAAATCCGAAAGTTGTGGCATATATTTATTTGCAGAAGGATAAGAAAATGAATGGTACATTGATATCAGATGTTCAAAACACATGACAGATGATAAAGATAAAGTCATTTCATATAATTCATTAAAAAAGAAAAGAACGTCACTTTTGGAAATGACTCCCCTGCTATCATTAAGGGAAAAGGAGTTGTTTTTCTAAAACAAAAGGTTAAAGCTAGTAATCTTCTGTATGTTGATGGATTAAAGCATAACTTTTCAAGCATTAGCCAAATGTGTGATGAAGGAAATGAGGTGGTGTTCCAATCGAAATAATGTCTGGTTCGTGAACTTGGCACAGGAAGGACCATAATAAAAGGAACAAGAACACCAAAGAATATGTATATATTGAAAGGTGGCCAAGAAAAATGTTATCTAGGAAAAGCTAAGGAAAATAGGTTATGGCACATAAGGATGGGACATCTAAGTTTTTTTCAAATAATCAAATCAAGTAGGCTCAAAGTTGTTCATGATCTACCCAACATCACCCTACCAAAAATTACCATATGCAAGTCATGTCAATTCAGTAAGAAAATCAAAGTTCAGTTCAATGCCAAATAAGGATCAACAAGGAGGCCTCTTGAACTTAAACATGTTGATTGTTGGACATTAGTTCAACGCTCCCCATGTGTTTAGCGAGATAGGCTAACTGCCTCTCGTGAATCCTAACTCTGGCGATTGTAGAGGAGACTAATGCCTGTGGGTTTTGGTCTAACGAAAATCGTGATTCAAACAATTGGTATCAGAGTGACTGGTCTCGAGTTCGAAACTCACCCGGCTCACGTTGGGGGGGATATTTTTTGACATTGGTTCAATGCTCCCTATTTGTTTCGCAACATGGACTAACAACCTCTCGTGGATCCTGACTCTCACAATTGTAGCGGAGACTAATGCCTGCGGGTTTTGGTCTAACAACAATCACGATTCCAACACTGATTTGTGTGGACCTATAAATAAAAAGGAACCTCATGGAGAAAAATACTATATATTATTCATTGATTATTTTTTTAGAATGTGTTGGATCGATTTATTGAAACACAAAGATGAATTATTTGGAAAATTTAAAGTCTTCAAATAATTAGTTGAAAATGAATTAGATCTAAACATAAATGTCTCATATCCCACCGAGGAGGAGAATATATATCGGATGAATTATTTGATTTCTGTGAACAACATGGCATAAAAGACAATTTTCTGTAGCTATAACTCCTCAACAAAATGGTGTGGTAGAATGAAAGAGTAGAACAATTTAGCAAATGGCTTGTGCTATGCTTGATGAGTCTGGAACTCCTAACACCTTCTCGGGTGAAGTTTCACATACCAAAATAAATATTTTCAAGAAGTCCCATGTTCGTCTTAATAGTGATAAAACTCCTTATGAAATCTGGTATGGTAAGCCTCCCACTGTGAAGCATTTTATAGCTTTTGGAAGCAATTTTTTCATAAAAAATAATGATGAAAAAATTGGTAAGTTTGACGCTAGAGTAGATGAAGGAATACTTCTTGATTACTCTTCTAGAAGTAAAGGATACAAACACTAAAATATGATACTTTAAAAAAAAATTGAATGTATTGATGTTGTGATTGAGGAAGCATTTCCAACTCCCAAGAGGGTAACAACAACAAAAGATGATGATGATGATGATGAATGCTTTCCCACAACAAATCACAATGATATCGAATAATAAAATAAGGGTACATCATAATAGTACACATCAGATAAAGAAAAGTCTCCATCCAGGTATGTTCAAAAGAATCATCCAAAAACTCAAATTCTAGGAGAAAAGGAATATCAGGTACAAACAAGAATAACCCTTGTAGGATATCCTAGTTATCTAGTGTTATTATCCACCATTGAACCACAAAATGTGAATAAAGCTAGTAAAGAATAATTGTAGGTTAAGGCCATGGATAAAGAACTTGATCAAATTGAAAAGAATAATACTTGGGAATTGGTTCCAAGGCCTCATGATAAAAATGTTATTGGAAAAAAATGGATATTCCAAAATAAGTTGAATGAAAATGGATATGTAGTTAGAAAAAATTCTAGACTTGTCTGTAAAGGTTATCCTCAACAAGAAGGTATAGAATTTGAAGAAACATTTGCACCAGTAGGCAAAATTGAAGCCATAAGATTTTGTCTTGCATTTTCAAGTTTTCAACGATTCAAAGTTTATCAAATGGATGTAAAATTTGCTTTCCTTAATGGAGATATAAAAGAAGAAGTATATATAGAACAAATAGAAGGATTCAATTGGGGAATGATGAAAAAATTGTATGCAAACTCAAAAAGGCTCTATATGGGTTAAAACAAGCTCCACGTGCATGGTATTATCGTCTTGACAAATATGTTCAACAACAAGGCTTCAACAGAGGAACTACAGATAGTAACCTGTACACAAAAATTGAGGATGATAAATTGTTAATTTTTTTTTTTTATGTTGATGACATCATTTTTGGGAGTAATGAAGAATCTATGAGTCAAAATTTTTCTTCTGTTATGCAACCAAAATTAAAAATGTCTTTACCCGGGGGCTAACATATTTTCTTGGTTTACAAGTGCATGAAGAAAAATATGGCATATTTCTCTCACAAACAAAATATCTCAAGAAGATTTTGAAGAAGTATGGGATGGAAGACTGCAAACCTATGTGTACTCCAATGATGACAGGATGTAACCTCGACTCTCTTGATGATTCTCCCACTGTAAAGAAACTAGAATATAAGTATATGATTGGGAGTCTACTTTATCTAAGAGGAGCTAGATTATATATCATGAATGCAGTTTGGGTTGTTGGATATTTCTAAGCCAATCCAAAGGAATCACATCTTTGGGAAGTAAAGATAATATTCAAATATCTCCAAGGAACTCAAGATTTTGGTCTATGGTATCCTAAAAATTCCAATCATTCTCTTCATGCTTACAAATATGTGCACTAGGTTGCAACTGTTGATGACTAGAAAGGCACTAGTGGAGATGAAATTAATATGGGGCCTCTATTAGTATCTTGGTTCACTAAGAAACAAAGTTCCATTGCCTTATCTACAATGGAAGAAGAATATGTGGCAGTTGCATCTTGTTGCACATAAATTCTCTTAATGATGCAGACATTACAAGATATTCAAATTAAATGTTCTCCACCCATCTCCATCCTATGTGATAATACAAGTGCTATTAGTATTTCAAAAAATCCTATTATTCACTCCAAAACCAAGAATATTCCTATTAATTATCACTTTCTACGAGAACAAGTGCTTGAGGAAAAGGTTAAGTTGGAGTATGTTCCCTCCAAAGAGCAAGTTGTTGATATATTTGCTAAACCTCTTCCCATAGAAGCATTTGATTGTCTCAGACAGAAACTGGTAGTTGTCTCTGCCTCATTGTGATCTTAAAATTATCTTCTCTTCAGATGAAATTTCAGAAGGTTGATTTCGGTACACAGGTTTCTTCAAGAATAGTCACGTATATACATGAGTTTATTTGTAGAAAATTCTATATGGCTCTCTCTGACATGAAATCATTGGGTCAGTGTCCAAAATGGAATCTATTATGTTACTGACAATCATGGTTTGGTTCTATTGATTAGGTGTTAATGGGTATAGTCTATTTAAATGGTTCTTGAGTCACATTTTCCTCTTTGATATTTTTCTTGATGAATATGCTTTTATGAATCAGTTGTTGAAAATGTTCAGGTAGCATAGGTTCAGCGGGAAAATTAGGCTTAAAATTTATAATGAATTGTTGGAATTATGTCTATAATGATTCCTGAAATTATATTTCTCTCTATTGAGGTCCTTTGGTCTTGGTTATAGAAGTCATATCTGTAAATTGATGTAAATTTCATGTTGAGACCTATGATGTAATAATTTTCATATTCAGTCATGTATGGAATTTGAGGTCATTCCACTTGGTTGGGTGGTTGTGTCAAATATGTAATCCCACTTGGTTGGGTGGCCGTGTCAACTATGTAATCTCAATTTTTTGGGTGGTTGTGACACAAATGTAACCCCACTTTTTTGGGTGATTTATGTAAGTATGAATCCTTGGTGATAGGAAAGATCATACTGAGTTGAGTTATAGAGTCATGTTATTCATTGAAAATCTATCTGGAGATTCAACATGTGCTCAGGGGGAGCACCATCATTATAGTGTAGATTATATCTACAGAGCTCTTATATCTACAAGAGAAACATTGTCTCAGCATTGGTCTATCCTTTTTCCTTTATGTAAAAGGGGGAGAGTAACTTGGTGTTTTGAATAATTCTTATGTTGATGTGTCTAACAGGTATCTACAAGATGTGGTGATAAAACACCAACATAGTTGCCATCAAGCCCAAAGGGGGATATTGTTGGAATTACGATGCATATGTTGTCCTTAAGGGAAACCCACTTGTAAAGGACCAAGTATATGGTAACTAGATGAGTTCAGAGGTGACAAAGTGATGGAAAAAAATGAAAGAATGTTGGGACAGAGGTTTGTAGATCAGAATCAGAAGATGGATAAAGATAAATAATTGAATATCTATACTCAAGTTAGTGAAGGCAAAGTCTCGTATACACACGAGTAGGAAGAAACAAGTTCGCGTATGTGCTAGTGCAGTAATTTTATAATACTAGGGGTATTTACCCTGCTATTAGCCCAAAATATTGAGCGCAGTAATGATTAATGGATCTCGTCCAAGAATACCATCAACACTTGTGTGGTTTTGGCTCATGGTACTAGTTAAGGCTCAAACTATATAAGGAGGTGAAAATGAAAGTGCTTAGTGTGCATGAGTAATGTGAATGAATGATTACTTCAATATGAAGTATATTTTCATGGTATGGGCTATGGTTGATTGATATATATGATATAATGATGCACTCACGAATAAAATGATGGATCAAGATCTTTAGACCTGAAATGACTATGTATTTGCATGATCTGTTTATGAGTTTTTTCAATATATGGTTTGGCGCATGTTTGTTGTAGTGATGGGTATGATTTGAGTAAGTTTGAAGTTATGAAGTCTTGCACAGTCCTAAATTATTTACAGATCTATATGCAGCTTTGACACGAGGAATATGCGTATACACGTGGGGTTTGTTCTGCAGAGGCATGTATACATTTAGTAAAAGTATTGAGATCTATACATGACTTGGTTTCAAGATAAGTGTGTTCATATGCAAATAAGTCTTCTATAAGGTGCGTATGAAAGCCAGGGTATTTGCTGATCAATTTTGTTATTTTTTCATTGTCTTTCAATGATGTATTCATAGATATCTAGGTTGTTTGAGTATTGATTATGCTGCTAGTTTATTGTGATTAAATATCAGTGATTGGTTGGTTGAAAAATGATTTATGTTTCTTGAGGGTTCTATTAGTTGAAAAAATATTTCAGAACATCTCTGGTCAATTCTGTGACTGAGTCAAAATTATAAATTTTGGTATATTAAGATATGTACGCAAGTTGCGCCACATAAAATCGTGTATGCACGCAGGTTTGTGTTCATTTTTGTGGTATGGTTACATTGATCGCATTATTCTGATTGAATTGGGTTGATGTTTACTTCAGTTGATATACAAATTGCGATGTGTTAAAGTTGTTGGATCCTATATGAAAATTTATGAAACATGGTCCGTGGTGGCGCTGAGGGTTGGAGCCTTCACTGAGGAACTTGAAGCTTCCTGTGAGTAGGAGATGGTGATTAGATCAGGGTGTTGTAGCTCCCTTCCAGTGGTGGCTGGTAAAAAAAATTAGGGGGTTTTACCTCCCTTCCAGTAGCAGCTGGAGAATGAGTGAAGGTTGCATCCTTTTATAGGTGGGTGCCTATGTGCTGGTATGATTCTGCGTCAGTACAAGATTGTAAGAAGTTTTCTATATAATAAATATTGAAGATAGAGATGACAACAATAGTGGTTTTCTCCCACATTGGGTTTCCACCTTAAATATTGGTGTTCATGTTTGTTTCTTATGTGTGACGACTTATTCTGTTCTTACTACACATGTTTATTGCTTACTAAATGTATAATGAATCATTAATGCACTGTTCTAAGTAAATTTACTGAACATTTATTTGATTATAAGTTCTCTGTACATACACTACTTTCCTGAATGAATATCACGTACATACGCTAGTTGGCTTAAGTAAATTCATGTATAGAATTTAGTAAAAAAAATTAAAGGTCAGTGTGAGTTTTAAATATTGATTCCCCCCCCCCTTCAGTATTTTCCCCAACAATTGGTATTAGATCATGTCCTTCAGAAGGGACTTCATCAGTTGAAGGAAGATCTGCCAGGATGAGCAATCAAGATGGAACAACATCTATCAGACCACCACTCTTCAACGAAAATAAACTAATCTTCTAGAAGCCAAGAATAAGATCCTATCTTAAATATCTTGGAGTAGATGTTTGGAAAAATGTTGAACAGGTTACAAATATCCAACCAAAGTTCCCATAGATCCAGTAGCAAAGAAGACATATGAAACCAATTTAATGCATTATTAGCAATCCTGAACAAATAAGAATTTTTCCAAGTAATGTAGTTAAATATAGCAAAGGAAATACGAGACAAAATAATCCTAAGCTGTGAAGCCGATGCCAAGGTAAAAAGTTTTAAAATCCAAATTCTTAGAATTCAATATGAAAATCTCAGAATGCATAATGATGAAAGTATTTCTAGTTTCTTTCTGCATCTAGATGAGATTGTAAATCGTATGAAAAATCTAGGTGAATGCATAAAAGAAACAAATTTAGTAGAGAAAATATTAAGATCTCTAACTCCTAAATTTGAGTCAAAAGTGTCAGCCATTGAAGAAAAAGCAGGATTTGCAAACTCTTACTGTTGTTCAGCTTCGTGGGATCCTGAATGCTTTTGAAATGTGAAAAGGAGGTTCATCAGAAGTCAAAGAATCCACATTTAAAGCAACTAAAAAAGGAAAGGAAAAGGAAGAACAAAAGGAATTGGGGTATGTGTTACACCATTTTTGGTTATCTGACCATTTACTATTAGATGGATCGAAGCGCACCATGTAATACCAATTTTACCATAGCAAAATTGCTTTCACGATAAGAAATAATTTAATACACCATATCTTATTGAGTTATTTCAGGTTCAAACAAGAAACCCCATGAGGAATAATTAAATAAATCCTTATTTATTTTATTTTCCTCTAGGAATAATTAATTAAACCATTATTTGAATAATATTCCTCGTCATATTTAACCCAATTATGAGGAATAATTAGATAAATCATTATTTTTCTTATTTTTCTCTAGGAATAATTAATTAAATCATTATTTAGTTATTATTCCTTGTTAAATTTGACTAAATCACCTTGAAATAATTAAATAAATAATTATTTGTTAATTATTCCTTAATCACATTCCTGAAATAATAAATAAATCATGTATTTGTTTATTATTTCTAAATAAAGGTATTTAACCAATTTAAATTCCTTTTCCCTCCAACAAAATATAATAAAATATTCCAAGCAGCTAGATATAGATCTTGGTTAACAATATTTTATTATTCACCATTATCGAGGATAACTCAATATTTTTTTATAAATAGAAGGGTTTCCGATTCATTATTCATGCTGATCACTTTCATTGTCGCGCTTTGATCATTCTCATTGATGCTACTACTTTCTTTGCTTCTTGAGCTCCCATAGAGATCAACATATTTTGGGTTTCCTAGACCATTCAGAGAGAGAAACTTCTATATCTGAAGTGTTGAGGAAAACCAAGAACCCATCCCATTAAGGGGGACTGGTAATGTCGTTCTTTGTTCCTTTCCTAGGTGTTATAATACATATAAGATTCTTTGTATATTTTCTTGTCTGTTGGATGTATGGAGGATTTCTTATTTATTTTTATTGTTTAACTGTTTTTACTGCATAGATCGAGTTTCTGGTAGCATTTGTTTTAACTATCACTTGCAGATCTATAGAAGTTAAGCAACCATCTTTATTTCTAGGGTTTTTTGTCATGCGCAGCTAAAGTGAGCTCTTTTCGTACATTTGTGTTAAGAATTTATGCTAACAATTGGTGACGCCACTATTGTTTATTCAAATCCTTGCACAACCAACTCCTTCAGTAACTAGGGTTTTTCTTCAACTTTTTTTAGTTTCTTGATGATTTTTTTATAACTTTTATACCCTAAAGCAGTAAAAATGATAACTTCCATGTGTTTTCGAGTGTTTTCCACAGGGAACACGTATCAGCCACACCAGAGACAACAATTTTTTCCGTGACCTACTGCCCAAAGATCCTGAATCTAGAACTTGCACTTTTTGGCCTAGAACCTGTGATTTCTGCCTGAACTCGCACACGTCATCAAAAAAAAAATGATTTCTTCCTGAGCTTGCACCTGTCAGCCCAGAAACTGCGATTTCCACAATTTACAGGTCAATACCTGTGAGTTGTGCGTTTTTTTGAATTTTTTATGACCATCAGGGTTTTCCACAAGCATTGTTCTAGGTTTTATGACCATTGTATTAGACCTTATTAGGCTTGGATATGATCGGTTTGTCTCCTTGAAGTAGAACCAAGCCCCTTAAGGTTTCAGTACACTTCCACCTTTCTAGGAGGGGTTTAGTTGAGTAGGTAGTCTGAGATTTTACAACGCTTTCAACCATTCTTTAGGGTCTGATCTATGCTTCTTTCAGGTATCTTCTAATCGGTTAATATTCCATCCAAAACCCCCTCTTGAGTTGTTTTGGTCTCTCCCTTAGGGTTCCCTTATTTCCCTTATGGTTTTAACCTTTCACCTCCCATTTTTCAGCAGTTTTCTCCTCCGATTTCTTGCTATTTTATGCACCTTCCCCAGCAGATCTGAGTCATTAGATCCCTATCCCTTATACCATAGATAATTTGTTTGTCTTGTGTGTTTTGAGTCAATTTTTCCCACCTTTTAGAATAGTTGTTTGGGAAAACTTCTTTTGGGTTGAATTTATTCATCTATAGTTGTTTATTTTACTGTCGTTTCAATTTTATTTACAGTACTTCAGGATTTTTTCTTTTTCTTTATAAATCATCTGGGCTTAGTTAAAATTAACACACGGATTGCAAACATGCACACCTAAAGCAAAGAGCACTTGGTTTACACCTCCAGGCCAAGACATAAACATTGTAATTAATTTATCTGCCTCACTGTGCCTTTTTTTATCACTCTTCAACCTTTTCATGTCATTTGTGACTTGCCATCATTGTGCCCCCAAGACATTTATCTCAGATAATCTAAGGCCTTCACCCTCAGTTTCCATTAGGAATACTTACTCCGTGATGTAGGATCCAAGTTAGTCCTCCACAGAGGCCCCATATGGACTCTGATTCTAGTTCATCAAGTTTTTCCTCTGATTCCAGACCTGATTCCCCTTTACCTCATACTGTCATCATGTTAGGCACTAATTCAATTGTTGGTCCTCAAGATGGTGGTGGCCCCAACCCTAATGCTAAAGCTGCTATTGGAACCATATTGGCTACTCCTTTTCTACATTTTATAGCAGGTTTAATCCTTCCCGATTTCAGCTAGTTAATCAATGACCCTATACTCCACAATCCAGGTTGGCCTGCTATGCCAACCAAGATTCCTTCTGATATTCCTAAGTTCGAAGGAAACGCTGGAGGGGACCCTAATAATCATGTCCACTCCTTTCACATGTGTTGTTCATCCAATTCTATTACCAATGACTCCATCAGCCTTTGGTTATTCCAATGTACGCTCACTGGAGAAGCTACAAAGTGGTATGTCAACCAGGCTACTGCATCTCATTCCACTTTTGCGACTCTTGCTAAAGCATACTTATCCAACTTCCAGTTACCTCTATGCTATGATACCGGTACCGAGTTTCTTACTACATTCCATTAAACTTCTACCACCCACTTTTCTGACCATGTCCAAGAATGGCGTAGAAGGAGGAGCTTATGTCAAGCTCCTACATTCGAAGACCGTGTCTATATGGATTGGTTCGGCAGAATGATTTTTCCATCTATTGGTAACTATGTTGTGTCTCACTTTCCTCAGACATAGGAAGAAGCTCTCCAAGTCGCATTGAAATCTAACTTGATCTACACCAAGTTTGGTTATGTTTATACCATTTTACTGGATCTTCCAAGACCTGGTGGTGCCAACGCACCTAGAGCATCTCATGTCATCGATGCTATGGTTGGATCTCTTTCACATATATATATTCATCCTTCCATGGGTTATGGTTTCCCTCAGAGAGGTAACAACTCCTCTACCACTTATCCCCCTCCCGGTAGCATGTATCCAAGTCAGAGCATGCCTTACGCATTTTCTCAACTACATCAACCGATGCAAGGGCTAGATGTTGCTCAACCTATTTACTCCAATGTTTCTGAACCTCCTTTCTATCATTATCCACACCCCGGTGCTTGAGCCCCTCCGACATCAGCACCCTAGCCTCCTGTGCCTTCTCAACCTACGCCACATCAGCCACCTCCTCCTCAAGGTTAGGTGTATGCATAGAAAAGCACGACTAATCCTCCTAATTCAAAGAAAAATAATAGGGGGAAAGGAAACCAAAACCAACTAGTGTAGGGTAACCAAGGGTGCCAAGGTAATCAACGAAATAAACCTCAAGGGAACCAGCCTAACACTACAAACTAGAAACAAGGCGAACAACCCAAGTATGTTAACAGGCCTCTTCATACGAATAAGCCTTATTCTTGTTGTGGTGTCCATGGCCATTATACCGATGATTGTCCCCTGTTACCCCAGATGTGCTAGTTGTGGGAAGAATAATAAACATCTAGAGGACAACAAGCCACTGCTTCGGTTCCTCCAAATACTGCGCCAACTCAACCGGTTGTGTTCACTAATCCTTTCCCTTGGCAAAGATATGTTTCCCAACCCCCTCAAGGTCAGGTCGCTCCTCAACCTTCACAGTCTAGTGCCCCTGATTACCATATTCTCATGATGAATTTCGAAGAGGTCAATACCGCTGATGTCAACCTTCAAACCTAGTCGCACCAATATGACAAGCCACCTACTACGTCTCCAACTGAGTCCCAAACCAAATATTCCACAGATTCCATTTCGACACCCAATGCTCCTGCACAGATCCCTTAGCCTAGGGAAGAGGTCATTAAAAATATCCCCAAAGGGCCATTACACTGAAATGTTGCTCCTGCCAAAGCCACCCACACCTACATCATAGTAGATGACTTGGCACAATCGCATGCTTCCATGTAACCACTGGAAGTCCTCCATATGTGCCCATATCAACGCAAAGATCTTCTATCTTATTTAGGAATTTTGGATCCTTTAGATGATTGATTGATCGTCTTTGATGTTGAAAAATCAGAACATCTTCCCTTACCTTTATCTGTCGCCTTCCAAATACGAGTCAAAATTCTCAATGCCAATGTTCAGAGATGTATCATTGACGAGGGTGCATCCTCCTGCATGATGTCCACCTCTCTTTGGAATAAGCTCGGATCATCTCACTTAGCCCCATCCACCATCACTTTGTGTCCTAGGGGCAATCACCCTTCTCAACCCCTTGGAATGTTCCACAATTGTCCTGTCACTCTTGCAGGAAAGACTGCTTGTGTTGACATTGAAGTCATTAATGCCCCCTTGGATTATAATATCCTCTCGGGTCATAGATATACCTATGCAATGTCTGCTATCACATCTACATTTCATCGTGAGATGTGTTTTCCTCACAATGGAAAGATCATCACCATCGATCAGTTGAAATATTACAAACCAAAGACTCAGATATCCCTCGAGTCTATCATATCTTCGGTGGTCGATAAACAATCAGTGACATCTCTCACTAGTGTTTCACCGAGATTCTATAAATATTCCACTTTACTTGGTTATTTCCATGTCCCCCCCCCCCTCTTATCACTAACCCCAGCTCATTGAATGTTTGCATGATACAAGAATCTCAGGCTAGCCACAAGTACTCTGGTTTGACCAGCCAACAACCAACACCTTCGCAACCTGCGAGTGATAATTTTACGGAGCCTTCAGGACCTTCTCCTCAAGGAACTTCTTATTATGTTGGTGTCTTTTCTAACATTTTTCAACCAGGAGAGGTTCCCCATAGCCTTAACCATTTGGGATCCATTCTTCTAGGCCATTACCCTTCTAGTAAGAAACTATTTCTAGCTACCCCCTATGGGGTCTTTTCAGTGCCTATTATGGCTACATTAAGCCTGCCCAATTTGACCTTGGGGATCCTATTATGGTACATCAATCCCACAAAAAAAAATCTGCCTGGTTAGCTCAAACCTTATACCGCTTTGACCTGGTCCAACCAGTCGTTATGACCCCTCACTTTTCTTCACTTCCTCAGCCACCTCAACAGGAATCTGCACATGTTGTGAAAGCATTTGATGAGGGAGGAGGGGGGGGGGGAATCCAAAAAGAAGGGACCTAAGGCCAAGGCCCCCTAAACAACTCCTGCTCCTCCAAAGCCTACAAATAATTCACCTCCATGCACTTTGTGTGATGTTGTTGGGCATGCCACCCATAACTGTCCTGAACTTCCTCGTCTCAAACCTATGGTCAATCAGACGTTTCTTGAATCTAACATCCAGATGTCCATGTTACCTTACCAGACTCTGCTAAGAAAGTCAATTCATTGCGCACAAACCACCTGTGTGCTTTGTGTGATATTTATGGAGACTATTCTCATCATTTTCCCCATCTTGATAACTTTCGCGACACCACTGAGGTTGTTCACTAAATAGAGTCCACTCGTAATGGATCATGTATTCCTCTACTAGTGATTTCTTCTTTAGCAGAACCAGAGGACATTTTTGCACCTATTGTGATACCTCCCACAGATGTCGAGATGACGAATCCTTCAGCCACTATTATCTATTTGTCGTCATCCGTGAGATCCATGGTGGAAGACCCCTCAAGGGAATCCCCTTATGTTTCGACTGAAATTCCTTCGCTGATCACCCTGGTCTCAACATCAGTAGATTTTTCATCTACTAGCTCTTCATATACCCTTTGTAGCGAGGCGTATGTGAACCATAACTCTTATGATGATGCGTTAGGTGGCCCTACCGCATCATGTGGTCTTTATTCTACCAATCCTCCCATATTTCATTTTGATGAAGAAATTATGGAAGAAATGACCACCCTTGACTTTCCCTGGGATGATATGCACCACCATGTGTACTTCCTTCTGTAGAAGTCCCATGAACAGTATGTTGTGGAGTCTAAATACTTCATCCTCGATGAGGTCAATTGGTTTAGAAATCCGATTCTTGCACCAGATTCTTTCGAAGAAGGAAATGTGACCAATATCTCTCCTATAATTAAAATTAACATTTCCAATAAACTAGGGGTAGAATAAAATGAAACCTTGGGGGCACATTACATCCTGGAAGAAATTGAGACTTACAGCAAGCTATTCAAGGAATTCTGTGATGTTTTCACCTGGTTCTATTCAGAAATTCCCGGACTTGATCCCGCCATTGTCGAATACCATATCGATACATGGCCTAATACCAATATTGTCCATCAAAAGTGGAGACCCATTAATCCTTCGAGACAAGATTTTATCAAATCCAAAATCGATAAGCTCAAGCATGTTGGTTTTATCTATCCCATTGAATACACCACGTGAGTTTCTGACTCAGTTCTTGTTTTAAAGAAAAAAAGGATCATCCGTCTCTACACTAACTTTCACAACCTGAACAAAGCTTGTCCCAAAGACAACTTACCCAAACTATTTATTTCCCAGATCATTGATGAGTGTGTGGGTCATGAGGTTCTATCCTTTATGGATGGTTTCTTTGGGTACAAATATATTGTTATCCACTGTGATGATCAGTTAAAAAATGAATTCATTAGTCAGTGGGGAAATATTTCTTATAGGGTCATGCCGTTAAGCCTAAATAATTTCGAAGCCACCTCCAGCGGGCCATGTCATATTATTTCCATGATTTGGGTCATATTATCCTTTCCTACCTTGATGACCTGACTTCTCATTCTAGGCATCGAGCACAACACATTCATGATTTGTGTACCGTCTTTCCTCGATTCCACAAGTATAATATCCACCTCAACCTGTTGAAGTGTGCCTTTTACGTTCATGTTGAACACCTCTTGGGCTTCATTTTGTTCAAATATTGTATCATGCTTGATCCCATCAAATTTCAAGCCATTCTTGAGCTTCCCATTCCTCATACCTTGCACCAGTTACAAAGCCTTCAAGGCAAAGGAAAATTCCTTTGTCGACTCATTCCTAACTATGCCACCACTGCACATGGGTTTCTAAGACTCCTTAGATATAACATGCCATTTCTTTGGGATGACTACACTCAATAGTATTTTGATGCCTTGAAACATGCTCCCAATTTCACTCCCTTGATTAGTCCTCCTAAATTTGAGAGGGATTTCATCCTGTACATCTCATCTTCCACCCATTTGGCCGTTGGGGTCCTAATCTAGGAAGATGACACCAGAAGCAAACATGTTATATATTATGTTAGTAAGAACCTTTTGGGTACCCCTATGTCCTACTCTCATGAAGAGAATTTGGTGTTGGCCATTGTGTTCTCGGTCGAAACAATTCGTCATTATATCCTTATGCATTCCACCAAGTTCATGACCAATTCCAACCCTATGGATTTCCTATTGAGTTAATGGATCATCAATGGGAAGTACGCCCATTGGATCGCTATCCTCCAGGCGCTCGATCTTGAATTTTTCACACCCAAGAGTAAGAAATGTTTGGCCCTTGCTGAACTCATTTCTGGATTGCCTACTGGTGCGCAAGATAATAATGATTTACCCGATGAGCACTTTTTTGCCATTAATTCGGATGACACTTGGTATGGCGACATCCTCACCTACCTACCAACCCAAAATTTCACTTCCCATATTGATTTTGATGCTCGATGACATATACGACACCAAGCCCCCCACTATCTTCTCACTCATGATGATCTTTATCGTCATAGTGTTGATTTTTTCCTCTGTCATTGTCTCACACATGTTGAAGCTCAACAAGTCCTTAATGCCCAACATAGCGGCACTTATGGTGGCCACCTCTCCGGTTTGGCTAATGCCTAGAAATTCATGTGCGCTGGGTATTTTTGGACTTCTCTCTTTTTTGACTTCATTGAAGCAATCAAAAACTATTCCAATTGCCAGCTATTCGCCCCAAAGGTGTGAGCTCCACCCACTCCACTCCATCCTGTCATATCAGCTGGTCCCTTCTGTAAGTGGGCCATTCACTTTATTGAGTGTCGGCCTCCATCTACTGTTAACCACAAGTATATCATTGTGGCAGTTGAATATTTCACCAAATGGGCTGAGGCCATGCCAACGTTCAATAACACGACAATTACCCCAACTCTCTTTTTCTTTAACCATGTTATCACTCAATTCAGAGTTCTGAAACAATTAGTCTCTAACCATGGCTAAAAGTTCGCATTAGGGTAATTTTGAGGTATAAAATGGGCCTCCTAAAAAAATTATAAAATAATAGTGTAAATAATACAATAATATTAGATTACATCATCAAATGTTCTAGGGAAAAAAGAAAAAACTATTTTTTCAACTTGTATTTTCAACTTATCTCCCAAATTTTTTACTCAAATTTTGAGCGGGAGTACTCATTAGATGCAAAATTTAATTCTTCATTGAAGGAGTACCCATGTTCCATATGTTCGATGGACTCTGCTACACGAAAAATGAGAAATACATGAAAAATGTGATTGTAATCACATTTTTTTCATGTATTTCTCATTTTTCATATAGCGGGGTCCATAGAAAGTATGCAACATGGGTACTCCTTGGATGAGGAAATATATTTTTCATCCAATGAGTACTCCCGCTCAAAATTTGAGAAAAAAATTTGGGAGATAATTTAAAAATACGAGTTGAAAAAGAAGATTTATTATTTTAATATTTTTTAATCTTTTTACCTTTTTACTTGAAAAATGGTGAATCATCCCCCATAATTGACATCATCATCTTCAATCCTATTGGTTCTTATAAATTTTATTTTGGTTTTACATTTTTCTTAGGAGGCCCATTTTAGACCTCAAAATTCCCCTAATGGAATATGAGATATGGAATGATTTATCCTCTTTGTTGGGATTTGAGCACCAATATTCATCATCCTATTATCCCCAAGGTAATGGTCAAGTTGAAGCGGTCAATAAAATCCTTAAAAATATGCTTTAATGGACAGTGAGAAACCACAAAACCAACTAGAACCTTATGCTCTTCCTTTCTTTGTGGTCCTATAGAACTTCTATTAAAACCTCCACCAAGTTTACTCCTTTCCACCTTGTTTTTTGTGAGGAGGAAATCTTACCGATCGTGTGTGAAATCCCCTCCCTTCACCTAGCCATCGAAATTCTCCCTAGCATCCAACTATTAGAAAAAAGACTTATCATGCTTGAGTGTGCTTCCAAAGACCATCATGTTGCCTTACAAACCATCAAAGCATCCAAGAAGTGCACCAAAGCTCAATATGATTGAAAAGTCCTTCCTCGTACCATTCATGAAGGTGATCTTGTTCTAGTGTATGACCAGGCTCATGATGTCCTTGGTCATGGGAAGTTTGACTCATTATGGCTAGGAACTTACATCATTAATAAGGACTTGGGTAATGGGGCATAAATTCTAAATGATTTCGAAGGCCAACTCCTTCCTAACTCTCACAATGCACTCTACCTTAAGCGAGTTTACCCATAAAATCTCCCATTGAGATGTGTGTTTTATTTATATCATGCATTTAGGTAGCTTGCATTTCTCATCATCATCTCATTTTATGTCTTTTGGTGCCTTTTATATGGATCCATCATCCACACCGTATATCAGTTATTCCTACGGTGCAAGCCGTTTCTCCGAGAATCTAGCCTCGACAACTTGGGCCATGTCTACCCCCATGCATTCGTTAGTCCTCTCCAACGGTGTATGCATTGAATCTGCCACCAATAACAAGGTTGAATATGATGTAGTGATATGTTTTTTAGTTGATTCCCTTGATCATCACATCCTTCATCTTCATGTTTTTTTAGATTCCTTGCTTCTTTTCATGCAATTGAATGGTATGTATCGTGTGAATAACCATGTCCTTTTCAGAAGATATTTATGAGTGAAGTTCTTAGTGCATGAATTTGAAACCATTACATTCAGTCATGTACCTAGAGCCCAAAATCGCTATGTATATAGCATTTCAAACAATATTCTAGATTGGCACTTATAACTTGCATTTAACACAAGGAAATAACAAAACAAATGGCGAACCATATAGTCATCATATATAAAAATATGCATATCCATATTGTGTATCGACAAAATCATAAATTTTTTGGTGTCCACTACTATAAATACATCCAACATGCCCATAGAATGGTACAACATCAAAACTAGGGGCACCACACACCCCTACATTTAATTTCTATCTAGAGGGTCCCGAGCCAATGGCTCAGCTCTAATAGCTCACAGATCCCAAACTTCATGTCCAACCATTGCCATGCACTGCATGACTCATCAACACTTAGAGGGTAGCCCTATACATCCCTCAATGTATTGGTCCTCAATATCATTCCATCCATGCTCACATATGTTGGTCAGCTTCAGCTCACACCTGTGGTAGACATCCTCCTACAAAGCCTCATAGTCAGGTCTTTGGTCTCCTCTCTCTCCACTAGACTCTGCTGCCCCTGGCACTATGGGTCGTCCCATATACCCTACCAGCTTCACTAATGCTATATATCCATACCAAAAGTAATAAATCAGTACCACATACATATTATAAAAACTTTAAAATGCATCAGAATATATAGAAACTTTCACTTACCATTTGGTCCCCATGCTCAACCTAGCGGAAGTGGCAAGTCAAGGTCCCCATGAAATTTCATACCATTGTACGGATAGTATTCTATGTACAGCAACATTTGATCCTATTGTATGAAGAAATCAAGTTAGAACACCCATCTGACTCCCCCTCCTCCTCATCTTCATAGTAGCTGCCCCCAATAGCACATCCTAGTCTCCATGGGCCCCCATCCTGGATCTAAACATGAGGCTAAGTGTGGGGATCTTCTTGAAGAAGAATGAGCATAACATTATACCAAAAGCACAGTCATGGTTCACCCATCGCTTGCATAAAGAGAGTTTTTGTTTCACTGATGATAACATCATCTGGGCCCACCTTGTTGAGATTCAACAAGATGATGAGCTTAATGAAAAGAGTCGCCTTCACTAAGTGGGCCCGCATGCTATTTTTGGCGCAAGTCTTTTTTTATACAATGTTTATTTTTAGACATGATGATCATATTTCAGAAGTTGTAGGATACTATTTGTGGATGGTTGATAAAGTTGGAAAAATAGATGAAATTCTATTTTTAGAATATTGGGCGAAGTCTATTTATAGATCGTCAATCTAAAAATAGATGCATGTCGATTATTATTAGGTCTTAATCATAATCAGAATCTAATCAACAAATTATTCTCTTGGAGCACTTCAGTTCAGTGCACAAATGTGGAATATCAGCTGACAGAAGGAATTACACTATTCCTAAGGGTTTACTGGAGCTAATGCATGAAGGACTCAGTTAGAACTCAAGTGGCAGAGTTATGACACAGTTGGAAGAAGTAGTTATGGATTTGTATTCAGTTTAACTCAGTTAGACTCAGTTGAGCTAGTTGTATCTAGTCTAACTGATTGATACACTAGTGAGAGTGGAGTGAATTAATTAGTTAATTAATTCACAAATAATAACTCATTAATCAACTGAACAATACATCATTCAACTACAGTGCATGGCAGTTTAAGTGGAGACCAATGGAGAGATAGGTGAAAGGAAAAGATAGACTAACTATTGTGACTATAGTGATGCATTGATTGCATCACACACTCAGTGGAGATGCCAATGAGGATTTCGTAGTCAAGTATGGAGTAATTCGAATTCATTCATAGCTATTATTCATCATATATTTCGCAGTGGAGGCAAGCTAGTAGGTGGCAAAGATCGGTGCATGGATTTGCAAGATTGGGCCGGATTAGTGTATGACGATTGTAATGTACTGAGGGCTTGTGATAAGATTTGTATGTTTGTATGATATTTTCATATGATCTCCATGTTACATAATATATATTTTGGGTTTTTAGCTTCAGGTTTTCCAGGTTGAAAACTATATTATGTGCGATTGATAATTTTTGTTTATGCTTCACATGTGTGTGCAATTAAGTTTTCTGCAGAAGATTAACAAGTGGAATAGATTCAGTATCTTGCATAAATTTAAATAATATGAGATCAGGTGGATCTAGGACATATGCATTCTTAGTGCATATAATTTCTACATGGTATTAGAGCATTTTTTATTGAAGATTTCAATTGTGAAGTGAGTTTGTGCTGGTGGGAAATTCGAATTTGCTACAAAATATTCTTGGTGCAGAAATCAAGTATACATTGAAATTTCTTTCAACAGGTTGAGATTGGAGTATGCCCTTGATGGGAACTCGAATTACATAGCCTGGAATGATAGGATGGAGGCAGTTCTGGAGGATAATGGTCTAAAGGAGTTCATCGATAGCGATGTTCCTAAGCCGGGATGTAGCGATGCTGCATTACTTGATGCATGGAAAAATAATACTACAAAGACAAGGAGGATTATATTGGAAGGTGTGAAGGACCACATTGTGTCTAGCCTTCATGGGAAAGCCACTCCATTCTTAATGTGGAAGGCTTTTACTGACTTGTTCCAAAGTAGAAGTGACCAGAGGAAGTTGGAAATTAAAGACAAGCTCAGAAAAATAAAAATGGAGAAAGGCGACAATATTCCAAAATACCTCACGAAGTTTGTCCACTGCAAGGATGAGATGGGAAGTGTGGGAGTTACTGTTGATGAAGAAGACTTGGTGAGCTTGGCTCTCCTTTAGCTTCTGAAGATTTGACATAGCTACGAAAAATCTGTTAATGGACAGGAGAAACTACCTGGATGGGAGCGAATTTGGTTGGATCTTGTGCAGGAGGAGATAAGGCAGGGTACCAGGGATGGATCTTCATCGAAGAATGAATATGAAGATAATTTCGCTTTGGCTGCCAAAGCAAGGAAAGGGAAGGGGAAGGAAAATCCTTCTAAATCTGGTGTGAAAGGAAAGAAGCAGGACTTGTCCAAAGTGAAGTGTTTTCACTATCACGAGCATGGACATTTCGCCACTAACTGTCCACAGAAGAAGAAAAATAAGCAGGTTGTTGGATTTGTAGTTGGAGAGGCCCTAGCCTTGCAATTTGAGCTGGATTTTTCCTTGATTTCATGCTTCGTTTCAAGCTGCATGGGATCGGTGTGGTATCTTGATAGTGGTACGTCTTTCCATATAATGAGAGAAAAAGAGTTGTTTAGTGACTTGGAGGAGAACGACCTCCAGATGCATATAGAGATGGGAAATGATGGTCGGTACAGTGCAAATCGCATTAGGACCATTACCTTTGAGAGGGAGTCTGGTAATCTATTCTTGTTGAAGAATGTCATGCATGTTACAGGTCTGAAGAAGAACTTAGTCTCAGTCGCAATGCTGGAAGACATAGGTTATGATGTTGTTTTTAGTGAGGGAAAAGCCTTCCTTCGACATAAAAAAATGGGTCAAACCAAGAAGATATGGGTTCGAATTAAGAATCTCTACAAGCTGGAGGTAGATGGCTGTGCTACAATGGTGGGCAAAGCAGAAGAAGTGGTGAGCCGGGATGAGGGCGAATTATGGCACAAGATATTGGGCCATCTTCACCATGGTGCTTTGAAGATTTTGCAGAAAATTTCTACTGGACTTCCCAAGGGTACTCTTGCGTAGTCAGATCAGTGCAAAGGATGTACAATGGGTAAGTTTGTGAAGACCACCTTTCATGAGAAGGAGAACCGTGCTTCAGTGATCCTAGAGAGAATTGACACAGACGTGTGTGGACCATTCTCGGTTGCTTCAACAGCGAAACACAGGTATTATGTGATATTTTTTGATGAATTTTCTCGTAGATGTTGGATCTTCTTCATGCAGAAGAAGAGTGAAACGTTCTCAAAGTTTTGTGAGTTCAAGGCATTGGTGGAGAAGGAGTCGGGGAAGCAGGTGAAATATTTAAGGATCGATAATAGAGGTGAATACATCTCTGGTGAATTCAAAGACTTCTGTAGTAAAGAAGGAATTCGAAGAGAACTCATAGCGCCTCATAACCCACAGCAGAATGGGGTCACGGAGAGAAAGAACAGAACTATCGTGGGTGTTGCATGAGCGATGCTGCATGATCAGGGCCTACCGATGCACTTGTGGGCAGAAGCATGCAACACTGCAGTTTATGTGAAAAACCGTTGTCCTCATAGAGTACTTGGCATTATTACACCCGAAGAAGGTTTTACTGGTAAGAAACCTAATATTTCTCATTTGAATGTTTTTGGCTCACCTATTTACACTCATGTGACGAAGGATGCCAGGAAGAATTTGGAGCCGACTGCAGAAGTTGGAATATTTTTGGGGTACACAAAAACACCCCATAACTATCATGTGTATTTGCCAAATAGTTGGATGACTGTTATGCGACAGGATATAAAATTCAATGAGGTGAAAGCCATGAAGTTGTTGCTTGAGAGGGAGCTACACTTGCATGCGGAGGAGGAACTTTTTGTTCCCAAAGATGAGCTTCTGGATGTGGATCAGCCACAGGAGGAGATTCATAGAGTGGAAGAGTCCACTCATGTAGAACCAAACATCAGAAAAGGTAGGAAGTGTACCACAGAAGCTGAGAGACTGAAGACCGATGCGGCACAGAATGTAGGAGTTCCTACATCACAGTGCAGATAGAGACAGTCACCTGACTGATATACTAGATACATGGCTCTTATGAGCAAGTGTATTGCGACAGAGCCATCTTCTTTTGAAGAATTAGCACAGGAGCCCACATGGGTAGATGCCATGGTGGAGGAGTATGACTCCATTGTCAGAAACAGTGCTTGGGAGATTGTTCCGAGGCTAGTGGGAAAATGAGTTGTAGGATCAAGATGGATCTACAAGGTAAAGAAAGTTGCTGATGGGAGCATCGAGAAGTATAAGGAAATATTTGTTGCTCGGGGCTTCTCACAGATTGAGGGGATTAAATATGAAGAAACCTTTGCACCTGTCGCACGGTATTCTTCCATACAGACCATCCTTTCTCTCTCAGCGCAGATGGGTTGGCACATTCATCAGATGGATGTGAAGACTGCATTCCTTAATGGGATCATTGAGGAAGAGGTGTACATTGAGCAACCTGAAGGATTTGAGATCTTCAGCAGTGAGTCGCATGTGTACAGGTTCAAAAGAGCGTTGTATGGGCTGAAACAAGCACCCCATGCTTGGTACACTCGGATCGACAGCTATTTCACTGGACTTGGCTTCACCAAGAGTGAGGTGGATGAAAACCTATACCAGATTGTGGTTGAGGGTAAGATTTTGATCATTTTGCATTATGTTGATGATTTGATACTAACAGGTGATGAACAATTGATACACTCATGCAAGGTTGATCTTGCAAAGGATTTTGAGATGAAGGATTTAGGCCTCCTTCATTATTTTCTTGGATTGGAAATATGGCATTGGGAAGGTGAACTATTTTTGTTTCAAGGCAAGTATGCCCAGGAGATATTGGAGAAGTTTCACATGCAAGGCTGCAAGCCTATCGACACTCCTCTTCCAGGAAATTGGAAGAAAGAGGATGCTACATCAACAGAGGTAGTGGATGCCACTGTTTATCGATAGTTGGTGGGTTCAATCATGTATTTATTCAATACAAGACCGGACGTATGCTATGCGGTGAACTAGCTTTCACAAGCGATGGTTAAGCCTACCAAGCTCTTTTGGAAGGTAGGCAAGCATGTCCTGAGATATCTTAGGGGCACATCTGAGTATCGTTTATGGTACAGACAAATGGATGAGATGAATTTTCATGGCTTCATGGATGCAGATTGGGTAGGAAGCCAAACAGACAGAAAGAGCACATCAGGAGGGATTTTCAGTATCGAATCTATGGCAGTTTATTGGTACAGCAGGAAACAAAGATCTGTGGCACTCAGTTCAGCGAAAGAAGAATACATGGCATCAATTTTAGCTGCATGTGAGGCTATCTGGATGAGGAAGATTCTGGTTGGTTTGTTCGATTCACATTTAGATCCCATGGTGATTCATTGTGATAATCAGAGTTGCATTAAACTCTAGGTTAATCCCGTGTTTCATGATATATCTAAACATATTGATATCCGGTATCATAATATCAGAGATTGTGTGCAGCGTAAGATCATGTTGCTTTAGTACATTCCCATGGAGGATCAGGATGCAGATATTCTGACGAAGGCGCTCACCAGCAGGAAATTCGAATACCATAGTGGCAGGATCGGGATGAAGGATAATCCCTATCTTGTTGAGAGGGAGTGTTGAGATTCAACAACATGATGAGCTGAGTGAAAAGAGTCACCTTCACTAAGTGGGCCCGCAGGCTATTTTTGGCGCAAGTCTATTTTTAGACATGATGATCATATTTTAGAAGTTGCACGATGATATTTGTGGATGGTTTATCAAGTTGGAAAAATAGATGAAATTCTGTTTTTAGAATATTGGGTGAAGTCTATTTATATATTGTCAATCTAAAAATAGATGCATGTCGATTATTATTAGCTCTTAATAATAATCAGACTCTAAACATCAACTTATTCTCTTGGAGCACTTCAGTTCAATGCACAGATGTGGCACATCAGCTGACAGAAGGAATTACGCTATTCCTAAGGGTTTACTGGAGCTAATGCATGAAGGACTCAGTTAGAACTCAAGTGGTAGAGTTATGACACAGTTGGAAGAAGTAGTTATGGAGTTTTATTCAGTTTAACTCAGTTAGACTCAGTTGAGCTAGTTGTATCTAGTCTAACTGATTGATACACTAGTGAGAGTGGAGTGAATTAATTAGTTAATTAATTCATAAATAATAACTCATTAATCAACTAAACAATACATCAGTTAACTACAGTGCATGGAAGTTTCAATGGAGACCAGTGGAGAGATAGGTGAAAGGGAAAGATAGACTATCTGTTGTGACTATAGTGATGCATTTATTGCATCACACACTCAGTGGAGATGCCAATGAGGATTGCACAGTCAAGGATGGAGTAATTTGAATTCATTCAGAGCTATTCTTCAGTAGAGATTTCATAGTGGAGGCAGGCTAGCAGGTGGCAAAGATCGGTGCATAGATTTGCAAGATTAGGCCTGATTAGTGTATGACGATTGTACTGTACTGAGAGCTTGTGATAAGCTTTGTATGCTTGCATTATATTTTCATATGATCTCCATGTTACATCATATATATTTGGGGTTTTTAGCTTTAGGCTTTCCCAGTTAAAAACTGTGTTATGTGCGATTGATAATTTTTGTTTATGCTTCACATGTGTGTGCAATTAAGTTTTCCGCAAAAGATTAACAAGTGGAATAGATTCAGTATCTTGCATAAAGTTAAATAGTGTGAGATCAAGTGGATCTAGGATATATGCATGCTTAGTGAATATAATTTCTACACAACCATAGTAGGTCCCACTGACAACACTCTCAACAAACATCATCTGCCCCCCAGTGATGTGATGGAATGCCTAGTTTACTATGATCCACAGTACTATTGTGGTGACAACTTCTGTCTCTAGGATCACCGATAGGTATGGTCGTTCCCTTAGCACGAACACCCAATATATAGTGGCTCTCCTCGAACTCTAATATGTGCCACCCCCATGGTAATACTTGATGTATTTTTCCCAAAACCCCTAGTGGTGGGAGTCCAGTCAGCAAGTATATGTCCTGAATGGTCAAATTGATCCTGTGCCCCTATACCATAAATACCTCCTGGTCTGCATCCTAATATCTGACTATCCTAGACATTAAGGGCTCCCCTAACCTCATTATTGGGTTCTCAACCAACTTGATAACCTCGTAGCTCGCAAATGCACCTCAAACCACCTGATCCCCCTAGATCTCAGCATGAAGCACATCCAAATCACTCTCTCGCTATTTGATCTTCATCTCTTCCATACCTACACAAATCCATCATGTTTTTCAGCTCAGAAAAGATTAACTACATGCTAACTCATCAAGTCCCGGTCCCTAGCCAAACACATGACAAATCCCACCTCCGTACCAAATCGCAGTTTTCAGGACCTGTACCTTTGAGCTCGCAGTTTTCCCCTCTATAAAATGTGAGCCATGTCACAGTATAGGCCCTAGAAAGTGTGAGATGGCTGTGAGGAAGGGAAGAGTATTGTTCATGAGCCCCAGGCACCTAATCTGAAAAATTGAATAGCTAAAAAATTAGAGTAGGGTTTGGCCACCAACCTACAACTAACCGATCTCGATTCCAACGGTTAGTTTTTTTTCTATGACCATCACAATATTTAGGGCTTTATCCTCCTCTCCAAATTCACCACAACTCCACTAGAAAATAAATCAAATTGGAGGGAAATCACCCTATTAAAATAAAAGCCGTTATTCCAACTCTTATATTGGGAGTCCTAACTCTTGGTAGAATATTCCAAGAACCTCTTCACATGTAAGGTTCTTGATGGGAAAATGAAAGATAGGAGGTATAGAGTGGTTGATGGAGTCATTTATTTTCATGACCAGATCTCTTTGACTAGAGACTTAAAGCTCAAAGATAAACTACTATATGCAGCCTATGATATCTTTCTTTCCAATTCCACTGGTTTCATTAGAACCTACCATACTATTTTAGAGGGATTCATGTGGGAAGACTTCAAAGAGGAGATGCACTATCATATGAGGAAGTGCATGGATTGTTTGGAGGGTGAGGAGAAACACAACTCTTTGTAAGATTTATCATCACCACCTCCTTACTCATGGGGTGTGAGAGGGATCTCATCCATGAGCTACTTCACTGATTTAAACCAAGTGTATGGTAAGGATTGTATCTCTGAATATCATGATATATTTACTATATATTTTCATATTCTTATCACACATGTGCAGGACATTGCTCCAAGAGGGGGCACTCTTCCTTATTTGCTTCATGGGCTACTTGGGGCCATGAACAATGATGATGTTGACCATTCCCAAGAATATTTTTGGGAGATGATGTATTCTTCATGGTGTGCTTCATTAACACCAACCATCATACACCTTCTCAAAACATGGAAGAAGCATGGGGAGGCAAACAAGTGGTGGGAGGAACACTTGTTATATCATATTCTATGGTAGTTAGGAGAAAAACCGCACTGGTTGCACATGAGGGACCATTGTCCTTCTCCTTTACTACACATGGCAGCTAGCATGACTTTGATTGTGATTCCATATGTTGATGATGTTATTATCTTTGTTGGGAACTTGATTGGAGGGAAGGCACGTTGGTTGGATGTGTCCATGGGGAATGAAATTTCCCACACCTTTTATGTTTCATGCTTCAAGGGGAGCATGGGAGGAGACATATCCATTGGAGATTTCATAGTATCCTTTTAGTTGCTTGAGGACAAGCAACATTTTGGAGGGGAGGACTGTAATATTCTTAAATTAGCTACAGCTAATGGGAATATTGAATTTTTGTTTTGTCACTTGGATATGTGAATAAATGGGTAAGGATACCCATTAAACTCTTTATTGTGAATAAAACCACTTCTCATATGAAAGTGGATCATATTTTCAGCCTAATAAAGCACCCTAAGGTGTGGACAAGGGCTAAAACATTTTTACTGGGTCAACCTTGACCAAATCTACAGCTCTATCATGGAGGAGTGGCCATCAATGAGGCGCAACGTAGTTTTATATGGAGATGCCTTGTGTGAAAGGAGTGTTATCATTGGATGTGGTTTAGGGTTTTCAAGATCTTAACTTATAAAGGAAGAGGATGGCAACATTAAAATGTTGTTGATATTTATCATATCTTATGAATATAATGTATGTTTAGACATATATCTTTATCTTTCTGTTTAGCTGAGATTGAATGATGTTTAGCATTGGGTGTTCCTGGTCGGGAATCCCACCTCTTCCCATTGAGTAGCTCTTGGGAGAGTTTGCATTGCATTTTCCACTATCTAGCTTAGGGCTAAGCTGTTTCATTCAACTACAGCATAGATATTGTTGAGGGCTTGGTTTTTTTTGCAAGCTACAGCAAGTGGAGATTAGATCTTTCAGATCTATTCCATTTCAGTGTTTCTTTTTAGTGGAGGAGGTTTCTACTTCAATGGGAAGACTGTATTGAAGAAATTTAGAATCATTTTCAGATCTTGGCATGAGGCCAACCTCATTTTGATCCCTACAACATAGTTTCACTTCCATATTTGTGTTATTTATGTAGGTGCAGTTTCAAGGTGATTTGGCACACCATTTGGAGAGTTGATTTTTAGGTGTTAGGGATCTACCCTTCACTTTAGAGATCTATTGGAGGAGATCATTCTATTGTTTCTATCATATCAAAGCCACTTTCCAGATATGAATATTTCAGTATATATGCAGTCTTAGATCTCAGATCTACAACCTGTACATGGTGTTTTGCTGAAAACCCCAAGGGGGTTCATTAGAGAAGCTTGTATAGTGCATGGATCTGCTACAAATCTAACTTTTTATACACTTACTTACTCTAGATCTGATGTGTAATCTACAACTATTGAAAATCCAATAAAATAACGTTGTAAGTCTTTTTTAGTCTTAATATATGGTTGGGGTACCTCATTTTGAGGGTTTTCTTTCATTGGAGGCTTACTTTTCTTGTTATGCATCTTATGGGCCACTTTTTACATAAATTTTTCTGTTGTAATAACAAATGAAAGGTCTCCATATTGGCCTCCTTCTTTATATAAGATAATTTGTGTTATTTATCTATCATTCTGCATTGTATTGTTGCATTCCACATTTGGGAATATTACAATAGTATTAGAGCATCATCTTGGCACAGCCTATGCATTCAAAATATCCAATATGTCTTCTGAAGAAGGAGAGCCTCTTACTAATAGAAAGAGGAGGTATCAAAAGAGAAGAAATAGAAGATTTGATTATACTTATGAGAAAGAAGACAAGGGTAAAGCCCCTTTATCTGAAGGAATGAAAGGCAAGGAGATCTCAAGAATTCTTCTCCAAACTACGCAAGAGCTTAAAAGATAAATCAAGGGAATGAGGAGGGAAAGACATGAATATCCCTCAAGAATATTTTCATATGAAGAAAGCACCAGTTATTCATAATATGTTTGTGAGAATTCAGCCACACAACTAGATCTGCAACGTTATACTATGCCCAGATTTACTGCAAGACAGATGGAGGAAGAAGATGCACCAAAGGAGGATACTTTGAGTGATTATCTTCAGTAGTATGAATCTAAATCTTGGAGATTCAAGGAGCACTTGAAATTCCAAGAGTTTTTCCAACTCAAGGAGGAAAGAAGACCCAGTAATCACAATAGAAGAAAAAGAGGTAGATTCTTTTTTCCAAATTTTTATGGATCCTCCACATGCACAGCCAAGGATTGGATAGATCAACTAGACTTATATTTACATCTACATCAAGTATCAGAAAATTAAGCCCTTAGGATAGCAGCACTGCATATTAAAGGTAAAGCTTATGCTTGGTGGTTATTTGAATTCTTTTCATTAAGAAATGCAAATATATCTACTTATGCAAGATTCACTAAAAGATTGGTGAAGAGATTTTATGTAAAACAAACTGAAACATCTTTGATTGAGCTAGAAAAGCATGAGCATTCAAAACCCTTGCATGAGTTGGAAAGATCTTTTATACCAACTCCATTTCAGAAAACTATTGAGGGGGATGGAAACTTGCATGATATCCTGCCAATGGCAAGATCCCCATTGCATGAAGAGATTTCTTTTCAAAATAAAGACATGGAGATTTCTCTTTCAAGGGAAGACGAAGATCTAGGGTCTCTCATTATTGATGAGGTACTCTCAAATGTTGATGAGGAGAAATAGGAGGAAGGTAGTAACAACACTGTCACTTCAGAATAAGGACCATCAACACATGGGGATGGGCATTAAGTTATTGCTTCAAGAGGAGGAGATTTTTCATCTTTTTAAAAGGTTCCCAAGGAGCATCATGTGACAGTAGTAATGGGCAGCAACACCTTGATCAGAGGAGGAGAAGAAAAGGTGGATCAACATCCAAGGATGAGGAGCATGCACCCTTGTTTATTTCAAGGGGTTTATATTCAGAAGGAGACTGATTTATGTAGTAAAGGGAGGGACAAATCAGTCTATTCATTTATACAATCTACTTTATATTTTGATGTCTCTTTGCATGGAGGCATTCCACCAGGGAGACCCCCTGATTGGAATATGAATAAAGTGTTCTCTCAACTTAATGCAGCATTAACATATTTGGTTAAGGAAGGAGCCTTGGGAGAAGCTAGCACAACGCTAAGAACCATTGATGGGTTCCAAGGAGGGGTGAGAAATTTTCTGATATGGACATTGCTATCTCCCACTCAGCTATTTGCGCTAAAAAAGGAGGATTCAGAAATTTGTGATGACATAAGAATGATGTCAAATGGACACTACATAGCTTTGGAGCAGTAAATGATACTCTTACACATAAGGAAGATTTTTGAATATGACAAGAGGGTATTACAACTCTTGCATGCATGGGCCAAAATATGGAAGTTTTGGAAGAAAGAGGCCTTTAAGGAGGAGGTTTACTTTCATATACTTCAATCTTGTTTTGAACAAGATCAGCTGCAAAGGACACAACAAAAGCGGGGTGACAGTACTCCAACATGTGACTTTGGCATCAATCATGTCAAAGAGGAGAGCCATGATATGACACGAGCTTGAATTTAGATTTCTACTGTATTGCCATTGTTGGGAAGCCTAGATCCATATTGGGAGTCCCAACTCTTGGTAGAATATTCCAATAACCTCTTCACATGTAAGGTTCTTGATGGGAAAATTAAATATAGGAGGTATAGAGTGGTTGATGGAGTCATTTATTTTCATGATCATATCTATTTGACTAGAGACTCAAAGCTCAAATATAAACTACTATATGCATCCTATGATATCTTTCTTTCCAATCCCACTGGTTTCATTAAAACCTACCATACTATTTTGGAGGGATTCATGTGGGAAGACTTCAAAGAGGAGATGCACTATCATATTGGGAAGTGCATGGATTTTTTGGAGGGTGAGGAGAAACACAACACTTGGGAAGAGTTATCATCACCACCTCCTTAGTCATGGGGTGTGAGAGGGAGCTCATCCATGAGCTACTTCATTGATTTAAACCAAGTGTATGGTAAGACTTGTATCTCTGAACATCATGATATATTTACTATATACTTGCATCTTCTTACCACACATGTGTGCAGGGCATTGCTCCAAGAGGGGGCACTCTTCCTTATTTGCTTCATGGGCTACTTAGAGCCATGAACAAGGATGATGTTGACCATTCCCTATACTATTTTGGGGATATGATGTATTCTTCATGGTGTGCTTCATTAACACCAACCATCATACACCTTCTCAAAACATGCAAGAAGAATGGGGTAGCAAACAAGTGGTTAGAGGAATGCTTGTTATATCATATTCTATGGCAGTTAGGAGAAAAATTGCATTGGTTGCACACGAGGGACCATTTTCCTTCTCCTTTACTACACATGGTAGCTAGCATGAATTTGATTGTGATTCCATATGTTTATGATGTGCTTATAATTTTTGGGAACATGATTACAGGGAAGGCACATTGGTTGGATGTGTCCATGGGGAATGAAATTTCCCACGCCTTTTATGCTTCATGCTTCAAGGGGAGCATGGGAGATGATATGGCCACTATAGTAGATCACTTGTTTCTTTATGAGGTGGGCCATATAATTGTTCGAAGAACTTGGAACATGCCTCTCATGAGAATTTGGGGGGAGCTTTTCTATGAATTACCAAGCTCGAAGGTGATTCATTTCATTTGGATGACAGCATGGAGATTGGAGTTTCTCACTGGGGTTGAAGCACCCAACATTTATCATCTCTCATGCCTTAAGGAGGTCAATGGAAAGTATATAACTAACTCTTTCCATATATCTCCCACTTCTTCATGATGAAATCTATTTGGTTTATTCACCAAAGGCTAACTTATATTCCTGGGAGGAGACATATCCATTGGAGATTTTGCAGTATCCTTGTAGTTGCTTGAGGACCAGAAAAATTTTGGAGGGGAGGACTGTAATATTCCTAATTTAGATTATAGATAATGGGAATATTAAAGTTTTGTTTTGTCACTTAGATATGTGAATAAATGGGTAGGGACACCCATTAAACTCTTTATTGTGAACAAAACCACTTCTCATTTGAAAGTGGATCATATTTTCAGCCTAATAAAGAACCCTAAGGTGTGTATAGGGGCTAAAACATTTTCACCGGGTCAACCTTGACCAAATATACAATGTTGTCATGGAGGAGTGGCCATCAATGAGGCACATCAGTTTTATATGGAGATGCCTTGTGTGAAAGGAGTGTTATCATTGGATGTGGTTTAGGGTTTGTAGGCTCTTAACTTATAAAAGGAATAAGATGGTAGCATTAGAAGGTTGTTGATGTTTATGTTATTTTCTTAATATAATGTTTGTTTAGACATTTATCTTTCTCTTGTTGTTTAGCTAAGATTGAATGTTGTTTAGCATTGGGTGTTCATGGTCAGGAATCCCACCTCTTCCCTTTGAGTAGCTCTTGGGAGAGTTTGTATTGCATTGTCCACTATCTAGATTAGGGCCAACCTTCTTCTTTCAACTACATCATAGATCCTGTTGAGGGTTTGGTTATTTTTCAAGAAATAACAAGTGGAGATTAGATCTTTCAGATCTAGTCCATTTCAGTGCTTCTTTTCAGTGGAGGAGGTTTCTACTTCATTGGGAGGACTGTATTGAAGACATTGAGCATCATTTTCAGATCTTGGCATGAGACCAACCTCATTTTAATCCCTACAGCGTAGTTTTACCTCCATATCTGCATTATTTCTGTAGGTGCAGTTTCATGGTGATTTGGCACACCATTTGGAGAGTTGGTTTTTCAAGTGTTAGGGATCTACCCTTCACTTTGGAGATCTATTGGAGGAAATCATTCTATTGTTTCTATCATATCAGATCCACTTTCCAGATCTGAATATTTGAGTAGATCGGCAGTCTTAGATCTTAGATCTACAACTTGTACATGGTGTTTTTCTAAAAACCCCAGGGGGGTTCATTAGAGGAGCTTGTATAGTGCATGGATCTATTACAGATCTAAATTTTTAAACACTTACTTGCTCTAGATTTGATGTGTAATCTACAGTTGTTGCAGAGCCAATAAAATAATGTTGTAAGCCTTTTCCAGTCTTAATATATGGTTTCAGCACCTCATTTTGAGGGTTTTCTTTCATTGGAGGCTTCCTTTTCTTTTTATGCATCTTATGGGCCACTTTTTACATAAATTTTGTTGTTGTAATAACAAATGAAAGGTCTCCATATTGGCCTCCTACTTTATATAAGATTATCTGTGTTATTTATCTATCATTCTGCATTGTATTGCTGCATTCCCCATTTGGGAATATTACATTTTGTCATGAGTAACCATCTTTTTCTCATGATTTTATGTTCCCCACTGGGCCTATTATGTGTTGTAGCCTCATCAAGTCACCCTTGTTTAGAGCATCCAAGTTGAGCCACCATCACATTCATGAAGTATGTCTTGAGTCCCATTGCCTCCTATTATATTATTCCATCCATTTTTTCCTTATCCCTCTCTTGTGTCGCCCATTTTGGCCTCCAGTCATTTTGTTCCCCATTCCCCAGGAGTCGAGTGAGTCACTGATAGGTCATCCATGATTTTTATTCTCTGAAAATGGAAGTCATATGTTTTCTACTTAGTATTCCCTATTCCATCATCATCCCTGGTGTTATTCCATCAATCATGTTACTATGATCCCTCGTGCCTTAGTTGAGGATTCCTCATTGCCTCACCTATGGTGGACCTCCTTTTGTCAACATTAGCACATTCATTCCAGAAGATAGGTCTAGAGGGCGGTGTACCTTGGTTCCAATTTACATTCTTGTTCAGTGCCTCATATTAGGAAAAGGGGCTTCTCATTTCCATTTGACTTGATTTTTTCTCATCCGCTCAGCTTCAGCTCCTTATCGCATGATCACTATTCGTATACTTGATCGTTCGGTGATCCAGCATATTGTGCCAGTGATTCTAGGGTGTGTGTGAGAGGTTTCAGACCTAATGAGGGGGTGGTCCTTCATGTAGCTCCCCACATGCCCGTATGACCTCAGATTATGCTATAGCCTCAGATGAAGCTCCAGAGATTTGATGGGTTCAATTCCAGCTGCCTGTAGTGCCCATAGCATGCATGTATCACTCAGATGATCCATTCATATTTTCAGAGCCCTTTCATGTTTATTACGGCTTCTTTGGTTGTTATCATGTCTCATGTATTGAGATATTATTGTATTCAGTCCTATTTGTTATCCAAGTCGTAATATGTATGTGGGATCCATTATATTTTTGTTTGGCCCATTTTACGCCAGCATGTCATGTAGCATTTATCATGTACTTTATTTCTCAGTCTCATTTTGCTGGGCGCGCCATTATTATTTGTACTTTGTCATCTCGGTGGGCATATTTATGCCTCCCTCACCTCACTGAGAACAGGTACCCAAACATTAAAGGAGACTTATATCATTTATAGGTCTTGCCCCCTTTGTTATTATCCTCTCTCACTTCACTCCATATATGTATATCTATCTCTCTCTGACTCCCCTTTGGTGTCTAGTGATTGTGTTCTTACAACGTACTTCGGTCATATGATTAGCTCCTAATGCTTGCACATTGGGGGGAAATCTGTTACACCAATTTTTAGTCATCTAACCATTTATAATGGATCGAAGTACACCATGTAAGACCATTTTTACCATAGTAAAATTTATTTCACTATAATAAATAATTTAATAAACCATATTTTATTAAGTTATTTCAAGTTCAAACAAGAAACCCCATGAGGAATAATTAAATAAATCCTTATTTATTTGATTTTCCTCCAGGAATAATTAATTAAACCATCGTTTAAATAATCTTCCTAGTCATATTTAACCCGATTATGAGAAATAATTAGATAAATCATTATTTTTCTTATTTTTCTCCAGGAATAATTAATTAAATCATTATTTAGTTATTATTCTTTGTTAAATTTGACTAAATCACCTAGAAATGATTAAACAAATCATTATTCGTTAATTATTCCTTAACCACATTATTGAAATGATAAATAATTAATTTAATTTTTTATTATTTATAAATAAATGTATTTAACCAATTTCAATACCTTTTCCTCCAACAAATTATAATAAAATATTCCATGCAGTTAGATCTCGATCTTGGGTAATAATATTTTATTATTCGTGATTATAGAGGATAACTTAATATTTTGTTATAAATAGAAAGGTTTTCCATTAATTATTCACTTTTATCATTTTCATTATTGTGCTTTGATCATTCTCATTGTTGCTACTACTTTCTTTTCTTCTTGAGCTCCCATAGAGTTCAACATATTTTGGGTTTTCTACACCATTGAGAGAGAGAAACTTTTGGATCTGAAGCATTGAGGATAGCAAAGAACCCATCCCATTGAGGGGGAATGGTAACATCATTCTTTGTTCCCTTCCCATGTGTTATAATACATATTAAATTCTTTATATATTGTCTTATCCGTTGGATGTATGGATCATTTCTTATTTCTTTTCACTTTTTAACTATTTTTATTGCATAGATCGGGTTTCTATAAGAATTTATTTTAACTATCACTTGCGGATCTAAAGAAGTTAAGCACCCATATTTTTTGTTAGGGTTGTTTGTCATGCGCGGCTAAGGTGAGATCTTTTCGTACACTTGTGTTAAGAATTTACACTAACAATATGTATCAAAAGAAGATGAGGTGAATTTGGTAAAGAAACTTCAACTTGGCACCAGAAGGTTCAAAGGTGAGCTTCCCTTCAAAAGTTTTTCTTGTGATAAAGTGGGTCATTATGCTCCTAAATGTCCTCATACAAATAACCATGGCAAGGGGAAGGGTATTGCAAAAGGTAATAGGAGACGATTTGACGATAGGAAAAGTTATTATATTTGTGAAGATAGTGATGGCGTTTCAAATAGTGAAGAAGGAGAATCTGATCAAGATTTTAAATTAGTCATGGAATTTGAGAAAGACACTAATGAGTCAAAAGATAATTTTATGGATGATTTAGAAGAAAATGATTTCTTTGAAGAAACTACTAAACTCAAAATATGCTTGGAAGAAAACAAAGTAGCCATAGATATTCTAAGGAATCAACTCATAGAAAAGGAGAAGCATAATGATAAATTAGAATGTGAAATAGTAATACTAAGAAAGGAACTTAAGAAAATAAAAATTATAAATCTTATATTTGCTAAAGGGTCTGAAACCTTAGATAAAATTATCAAGGTTCAACGCTCTCCTCTTATGGAGATAGGTCTTGGATAAATTGGTGAATCATCATAGATATACAAATCCTCAACCACAACCAGAAGTTATCTAAATGCAGCAAAAGCCAGTCAACAAAGTTTCAACCTTCAACAGAAGAACAAAGGCACTTCGTAGGTAAATCATGTTCTCTCTAATTCAAGGATTAAAAATAACAAAAGCATCATTCAAAAGGTAAACAACACTAGAAGGTTCTATGATCACATAAATTTCTTCTTTAATGGAAAATGTTTCTCATGTTATAATTTTGGTCACAAAGTTTCTCAATGTGTTGCATACAAAACCATCATGAATAGAAGAAAGAAAGCAAAGGAATGAGATAGGAATCAAGAATAATACTTATAAAAAATTCTATACACTTAAAGATGAAATTGAATTCTCATTTTGCAATAACTTCGGACATGAGGAATTTTAATGCAGGATCAAATTACAGCCAAAGGAGAAAATAGCAACAAATTCTAAGGTATTCAAAAATAAGGACTTACAATCCAAAAATTTTGGCATATATTTATTTGTAGAAGGAGAAAAAAATAAATGGTACATTGATAATGGATATCCAAAACATATGACAGGTGATCAAGATAAACTCATTTCATACAATGCATTAGAAAAATATCAAAAGAATGTGTGGTTCATCAACTTGACATAGGAAAGGCCATAGTAAAAGGAACAAGAACATCGAGCAATTTGTATATATTGAAAGGTGGCCAAGAACAATGTTACCTAGAAAAATCTAAGGAAATTTGGTTATGGCACAGAACGTTGGGACATCTAAATTTTTCTCCAATAAGAAAATCAATCAGGCTCAAAGTTGTTCGTGATCAACCCAACATCACCCTACCAGAAAGTACCATATGTAAGTCATGTCAATTCGGTAAGAAAACTAGAGTTCAATTCAATGCCAAATAAGGATCAGAAAGTAAGCCTCTTGAACGTATACATATTTATTTGTGTGGACCTATAAAGAAAAATTCACCTTGTGGAGAACAATATTATATTTCATTCATTGATGATTTTTTTAGAATGTGTTGGATCAGTTTATTGAAACGCAACGATGAAGCATTTGATGAATTTAAATTCTTCAAAGCATTAGTTGAAAATAAATTATATCTAAAAACAAAATGTATCAGATTGACCAAGGAGGAGAATACATATCAGATGAATTCTTTGATTTCTGTGAAAAACATGTCATAGAAAGACAATTTTCTGTAGCCAGAACTCCTTAACAAAATGGCATTGCAGAATGAATGATTAGAACAAATCAGCAAATGGCTTGTGCTATTCTTGATGAGTCTAGAACTCCTGACACCTTTTGGGGTGAAGTTACACATACCGCAATAAATATTCTCAACAAGGCCCATGTTCCTGTGAATAGTGATAAAACTCCTTATGAACTTTGGTGTGTTAAGCCTCCCACTATGAAGCATTTTAGAGTTTTTGGAATTAAATGTTTCATAAAAAAAAATGATGAGAAACTTGGTAAGTTTGAAGCTAGAGAAGATGAAGGAATACTTCTTGGTTACTCTTCTAGAAGTAAAGGATACAAATACTAAAATATGAGACTTTGGAAAATTGTTGAATGTATTAATGTTGTGATTGATGAAGCATGGACAACTCCCAAAAGGGTAACAAAAACAAAAGAGGATGATGATGATGAATGATTTACCACATCAAATCACAATTATATAGAAGAAGAAACTAATGAAATATCAGAAGAATACACATAAGATGAAGAAAAGGATCCATCCAGGTATGTTCAAATAATCATCCAGAAACTCAAATTCTAGGAAAAAAGGAATCTGGGGTACAAACAAGAAGAACCCTTATAGGATCTCCTATCTATCTAGCGTTATTATCCATTGTTGAACCACAAAATGTAAATAAAGCTAGTAAAGATGAATTTTGGGTTAAGTTCATGGATGAAAAACTTGATCAAATTGAAATTAATAATACTTGGGAATTGGTTCCAAGGCTTCATGATAAAAATGTTATTGGGAAAAAATGGATATTTGAAAATAATTTGAATGAAAATGGAGATGTAATTAGAAACAAAGCTATAATTATTTGTAAAGGTTATGCTCAAAAAGAAGGTATAAAATTTGAAGAAACATTCGCACCAGTAGCCAAACTTGAAATCATAAGAATGTTTCTTCTATTTTCAAGTTTTCAACGTTTCAAATTTTATCAAATGGATGTAAAATTTTCTTTGCTTAATGGAGATATAGAAGAAGAAGTTTATATAGAAGAACTAGAAGGATTAATTTTGGGGAATGATTGAAAAATTGTATGCAAACTCAAAAAGGTTGTATATGGGTTAAAACAAGATCCATAGGCATGGTATTATTGTCTTGAAAAATATGTTTAACAACAAGTCTTCACAAAAGGATCTGCAAACAGTAACCTGTACACAAAATTTGAGGATGATAACCTGTTAATTATTGTTGTTTATGTTGATGACATCATTTTTGGGAATAATGAAGAATCTATGAGTCAAAAAATTTATGTTGTTATGCAACAATAATTTTAAATGTCTTTACTTGGGGAACTAACATATATTATTGATTTACAAATGCAACAAGAAAAATATGGCATATTTCACTCACTATTGGAATAGGGTCTCCTACGAGCTGCGAAACTAGTCCGATTTTGTATATTTTTTATTATAATTAGGCTAGTGCAGAGGTTTTGGGGTGGGTCAAAGCCCCAAAAGCATTGTAATGGGTCAAAGGGTAAACCCGGGGTCCGAAAACCACGGTTTGCGGACCATAGGAAATTTTAGGCTAGATTATTATAAATAGAGGAACATTTTGAATTGTAAGGCAGAGAAAAGAAGAGCTATAGATGAAAATTGTGGTTTATTAAATCTGTTTGGGTTTTTGGGGAAGGACTCATGCCTGATGTGTGCGCGGAGATCCAGAGTCTTGCTGTGTGCAGACCCTACTGCTGTGTGCGCAGGCTAGAACGGGTATTGTAAGAGGGAATTGATGAATTGATGAGTAAGAAAGGCTGTTTGAGAACTGAATCCATGTATATTGTTTGTGCGAATCATTGGTAATTTCTGTATTATGCATATTCTGTATTCAACTGTGAAAGTTCTGTGTAAGTGTGTTTACTGTATCTAGATGTGTTCTGTTCTGTTTTATGCAACATTGTGCTACTATCATATAAGTATATAATTATCAAACACTGTAGATCTTGTGCACGTGGATGTGAAAAGAGACCTATAGACCTTGCACAGAAAGATGTGATTTGGGTATGATAGGGCTGGACACAGCTCTGCTTGCCTTACCTACCCTTTCTCAAGGTGCGGAAACCTGGTTCCAGCACCCACCCATACTACTTCGGGTGAGACTTTGACCTATGCAAGTAGGTCACTACCGAAAGGGCCAGTAGTATAGGGGTTTGTTGGCAAAGCTTGAACTCTGAACCTGGGTCAGGACCCCTTGAGCCAAAAAATGGTTCCATTGCCGAGACCTGAAGCATTTTGAGGAAGGGACAAGGTAATGACAAGAGAGTGCTGGAAGCCTGAAAGGAAGGAAATTGAGGAATGGTTCGAAAAGCAAATTCAAGATTTTGCAGTAAAAGAAAATCATAGCACAAAGTTAACAGCGGAAAAGTGGAAAAATAGGTACATTCTTACATAAAACACAAAATTTTATTTGTGAAATTTGCAATGGAGCTCTAGGAGTGGTTGGCTAGGCTAGTAGAATTCCTGAAGTGTCGGAAGGACAAACGAGTCACTCAGTGGACTCCAGAGCTGATCCAGCAGCTGGAAAGGACCGATAATACCATCACTAGCATGGTGGATGACTGGGTGGATAGTGTGCTAGGAGGATTTGTGATGGAATTTTCCATTGATAAATTTGTCTCCTACTCTGAGGCCGAGCGGAGATTCTTTAAAGGATTCTGGGGAAAGTTTCTGAAGACATTATCGTTGCTGATTAAGATATTATTGTGCAAGAAGAGTATTTTATGTAGTCATACCGACTGAATGACCTCAGATCCCAACGAAAGCATGACGTGCAGTCATAAATACTATCAGACCAACCTCGATGGGGAAAGATCTGCCTATAACCCTCTACGAGAAACTGTTGCGCAAGACCCCTTGGATACACCACCATCCAGGTCGCACAAAGGTAAGACCTCACCCATACCACCACCTCCACCAGACAGTGATATGGCTACGCACCTGAAACTACCTACCTTCAAGGGGGTAGGAGATGAGGATATGGACCGATTTTGGTTTGTTTCGGATTTCGTATGGACTGCGCAAAATGTGACAAATGATACAGTGAAGAGGGCACAACTATCCCTAGCATTTGAAGACAGAGCATTAGACTAGTATGTGCGATACATCTCTCAGAATGGGAGTGCGTCTATTCAAGATATTAAGGACGCTCTGAAGCAACTATTCTGAAAGCCAAAATCTTACTCTCAATTGTTAGCAAAAGTGAAGGACTTCAAGCAAGGTGCATCTGAGTATGTGTGGGAGGCTGATCAACAACTGAAGAAATCAATCAGGGAAGGAGGATTTTATTATGATAATATACAACATACGAAATGGTTCATCACTATGTTCTTGCCCCACCTGCGTATGATAATGAGTCACCAAACATTTGAGTCGCAGGAAAAATCTGTGGAAGTCACTATGAAACTAGAAGTTGTGCCCAGATAATATACTTCGTTAGGAGTACAGCAAATTCAGGAGTAGCTCGAAGCTATGCACATGGAAATTCAGAACCTGCAAAAGGAACGAGGAAAAGGAGCCAACATAGATCTATGGTGCATACAATGTCAGGTATCTGGCCATACGAAGGATCAGTGCCCTCTATTGGCAGATTACATGCAAGTAGGAGAACCTAGTCTAGTCCGCCCAGGAGTGAGTGGGGAACCCATCCTATCATGACCAGGCTCGAGCGCACCTATGCTATGGTGTGATGACTGTTGTGTAGCGGGGCTGCACGATAGAAACCATTGCCCTTGGCTAGGTGTGTATGTCCCAGAACTGAAGCAACAATGGTGCAGGTTATGCCGGTCGGTAAGACACGATGAGCATAACTGTCGCACTTACGACTTAATGATAGATGATGGGAACTTGTATATGGTAGAATCAGACCCTGCATCATCGAGATCTCCCGTGAGCTTTGGTGGCTCTCCAGCAAGGGGTAGGGGAGGTCGGGGAGGAAGTGCAAGATGAGGACGTGGGTAGCTAATATATTATAACTGCAAGGAGGTAGGACACTTTTCCATGGACTGCCCAAATCCCACAAGGCAATCTTGAAAATATTTTAGACAACTGGACCATGTGGTTGAAGATTGCCCAATTTTAATAGCCAAAGTGCAGGAAAAGCAGCCCACCCCCACGCAAAATGTGCAAAGACTTAAAGCCAAGCTAAAGAACATAGACCTGAGTGTGAAAGTCATAACACATAGTGGGATGGTCACCCAGGGATCGAAGGAAGAGGCTGCCAGGGATCCTCTGACCTATCAAGAAGGATCTAATATAAAAAAATGACAAGAGACAATAGTAGCTACTACGCAGGTACCGACGCACCTCAAGACAGATGAGGGGGTTGAGCCATTTTTGCAGGCATGTATGAAGCTTCTACATAACCCAAAAGTTGTAGAGAAACTTTAGGAATTAATGAATAGCTACGCAACACGGCCCAATTCGACTCCCGAGACCAAGGATGTACACAAACTATACATGTATAAAAAATGCACCAGAAGAGAAATGCGGCTGACTACGCAGATTGGTGACTACGAGATGGATAAAGTTATTTTGGACCTTAGATCAGATGCGATCGTATTACCGAAGCAAACATGGCAATGAATGGGAGAACCTAAATTGGAATGGTCCACCATCTAGTTGCACATGGCTGCCAAAAATCGTGGTGGATATCGTAGGAGTAAAGGTCCAAGTTGACTTTGAGGTAATAGAAATCGTGGAAGATGCGGATCCCTACCCTGCACTCCTAGGACTGGACTGGGCTATAGATATGGGGGTGTTATCAATCTCAAAAAGGGCAGCATGGTCTTTCAAAATAATGGCACCCGAGTAATAGTATCATTGGATCCCATGGAAGGCACGTGGTATACAGAGCCAGCGCAGGATGCGGAGGAAGTGGATCACATATACAAGCTCACCACGCAGGACAAAGATTGCATTAACCCCACAGTAGAAGGAGTAATCTGCTAGGAAAAGGATAGTGAATGCCTTTCTGAATCCGATGGGGAACTACAGAATTGGCAGGGCTGGTTGCATGAGGTTTCAGCACTACGATGTCTTTGGGTCACAAAGAACTTCCGCTGCATCTCTGCCAAGGTAAGAGACCTGCCCTACTTTGGGGAATCAGATAACCTTAAGGAATTTTTATGTGCATTCGAAGCAGAAGTTCCCAAGGGATGTAGGCTAGGGGCCCTTAAGCTATCCCTGCGTGGCACGCCTGTGCGTTGGTGGAATACGCATGGGAAGGTATTCTGCGACTGGGAGGAATGTTGGGATAAGATGATCCTATGATTTAAAGCTCCAACTAGGAGAAAGATCTAAGAATTCCTTGGATAAGAAGACCCACGAAGATATTTTCTTGCATGGGAAACACAATGGTGCAACAGACCCCCAAACGAACGAATTCACTTATTTATCCATGGCCTAGGACTGCGTCCCGCTACGTGGTATTTAGATGCAGAGCTAGAACATCGCACGCACCATTGGGAGAATTTGCGGGATGAGTTTTTGCGAACATTTAAGGTGGAAGATGGCACAAGGGTGCTCGATGTAGCTTTGCAGAACACAGATGCCTTGACTAAGGGAAAATCACACCTGTATATGGCACCCGGATCAAGAGGAATGCTGGTACCACACGCGATGGAATACTGGAGCCCTAGCTCGACGAAAGGAGCGAGTGATCCCCGAACTGTCCCAACCACGATACTGGATGGGATGCGTATGGTTGCTAAGCTGTGTGAGTTGTACCTAAGTCAAATTAAAACACACCTGATGTCAGCTTTAATTCGGATGTGCGAACAACACAGATGCTTCATCCAAAGTCAGTAGATCCGTGGGAAAGCCATCAGGTGCGAGCAATGACTCTCAGAGCACTACATTCTAGTGAAAAGGGAATCTTACCGTTACAAAAAACAAGCGGTTGGCCATCAATGTGGCAATTTATGGTAGGTTTTTTCCAAATGATTGATGGTAAGTTTCAAGTTAGATCTACTCTACCATTGGATAACCTCGGGCATTATAAGGAAGAAAGGATAACTCCGATCAAGGCTCCATATGGTCTTTGTCATCTGCATCTATTATTTTACTACTTGATTGTCTGGACCTGTAGCGTTTGGGTCATACCCCATCAACCTATCTCCGTTGTCTGCAAGTTTCCAAATTTAGAGGCCTATCCTTTTTCTACTATGGCAGCCCCTAACCTTCCGAGAGCGTCGGAACCCACCAGTCCTATGCCTATAGACATTGTGTTAAGAGGGTCTAGGGATTCCAAGATTGATAAGTTGATTTCCCTCTGGCTCCCTATAGGAAAATTTGACTTTGAACCCTATGCAGAAGGGCGCCACAACTGCTCGACGGAAGTTCACACCTATCCCGACCCTGGGATAATCGCAAGCCCCAGCCAGATAGGCTCAGAAGATGCTAGGCGGGATGATATGCAACTGCCTTAGTGCGCCATGAGAATTGACGTAGTTGAGTCGCAGCTAGTCTTGCGCACAGAAGGGCTAAGAAATAGGGATACTCTGTCCCCCCAAGGTACGAAGCAGTATAGGGATACGCTGTGACTTCTCCACAGTTCCAAGCTACCTACCAATGATGACCGTATTTTTTCTCTACCTAGCACTGTCTTGGTCGATGACCACCTCCCAACAGCTACAAAACTACAAGTGGATTTGGTGCAATAATCCCATGAGGCGTTACAGGGATTACACACTGTTGTACTACAAGAGATCCATCATCGCGAACAGACTGTGCAGCAACACCTCAATGTGGCCACACCGCTTCTCACACGCCGAACCGAATATATCTCCCTTATGGCGCAGCTCAAACCAATGGCTCACCGGCTCGACATAGAGATCCCTGATGAACTCCCGGCATCAGCTCCACTCCGGGCTACCATAGAATGCTTGGTTGCAGCACTCAGGGTGTTCCGAATCGAATTGTATGCCCTCAAGACCCAAATGACTTGCCAATTCACCGCGTACTAGGCCCAAGCATAGCCTACCATATCCTCGAAGTTCCAGGCACAATGGGTTGCGTTGATAACTGAAGCTACAGACATTATTACAGGACAACTTACTCTGGGTACTCAGTTGCTCAAAGCAGCCATGCAGCTCTGGATAGCAGTCCAGTTCAACCCGATGCTTCAGCGTGTTAGAGAGGACTTATGCCAGAAGGAATTTTCTTTCGACCAGATCGAAGCTACCTTTCCTTCCCTCGCCCCAGTGTAGCGTCTGACACTCTTGAAAATTAGCAACGCTGTCTAAGACATGATTAATTATCTCCAGCATGCCAAGCATTCCATCAGAAAGCGCTTGAAGCCATGGGGCGATGCTGCCTTCCAGATATCTCAGGATGGTCACAACGTCATTGCACGACTCAACTAGATTTTGGAATGGGTTACCACGGCCCCTGAAGGACCTACCTCCCTGAAGCTTGTTGATATTGCATAAAGTGTTGTCGCCTAGAGTCAGGAAGTGTTACCTCCGCTGATTGTTGCCTTCAATACCTTACATGCGCAGATAGAGACCACACCACCATAGTGACTCGGGATGAGTCACAATATTGTGTTAGGGGACTGTTGGAATAGGGTCTCCTACGAGCTATGAAACTGGTTCGATTTTTTATATTTTTTATTATAATTAGGCTAGCGCAGGGGTTTTGGGGTTGGTCAAAGCCTCGAAAGCATTGTAATGGGTCAAAGGGTAAACCTAGGGTCCGAAAACCACAGTTTGCAGACCATAGGAAAGTTTAGGCTAGATTATTATAACTAGAGGAACATTTTGAATTGTAAGGTAGAGAAAAGAAGAGCTATTGATGTGAATTATGGTTTAGTAAATATGTTTGGGTTTTTGGGGAAGGACTCCTGCTGGCTGTGTGCGCGGAGATCCAGAGTCCTGCTATGCACGAACCCTGCTGCTGTGTGCGTAGGATGGGACAGGTATTTTAAGAGGGAATTGATGAATTGATGAGTAAGAAGGGTTGTTTGAGAACTCAATCCATGTATACTGTTTGTGTGAATCATTGGTAATTGTTGTATTATGCATATTCTATATTCAGTTGCGAAAGTTCTGTGTAAGTGTGTTTACTGTATCTAGATCTGTTATGTTCTATTTTATGCAATATTGTGCTACTGTCATAGAAGTATATAATTATCACTGTAGATCTTGCACATGTGGATGCGAAAAGAGACCTATAGACCCTGAGCAGAAAGAGGCGATCTGGGTATCATAGGGCCGGATGCAGCTCTTCTTGCCTTACCTACCCTTTTTCAAGGTGCAAAAACCTGGTTCCAGCACCCACCCATACTACTTCGGGTGAGATTTTGACTTGCGCAAGTGGGTCACTGCCAAAAGGGCCAGTAGTATGGGGTTTTGTTGGAAAACCTTGAACTTTGAACCTGGGTCAGGACCCCTTGAGCCAACACTCATAAACAAAATATCTCAAGAAGATTATGAAGAAGTATGGGATGGAATACTACAAACTTGTGTGTACTCTAATGATGACAGGATGTAACCTCAGTTCTCATGATGATTATCCCACTGTAAACCAACCATAATACACGTATATGATTGGGAGTCTACTTTATCTAACATGTACTAGACCAGATATCATGCATGCAGTTGGGGTTTTTAGAAGTTCCCAAGACAATCCAAAGGAATCACATCTTTAGGTAGTAAAGAGAATATTCAAATATCTCCAAGGAACTTAATATTTTGGTCTATGGAATCCTAAAAATGTCAATCTTACTCTCCATGCTTACACAGATGTAGAATGGGATGGAAATATTGATGACCAGAAAAGAACTAGTGGAGGTGCATTTTATATGGGGCCACGATTAATATGTTGGTTCAGTAAGAAACAAAGTTCCATTCCCTTATATACAGTGGAAGCATAATATGTGGTTGTTGCATCTTGTTGCACAAAAATTCTTTGGATGATACATACATTACAAATATTAAAATTAAAATTTCTCCACCTATCTCCATCCTATGTGATAATACAAGTGCTATTATTATTTCAAAAAATCCTATTGTGCACTCCAAAACCAAGCATATTCCTATTAAGTATCACTTTCCATGAGAACAAGTGCTTGAGAAAAAGGTTAAGTTGGAGTATGTTCCCTTGAAAGAACATGTTGTTGATATATTTACTAAACCTCTTCCCAGAGAATCATTTGAATATCTAAGGTAGAAATTGGGAGTTGTATCTGCCTCATTGTGTTGTTAAACTTATCAGCTCTTCAGATGAAATTTCAGAAGGTTGATTTTGGTATGCAGGTTTCTTGAAGCATATTCGGGTATATATGTGATTTTATTTGCAGAAAATCACGTATGGCTCTCTCTGGCATGAAATAAGTGGGTTAGCCTCCAGAATAGACTCTATCATTATGCTGACAACCATGATTTGGTTCTATTGATCAGGTGTTTATGGGTACAGTCTACTGATATGGTTCTTGTGATATGCTTTCCTCTTTTATATTTATCTGCTTGATGAATATTCTTTGATGAATGAGTTGTTGAAAATGTTCAGGTAGCACAGGTTCAGGGGGACCATTAGCCTTACAGTGTATAACGCATTTTTGGCATTATTTCTATAATGATTGTTGGGATTATATTTCTTGCTATTGAGGTCCTTTGGTCTTGGTTACAGAATTCGTATCTGTAATTGATGTAAAGGTCATGTTTAGACCTATGATGTAATAATTGTCATATTGTGTCATCTATGGACTTTGAGATCATCCCACTTGGTTGGGTGGCTGTGTCAAATATGTAATCCCACTTGGTTGGGTGGTTCTGTCACAAATGTAACCCCACTTTTTTGGGTGATTGATGTAAGTATGAATCCTTGGTGATAGAAAATATCATCCTCGGTTGAGCTATAGAGTCATGTAATTCATTGAAATCTATCTGAAGATTCAGCATGTGCTCAGGTGGAGCATGGTCAATATAATGCAGATTAGATCTACATAGTTATTATATATACAAGATAAACCTTGTCTCAGCACTGGTCTGCCCTTTTCCCTTGATTTCAAAGGGGAAGAGTAACTTGGTGTTTTTAATATTGCTTATTTTGATGTGTCTAATAAGTATCTACAAGATGTGGTGATCAAACATCAACATGGTTGCCATCAAGTCCAAAGGGGGAGATTGTTAGAATTATGATGCATGTGTTGTCCTTGATGGAAACCCCCTTGTAAAAGACGAAGTATATGGTAATTGGATGAGTTCAGAAGTGACAAAGTGATGGAAAAAAATGACAAAAATTTGGGATAGAGCTTTGCAGATCAGAATCAGAAGATGAATAAACATAAATAGTGGAAGATCTATACGCGAGTTAGTGAAGTCAAAGTCTTGTATACATGTGAGTACGATGAAACAAAGTCATGTATGTGCTAGCACACTAATTTTATAATACTAGAGGTCTTTACCATGGTATTAGCCCACAATATTGAGTGCAGCAACGATTAATTGATCCCGTTCAAGAATACCATCGACACTTGTGTGGTTTTGGCTCATGGTATTAGCTAAGGATCAAACTATAAGAGGTGAAAATCAAAGTGTTTAGTGTGCATGAGTAATATTAATTAATGATTACTTCAATATTACATATATGTGCATGGTATGGGCTATAATTGATCGATAGATCTGATATAATGATGCACTCATGAATGCAATGATGGATCAGGATCTTTAGACCTGAAATGACTATGTATTTTCATGATATGTTTATGAGTTATTTAGATCTGTGCTCTGGCGCATGTTTTCTGCAGTGAAGGGTATGATCTTAGTAAGTTTGAAGTTATGAAGTATTGCATAGTCCTGAATTATTTACATATTTATACGTGGGTTTGACAGAAGGAAGGCGTGTATACAAGCAGGGTTGGTTCTGCAAAGGTGTGTATATATTTAGGAAAAATATTGAGACCTATACGCAAGTTGGTTTTGGGATAAGTGTGTTCATATGCCAATAAGTCTTCTAAAAGTCACACATGCAAGCCAAGGTCATTGTTGAAGAATGCTTAAGTAAATGTATGATCAATTTTGTTATGTTTTTGTTGTTTGTTAATCATTAGGGGAATTTTGAGGTCTAAAATGGGCCTCCTAAGAAAAATGTACAACAAAAATAAACTTTATAACAACCAATAAGATTCAAGATGATGATGTCAACCATGGGGGATGATTCACCATTTTTTAAATAAAAGGGTAAAAATATTAAAAAATAATATAATAAAACTACTTTTTCAACTCGTATTTTCAACTTATCTCCCAAAATTTTTACTCAAATTTCGAGCGGGAGTACTCATTGGATGCGAAATTTAATTCCTCATTCAAGGAGTACCCATGTTGCATACTTTCGATGAACTCTACTACACGAAAAATGAGAAATACATAAAAAGCATGATTGTAATCACGTTTTTTTATGTATTTCTCATTTTTAGTGTAGTAGGACCCATCAAAAGTATGCAACATGGGTACTCCTTGGATGGGAAATTAAATTTCACATCCAACGAGTACTCCCGCTCGAAATTTGAGTAAAAACTTTGGGAGATAAGTTGAAAATATGAGTTGAAAAAGTAGTTTCTCCATTTTTCCCTCTAAAATTTGATGATGTCCTCAAATCTTATTTGATTTTTTCCACTATTATTTTATAATTTCCTTAGGAGGCCCATTTTAGACCTCAAAATTCCCCTAATGGATGTCTTCATATGGATCTGGGTTGTTTGAATATTTATTATGCTTCTAGTTGATTGTGATTAAAGATCAGTGATTGGCTAGTTGAAAAGTGATTGATGCTGCTTGAGGGTTCTGTTAGCTGATAAAATATTTCAGAATATCTTTGGTCAATTCTATAACTGAGTCAGAATTCAAAATTTTGGTATGTTAAGATATATACATAGGTTGCACCACATAAAAGTGCATATGCATGCATGTTTCATTAGAAATAGTAGTGTATAATGATCATTGTTGCAATTTATTCTGTGTGATGATGCAGTATTCAGTGTTCAGTTATGTTTTCTGGTTATAATGATCTCATTGTTCTATTTGAATTGGGTTGATGTTTACTTTAGTTGATCTACAAATTGTGATGTGTTAAATTTGTTGGATCTAGTGTAAAAATTTATGAAACATGGTCTGCGGTGGTGCTGAGGGTTGGAGCCTTCAATGAGGAAGTTGAAGCTTCCTGCCAGTAGGATTTGGTGATCAGATCAGGGGGTTGTAGCTCACTTCTAGTGGTGGTTAGTAAATGAGATCAGGGGTTTTGAGCTCCCTTCCAATAGCAGCTAGAGAATGAGTGAAGGTTGCAGCCTTCTATAGGTAGGTGCCTGTGTGCTGGTATGATTTTGAGCTAGTAAAATATTGTAAGAAGTTTTTATATAATAAATATTGAAGACAAAGATGACAAAAATGGTTTTTTTCTCCCACATTGCATTTCCACCTTAAATCCTGGTGTTCATGTGTATTTCTTATATGTGATGGTTTATTATGTTCTTATTGCACATGTTTACTTCTTACTAAATTTATAATGAATCCGTAATGCACTGGTCTAAGCAAAATCACTGAAGATTTATCTAAATTATAATTTTTTTAGGCATACACTAGTTTCTTGAATGAAAATCACGTACATATGCTGGTCGGCTTAAGTAAAGCCGTGTATAGAATTCAGTAAAGAAAATTAAATGTCGGTGTGAGTTTTAAATATTGATTAGCCTCATGCCCCACCTCTCAGTATTTTTCCCCACATTATTCTATAAATCCTTGTTGTTCAAAAAAAACATCCAAGGATGTTGGTGGAAAATACCCTAACAAGTTTCACAATGGGATTAACTAACAAAAAGGTGGATCTTCTAGTACAATAGTGTTGAATATAAATTAAAATTTAATCTAAGGTATTTATATGCTTCTAATTATAACCCCTCAAATGTTAAATTGACTTCCTATTGACTAATTCTGTCTGTCCATTTTTTTGTGGATGGAAAATTGTATATCTCTTCAACTTGGTGTCCCAAATGAGAAATATAGTATCCCTATTTAAGATTATGCTCTTTGGTATCCAAAATTGTACCAATACATTTTCAAATAACATGTTTTTTTCTTCTTTACCTTTAATGGTAATTTTTACAGGAATAATAAGACAACATATATCTTGTTGAAATTATCAACTATGGAAAATATATGGTTGTGCTCCTTAGTGCATTTAATTTCTATTTGGTGTCTTAAAGTTGTGTAGAGAAAAATTAATTTCACCATTTAGCTCCAAAAATGCCTCTTTTGTAGCATGCCCTGCCACCCCCTTAGAGTCTTCCAGGGTGATGGGTGATCTTACTCTTAACTAACTTGAATTCCATGGTCTCATTATGAAGATGGAATTATAAAATTACTTCCTTCCCAAAGTTAGTGAAAATAAATTTGGATCACACCAATGTGTCTAGCTCATCAAGATATCTCTGAAGATATAACTTTTGTCTCGATATAACCTATGGATCGAGATTTATGCCACTTTAAAGGAAAGCACTGAGTGAATCAATATTCCCCTAAGCTCTCCTGGTCAAATTAACGCCAATACATAGACACGGTCTCACCAGAATATAGTGAATGATTTTTGAATCTCACCATAAAGGTTTTCTACAACGTGATCCTCCTGAACACTCTGACTCATGCGCATATGATTTAATTAGTACCAATTTGCTTTCAAATATGACAACTTGGCTTCCCCTTCACTCACATCGTGGGGAAAAACTAATCATTGTGGAAACTCGTCCTTCCCAATTACTCCCTGCCAAGAATCTTTTAGGATGGAATGTTTGTTATTCCAGAAACTCCCCCTTTTCACCACTTCCATGCTCCCTCTTCTTTACATCCCTTATCTTGCATTTTAACTTCCTCAACACATCCCACGAGATTAAGAACAATATTAGAACATCCATTCCTATAGGAGACCCACAAACAACTTCAATTTCTGCACCAACATACCATTTAATTTGTCAGGGGGATGGGTTGGTAAATAAATGAAGTGGCTTGGGTTTGGGTTTAAACACTGCATAAGTGACTCCTCCTCCTCAATCTATGAATCCATGCCCCCTTATCCAACTCAACCATATTTTCCATTTCCCCATTGTTTTACATGAATTAAAATTCATAGTTTTATTTACAAGCGGGGTAGAAAAAGGGTTGTTACATTTTTAAAGTCCTCATTATTCATGCATTCATATTTGTATGCATCATGGGTAAAAGTATCCATGTGCATAATTTTAGATTAAACTTGACTTATTCATAGAGTAATTTTTATATAGTAATTAATGGGTTTACCATTGGTGGCTTATGGGCTGAAGGTTTCGATAACCCATGGTTTTTCCCATGGTATTTGATGTAATGTAGGCTATTGAATGAATTCATCACTCAGCCGTAATATGAATTTTGGTCAACATTAATAGATTTGTTATAAGATGATTTTTCATATTTATGGTTTTGAAGATAATCATGGTGTTTTGTTGATATATGTTATATTATGTTATTTTTTGTTATTAACCATTTTCTCTCGCGTTTTATTTCTAAAAAATGACATTATAACCAAGTTAACTTGGTCTCTCCGATGCTTTACATTATTCTAATGCCAAGGATACAAAATAGTATGAATAAATATGGATTACCCCTATGATACCATAGTAGAAAGTTAGGTTTTCAATAGAATAAATCCCTTCGGAATTGGAACAAGAATTTACCACGTACATGCACTAATAAATATTGACACAAATTTCAACGACTCTTTTTCATTCTTGCGATGATATTTTGTCACTATAATGACAAAAGGATATTTCATGAAACACCATTCCCAGTACAATTGTAATTTCAACATCTTCTTTCTCGTTGGAATTCTGACGATAGTAGTCATTGAATCTCTGACATTTTTTCATCAAATATACTTGTTGACATTGTGATGCAAGTTCGATGAACACTCCTACATATTCTTTACAAAACATCATTGGATGACCAACCAAAATTCAGCTTCTTCCAACAACTTTCCTAATGTGGAAACATGTCATTCCGTAGGAACCAACATCAAAAGACTGACGTCGGTGACAATTTCACAAAAATATTTTTCGACAAATTTTCCATCATTGTGAGGTTTGTGCCATTGGAAAGTGTGTTAGAAGACCGATGGCATCGAAATTTTTTCAACAAGATATTACAACAAACCTACCATAGTTGTGATTTTTGTACCATCGAAACGAGGGTCAGAAGGCTGACTAAATTGTGAGATTTTAAAAAAATATTATCTTCCATAGCTGTGATGTTTCTGCCATTAGAACGTGTGTTAGAAGACAGACGTCTAGGCTCTGTAAGATTGACGACATATAGAAGGAACCAACATTGAAAGATCAAACTCATTGGAAATTAAACAAAAAAAAATTAAACAATCTTCCACCTAGATGTTCGGAGGCCCTATGGAAAACTCTTTGTTAATTCAATGACATATAAGACTAAATCTAGTTCAAAAAAATCACCTAATGTGTAGTGGAATGGAGCGTTTTAAATAATAACACAAATTTCCTATATAGTCATTAATGCCATATTTATTGTTAAATTTTATGGGAATACTTATAAGAATGGTCTTCTAGAGAAAATTATGCCACTAATGCTATTTTTAGAAAGATTTGCACAAATTTCTTGGAATATATACTTTAAGGGGGTAATTAGAATGAGATGATTCATGATCAGAAAATTTAACCCATAAAAGTTGGAATTTCGAAGAGTGACAGAATCGCATCCTCCTAACTGATTTCTAAGATAGTGGAATGTATAGTGAGAGGAAAATCATAGTCACTCTGAAAATAATGGGGAATTTAGATATCATTATGTCTCACAAGTCCTTTTCAATATTGAATTTGAGGCAGATATACACAACAACAACCTTTATATGAGAATCTTTTTTATTTGAGTAAAGGAACAACAACTGTAACTTAAGGTTGCAGAATTGGTTCCATAAAACAATTACTTGTATCTGATTGTAGTAACTGCGCATTGAAATTGGGAAAAGTGTGGCTTGATCTTGCAGGAGTTGTGACTTGGGGATGCAACAAATGCTACTTAGAATAGAACAGATTACATATAAAAGAAATATATATATTAAGAGATTTTTATACCTAAAAGGTCCTTGTAAATATCGAATTCTAGGCTTTAAGATACATGGAAGCAACCTTTATACGAGAATTATTTTATTTAATGGAACAAAAAATGTAACTTAAGGTTGCAACAATGGTTCCATAAAATAGTTGCTTATATCTAGTTGTAGTAACTGTGCGATAAATTTGCAACAGTTGTGTATTGAGGTTGCATGAGTTGTGACTTGGGGATGCAACATATATGATATATATATATATATATATATATATATATATATATATATATATATATATATATATATATATATATCATTATTCCTAACAAGTCCTTGTCAATATTGAAGTTGAGGCAAAGATACAGGACAACAACCTTTATATGAGAATTATTTTATTTGAGTAAGGGAACGACAAATGTAACTTACGGTTACAACAATGATTCTACAAAATAGTTGCTTGTATCTGGTTCTAGTAGTTGTGCATTAGCAACAACTGTGGCTTGAGCTTGTAGGAGCTATGACTTTGGGATGCAACATCTATGAATTAGAATAAAAAAAATTATATACAAAATAATAGTGTGTCTGTCAGGGAAAACAGGTGCGCAGGTTTTAAAAAGAGATAAATTTTAGCCTCAAAGGCTAATTTTTATTTTGAACCTTCTTATTGGCAGGGCGGGGATGCTATGGAGAGAGCGTGACTAGGAGCCTCTCCGAACTGCGATTGTTGGATATGTGTCAGCTGGTGCGACATTAGCATGGTGGGGGTTGCTAAATTTTTCTCATAACCCCATATTGTGTTCATACGACGTGTTTTTTAGCTTTTCCATATGTTGTTGGGATGTAGATTGTGAGGTGTTTTGTATATGATGTACAAAATTGTTGATTACTACAATGATTGACACCTACTTTGTTACAATACCAGTGCCTTTTGGGGAGGCTTTACAGGTGTCGTTACCCACTGGGCATGTGGATATTCATGTATGGGCGAGGGGTCATTGCGGGCCCAAAGCCATTGAGTAGAGTAGTTTTTGGATCGAGCTGATCACAGACCTAGATGAGAAGGTGTAATTGGCTATGATTGTATGATTTTTTGGGTCGAGTGCCCCTCACCATATGCTGGGGCCTTAAATTGTAGTTTTGGAGAAACTACATGCTGGACACTTCTTTGACTAGGCCAACTTTGTGTATAGAGGGATGGTGTCACAACTGACACAGATGCAGTGGGGATAGTTGGAGAGTTTTTTTTATGCTAACATCATTGAAAATTTTAGGGGATAATATTTGTAGGTGGTCTAATTTTCCATGATTTTTCCACAAAAAATATTTTCCAATTTCCATTTTTATAATTTACAATATAAATACATTTTACCTTAAAATTTTCTAACATTATGTAGAGAATATATATAAAATCGTTATAAATTTGAATAATTTTACAAACGCATCAATAAAAATTTTATAGTTTGCATAATAGGGACTAGAAAGTTTCACCAATGTTTTTAAACTTCAAGATAATTTCCATCCCTAAAATTTTCCTTCGCTAGCATCCTATGTAGCATCCTCTATGAGAGGGTGGTGATGCGACGTCCTATTTTGGCGATTTTTCCAGGTCCTGTGAGACCCACAAATGTGGTTGTGGGCTCCAATGATGCCATGAAATGGTGGCGGCGAGGTAGGGCATTAGTAGGACACCATGGTGGAGGGTTGGATCATATCCAACCATCAAATGACCTTATAGTAGCCCTACCATTGTGTTGACTTCAGGGATGATACAGATATGGGGCTTCCTCCTAGCAATGCTTGGGGGCTAGCAGGTACGTGGTTTGTATTTTTCTGAATTTGTGTGTTTTTACATGTATATAAGTTTTTTATGATGATGTTGATATCATGTATATTCTCATGCAGATGTGGGACCACGCAGAAAATCATTGGCCTATATAGTAGGCAATGATCCTTGGCAGATGGGCGTAGCGGGTGAGAAAGTTGTGCTGCAATGATAGATGGATGACAATGTTCATGAGGACCCTGAGCAGCTAGCTCAATGTCAATGATTGGAGATAGGTGGTCCCTTAGGAGAGATAGGGAGCTATTTTTCCCCCCAAGAGATGATGAGGCTTTAGGAGAGAGAAGAGGTTGCTCAGGCTCATGTGGCTGCCTTAGAGGCTCAACTTGTAGATGTAGAGGACACATAGGGACAAGAAGATACCCCGTTGAGGGGGATACCCTATGTTGGAATGAGGTCCCCTAACCGTGGTTTTGCTCTAGATTTATAATATTTTGTAATACTTGGTCCAGTGTAGGGGCTTTGGGGTGGTTCAAAGCCTCGATGTATTGTAATGGTTCAAAGGGTATAATAGGAGTTCTCAAACCACGTTTTTGCTGACCATAGAGTAGCACAGGATAAATAGATAGATAAATCGAGTCTAGAGAAACTGAAGAAACAGATAAGTTAAGCTTGGATACGAACTTGTGATGTTTTTTCGATAGTCTAGGTAAGGGGTCCTGCTGGCTGTGTACGTGGAGACCCGGAAGTCCTGCTTTGTGTGGACCCCATTGGCTTTGTGTGCGACCTATTCATAGAGTCTGTAAGTCAGATCTGGATATGAATGAATGGGAAAGTTGTTGATGATATCTTAGTATTATTGTGTTTTGATTATTGGTTACGTTTATGTGTTGAGATTGCATTTCTTACTGAATATTGATAGATAAACTGATCTGAATATGAATGCGATATGAAGAATGCATAGCTCTAATTAAGACACTCTGCTTAAGATACCCGTTAATTACGATTTGTGCATAACCAATATAATGTTAAAATGGTTTTGTGTTTGGCTCCTCCTGCGCAAGACTATTAGATCTGTAGGGACCCCATTTAATTAACTCTCCCTCTCTCTCAGGGTGCATAAACCTGGTTCCAACACCCTCCCACACTACTTCGGGTGAGACCTTGATCTACATAAGCAGGCCATTGCCGAAAGGGCTAGTATTATCGGGGTTTGTTGGAAAACCTTAAAACTGAACCTAGGTCAAGACCACTAAAGCCAATAAATGGTTCTGTTGTCAGGACTGGGAGAATTTTGAGAGAGAGATTGAGTAATGCCATGGGTTCATTGGCAACCATTTAAGCCTGAGTTATAAGGCTGGTTCGAAAAACAGATTTAGGAATTTTTGCTAAAATATAATAGAAGTAAGAAGTTATCTATTGAAGAGTGGAAAAACAAGTATATTTTTATGAAAGTATATGAAATCTTCTTCGTATCCTTTTCACATGAATTGCAGGAGTGGTTGGCACAATTGGCGGAGTTCTAGACTTGCTGGAAGGATGATCAGGTCACACAGTGGACCCCCAAATTGATCTCACAATTGGAAAGGGTCGATAACAAGATTACCAGAACTGTAGATCACTGGTTTGACAATATCTTGGGAGCATTCATGACAGAATTTTTCTTTGATCAACTTGTGTCATATTCAGAAGCAGAGCAAAGGTTCTTCAAGGGATTCATAGATAAGTTCCTAAAAACTCTATAGATGTTGATTAAGATGCTATTGAGTGAAAAGGGTGTCTTGTGTGGCCACACCAAGTGAATGACCTCTTACTAGAGTGGGAGCTTGAAACGAAGTGGTAAATACTATCAGGTTAATCAACAAGGAGATAGATCGGTATACAACCCCTTAAGGGAATCACCTAATTTTAACCAAGGAGGGGTTGCGCAAACTGGAACCAGCCCTGTGGCCACGCCTGCATCAAAGCCACATAAGGGTAAGAATTATCCTACACCTCCTCCGCCACCACCGAAGGACGACATGACCACGCACATGAAAATTGCTACCTTTAAGGGTGTAAGGGATGAGGATATGGATCAATTCTAGTTTGTAGCAGAGTCTGTGTGGACCGTGCAGAACGTTAACAATGATGCTATCAAATGAGCGCAGTTATCCATAGCTTTTGAGGGAAGGACCCTGGATTGGTTTATCGTATACATTATTCAACGTGCAAACGCATCAATACAAGATATTAAAACCGCCCTAAAGCAACAATTCATGAAGCCTAAGTCATACTCTCAATCTGTAGTTGAATTAAAGGACTTTAAGTAGGGACCTACAAAGTCCGTCTGGGAAGCTGACCAACGATTAATGAAGGCTATCAGTGATGGGGGATTTTTCTACGAGGATAAGCAACATAAGGAATGGTTTATCTCTATGTTATTACCACACCTACGTGGCCCCATGGGATAACAGACAATCGACTCCCAAGAAGAAGCTCTAGAGATTTCCATGAAATTAGAATTTGTGCCAAGATATAATACGCAGTTCGTAGCTCTATAGATCCAGAGCTAGCTAGAGGAAATGCACTTAGAAATTCAGAACTTGCAAAAGGATCATGACAAGGAAGTTAGTCTGGATATCTGGTGCATACAATGTAGGGTGTCGGGTCATACTAAGGATCAATGCCACTTGTTATCGGATTACATGCAGGCTGGGGGGAGCACTCTATGACCTAGGGAAATTGCTGGCCCTAGCACTTCTATGCTTTGGTGTGCTGATTGTCAAGTAGCAGAAATACATGATATATATCACTACCCACAGTTAGGTGCTTATGTTCCAAAACTAAAAAAACAGTGGTGCAGATTCTGCTCATATGTGGTTCATGAAAAACAAAAATTCCAAACACTCGACCTCATAGTAGATAGGGGAAACTTATATAGGGTTCAAGAAAACCCCTCATCCCCACTATCTCCTTCTGGACGGGGAGGATCTCACGCAAGAGGAAGGGGAGGAGGGACAGGGGGAGTGTAGGTCAAGGATGAGGACAGTTGATATGTTGCAAATATGGAGATGTGGGACATTTTGCACGACATTTCCCGAACCCTGCACGCCAATCCTGCAAATATTGCAAGCAGTTCAATCATGTCATTGAAGACTGCCTAGTATTAATAGAAAAAATGCAGGAGAAACAAGAGATTCCCACATATAATGTGAAAATGGTTAAGGCAGAACCACGAGACGTTGGACTATGTATCAATGTGATTGTTGGAAATACTGAGAGGGGGGGTGAATCAGTATTACTTTCAATTAGAGCATTAGTTAATATTCAATTATTATCAACATTTGTACAATGATAGCAGTAAACAAAAGGAACACAAATGCACACATTTTTTAAGGTGGAAACCCACTCCAGGACAAAAACCACCTAATGCTTTTCTAATAATTCTTTAATATTCAACTCTAATTGAAAATAAAGCTCCAACTTCCTAGAATCTAGAAAAGCATTCTTCTCCATCTCCCACTGGATGGATGCTCCAACACCCAAGATTCTTCAGTAGTCAACTGAATGGATTCCCCAACACCTAATGAGCTACAACTCACCCTAGGACCACCCTACCGCCCTACAGAGGAATAAAATAAGAATGGACTCCTGTACCAGGGAAAATGTTCCACTTTACAATGATATAGAATGACATAGAAGAAGAATATATACTAGACCATAACCTCAAATTTGACACAACCACCTAATGATGATCCTAGACCTCCCAACACTGCCTCTTCAACCCTTGGCAGATAGACACTAGTACAATTTTTACAATAATGTATTTACAATGACTTAGTACAATGATACCTTTACAATGATTGTATGCGGTGCTGCCCACTTGAAGACTTCATAGGATGAACTTCTTCCTGCTGTTATGCACCTTGGTTGATGCTCTTTTCATGCTACCCTCCGTTGCACCTTTATTTGCTTTGCTGCCCTAGAAAGTCTATTCCTTTGCAACCTTTGACAACACATGATCTAGATTTTTCTTTTCCTTCTAGGAGCTCGATATTGAATCTGGTGTGTCTCTATTATTTCATATCCTCAATATTTGATTTTTGGTCCTGTAGTATTCCTCTGAGTCATGTTTCCAATGCCATAGGTCTGACCCAATTTGGATTCTTCAAGAGAGAGTTATACCCAATCTCTCACAATTCCCTAATTATGGACCGTTTCAGTAAGGCGTACTTGTACGGAATGCCACGTGTCACTTTTTCTTCATTTGGCTCTGAAATTGATCGAGGAAAAATTAAATACTGTGCACTATCTTCAATTTTTTATAGAATTCCAATCTGATACTCAGAGAGAGAGTTATGACATATTTACCAAGGTCACTTCTTTGAGATGAATTTCAGGAGCCTACACAAACCCTTACTTCCACAGATCATATCTCCAAAAATATTTCACACCTTGATCTGAAATTTTTACAGCAGATTCCTTAGGATTGCAGCTTTGCCTCATAAAAATTTCAGCTTTTGAACCTTCGTAGAAAAAAATTTAGAGCGAAAATTCCACGATGACCTGTTTCAGATGGTGAAATCCCTTGCATAAGGAGGAAATTAGGATCACAATTTATATAAATTCTTAGGTTGACAGGGGCTTCAACAAGTGAACGTGGGAGGGATTTAGGAGCTTAAAAAATATTAATTATGACTTTTCAATGACCCATGCCCCAACCCCATGTGGTTTTAGCCCACTAACTAGGGGTACAAACTTCAAACATGAATATATCTCAAACCGTGAAGAATTACATGGCGTGCGATATATCAACGGAAACATCTCGACAAGTAGAACCATCAAAATAATTATTGACCCAGAATATATTAATTTGGTAGGTCAAAATTCCCATGCAATATTGGGTTATCCCCTGGTGTTGCTTGGATTGACATCAATGACAACTGCTGATCAACAATCTCCCCCTTTGGCATTGATGGCAACACAAGTACTCCCCCTGAAATCATGACACCTCTTCCTACAACAGTCTCTCCCCCTTTTACATCAATGGCAAAGGGTAAATCCCCCTAAAACACAACCATCCTACAGACCTGTACACACTTCTACTGCCGCTGACACGCAACCGTCCTGCAGACCTCTAATCTAATGAGAACTTGGGAGAATCCCAAGGTTTTGATGAAGATATTCAAATGCTTCACGAGGTAAATGTTTAGTGAAGATATCAGCAATTTTTTCTTTTGTATAAACATACTCAAGTTTGATATTCTTTTCAGTGACTTGTTCTCTAACAAAATGATATTTGATCGGAATGTGTTTTGTTTTTTATTGCATGACAAGATTCTTGGAGATGCTAATGGCACTAGTGTTGTCACAGAATATGGGAATACGCTCACTGAATTGTACTTGAATATCTTTCAAAGTTTTTTTCATCCAAAGGACTTGAGTACAACATGATGCTGCTATAATGTATTCTGCTTCTGTTGTATATAACAAGATTGAAGTTTTCTTTTTGCTCAACCATGATACGAGACAACCACCTAGATAGAATGCTGGTCCACTATTACTCTTACGATCATCAACGCTTCCTACCCAATCTACATCTATAAAGGCTTGAATAATGATATTGTTACCCTTGGGATACCACAAGCCATATTCTTCTGTGCCCTTTAGATATCGAAGAATTATTTTGATGGCAATAATATGTGATTCTTTTGGTGCTACTTGGAATCTTGCTACTTGTCCAACTGCTTGCATAACATCTGGCCGAGAGGCTGTTACATATAGAATACTATCAATCATAAATCTATACAACCTCTAATCCACATCCTTAGATGAGTCATCTATTCTCAATTTGCAACCTGTTACCATCGGAGTAAGGATGGGTTTGCAATATTCCATTTTGAATTTCTTGAGCATTTCCTTGATGTACTTGGCTTGACATATAAATATTCCTTTCTCTTGTTGAGATATTTGAAGCCCTAAGAAGTATGCCAGCTCACCAAGTAAAGACATCTCAAACTCACTTTGCATATTTGTAGAAAATTTCTTACTTAGTCTATCATCATTGCTACCAAATATTATATCATCCACATATATCTCAACGATTGTTAAATTATCTTTATCTATTAGTACATAAAGATTGCTACCAACAGTACCTTTCTTGAACCCTTGTTGACATATATATCCATCAAGACGAGCATACCATGCTCTGGGAGCCTGCTTGAGGCCATATAGAGCCTTCTTTAACCTGGATACATAGTCTTCTTTTTGTGATAGTAGAAAAACTTCGGGTTGTTCGATGTAAACTTATTCTTCTAATTCTCCATTCAGAAATGCTGACTTAACATCCATTTGGTAGACTTTGATTTTTCTTGAACATGCATAGGTGAGAAACATTCATATGGCTTTCATTCTGGCAACTGGTGCAAATGTTTCATCGAAATAAATTCCTTCCACTTGTGCATAGCCTTTTCAAACCAATCTTGCTTTGTTTCTGGTAACTTGCCCATCTTCATTCAATAACACCCATTTAGTCGTAATGAAATTTTTATCTTTTGGTTGTGGAACTAATTCCCAGGTGTTATTCTTCTCAATTTGATCCAATTCTTCATTCATAGCTGCTACCCAATGTTCATTTTGGCTAGCTTCCTCAAAACTACTAGGCTCAAAGGTTTCTAGAAAAGCAACGTGAGCTTGTTGTGATGAACGAAGCTGTCGACCTTCATTTATGTCACCAATGATTTGATTTGATGGATGGTTCTTTTGAATCCACTCTTTTGTTCTCCTTGGAGGAGATTCTTGTTGTTGTTCTGGTATATCTTGATGATCATTGTTTACTTCTTCCTCGTTGATAGTTGCTTCTTGTTCTACAATTTTATCTGTGTCTTTTTCAGCCTCTGTCTCAAGTTTCAAAGATTTTAGATCCTCATCATTACTCGCTAGAACACCATCTTTGTCAAATGTAACATTTATGCTCTCCACTATCTGTTTTCGTCTTAGATTATAGCATTTATAGGCCTTTCTTTTGCGTGAGTAACCAACAAAGATACCTTCATCAACACGTGATTCAAACTTACCAAATTTTGATCTTCTCTTTTGATATAACATTTGCTTCCGAAGATTCTGAAATATTTTACATTAGCTGGTTTTCCTTTCCATAATTCATATGGAGTCTTGTTGCAATTATTTCTGAGAAGACTTTGGTTGATAATGAAGACTGTCGTATCAATTGCTTGAACCCAAAATTTTTCATCCAATTTTGAGTCCTTCAACATTGTTCTACCCATTTCCTGTACAGTTCTATTCTTTCTTTCAGCAACTCCATTTTGCTGAGGTGTTCGTGCTGTTGAAAATTTCCTTTTTATTCCATTTTCGTCACAGTATTGCTGAAATAATTTGGAAGTGAATTCTCCACCATTATCTGATCTTAAACAATTTATTTTCAAATCAGTTTCATTTTCAACCAACTCCTTGTAGATCTTAAAGTACTCAAATGCTTCATATTTTCTCTTTAGGAAACTAACGGCTGTCATCCTGGTATAGTCATCTATCATCAACATGAAATATAATTCTTCGTCTAAGCCTTTTGTTCTCACAGGACCACATAGATCAATATGTATCAATTCCAATGGATGTAATGAAAAGTGTTCTTTTGATTTAAATTGGACTTTTGTTTGCTTGCCATGCCGACATGCCTCACATAGTGTGTTGGAAGGTTTTGGGATTTTCGACATTTCTCGTACTGCTTGCTTTTTGCTTATCTTGACAAGATTGTCAAAGTTTATGTGACCCATTCGTTTTTGCCATAACCAAATTTCATCTTCTTCAGCTAGTAGACATGCTTTAGTTGCTTCATCTAGAACATATATGTCATTTGGAGCTCGACTTGCTGTAGCCACAATTTTACCATACCTGCCTTTCCTAATTTCACATTTTGTGGAGTTGAATAGCATTGTGTGTCCTTGATCACACATTTGTCCAACACTGAGCAGATTGTGATTCATGTTTTCGACCAATATAACATTCTTGGCTATAACATCTTTGCTTCCGAGAGTGACGGTACTTGATCCTATAACATTTGAAGATCCATCATTTCCAAAGGATATGGTTCCATCCTTCTTCTCTTTCAAAGATACAAATTTCCTTCTATCTCCAGTCATATGCGTTGAGCAACCACTGTCAACATACCACACATATTTGTTGGTTTGAGCCTTGAGAGCGAGAGCACAATTATCAGTCTTCTTCTCCTTCCATGTTCGTTCATTCTGTGGCTTCAAAGATTCTTCTGGAGGATTTTCAAGTCTGCAGTCTCTGGCTATGTGTCCAAAGTTCTAAAATTTGTAACATTCCATATTATTTCTTAAATTTTCAAATCCATTGATGTTTCGTTGAGCCCTGGGAGGTTCATATTTGAAGAATATCTTGGAATTGTATTGGTTCGTAGGGTACGTGCGACATTCTACAACTTTATGACCAGATTTTCCACATGAATAACAATAGCCATGAAAAATATGTTGGTACCTGGATGAAAATCTTCGTCGAGGAATCGTCTTCCAAGGATGTGCTTGCGAATCTTGTCCAATGAAGTCTACATGTATGTTAGATCTCATAGGTTCATTTTATTTTGTTGTAGAAGGTCCTGCTTCTTCTTCTTTGTAACTAAGGCTAGTTCTGTCGTTGTAAGATCGTTGATTGTTGATGAGTTTTTCCAATGCCCTTGAGCTGTTGGCATAGTTTTGGACATTTTTTCCCTTCTTCACTTCCTTACGCAGCGAGACTACTTCGGCTTCTAATGCTTCCCTTTCTTGGTTGCTTTCTTCCAACTTCTTTTGAAGTGACTCTTCAATACATTTGTGTTCTTCAACCTCAATTTTGAGACCTTGAACTTGTTCTTTAAGAGTATTGGAACGGATCTTCTCAGCATTGAGCTCTTTTATAAGCTTGATTGCCTCGTCATAAAATTATTCTATGGTCAACCCTTCTTCTTCATTGTTTGATGCTTCTTGTTTATTGTGCTTGGCCATAAACAATACTTTCTCATTGGCTTCTTCTTTGCTGTCACTTTCTTCATCGGATGATGAGCTATCTTCTTTAGAGAGAAAGTTCCTTTTGGATCCTTTCTTTTTGCCTTGCTTGTTGAATTTCTTAAAGCCTTTCTTTCCTTTTGAGTTTCCATCACTTTTGTTTAGACATTTTTCTACTAAAAGCCCAACCTCACCACAGCCGAAACATATCAGTGGAAGTTTACCTTTGAATTTTCCCTTACTAGGTTTTAGTTTTCTCGTAAAGTAAGAATATTCTTCATCTGAAAGACCTTCTCCATCATCTCCCTTTTCTTCACACTTGCAGGTGCATGTCATTTCAATTGAAGGTTGTTTTTCCTTATTGGTTTGCTTAGATGCAACGAACGCAGTTTCTAGATTTGAAGTACCCTTTTCTTCATCAAGTCTCATTTCATATGCTATGAGAACTCCATGTAATTCTTCTTTGCTGAGTTTGTCCAGATTTGCACTGTATTCTAAGACTGATACATTTGGGTTGAATCTCCCTGGTAACGTTCTAAGAATCTTCCGTATAATAGTCTTCTCATCAACTGGCTCCCCCAATCCTTCCAGAGTATTGGTTATTTCATCAACGTATTGGAAGTATGCAACAATGTTGCAATCTAATTTCATTCTGAGTTGCTCAAATTTTGCTCTATAGATTTGAAGCTTTGCTTCTTTGACATTTGAGTCACCTGCATATATATGCTCAAGCTTGTCCCATACATTTTTGGTGGTTTTACAACCCAACACCTTATGATAAGCAGATTCAATAAGTCCACTGATAATAATATTCTTTGCTTTTGTATCATTTACCAAATTCTTCTTACCTTGTTCATCTGCGGTTGATGTAAATCCATTTTGAAGAGTGTCCAATACTTCGTAAGCTTGCGCCAAAATATAGACCTCCATTCTTCCTTTCTAGAGTGCATAATTATTTTCATTGAATAGAGGTACACCATTCTTGGTATGCTCCATGACCTCCTTCTAGTTGTTAAACTACTATTGAAGGAACCAAGCTCTGATTCCAATTTTTGGAAATACTGAGAGGGGGGGGTGAATCAGTATTCCTTTCAATTAGAGCATTAGTTAATATTAAATTATTATCAGCATTTGTACAATAATAGAAGTAAAAAAAAGGAACACAAATGCACACATTTTTAAGGTGGAAACCCACTCTGGGACAAAAACCACCTAATGCTTTTCTAATAATTCTTTAATATTCAACTCCAATTGAAAATAAAGCTCCAACTTCCTAGAATCTAGAAAAGCATTCTTCTCCAGCTCCCACTGGATGGATGCTCCAATGCCCAAGATTCTTCAGTAGTCAACTAAACGGATGCCCCAACACCCAATGAGCTACAACTGACCCTAGCACCACCCTACCGCCCTATAGAGGAATAAAATAAGAATGGACTCCCGTACCAGGGAAAATGGTCCACTTTACAATGATATAGAATGATGTAGAAGAAGAATATATACTAGAGCATAACCCCAACTTTGACACAACCACCTAATGATGATCCTAGACCTCCCAACACTGCCTCTTCAACCCTTGGCAGATAGACATGAGTAAAAATTTTACAATAATGTATTTACAGTGACTTAGTACAATGATACCTTTACAATGATTGTATGCAGTGCTGCCCACTTGAAGAGTTCATAGGATGAGCTTCTTTCTACTGTTACGCACCTTGGTTGATGCCATTTTCATGCTACCCTCTGCTACACCTTGCTTTTCTTTTCTACCCTAGAAATTCTGGTCCTTTGCAACCCTTGACAACACACGATCTAGCTTTTTCTTTTCCTTCTAGGAGCTCGATATTGAATCTGGTGTATCTCTATTATTTCATATCCTCAATATCTGATTTTTGGTCCTGTAGTATTCCTCTTACTCGTCTTTCCAATGCCATAGGTCTGACCCAATTTGGATTCTTCAAGAGAGAGTTATACCCAATCTCTCACAATGCCCTAATTATGGACTATTTTAGTAGTGCACACTTGTATGGCATGCCCCGTGTCATTGTTTATTCATTTGGCTCTGAAATTGATTGAATGAAAAGTACATACTGTGCACTATCTGCCATTTTTTATGGAATTCTAATCTGATACTCATAGAGAGAGTTATGAGGAATTTACCAAGGTCACTTCTTTGAGATGAATTTCAGGAGCCTGCACAAACCCTTACTTCCACAGATTATATATACAAAAATATTGCACACCTTGATCTAAAATTTTTACAGCAGCTTCCTCAAGATTTCGGCTTTTCCTCATAAAATTTTTTTCTTCTGAGCCTTCATAGAAAAAAAATTAGAGTGAAAATTCCACGATGACCTGTTTCAGATGGTGAAATCCCTTGCATAAAATATTAATTATGACTTTTCAATGACCCATGCCCCAACCCCATGGGGTTTAAGCCCACTAACTAGGGGTGCAAAATTCAAACATGAATATCTCTCAAACCGTGAAGAATTACATGGCGTGCCATATATCAACGGAGACATCTCGACAAGTAGAAACCATCAAAATAATTATTGACCCAGAACATATTAATTTGGTAGGTCAAAATTCCCATGCAATATTGGGTTAGCCCCTGGTGTTGCTTGGATTGACATCAGTGACAATCGCTGATCAACAATGATCACATGCAATGGCATCGCCACTGGGGAGCTGAATAAAAGGCTGTGACTGAATCACTAATCTGGAAAGATGGGGAAAAAATGAAAAGCTTATATCTAAAAAAGGAGAAATAAATCTTCATAGAATTTCAAAGGGAGATGACCAAAGATGAAGCACCTACTGGAAAGAGTATGGTAGAACCAAAAGCAGACGAAGCAGTTAAACCATTCCTCTAGGCACGTATGAAGTTGTTGCGCAATCAGAAGGCTGTAGAGGATCTCCAAACATTAATAGAGAGTTGTGAAGAATATTTTTCTTTACATCCAGAGGTTAAAACTGTGAACAAGCTATACAAAAACGAAAAAAGGACGAGACGGGAAATGCGCATGACTGCACAGATTGGAGACTATGAAATGGATTAAGTCATCCTTGATTTAGGATCAGATGAAAATGTCCTACCTAAGCAGACCTGGCGAAGAATGGGAGAACCTAAGCTGGAATGGTTGACTATTCATATACGAATGGCTAATCAGCAAAAGATTATCCCACTAGGTTGGCTGACAAAAGTTGTGGTAGATATTGTAGGTGTTAACTTTTACGCTGATTTTGAGGTAATTGAGACAGTAGATGAAACGAACCCATACCCCACGCTTTTAGGCCTGGATTTGGATATTTACATGGGAGGTATAATTAATTTAAAAATAAGGAGCATGATCTTTGAAAGTGAAGGCACAAGGGTGATAGTTCCATTGGATCCAGTAGAAGGAGAGCGATACACTAAATCAGTACAAGAGGAAGAGGATTTTGATCACATATACAAGCTGACCGCTCGGGATGACGACTGGATCAACCCCAAGGCTGATATCATGTTATGTTGAGAAAAAGGCAATGAATGCTTATTTGACTTGGATGGAGAGATATAAAATTGGCATAAACAGCTGCATGACGTATCTGCGTTGAGGTGTCTTAAGGTCACAAAAAGCTTCTGATTCATCTCCTCAGAGGTATGATAACTACCCTACTTCGATGGCTCTAGTAATGTTACCAATTTCCTCAAATAAATTGAAGAAAACATCCCCAAAGAACGAATATTTTTGGCCCTTGACTTGGCCATGCGCGCCACCCCCGCGCGCTGGTGGGAAACCCATAAGGAAGCATATCAGGACTTGGGGGAGTGTAGAAAGATGATGACCCTAAGATTTTACCCTCCAGTCAAACCTTCAAGGGAGCTTTTCTCGGGAAGAGAGGATTCACACAAGCACTTGGCCCTCTAGATGGAAGTATGGAAGGAAAACTCCTGGAATGAATGGGTCCATATGTTTATTGACACGTTGGGACCAATCCCTACCACTTGGTATTTGGACACAGAATTACACCAGCATAACCGGCACTGGGGTAAAATGGCTAAGGATTTTATAATGACATTTGGATTGATAAGAGGAACTAAGCAACTCGATGAAGCCCTACAAGATATAGATGCTCTGGTTTTCAATGAGTCCCTCCCTAGGCAGGAGTGTATTGCACCAACCTGGGACACATGGATACAGGACATTCTAAACTGCAGAAATTTGTCAATAGAAGACTGTGATGAGGATTTCCAGAATATCACTATCACAGAGTCATAAGGAGAATGTGTTGTTGCAGGTCCATTTATACAAGTGGTTGATGTTACCAAAAAATTGAAATTGAATGAAGTCAACATTGGCATGGACGAGCAACCCAAGATGGCCAATATTGGGGATTATTGGGATGATGACACGGTGGGAAAGATCACAGAATTGCTAACTGAATATTAGGATCTATTCCCTACCAATTTCTCTGAACTAAAGGGAATGATAAGGGATATGGGAGTCATGAGTATTGCATTGAAACCAGATACACAGCCAATCAAACAACGGCCCTATCACCTGAACCTGAAATACAAACAAAAAGTTAAGAAGAAAATTGAGAAAATGGTGGTTGCAAGTATTATTGAACTAGTAGAGAAATTAGATTGGATAAGTCCTATGGTGGTCCAGGAAAATAAGACTAAAGTAGAGATAAGGATCTGCATAGATCTACGCAAGTTAAATGATGCCTTTGTACATGATCCTTTCCCTACACCGTTCTCCGATGAAATCCTAGATAATGTGGGAGGTCAGAAATATCACTCATTTATTGATGGGTTTTCAGGGTACCATCAGATCTACATAGCACCTGAAGATCGCAGAAATACAACCTTTGCGACTAAGTGGAGCTCATTCCAGTATATTTTCATGCCATTTGGACTAAATAATGTCCTTACCATCTTTTCCGGTATTGTTGTGGCCGTATTCAAGGAATTCATTCACAAGTTCCTGGAAGTTTACTTTGATGATTGGACAGTTTTTGGGTTAGTAAAGAACCATGTGTCAAATCTACGCATGATACTGGATGCATGCAGGAAGCATAAAATTTCTCTAAATATCAAGAAATTCATATTCTGCATCCCATTTAGGATTTTATTGGGACACGTAGTGTGTCAACAAGGATTGATGGTTGACCTAGCCAAGATTGTGATTATCATCAAATTGGTAGTTCCGGCTACTGAAAAATAGTTGGGCTTTATCCTCAGCCACACTGGCTACTATAGGAATTTTATCCAGGGGTACGCTTTGATCACCGCTCTGATGGAAAAATTTCTAAAGAAGGATGTCTCATTCTTTTGGGATGATGAATGTTAGAGAAGCTTCAAACTACTAAAAGAAAATATGGTGACTGCACCTATTCTTATATTCCTCAACTGGGAAAAGATATTTCACGTGCATGTGGATGCATCAAGGATCGCATTAGGAGTTGTCTTGGCAAAACCTTGAGAAGGGGACATTGATCACCCAGTGGCCTTCACTAGTAGGAATATTTCGAACGAAGAGCATAACTATTCTATCACGGAGCGTGAAGGGTTGGCGATGGTGTATTCCCTACAAAAGTATAGGAACTATTTATTAGGTGGACACTTCAAAATGTTCACATATCATTTAGCTTTAAAATACCTGGTTAATAAGGCTATGTTGGGGGAGAAAATCTGTCGATGTCTACTTCTGTTTCAGGAGTATAATTTTGAAATCATTGTGAAACCAGGGATGTTGAACGCCGGATCAGATCACTTGTCCAGGATCGAGAATGGGAATGAACCAAATAACCTAGAAGAAGGATTACCTAACTCGCAGTTGTTTGGTATCAAGGTGGTTGATGAGCACTTTGTCAATATTATCCACTTCTTGACCACATGCAAGGCACGCAATGGCTATTTAGTACTGAAAAAGAAGGAATTGGTCACCCGTGCAGCCGATTTTACTATAGTCGCATGACAACTCCACAATTTGGGGACGGACGAGGTGTTGCGAAGGTATGTTCTTGAACATGAGAGACGAGCTATCTTGGCCGATGCTCATGGAGGAATTTTAGGAGGAGATTATGCAAGTAAAGATACTGCTAAGAAAGTATTAAGGGTCGGGTTATGGTGGCCCACATTGAATAATGATGCCTACGCATATTGTCGGGCCTGTGGTGCATGCCAACGAATCGAGAATCCCCCACGACGCGATGAGATTCTCTTGCAACCACAAATGGCCCTGCAAGCATTCAAAAAATGTGCCATTGATTTTTTCGAACCCATTAATCCCCTAGGAAAGAAGACCGGTGCCCTGTATATCATCACTACCATGAATTATGTCACCAGATGGGCGAAAGAAAAATCTGACAAGGATTGTACTGTGGATACTACTGCACACTCTATTTTTTAATATATTCTGACTAGGTTTGGGTGTCCAAAGATCCTGATGAGTGACAGAGGTACAAATTTTTTTAATGAAACTATTATGGCTCTGACTGAGGAATTGCAGATTCACCATGCGAAGAGTACCCTGTATTATCTATGGGTGAATGGGATTATATAAGCCTTCAATAAATTTTTGGAACATGTGATCATTAAGGTCTGTATCACAAACCGAATCGATTGGGACGTACACATCCCCTCTATATTTTGGGCCTCTAGGACTACATGTAAGAAACTCACGGGAAAAATTCCCTTCATAATGGTCTACGGGAAGGAGGCCATCATGCCTATGGAATACATTGTTCCCAACCTATGCATCTCAGCTTTCACAAACATGGCAAACCTAAACATCATGGAGAAAATCTTGGCACAACTGGTGGCCCTAGAAGAAGATCAGTTCATTGCACAATTCCACCAGTAGGTTCAGAAGGCTCGTGAAAAATCGACACATTTGGTAGAAGGTCTTTATGGAGGATGAATTGGTACTAGTTTATGATATCTAGTTTGTGCGACACCCGGGGAAGTTCCGTAAGCACTGACTGGGTACATATATAGTGAAGGAAATTACCTATGGAGGTTCGGTTAGATTAACTACATTGTGTGGAGATTTTTTGCCAGGATATGTTAATGGGAGTCATATGAAACCCTATAGGGACTCTTTGGTGCCGACCAAATGAATATATGGCTGGAGTAGCTATATAACGGATGCTGCGCACATCAGGCCACAAAAAAAGAGGCAGGAGAGATGTATGTGCAGGGTTGATGCGCAGGATAGGAAGTGCGAGTGGATGTGATGCAGGCGCAGGGGTTGCGCGCAGTGGAAAAAACTAGCCATTGAAGCGGGGAATTGGTGTGGAAAACCGAGTTTACTCTTCAATGAAACGGGTAATTGGAAATTAATGTGGTGATTTACTAGGATTTTTTACCATTTCCATAACGATAGATTTCAATTAAGGCTAATCGGGTTATTTTTTATCCTCATGGGCTATAAGAGGAATATTTTTTATCACAAGGGATTGGCTTTTTGTCCAAAAATCACGCACCTTGGCCACCTTGGTGAATCTCATCTAGTCAGTATACTTGTCATCCGCATGTTTGAGCCTGAGCTACTCCTTCTGACAGTAGCAACCCTCAATTCATATTTCGAGCAAGAATTATTTCTACGAACCCTAATGCATCCTTGCATGTCACATATTTCATGGAAATTGGTTCTGACAAAGTATTTTAAGTAACCCCTAAAATGGAGGAGGTCATCTCTACCACGGCAAAACAGAAGGGGAAAGCGAAGGTGAAAAAGGTGAAGTGGGCTGGAGGGAAACCTCATACGTCCCCTCAGATTGTGCATTCCCCCTGGAAAGTGTCCAATGGATGATCGCTTGATTCATCACAACACCCTATGATGACTACCGTAGGAAGCCCTACATCCGACTCCGCTAACATGTTTTTCGCCTTATGTTAAGCCAAGCAAGACAGAAATGCACTACCCCAAGGATTTTGATGTCGTCCACTCCTGCCTTCAGATGCCTCTGCTCGTGAAGGAGGTGCCCTTGCAAGGAGAAATGTTCAGCTACCTCCCCCTCATTAAATTCGATGATCATGATCTAGGCAACCTGGATGCCTTCCCTTCACTAGCTCTGGAGTTATACCTTGAAAGGGTAATGGATGGAAATGTACCAAAGGTTGAGCCAATGACATGGGTATGAACATTGGCCAGGTCGGGGATCTTAAACCTACTATGCGTCCCCCAGTTTGGCCGATACAACATCACCAGCCTGGTTGTTCGCCAGCTATTGACACTCCTCCACTATGGGTGCTTCTGGCTCCAAGGTGGCATACTGATTGATGCTGATTTAATTCACCGAATCATCGACCTCAATATGCAGGGGCCAAATCTAAAGGAATTCATCGACAACAAGTTTGAGCATCGGATTGCTAAAGACATCCGAGAAAAATACAATGTCGTTCGCAACCAACAAGGATTTTAGATTGATACAATCAGCGATCCAGGGACACTCATGGGTACTCGGTTACTTCCATGCAAATTGATGCGCAAATTCCAGGCAACGGCCACTCCCGCCTACGTAATTCAACTAGCTGGTCAATGCGAAAATGGATTTTTCTTCAACTGGTCGTAGTACATTGTTAATGAGTTTATCAAAAATGTGCGAGAGCCCCAAGATTAAGGGAAAGATTTATACTACTCCTGGTTGATATTACTAATTGCCTTAGTTTCCTGGGAGACAACCAAAGAAGTAGTATTCCCTCCTCTTGAGCTAGGCATGTGTGAAGGAGTGTGTTTTTCTAACCTCTAGAATTCAAAGGATCCCAAGAGATTCGAGGAGAATAAGACCTTTTGGGTACTCTACGATCGAACCTTGGCCGCGAAAATTCCTTCCCAGCCACTCTTGTCCCCGATGGTCTAGAAAAAATACAAGCATATCACGGCATTTCAAGTGACCATGCATAATGTGCAGATTCGGACCCACATAGATCCTGCCTGGGATAACCTTCCGTATATGACCACCAAAGTAGAGATTGACTAGGTAATTTCCACTTGGCCACCTGGGTGGAAAATCGCTACCCAGATGAATAACCAAGTCACCGCGAGCACGTCTAGGCATAGCGCAGCATCAAAAGATACAACTTCGCCCACCAAAACAAAGGATTTGTCAGTTCCTACTACGATACAACACATGACCCTCGCAAGTGCTACCGTGGAGATAGAACCAGAGTCCTCATCGGATCAACACCTTAATGGGCTCGATGGCGCAATAAATACATCCTCGCATGGTCTCAAACGCACCAACAAACCACGTAAAGGGTCTAAGAATAAGCGTAAGGCTATTAAGCCTAGTTCAGATGCAGAGGCTACGTTGACAATGGATGGCCTTGAAAAAATTTCCGATGCCATCACCATTATGTCCAAAGATCGATGGGATGCTTTGGAAGAGCAGCATAAGGCTGTGGTAGAAGTTTTTCAAACAGAGCTACAGGCTCTCCGAATAAAGGAAAACACCCTTCAAGTGAGCGTGGATCAATCAAGGAAGAGTCAAGTGAGCATGGATGAACCGAAGCGAAAGAAAGTGGGCCAACCAGCTACCATTACAGCCCTGATCACCATCACGGACAGTTGGATCTGCCCTCTCCCAGGTGCAGATTTTTCAATCATACTTACAAAATTCTGTAGCCAAGTCCAGGCATGCCCTTCAGTCGACCTCAATGTTAGGTAATTGATGGGTGCGTAGCTGCATTACTTATTCACTTCCATCACCAGTGAGCTTCATCACAGAGACCTACAAGTGTAGCAACACCCTAGCAAGGTTGAGCAAACTATTGTTACTAAATCTATTGAGTCCTCCTAGGCCCAGGTGGCACACATTGCTACCATGGCATAGTAGCCTGAGTTAGAATAGCTGATAGACCGAATTTGTGAAGACATGTCGGAAGTAATTCCTACCTCTACTATACCACAGGCCAAGGTTGAGGGCTTGGTCACTGCCTTGAAGGCATCTTGGACTGAGGTATAGGTTGCTAAGGCTGATTTTTAACTTCATATAGCATCGTTGTAGGCCAAGTTATATCCTGAGCCCCCCGAAAGTGCACGCCCAACGAGCTCCGGTGTTCATGGAAGAAACAACCACTATTAATACACAGATTAGTCAGGGAACCACTCTGTTTGAGACTGTTATGAAACTGTGGTTCTGGGTGCAACATGAACCTCTCCTTGGCCAAATCGATCAGGAGTTGCACCAAAAAGAATAGGATTATGAGCATATGGAAGCCACTATGACCACCCTTGTTGCAGCCCAGCGACTCTCACACCTTTGGACCAGCCACGCACTTAGAAGTGAAATCGTTTGGCTTCGGTGCAAGAAAAAAGTACTTAGTGATCATCTAACGCCTTGAGCTGATGAAGCTCTCAAGCTTTCGCAGGAATTAGAAGGGGTCATGCGACAGTTGAATCATACCTTGGATAGTGTCACCGCCCCAACTGAAGGCCAAACTTCGGATAAGCTGGTTGAAATTGTGGAGACTACATCCACGCAGAACATAGGTGTTCTACCCCCATTGGCCACTGCTATTGAGCAGCTCAAGGAAATGACGAAGACTCCGTTGTCACTTAGACTCGAGATGAGTCACAATATTATGTTGGGGGATTGTTGGAACAAGGTCCCCTAACCGTTCTTTTGGTCCAGTTTTGTAATATTTTGTAATACTTGGTCTAGTGCAGGGGATTTGGGGTAGGTCAAAGCCCCGATGTATTGAGGGTAGACTAGGAGTCCACAAACCATGGTTTGCAGACCATAGAGTAGCATAGGCTAAGATTCTATAAATATATAGATAAATAGAGTCTATAGAAAGCGAAGAAATAGATAAGTTAAGCTTGGATATGAACTTGTGATCTTTTGTCAATAGTCTAGGTAAGGGCTCCTGCTGGTTGTGTGCGAGGAGACTCTGAAGTCCTACTGTGTGTAGACCCCGCTGGTTGTGTGTGCAGGTTGGTCATAGAGTATGTAAGTCAGATCTAGATATGAATGAATGGGAAAGTTGTTGATGATATCTTAGTATTCTTGTGCTCTGATTATTGGTTACATTTATGTGCTGAGATTGCGTTTCTTAATGAATACTGATAGATAAATGTATGCGCACATGGATGCGATATGATGAATGCGTAGCTTTGATTAAGACACTCTCCTTAAGTTACCTTTTAATTACGATATGTGCATAACCAATATATTGTTAAAAGGGTTCTGTTTTTGGCTCCTCCTATGCAAGACTGTTAGATTTGCAGGGACCCCCTTTAATTAACTCTCCCTCTCTATGAACGTGCGGAATCCTAGTTCTAGCAACCCCCCATACTACTTCAGATGAGACCTTGACCTGCATAAGCAAGCCATTTCTGAAAGGGACTGTAGTATTGAGTTTTGTTGGAAGACCTTAAAACTGAACCTGGGTCAAGACCCCTAAAGACAACACCCTAGGAGGATTGGGTTGGATTGGGAGAACTTATTGTGGAGACCATTATGGCTCAGGATAGAGCACAACATCTGACTCTTCATCGTATTGAAGTGGCAGTGGTGACTTCTCGTTCGATGTTAACACTTGATAAGGTTGGGGGAACTCAAGTGGGGGGTGCAAAGGGTAGGGGGCCTTGTCGCTAGATATTGATTGTGTGTACCAGGGAGAGCACCCATTATGAGGATGCTCCCCTATTTTATGACCTATTTTTTCTAGCTTTGAGCCAACATATGTATATTTTTATATTTTTATATTTTTTTGTGGCTCTCATGATGTATTATCTATGTGTATGCTTCTATACTTGTGATATATGTTTTCATTTATTTGATGGATATTATGTTGATGATTTATGTGTCTTGATGGTGATATATATGTGATGCATGCTAGTATATGATTTGATTAGCTATGTGATTAGCTATATGATTTTGATTTCTTGGTATGTGAAAATGTAATATGATTAAAACTATGAGTTAATATTTGTGCATGAAAGTATTTATGGAAAAGACATGGGTCACGTACCTTTAAGGTTTTGTTCAACTGCGAGAAAACAAGCTAGGAATAAAGGAACACCTGCAGGTGATTGATGCCTAGATGGGAGGCATCGGACAAAAGGCCCATGACGACATCATATTCTTCTTGATTATTGGTGGCTGACCCGATACAGATCCCATTGTGATGAAGGGGTGTTAGGTCAGATAAGTATATGGCCTAGGATGTTGTGGAAAGTTGTTGCAACCATCAAGAAGCACCATCGGTGAACCCGTGATGACAGGTTGGCAGGTTATCCATTTGTGACATGGGATGAAAAAGTGATTTTAGTGTAAATCCATGATGAGGTGATAATCATAAAAATTATTTTTTTGTAAATACAAGTTTAGGGGTATAATTTCTTGATGTAGACAATATTTTTGAGAAAATTCCCATCCGGATATGATAAGATGTATTCCCCCTTACAGAGGAAATGCTCAATAATGTGTGGGTCCTTCCATTATGTCTCGAACTTCCCTACTCCTAAAGCCTCTCATAAAACATCATAGTGAACTAATAACTCCCCTTTGGTGAATGATTGAGGGGTGACATTGCAATCTAAAGAGGCATTGGTTCATTTTTTGTGTGCTTCATTGTGCTAAAGGGACTCTCACCGACATTCGTTAGCGTGTTCCAACTACACCAACCGTTGTCATAATGGTGTGGTATCAGGGAGAAGTTTAATGGATGAGTGTAAGGTAGGGATCCCACACTCGATCAGAGAACAACTTCAACCCCATGGACTAAATGCAATGGTGTGAATCCCATGGAGTATTTAACCGTTTTTTGGTATGCCCATATGGATGAAAACACCATGTGGTACCAATTCATTTCATGGTTGTTTAGCGTATGCTATAACATCATTTTGAGGGCTTTGTTGACAAATTCTACCTAGTTGTTGATTGAGGGTAGTAAGGAGAAGAAAAATCATGAGATGCACCTATGTGTTGGGATAATTCTTCAAATATCTCATTATAGAAGTGTTTTCCATGATTCCAAACCAACTCCTTGGGAACACCGAACTATGTTATGACATGGTTAAAGAAAAAATTTGCATCAGCCTTAGTGGTATTATTATATATGGGCGTGGCCTCTACCCATTTGGTAAAGTAGTCGATGATGACTAAAATATACTTATGGATGCCTGAAGACAATGGATTGTAAATCATTAATTCTATGCCCCATTTACAAAATGGGCTTGCAACGATGACCAAGTGAAGGGGGTCTGGTGGAGCTAGAGTATTATTATCATGCTTTTGGCACTGCTCACATTGTTTGGTTGGTTGATTGCATTCATGGAAAAAGTTAGGCTAGAAATAATTGACACAAATGATTTTCTGAGTGGTGGTTGTCCCTAATAAGTGGTCGCTGCAAGCTCTACTATGGCACTAATTTAAGACCTACCCAACATGCTCAAGTGTAAGGCATCAACAAAGGAAGATTTTGATGCCTCGACAATACAATAAATCTCCCATGAGGAGGTAGCGAGGGGCTTGGTGGCAAATGCACCTTCGATCATCACGAGTAAGCTAAGATCTAAACTTTTAGTTCAAAGGAAGAGGAGGATGTCGCCATACCAAGGGTCATATATTGGTACAAAGAACAAATTTTCATCAAGGAAATCATCATTAATAGGGGACCCTTGTGTCTCTGCAGGGAGATCAATGATGAACTCTGCAAGGACAAGTCCCTTCTTTATTTAAGGGGAAGCAAATTGAAGGAAAAACTCTTGTAAGATAAGTACCCATCGGGCATATATTTTGTTCATCATACGAAGGGTGAGAAAGTATCTCATGGGATTGATATTTTCTATTACAATGGTGGTCAGTAGGATTATGTAGTGTCGAAGCTTTTGTACAAAGTGTACTAGGGCTAAGGCAGTCTTCTTGACTAATTCATACTTCAAGGCAGACCCAAAGAGGTTCTTTCTGATGTAATATATTACATGCTCTCTATTATCTGGTCCTTTTTGAAATAATACCCTAGTAATAATAATGCTCGATGCTGACAGGTACAAAGTGTAGTCCTTATTGTGGTTATGAGGACTAATCAATGGAACTTGATATAATGCATATTTTAGGGCTTCAAATGATTTTTGTGCATGTTCATCCCAATAGAAGGTATTTTCCTAATGAAAGAGGCACAATAATCCATGTGCACAAGTGGCATAGTCGAGTACAATGTGACGTAAGAAGTTGGCCTTATCTTAGAGGATTTGTAACTGCTTTAAATTTTTTGGAGGGCTTACTTCCTGGATGGCCTGGGATTTGAGAGGGTTAAATATGATGCCATGCTTGGAAACAATGAATCCCAGTAGTCTTCCTACATTGACATATAAGACACACTTAAAAGGGTTCGAGCGTAGGTTATAATTTTGACATCTATGAAATACTAGGAAAAGTTCCTCCAAATGATTGACGTGATTTTTGGTTCATACAAAAAGGTCTTCCAAATAGGCGAGGATGAGGTGAGCCAGATAATGGAAGATATAATTGATGGCCCGCTAGAAGGTTTCACCAGCGTTTTTAAGACCAAATGGCATGACACAGTACACGATTCTTCCCCATTGGGGTTTGAAGGTTGTTTTATACTGATCCATATGGAGAATATGAATATTATTATACCTAGAAAACCCATGTATGAAGAATAGGGCCTTGTGTCTAGCATAAAATTCAATCCATTGGTCGATAAATGGTGTAGGGTAGTTGTCCTTGGGTCAATTTCAGATCTTGAAAATAAGTACAAAAGCAAATGGTACCCTATTTTTTTCATGACAGGTACAGGGTTGGACACCAAAGAGGTGTAAGCAATGGGATAGATGAAACCAACTTTGTGCATTTTATTGATTTCCTACTTGATCTCTTCGAATTTAGAAGTGTGGATCCGATGTATTTTGTGTCAGAAGGGGTTAGCATCTGAACATGTGTCAATATGGTGCTCCATGATGGTGGGGAAGATGTTTGGCATCTCATTGTAGGTCTAAGAGAAGATATACCTATATTCTTGAAATAGGGCTTTGTATGAGGTTACCTCTTATGCAGAGTATGCTTCCCCCTATGATATTTATTCAACATTTCCAAGTTTGATTGAAGTATCAACCTTACTGGTAGGTGAGATATTAGACATGTTCCCTTCTACGAATGCATCTTGTGTAGGGATGGGACTTTTAAACTAATCTACCTGTTGTTGTGGTAGGAAATCCTTTGACTCTATGGTGAAAACATCGTGGGTCGACACATCAATAGGTACAAAGTACATTTTCGGTAGGAAGAATGAGAGGTGATGCATGGAATCCCAAGGACACTCGGGTTCCATTATAGCCTCAAGAATATATTTATATGAATGAAAAATATGATCTAATGTTGAAGGAGGTGGCAAGAGGCTGTGAGGGAGTGTTGTCTTGGTTGTGCTGAAAGACGAGCATGACTATGACTCGGTGGTTGTTTTTTTATAATCCAATGAATATAATAATGTGTATATGTGATGGTTTTGTATAGTCGGTAATGGTACAATCCATTAGGGGAATTTTGAGGTCTAAAATGGGCCTCCTAAGGAAATAATAAAATAATAGCTAAACCAATTGAAAATAATATTTATAAATTTTCAATTCACTTTTTCCAACAAATTCCATATAACCATGGTTAAATTCAATTCAAAAGTTGTACCAAATTAAAAATAATAAAAAAATCGTATTGATGTGACTATAAAAAAGAATGAGATTTTCAAGGAAAAGTCATTATCATTACGCAACTAATGTATTTCTCCTTTTTACTTAAATAACTTAAAATAAAATACAAATACATAAATTCTTAATTATAGAATATACTATTAATTAAAATTTATATTATTTAAATTATATAATAACGTGTAATTAATATACTATATAAAAATAATATAATATAATATATTTTTTTTTGTATGAATTTTAAATTAAATATTGAATTGATTTGATTTATAAATAAATATTTGAAAATATACAAATATAATCTTGATTGAAAAGTGTGTAAATACATGAATATTGTGTAGGGATATGCATTGTTTCTCTCAAAAAATATGAAATGACAATAATAATATTTTATTCAAAAAGTGTGAAGTGACATTTATTATGAGTACTTTATTTTATGAATTTAAAAGTATGTAGAGCACTACCATGGTTAACCATGAGTTTTTATCGACCATTGAGAATGTGATAAGTAAGTACTTTTAACACAAACAATGCCACCTCAACCATTAGGGATGATGTCATCCCCTAAAATGTGATTGGTTCTCATAAAGTGAATTTTGATTGTGCATTTTCCTTAGGAGGCCCATCTTAGACCTCAAAATTCCCCTAATGCATTGTGGTGGATTTAGCAGCATTGACACCAAAAAATGGTGAACAGACAACATGAATCATGGTTCCCTAGGAAGAGGAAATGAATCATATGTGGTGTTGCATGTCAACAACATTAGGTGGTGGTAGAATTTTCATAATGGAGGAGTGATGGTGAGTGGAATTAGGTTCATGTGATAACGTTTCCATCCCAGGGGCCAATTTATCTTCCTCTATGTGAGGATGGAATTGAATTCTAGGTTGTCGAAATTTTTGTAACATAGGACATGTCTCAGAACTATGAATGTAAAACTAATGCTAACACAAAAAATTGTGTGCGTGTCGATATCATCCATAGTATGAGATCATGACGTATGGCTGGTGTCGTGAAGTGGGGATTTCATGGGTGTTGGAAGCCTCTGGATATTAGTATCAACATGATATGTGTCCCTAATGTTAGGCTGTCTCAATGTTGCTCTCGCCACCACTAGAAAACGTGGAAGGTAATAACAGTTCCAAGTATGATGTGCTTGAGAGCAGATGAGATATTGATGGCATGAGTGTCTAACATGTTTGGTGCGAGTAGGTCACGAAATATGAACCAACAAGTGAAATAAGACTCAAATATTTCCCAAATCTCGACATTGATTTACCAAGTGGTTGGGTCTATCGCATAGGGCACACATGTGGGGTAAATTTGGCAATCATGCTTGAGGTTTTTTTTTCTTTTTTCTAGATCCTCACTGACAATGGTGCGAGTTAACATGTTGATTAGTGTCGGAATTTGTTTCAGACATTTTTTTTGTCCTCGAATATGCATAGGATTGACCTAGATCCATCATCCCCCATGGGTGTGATGTTATCCTAGGATTGGGTATCCGGTTCAACTAACGCTAATTTCTAAGCAATGAATCGACCCATGAAATCCAATATTTTGTAGAATCGAGGAAGGTGTGGGAAACACCGATTATTATGGTTGTATTTACAAATGTGGCAACTATGATTCCTGTGTCAATGTTTGTTTCTCAAGGAAACATGTAAGTTAGGGTAATACCTCCTAAATGCTCGTAACTCGGGACATTGGCTAAAAAAATGGTATGGTTCATCACATAATGTGCAGAAAGACGTAGTTTGAGGTATCAGTGACTATGGTTTCCTTATTGTATGGTGAGAGGTTCTATGACCTTGGGTTCTTTGGGGATATGAGCATGAATGTTTTTCCCCAAAAATGAAAAATATGTTTTTAGATCCATCATCTACCATTAGTGGCTAGTAGTGATGGGGTCACAAAAATGGCTTAGGAAAGTGCACCTAAATCATGTTGATATAGATGGATTTTAGAACAATGGTGAGTGTAATTCTTGTATTCCACGCATATATCACATGCATGTTTGGTGTGTAATTCCTTATTACATGTAGGTGTGGCCTTTTCTCTAGTAGGTGGAGGAGGGTTCACTAGAATTTTTGGGGCATGTAGAAGATTTTTTAACACATCTAACTCAGGGAACATGTTAGTAGGGTTCCCCATTACTTCACACAAAGCATGGGGTAGAGGTACCCTACTTGAGGAAGATATGAAAGCTTCCATATTCTGTCATTTTTTCTTACCCCTCTTGTTGGCACAATCTGGTTTCGATGCAAGAAGTTCTTGATTTATGGTGGCACAATTAGGGGCTATGGGAATGATTCATGATGACGTGATACTTGAATTTTCCAACATGGTCGGAGGGGCCAGATACGAGACCAGTATCACAGAAGTGATGTTTGGAAACATGAGTGTTGCCATGACTTCGTGCAAGACAAAAAAAGGTGGAGAGTATAAGAAGGGTGCTTGAGTGATAGCATATGGTAGGAACATAGAGTCGATTCTTGTAGTATGAATGGTGTTTGGAACTAATTTTTGACTCTATGGGGTGTTTAATGAACTTGAAAATCACACTACAACTCCTATTACTGGGGGGATATCCTTCAACGAAGGGGGGTATCTAGGTAAGTACCAAGGAGTTTCGATGGTTTAAATTGACTAGGTTTTAATTTGGTATAGGATGTGATCAATTCAGGAGAAGATCCAAAAAAAGGTAGCACACCATCATGGGTTGTTAATTTCTTCTTCTCATAGTATGGTAGTTGGTCAATTGAAATAATTTTTCCATTATGGGGCAATATCATTACCCTAAAAATTGAAGATGCCACTGTTGACATTTCATACATATAAATTCAGCTAAGAAGGATATTATAATCCAATTGTGCGTCCAACACTTCTATTTCTATGAGAAGAATTTTATCGATAAGTTGTATTGGAACACCTTGGTATAGACCTATGGGAATAGAAGGGCACTCGTCGTATGCTATGAGAGTGATGTCAAATGGTTTGAGTTCGTAAGATCCAAGTTTTTTCCAAAATTTTTTGGACATAATACATGTGGATGCCCCATCATTGGCTATGCAGTAGTGGATGGAAATATTCTGAATTGAGATTGAAATTTTAAAGGCAATGGGTGATGGTAGACATGGGATGCAATCCTAGTCAAATGACCTTAAATGAGAATCAGCAGGATCGATTGCTCCTAATGCGAAAAGAAATTATTTTCATTTGGTTGGGCATGATTTCAAAACTTCCAGTGCTAACATAGATGAAGGAGTTTGCATTAGGTCATCGAGTATGCCATAGTTGTGAGAAACCTTTGAATTCTGTCCAACTTGCCCTAAATGTCTTTTAACCACCTTTTGGATGGGTTTTATGGCATATCAAGTGATTGCCAAAGATGTTGTATGTGATGTAGTATTCAAGGTGGAAGGTTTTTTTTCTGGTGGATTTTTGTACTCTTGATTTCATGTTTGTAGGAAAAATTATTCTCCTGCCATGAAAATGTTGCGACTTGAGGTACATTGAGAATTTCCTCCATGAGGATTTTGATAGTGTTTTTGGGAGGGTTCTTGATGGGTATTTACCAATCCTTGATGGGGAAAGGGATGTTTCATGTAGGTTTTTGGTTCCACCCCCCCCCCCCCCCCTCTTTCCCCCTACTATATTTCATTTTCTTCAACTCAAGGAGTTGTGGGAAATGATGGATGTAGTGACTGTACACCTCAAATATGGCACAGTCTTGATTAGTCCTTAGACTAGAGTTATTTTTTTGACTTTGTAGGTTTTTATTGGATTGTACCTAGTTTGGGTTCTAATGTGGGTTGGCCCCAGCAGGCGCCCGCAGGGGTTGTTGCTGATTCCCCTCCCCCCCGACACAAGCTTTGGATTTGGAATGTTTTTTCCTTTATTATTAGCAGTGTTTGAGGAATTAACCATTCTTGGATGTTTAAATGGTTGATGTTATTAAGAAACGAAAGGTTACACAAAATTTACCCTTGCGTTATTTTGTGTTGGTGGGTGATTCTGCTGAGGTGGTGGAAAAGGGAAATATTAGTTTCCATGTCCTTGGCTAGCATAGCTGCTTTTGGAAGTGAAAATTGCTTCTACGGTCCTAGGGGATATGGGTTTTCCTATGGGGTAGGATATTGGTTTCCTTGTGTGGGAGGGTATTTGCCTATCAAGTTCTGTAGGGGGATATATTAACTAGTGTAATATCCTGTGTTTTGAGGTGGAGGTGTTGCGTGCGTGGTACCATATGGTTGACCACAGTGCGTATTTCCATAGTAATGGAATGTGTTTCCTATCTTATTTTTGGTTATGGTCCTAACCAATATGTCTGCAATACTAGAGGCGCCTAATAACTCAAGTTTAAAAGTATGCAAGCAAGGTGCATCTACAAGAACATGGTAGATATATCCAGACTGTGTATATATGAGCTTTAATTGTTGATATTTGGCGATAACATCTTCTTCATTCTATGGTGAGGATTTGGATACATATTTTGAGATTTCTAACGTGATAGAACTCAAAAAGAGGTCTAGGAGAAGTTTGGCCTCCAATTTATCTTTGCACAAACTACAATGTTTCCGCCACTCATGGATATGGTATAATATTTGTGCATCAGATGTCTGCTTAAAATGGGTTAAGAGTTCCAATCATGAGATTTTTCAGACCAAGAGTTGGAAGAATTTAAGGAATGTTGTGGCTAGGGAATTAAAGTCCTCATGTGGGCTAAAAGGTTCTTCTATGTACCATTTTGCTACATAACCTATAAGGGTGCGTTAAAATAGTCATAAACAAATAATATCTTTTGTAATACTACTGGATGAACACCAAATGTGAAAGTTCATGACATGGTTTCCTGGTTACTCACCTTGTTTCCCTTCAAATTTTGGAACTTACGAAGGTAGCTTGGTGGTAATGGGTGGCCAATTATGGCGATGTGAAACAAGGGCATTAGTTAAATTTATCAAATCATGTATATTCAAGGAAGCTAAAAATAGGACTTGGAAATTTTCCGCCATCAAAAAACTATTTTGAACAAATATATGTAAACGGGTTGCCTGATGAGGATGGTTAATTTGGTGAGAACCGCATGAAATCCTAGGAGGGGAGTTGAGTGGGCTCCTCTGAGACGAAGTGTGAGGGGTCCCATGACTGGTAGTGAAAGGGGTGATTTTCTGAGGAGGATTCCCAAGTAAAGTTGAGCCGATAAAGGAAGATTTTAAAATGGTGGATGTGTGGTGTCTACTATGCCTAAATGACATGAGACCTGGCACACCTCCTAGTAATGGAGGAGGGTTTGAAAACATCTAGAGTGACGGGAGTCATGGTTTCCCTTATGGTGTCAAGGATAGTGTGTGTTACTTGGTGTTATGAGTGAAGGATATAAGTATCAAAGCAAGTAAATCACATAGATAAAACAAAGTGAAAATGGAAATGATTACTTTCCCGTTAAGTTATGTTATGTGATCAATAAAAAAAAATGGTTTTCATTTCTTTTTGCATATGATAAAAGATACTACAAATACCTATTTGTCCTTACCAATGTCAAAGTAACCGGGACTTGCGAAGATATCTTCTGATGCGCACTGAGGAAACTTCTCAAGAGAATAGGAAACACTTTCTAGTAGCCAAATAATCAACCAAGGTAACGGATGAGGGCTTAGTGCTGCCCACACCTCCACCTATAGGGAAGGATGCCCTAATTTTTGCCACTAATATACTTTCATCCCACTGGAGAATTCAAGTCTTTAGATTCTTGGTAGTCGAGTACCAGTACCGAGCATTATATATTTTAGGTAGCCCTAAATAGTACTGCATGAATTGGACCTAAGTCGAATCACCTCTGAATCGAGCCTCTTAAATGCTCGGGTAGGTTTTTTCATGGGATGGTGAAGGATTTTAAGCACCCTAAAACTCAACTTCTATGTTTCAAATATATAACATGACCATGGAAAATTATGGGATCTCTACCCCTAATGGTCCTAACCTAAACTATAAATTATCTTGTGGCCCCTGTGGGGAAATTTATTTGGTTCAAGTTATGGTTTTTTATAGTAGTATTTATTTTCTTAGGGTGTGATATGGTAAGAAAAATAAGCTAAGTACAAAAAACTATGAAAACTGGTCTTATGAGGAATTCTAATGTATGGATAAACTAGTCTTCCCTGAGTGTGGTGTTTCTTCACTCAAAACAACAGAGGAAAGGTAAATGCTTTTCTCTCTAAGATAAACAAACAAACAGAAGATGAAAAGACTTACTTGTGATCCTTCACTCTCGGTTTTCTTCTTTCGTCGCTTTTGTCACTCTCGATCCAACTGAACTCACCAAATCAATACCTCCAATCAAAACTAGAAGACAATAAATGACGATACAAATATACAATATCTATCTATCATAACCAGATTGAACTGACTAAATTTGAGAATACATGCACATATTGAGAATACATTGACAAAATATAATCACATATATGAGAGAAAGAACAAACATCTTTATTGCAGTTTTAGGAGGAATAGATTACAAACCATCGATTAGCTCGTTTTCAACCTTCTCCAACTTCATACCATCCTCATCACACCAAGAATAAATCCAAAAAAATCACAATACTTTAGCTCTCCAAGAATTGAGAATCCAACAGCATAATACTACGCAAATTTCTCCCTCCCTTGCACTTAGATGAGTGCTCAATTTATAGGGAAATTGTAGGTAGTTTCTCAATAAATTATATTGAATGGCTTTATAATAATATATGAGACATTTTTCCAGGTTCAATGGTGATGGATGAACACATGTATTTTAATTATGACACCTATGAGCTCTTTTAGAATGCACTGGACATGTGGAGATTCCAAAAACAATTATGATTTAACTCCCAGTAGACCAACACACACTTAAGTGTTGTGAAGTGCATTGCATAGCACCCTTGCATGGGGGTAAGTGCTTTTCAACGCACTTAGGCCCATTCAGAGGAGCGTTGATGATTCAATGGGTCATTTTAACTATAATTCAAACATTGAAACTCTCATGAATTAAAGCCATCCATGGAATGAATTCTATAGGGCATGTAGCAACTGAATTAGGGGTTGATAAACCCTGTTTGTATTTAATTAGGGGATGATAGACCCTATTCATACTGGTCTTAGGGATCATGCCCAAATTGACCTATAACAGCTGCCCCCTAAAGCATGAAGTCAAAATAATGATAATATTTGGATGAGATGCTTTACGATGTGATAAGTAGGATGTGAAGCGGAAATTGACCTGCGTCAGTTCGCAATACATTACATCATGATATCTTGTACGTATTGGACATGAATTTACAAGGGAGGCATACCCATGCTCAACACATAAACTATCATAACACGTACATAAATCAGAAATTCGTCTACACATATAAACATGCCTACATATATAGGCCCATGATAGGATGACCATCTATATGTAAAGCCATCGTATGGATGATGTGGTCAATTCCTGAAATCGCAACCCCTATGGATGAAATTAGATCCAGGTTATTCTATCTCATTTACTCGAACATTAAAGTACAAGTCTAACCATGCGAATATGTGATCTGAAGTCAAACATGGGAAAACATCGTCAGATTACCATCTAATGATGTAAGTCGTTAACAGATGTGAGAGAAACCATCGTTGATGTTAATGGTTCTCAAGGTACTTCAATACCTTTTGCAAGGGCTGAATATATGATTTAATGTCAAAATCAAAATAAAATCTTTCGGTCAAAGGTCTGTGATGTCAACCTATTGCTGCAAGCGAGAAATATGTCGTTGATGTAAGAAAGTTCCAAGGCACTAGAAAGATGTTTCTAAGTCAACTTCCTGGATGATGAGCTGATTTTGTTAGGAAGAAACTCGTCACAGATACGACATGAAATGGGAGAAATTTTTTTGGAGAAAAAATATGACTTGATGAAGCAATGTTTAGGGATGGTGGTCATGAAAATGAAGATATAAGTATTACATAAGATGAGGAATTACTGGATGACTTCTCTTGAACATATCAGCGACACTAAATGGATTGGCAGCATTGACCCAAAACTGAAGCGATTTATGGTATGATAGACCATAGGTATGATAAAGCGTCAAGAATATTACCCAACCCAAAGCCATGAATATGAATTGAAAGTGTCATGTTCAAGAACGACCTGTTACCATAAAGTGTTTTGTTCTTTTTCCCAAATTTTCCCCAGTCATTGCTGACCAGTACTCTTTATTTTTTAACAATATTGAGGAGGGTAACATATGATTGATCTATAATTTGACCCTTTGGGTGAATCCATCTCTATTTTATGATTTAATGAGTCTATTAATAGTGAAACTTGATCTTATCATGATCATAAAAGTCTGTCGCAATTTGATGTTTTAACAAGTCTAACGATAGTGAAAAATCGGTCCTTTTTCATGTTTATAGAGTTTGAAAAAGGGATGAAAAGAAAACTCCATGAGTCATATTTCATAAATTTATCACTCGGGTCTGAAAAATTGTAAAATGATACCTGAGAAAACCTCTTATCCATGTTCGACTAAGGTGTTCCTTTTTCGTAAATATCCATGTCTCCGAAAAAGGGTTAAACTTATACTGAGTGGATGTCGTTTCATTTCCTTTTACGAGCTTGAAAAGACAATTGCTCGACAATATTTTCACATTAACGAAGTCTAAAAAGAGCTAAAAGAAGACTCAAGGGGTTTCTATTTTTCGATATTCAACAGAGCTCAAAAAATAGATAAAGGTGTGCTATAACCGAATTTTAATTTAATTTACGAGTAGGAAAAAACGAAAAGAACTCGAAATTTTCATGTGTTTTACGAGAATGAAAATATAGCAAAAGAATCTCTTGATTTTCATGAGTTTAGCGAGTCTTGAAAATAATAACTGAAATGGACTCGAGATATGTTTCATTTTTATGCAATCTTGAAAATAGAGAAAAACTATGCTTGAGAATGGTTTCATTTTTACACAAGATTGAAACATAGGAAAATTGTGCTGGAGAATGGTTTCATTTTTACACAAGCTTGAAACATAGGAAAACTATGATTGAGATAAGTTTCAATGCCCCCAAGCATAACCTAGAAGATCACATGCCCCTCAAGCTTCATTTCATTCACTTAAGTAGACTACTGGTTACTAATAGCTAGATGGAATGAAGATTCATCATATGGGAGGATTTGTTTCATCTTTTAATGAGCTTGACACATGAAAGTAACTATGCTCATAAGAATATGTTTCATTTTTTAACGAGGTTGAAACAGTAAAAGGAACTATCCTCATGAAACTTGTTTCATTTTTTAACGAGGTTGACACAGTAAAAGAACCATCCTCAACACCTGATTCATTTTTTAATGAGATTGACATAGTAAAAGAACTATCCTCGTCACCAGATTCATTTTTTAACAAGGTTCACACAGTAAAAGAACTATCCTCAAGACTTTATTCATTTTTTAACTAGGTTGACACAGTAAAATAACTATCCTCAAGGGAATTTGTTTCATTTAACGAGGTTGACAAAGTAAAAGAAATTTCCTCAAGAAATGATTCATTTTTTTACGAGGTTTACACAATAAAAGAACTATCCTCAAGGAACTTTGTTTCATTTAACGAGCTTGACACAAGAAAAGCAACTATTCTCATGGAAACCTATTTCATTTAACGAGGTTGACATAGTAAAAGAACTATCCTCATCACCTAATTAATTTTTTAATGAGGTTGACACAGTAAAAGAACTATCCTCATGGAACCTTGTTTCATTTAACGAGCTTGACACAAGAAAAGGAACTATGCTCATGGAAACTTGTTTCATTTAACGAGGTTGACACAATAAAAGGAATTATCCTCATGAAGCCTGTTTCATTTTTTAACAAGTTTGACACAGTAAAAGAACCATCCTCAAGAAACTTGTTTCATTTTTTAATGAGGTTGACATAGTAAAAGAACCGTCCTCAAGGGAATCCGTTTCATTTAACGAGGTTGACACTATAAAAGAAATTTCCTCAAGACCTTACTCATTTTTTAATGAGTTGTACATAGTAAAAGAACTATCCTCATGGAACCTTGTTTCATTTAATGATCTTGACACAATAAAAGGAACTATGTTCATGGAAACTTGTTTCATTTAACGAGGTTGAAGAAGTAAAAGGAACTATCCTCATGAAACCTGCTTCATTTTTTAACGAGATTGACACACCAAAAGAACCATCCTCAAGAAACCTATTTCATTTTTTAACGATGTTGACATAGTAAAAGAACCATCCTCAAACCCTTCTTCAATTCTTTAATGAGGTTGACGCAATAAATGAACTATCCTCATCATGTAGCCGGAATAGTGAGCGTACGTTGGAAAACACGGAGTCTAATGGAATCATCATTCAAGGAGTTATATGAAAACCAAAAATTATAAGCCATAACATATGTAGACGGGTCTTATCCAGGGTGTCCATTGAATTTAGGAATGTCAGAGGGTAATTTATGTGGAATCATCAGCCACCAAGGAGAATAACTGATGGAACTAGGTTGATGTTGAACTAAGGATGTGAATAAAGGATCAACTTGTTAAGTACTCATTAGATATGAACCAAATAAAATTCCAAATGATGACATGGGTGAAGTCCATGGAATTGAAGAGGCACAAAAGTAGGTTCCAGTTAAGGACCAGTAACTTGGTGGGATGGATGGACCACCATAAATATGTGACTTAGGTGACATGGTAAACATCGAAGGAGTAGCAACAGTAGATGTTGTTGCAGCTATAATAGATGGTACAATTGGAGATGTTAACTCATCCATGGTCAAATGGCCCAGTGAATACCCTATAGGATCTATGGGAACTCGGATTGAAATAGGATCAACTAAAGCAATGTAAGTTAATTGACGAAAAGACTCATAAAGTTAAAGCCCCGACCCAAAATGAGTTGGATTTGAGGGTATTTCTTCTTGAGTTTATTCCTCAATCTAAATCAAACCGGGTGGAAGAATTTCATCGCTAGGCCTGAGATATATTTCAAGTGGTCGACTATGTGATATAAGGGAAGACTCAATGGCTACAGATGATTGAGGAGTGACCGATAGAGGAACAACTGCTTTTCGTTTGACTTCGGATCAAGATGTTCTGGTAAAAGAACAATGGGATCCGGATCAACTTTTAGTTTAACAACATCGATTTCTCGATGTATAGTCATACTTATTGGAATTTCAGTGTCAACAGGTAGTGATGATGACTTCATTTAGAAAGTAGATAAACAAGGATGTGTAGAAACGACTCAAGGTGAATCTTGTAGATGTGATGAAGTTGATGCACCAGAGGTACTAATGGTACTGGATTTGGTAGAATGGGGTAGCCTTTGCCGAACAGAAATGGATTCTGGTGGTAAAGGTGGTTTAATTTATATTCTACGTGAATGATGGGGAAAGGTTTGTTCTTCTTCCACGATGACTGATTGATTTTCTTAAAAAAAAAAAACAAATAATTGGGTGATAATAGGCAAAAGGATTACCAGGTAGTTGTGAACTGTAAAATACCTCCTGGCGAACCAAGAAGTATAGGCAGGCAATCTCCCTGAATGATTTGTTCGGTGTATCACAAGTTACAAGGAGGCTGACTTGGTTACCTATGGATAGTAAGCAGCCTAAATTTTTCCTCCCAAATATTCCTGAAGTTATGTGAAGGCCCAAGTCTGTAATAGCACTGTCTAGTGTGAAACCTCATAGTGAGAGCACCCCCTTATACTTTTCATACTAGAACACCACCCTATATACCCGAAGTTACATGGACGAGCTCCGATATACTTACGTATGTGGAGTTGGATTTCACACTCAGAATGTATCGCAAAAAAGTTTGCGACAGCTGCTATGCTTAACAACGCCGAAACATGTCTCTAGCCTAGACCTTATAAGTGTTATTATTAATGTGACAATGCTTTCTTAGGTTTATTAAGGTGAATTTTATGTTTATCTTGCTTAAATTTTTATCTTCCAGGTTCACCGCTAGATGTAATGGGAAATTCCTAAAATGAAAACTAAATAAGAAGAAATATTTTCAATTCAGTTTTTCAATGAAAACCTTAGCCACTAAAGGGATAGAGCAATCATATTTTTGAGCATAGATCAAAGAGCACAAACTAAATGCATATTTCCATAATTTATTCCTGTGCAGCACTCACAATCTCTAAATGCACATGCATGTTTTTTTTTTCAGTTTCCTTTAATGTGAATGAGTAAAAAGAAACTAAATGCACAAATAATCATTCAAATGTTTTCTTTTGGGAAATGAGGATTGAAACAACAATTTTCTCTTAGGAAATGAAGACTGAAATGACAATTTTCCTTTTTGAAATTAGATAATTGATCTAATGCAAAATTTAAAACTTTGGATTTTATTTGACAATGATAAATAAAACAACTAATGAAACATTGAACAAACAACTATCCAAAGGAGGAAGACCTGGCAATGTTTACTAGTCTCTAAGGTCAAATAGGCATATGAGAATACAACAAGTAATAGGGTGAAACTAAATGCAAAAGACAAATTATGATAGAATTTGGTTGGTTCAGGGGCAATGCACCCCTTAAGGGAAAAAAGTGCATTGAAGAGCATATCTGAATAGGAGACAATGCTATCCATAACATTGTACCCTAACCAACAGTGTGTTAGGCACAGTGAAGCTTGAAGATCAAGCAGGCTAAACACACTTCTAAGGAAAAAAATACATTCAAATGATTGAATAGATGAAGCAAATTCTACTGAAGATGGTAAACAAATACAGAAACACTAGGAATTATGGATTTCTCCCCAATGGAGTCACCAATTTTTTATGAGGAGTTCTAATCTACGGATAAACTAGTCTTCCCTGAGTGTGGTGTTTCTTCACTCAGAACAACAGAGTAAAGGTAAATTGTTTTCTCTCTAAGATAAACAGATAAACAAGAGATGAAGATACTTACTTGTGATCATTCGCTCTCGTTCTTCTTATTTCCTCACTTTTGTCGCTCTCGATTAAACTGAAATCGCTAGATCAATACCTGCAATCAAATCTAGAAGACAACAAACAACGATACAAATATACAATATCTATCTATCATAACTAGATTGAATTGACTAAATCTTAGAATACATGCACATATTGAGAATATATTCAAAAAATATAATCGCATATATGAGAGAAAGAACAAATATATTTATTGCAGTATTAGGAGGAATAGATTACAACCAGTAGATTAGTTTGTTGCCAACCTACTCCAACTTCATGAAAGACCTTGTTCATACTAGTCTTAGGGATGATGCCCAAATTTACCTATAACAACTGGATACCTTCATATATGAAGCTTATAAAAGCTTAGTGTCTAGTAAATTCAACATACAAAGCGTGATCAGATGTGGGTATTCAGTGATCTGTTACAAATATCCCCTAGTTACACTAAGTGTCAATTGTACCTTGCATGAAAATAAATTATGCAATAATAATGGGACACTTACTCTTTTTCCTATTACACTATGTGTGCTTAAAGGGAGATGGAAAAATCCAGTGATTTAAGAAAGTTTTCATATGCAAGCACAGGTTCACCTAAAAGACACAAGGGAAGCATAAATTACTTACTTTCAGTAATAACATTTAGTCATAGTCCAAAAATAAGGAAATAAAAATGCTTTGGTTAGTAACAATATTTGTGCATGATAGGCCACTTAATCCTTTACTAATTAAGCTCTGTGATTTTTTAAAAATATCACAATAGATTGAAAAATATATGTGGAATATGTCTGCTTACTTTTCCCCCTGATTAAGCTATGTGAGATATGCACATAAAAATGAAAGATAATCTAATTTCTCCACTAATCATGATTAGCAAAGAAAATAGGAAATATAAACTGATTGGGAAATAATTTTTGCAGAGGTGACGGATATTCACTAAAGGAAACCAATCACCAGAAACAAGGAAATTACAATGGTTTTTGTGCTTTCTAGATGCTACATAGGTTTCCCTGCACACATATGTGACTTCGCGTTTTTCTAACCAAAAGTCGTCTAATCGACAAAAAAAATTGAATAGTCAATATTTTCGGCCAGCAACAAGTCCAAAATTTCATGCAAAAATTCCATAGAGCTGATGAATGCACCAAAATAGGATAATACAAAGAGAAGGTCCTACAAAAACAAGTGTTATAGTAAAATAAAATACTAGTGGAGTCACCAAATTTGTGTTGGTGTTTTGTAGCAATGAGCTACCAAAAGATACCTTCATAGCAGTCGGTTATTCCCTGCAAAGAAATCACAGATGAAATTTGTTGTTGTTATTGGAAAAACATGAGAAAAAAACATTGAAAGTGGTGAGAACAATTCATATACAAACCAAAACTAAAAACTAAAATAAACACATAAATAATGCTTAATGACGAAAAAAAGTCAACAAAATAATGGAAGAATGCTCCCTTTATTGACCGCTGAAAGTAGAATATGAATAGAATATATGAATACTAAGCACTTAGAGAATTTTTTTTGAGAAATGGTGCTCAAAAATAATGAACAAGGAGATTTGTTTCTTCACTCTCTTTGCAAGCTTCGCCTCTCTCTAAAATAAGTATCAAGGCTCTCTTAATGGTGAAATCCTCTCTACACAACCATGCTTGTTGGCTTGAGGGGTCCTAACCCATGTTCAAATTTTATGGATAAACCAACAAACCCTCCAATTACTGGCCCTTATGGAAATGATCTGCTTGCACAGACCAAAGTCTCACCCGAAGCATTATGGGGGGGTGTTGTAACTAGGTTTCCGCACCCTGAGAGAGAATTTAATGAAGTGGTCCTCGGAAAAAACCTAAGTGATATTCTACGAATGTGCGCAGTCATCTTGTAGCAGAATTACAGATCAAGTGTGATCATCAAAAAAATAATAGAGAAATACTTGTCTTTACTTAGCGCAGATAATAAATCAGAACCATATCTCGATCTAATCAATGTAATACTTAATAGATGTCAATTCTCATGCATAAACATATTAATTATCTATTCGCATTCATCAATAAGTAAACAGATGGTATGGTTTTTTGTGAGAAAGAAGGTCTCTTAGTAAGACCCAGGTTCAGGAGAGATGCCAACAAGGTTTTCGTAGTAGTCTAGCACAACGCCGGCATTTTCAACCTACTCCGAAGAGCATAGAGTCTCACCCAAGGTGTGTTGTGACCTTAGTAAGGTTAGGAATAGATCAGATATCGACTGATCATATCTATAGAGAAAAACAAAAGTATTGGAACCGTAAACAGATTTAGCTACTTTGCACAAGTTACTACTCATGAAGCATATTCAGGATGAAAAATTAAAATTTAAAAGTGGCCAATACATTCACCATAATCAAATGCTTAACACGAAACTCAGAACATCAAAAACAAGTAGAAGTATTTTTCATTATCGATAGCATAGAGTTACATTACTCCTCAGAGTTGATTACAAAAGGGCAGATTACAATAGTTACAGAACAAAACAAAACAGAATAGAGCTCTCCTCCGGCTCTCTTCCTCATCCCTCTACTGGACTAACCTCCTATATATGCTGGTTGATTTCCTATTTGTTCCTTTTCCAACACGACTGTCAGTTTTACCTCTTTTCCTACTTTTCTGTTTGCCGCATCTCCCTAATCACTGGGAGTTCCGCTGCCTATCCTTGTCGCTTATCCTTTCCATCTGTGCCAGTTTTCCATAACTTTCACGCCACCTGTTCTCCAACTCTCTGCAACCGTGACAGATCCCTATCTACCGTGGTTTTGCTCCACTATCTATTCTCCACGACTTAAAATTGTTTCATTTTCAAAACAAGGGCCCCAATAGGCCCCAACCACATGCTATTGAATCATCCCAAGTCATTCCTTTTATGTTGTCATGGTCTCCATCGGTCTGCCTGCTTCTGTGGTTGGCCCTGTCTTCTCCATTTCCTCTCCCTATCCAAACAAGGGCCCCAACTCAGGAACCTTTGCTAACATTGAATATTTGATTTCGGAAAAGTTGTTAGTGGCTAGTTTTCATTCCTTCATGAGCTGGTCCATTTCTATGGCTTTGTTTGGCTTCCGTTTCTCCTGCAACAGTCGGCAACTTGCTAAATAATTATTTAATTTTGATTTCAGCCTCAGCGGCCATTTTTTGTATTTATTTTGCAATATTCTTTACTGGTTGTCTTAGTTCTCGGAGGACCTTCTTGGTGGCAGAATAATTCCCTTCGATATTTTGTATTGTGGTCTCCATTTCCTCCGCTTGATTGTACAACTAGTTAATGCCAATGGGGTCCGTGGCCTCCTTTATTTCTCGTGAATCCATCACTACTCATTCAAGGGCATGCTGCCAAGACCACTACCAGGGGAGACACTGGATGAGACATTGAGCAAAGTGTCTCGGCTGCAGCTAACACCAATACTGGAGGAGGTGGGAACGAGAGTCAAGGGCTTCAATTGGGTAATGAAGACTCTCACCAGTGCTTCTCTTTTGTTTCCTACTTTTTCATAGTTTCAGGCCTCAAATTCTACATTACCTTCCATAGTTGCACCCCTATTCACTTCCCTATTGTCCACCATGTTTAATTCACCCCCAGCAACCACAGTTGTTCCAATCTGAAAGAGTAAGGCACCTAAACCACCTGTAGCTGCCCCTAAGGCCAGGAAAGAAAGAGTCATGGTGCCTAGGAAAATATTTGATATCACTGAGGAAGATCACACGCAATCTATGGATATAGGAGCACCCATTTAAGAGGAGCTAGAGGTGGCCACCCAAGTCACCTACGAACTCCCTGTGTTCAATCCATTCTTAGTTTTGAATGTTCAAACTTCATCTCCACCTCACACCCATTCCTCTTCACCTCGCACCCACCATTCATCCCCTCATGCTTCATTCACTTCCAAAGAAAATTCCACCCGCAGTCCATCCACATCAGCAACCATTTCAGACCCAGTCAAGAGAAAAAGGAAAACAAATGGAGACAACGAGGCAGAAGTTAACTCGAGTACGGCTATGGTACCCGAAGTTAGCCAACCTCTAGTTGGACAAAGCACTTTACAGGACTTATTAGTTCATGGGGGGTCTTTTACTGCAGATATAACACCCTCGCCCAAGGAGTTGAACCCTTTTCAGCAGGAAAATTTGATACTACAGCAGGTTCAACCAACCACAAGAATGAACGACCCAGAGAATGAGCTGTCGCAATAGAACCAACCAACGTCACCACATGAGCACTCTGACAGATCAATAGCCAACGGTCAACCACTCAGAGAAATACCTCCAAACCACGATATGTCTGGGGCTGAGAGTATGCAGACCTGGGACACAGAAAAACTGTACAATTTCATCCAGTGTATGGCACAACAGGCATAAGGACTACATAACGACCTCCAGTATCGGTTCGAACAACAACAACTACAAATAAATGCACTTACTAAAGAGCGCAACTAGTTAAAAGGAGAAAAGGTCAGTCTACAGGAAAAACTGGAGAAGGTGAGGGATATTTTCAAGGATCTCTGGCCAACAGTAATGGCTCAGGACGATAAGACACCAGAGGACATAGCAGCTCCTACTATTCCAGGAGTTCACCTTTGAAGTGAAAGTGAAACTAGGAAGACTAAATGTGGGTCCTAATCATTTATCAAGGCTGAAAAATGGAGAAAATGGAGGGTCCCTGGATGATCAGCTGCCAGGTGCTGATCTCTTTAGAGTAGAAGCCATGCTGGCCTATTTAGATCAGATAGAAATCTATCTGGTAATAGGACAGTGCCCGACTTAATATACAGTGACTCAGAGAAGACATCTTGTCGTAAAGGCAGGCGAATATCAGTTAATAGTAGGACAACTGTATAAGATGGGATTAGAACAAGTCTTGCAGAGATGTGTCATGGACCATGAAAGGGAGGATATACTGTGGGAGTGTCATTGTGGAGTTGCGGGAGGGCACGTCGGCGCAAAACCCACTGCAAGAAATATATTACAAGCAGACTTATGGTGGCCCACAGTACAAAAGGACAGTAAAATATTTGTAAAGAAATGTGACATCTGCCAGAGAATGGGATGTCCATCACACAAAGTTGAGCTACCACTTCACCATGTATGAGAATTGCATCCATTTGAGAAGTGGGTCATTGATTTTATAGGACCAATAACACTTGTCGCAAGACATTTACAGGCAAGATACATAATTACCGTAATAGATTATCTTACTAGATGGACAGAAGCAGTACCAGTGAGGGATTACACAACGTAAACAGTAGCTGGGTTCATTTTTGAAAATATCATTAGCTGATTTGGCTGCCCTAGAAGTCTAACCAGCGATCAAGGTACACACTTTATCAATGCATCAATCAAATCTCTGTCAGAAAATTTTATGGCACAACATCATAAGAGCGGTCTATACTATCCTTAGGCGAATGGAACAGTTCAAGAATTTAATAAGATTCTTGAAAAGTGACTAACAGATTTTTTCAATGCTAATTAATATGACTAGGATGAGCACATACTAGAAACATTATGGGCATACATGACAACTGTGAAAAGACTGAACAACCAGACTCCTTTCCAATTGGTGTACAAGACGGAAGTAGTGGTACCTACTGAATTTATCATACCGAGCCTGCTAATCGCGTCAACACTACATTTAACAGACGAATACTCATTGAAGCAGCGACTACATGAGCTACAAGAACTTGAGGAGGACATGTTTCTACCGGATTTTCATCAGACAGTCCAAAAGGACAGCCAAAAATCTTGGCATGACTGCCATATCAAACATAAAACGTTCATAGTTAGAGGAAAAGTTTGACTGTATGACAACAAGTTCCAAAAGTTCCCAGGTAAGCTCAGAATGCATTGGCTATGACCATACCATGTAATTGAAATTCGAGATTCAGGAGCAATTCGGTTAGCACAAATGGATGGCCAAGTGTTACCAGGATGGGTGAATGGCACACGCCTGAAGCCTTATTGCGAGTAAGTTTCATTATTTCCTTTTCAAATAACTCTCACAACCGAGAGGAGTCAGTAGGGTGGAATAGAGTAGATAGATTCAATAAATCTCTCGCACCTGAGAAGATAATAGATAGGAATCCCAATAAAGCACAAACTACAAATAATAGAAGAAACTCACTGTTACGATGTGGAGACTGCATCACAACCGATTGTGGTCGGGGGGAGGGTAGTGTCCAACATGCCATCCATGTCAAGAATTCAAATGTGTCAAACATCATTCCATCATCATGACCCATCATACCCATGTCAGTCCGTAGGATTACCTGGATTTGATAATTAACTGTCATAATTATTAACATCCATACCGTAATAAATTTTCCATTTTAGGCCATAATCATTACCCATCACGTCTGCCCAAATGCCACAGTCAGCCATGTTAGAACACACCTCATCGCAGTAACTAATCGCATGATTATAGCCACGGGGGAGGCAGAAAGAAATTAATTAGTTATGGGGTCTTATCAAGGCTTATTTGTGCCGGTTACATTTTTTAACCCGCATGAAAGAAGAAAGCACAAGAATGCCAGAGAATTCCGAGTTAGAACAAGAAACAGCAGCAATAGAAAGCAAAATCTCATCAGAAGAAGTCCAAAGAGAGAATATAGTAGCAGGAATTTACAGAGAAAGAGCAGGGGTAGCACTGCAAGTGTACAAAAGAAGATCAAAGATGACTAAGGTAGCACCAGCAGTCATCGACCCTGAGCTCGGCGAGAGAATTCAGAGAAGGGAATCACTAGTGGGAAAGTATGACAATGCGTCACTGATCAACACAGACTTCACAGATTCCTACCAGGTCCCAACAATGGAACCATTTGTTGGTGAGAAAGAAGGTCTCTGAGTAAGACCCAGGTTCAGGAGAGAGGCCAAAAAGGTTTCCACGGTAGTATAGCACAATGCCGGCATTTTCACGCTAATCCAAAGAGTAGAGAGTCTCACCCGAGGCATGTCGTGACCTTAGTAAGGTTAGGAACAGATCAGATATCGACCGATCACATCTATAGAGAAAAAAAGAAATAACTGGGAACCGCAAACAGATTTAGCTACTTTTCACAAGTTACTACTCATGAAGCATATTCAGGATGCAAAATTAAAATTTAAAAGAAGCCAATACATTCACCATAATCAAATGCTTAACACGAAACTCAGAACATCAAACACAGGTAGAATTATTTTTCATTATCGATAGCAGATAGTTACATTACTCCTCAGAGTTGATTACAGAAGGGCAGATTACAACAGTTACAAAATAGAATAGAGCATAGCTCTCCTGCGGCTCTCTTCATCAGCCATCTACTAGACTAACCTCCTGTCTACACTGGCTACTTGCCTATTTTTTCCTTTTCCAATGCGACTATCAGTTTTCCCTCTTATCCTGCTTTGTTGTTTTCCACATCTCCTTGATCACTGGGAGTTCCGATGCCTATCCTTGTCACTCATCCCTGCCATCTGTATTGGTTTTCCATAACTACCGCGCCACCTGTTCTCTAGCTCTCTGCAATTTTGACAGCCCCCTGTCTATAGTGGTTGCGCTCTGCCACCTATTCTCCATGAATCAAAACCGTTATATTTTCAAAAAAAAGGCCCCAACACCGGTCTCATTAAAGCATAAATAGTAAGCGTAAATAAAAAATATACACATAACACAGAGAATTCGCCAAAACTATTCCTTCTATTAATTATTCAGATCTATCAATACATCCACTTTCCTTAAAAATCCTTACAAAACCCTTATAATCCCTTTTGTGCACATAGTTAGCAGAATCTGTACACAACCAGGACTAGGTCTCTGGGCACACAGCCAAAAGGATCCTTTTACCCAACCCAAAACCCTTACAAATGAAAAAATGCTATCAATATCTCTTAACTTTACTTATCTTAATCATGATTAGCTTAGAAAAACTTTATCTTTTTATAATATTCCTAGCGCGCAAATACTATGGTCTCAAACCATGGTTTGAGGCCCACAATTTACATTTAAGCTTAATTATCTCCAAAATTGGTGCAAAAATCCCTTTTACTACATCTACGAAGTGCACACATACAAACATACAAAAATATCATTAGAACTTGTGCCTCAGGGGACCCCACTCCAATAGGCCCCCAACACAAACATGTTACTCGTCTCGAGTCACTGAGGTGTGTTTTTTGTCTCCCTTTTTTTGTCTTTGAGTGTCTTGACAGAAGTCTGGAGAGAGAGCACTAAATCAAGGCTTTGAGTTGATGCACCTTGCGCTTGCTGAAATATCTTATCTATTGTAGGCCCTTCGGTTGCCATATCCACACTACGCTGGGTCTACTGAATAATTTTGAGGGTGTTTTCCAGCATCTGAGAGAGTTTTAGCACCTCCTATGCCCATGGTTGCATTCATTCTTTGAGCACCTATTCTTTATGGCGCAAGTCTGCAATCTCTCCCTGGAGTCTGCGGCCTTCCTACAGATGAGAAAGTTTCTATGTAACCATGAATGTGGGTGCTACTATTCGAATTTCTTCAAAATACTTCTCCTTGGTGTTGAGTGTGTCATGCAACTACTACAAAACTGGATCATTCTAGACAGAGGCCCAAAGGTCCATGGCCTCAGTTAGAGACTAGTCACACTGAGTGACTACAACGATGATACTTTCTTGAGCCTCCTTAACCTCTATTGTTGTCTTTGCATGAACCTCAGGCAGTGTCTCTAGCTACAACATGGTCTGCAGGTCCCTGATTTATTTCTCATATTCAGCTTGAATGGTGTGAGCTTCCACGTGCACAACCTTGATCGTAGAAGCCAATCCATCCAACTTCTTTGTGGGCGCAGTTTTGGCCATGACTGTGTCAAAATATCGGCACACTTGGTTAATCTTGGCTTCCAGCGTAGCGCGCTAGGCTTCTTCTTCTCTATATGCTACTTTGGCTTGTTTTCGCTACTCATGTGCTTGTGTAGCCTTCTTCTGTGCATCTTTGGTCTGCGTCTGCTGTTAGCCATTAGTAAATTTTGTCACAGCAAATGATGGCTAAATATGTTCTTAAGCCTTCAAGAAGCAATATTCATGGAAAAATTCTAGTTCTTGAAGCCTTCTTGGTGTCTTTTATCTTACAAATCATCTTCACTGCCATTCCCACAAGAGATTTTCAAAGAAGCCCTGCTATTACAAAAGAAACAGTTTTTAAAGCCATTTTCCAACATTCCATAAATTCATTTTCACCCACCTTTTCAACCATGTTTACCTATCCTAACCACTCATTTTTCCTCTTAAAAGGCCCCCGTTTTTTCCGTCATTTACCCTCACTTTCTCATAAAAATCTTTTAAACCTATAAAAACCAATTTTTTATGGTTTAAAATATCCCTCTTTACCTATCGGAACCCTTTAAAGGCCTTAAAAAAACCCATTTTTTGGCCTATTCTAACCTTTTTCAAAAATAAGGCTCTAAGACCTTTTTGGCCTTCATCCCTAACCCTTTTCACCATATAACCCAATGTTTATGACCATCGGCTAAAAGCTTTTAGCCCATTCTACTTTTGCTCCTGGTCCTTCGCTCCACCCACAAGACCCTTTCCCGCACCTTTCCTTCTAGCCCCTTTCCTTCACAACCCCCGCTCCAAAAACTATGCCCCCGATACAATCTCCACCATTGATTATGGAAATCTAACGGATTAGGCTCACTACAGGGGCACCCAACGAAGGTGGCCTGCACTCCCCAGTGCCCCCGCAATTGACCCTTTGACCACAATAGATCTTCATCCAACAACTGAGATTTACTGCAGAGGCACCCAGCCTGCAAACCCCTCCATACCCTCCATCCCCCCACAGTTGATCTTAGTCGTTGATCTAATCCAGATCTAACAATGCTCATTCCATCCTCCCATTGAACCATCCCCCCGACCACCAAACTTATTCATCCCTCTCGGCAGATCAAAACCATTGATCCCTCTCATCCGACGGCCTCTGTTAAAACCCAAATATCTAACCCCGCACATAACACTACCGCTTCACGACAAGTTTTCTTGCGTCAGAACCTAGCCCCACCTCATTTTTCCATCGCTCAACTCCCCGCCATCACGCTGATCCTAGACCGTCGATCTGGCTCCCTCGAATCTGATGGTCCTCGCACCATTTCGTGCTCGATCTAACAAAACTCCTCAAATTGCATCTTCCACGCGAAACAGGTGGTTTCATGAGGGTCACGTGTTATCCACTGGACCATATCGCATCCATATGGGCAAATACAGCGTACCACCCTTTGCTTGTGCGAAAACCATTAGTGGTTTTCCAAAACTTCTTTTCCATTTTCGCGCCCATATTTGAATTTTCTGCCATTTTCTCCTGGTTCCGCCTTTGGAACCCCCCCTGCACATCCCCCTTCCTATGCAAATGCTCCAACACCCATCCCAAAGCCTTTGATCACAGTTTATCCAAAAAATGCAGGTTTTTATAATATTTTTGATGTTTGTTGCAGGTTTTCACGGCAGTTAAGTTATAAAAGTCATCCCACAGCAGAAAATTAGTTGCAGGGCCGAGAGTGACGATCCTCAGAGCCTAATCAAATGCATAAAAGGGGATATTAAGGGTTAATTCCACATTTTAACCAATTGTTTCCTGAAGCATTGGTTATACAACAAATCCCTCCAGCACGGTAAAGGAGACACCTGTACACAAAGGAAAACAAAGAAGATTAGTGAAAGTTAGAGGTTGAAGGATAAATCCAAAGATCAAAGGCTTAATCGACAAATTAAGGATAAAGAAAAAACACAGTTTAAAGACAGAAGATGATCCGAGAAGGTCTAATAAGGACTTAAAAACACAATTAAAAGCTAAATATCAGTGTTTAAAGTGCTAAAAAAAGACAGATCAACAGAAGAAAAGTCTCGAATGTCACATCTACAGAAGCTATTACTCCACCAAAGGACCAAAAGGACACATGTAGTCTGCTTTACCTCTCAAAGACACCATTGATAGCCATCCTGTTGAAAAACCCTCTTTAAAACTGTCAGAATAGTTATTAAGCATACATGGGGCTACAAAACCCAAAAATGACAGTTTGCTTGTCCCAGAGGTCAAACAGGGTACTTCAAACCAAGATAGCTTCAATGGACAAGCCTCAGAGTTATTACCAGCATGCTAGTCGGTTTCAGATTCAACTAAAAGCAGCTAAAGTGGTACAAATAGTTATTGATATGATTATTAAGCAGAATGGGCATTCGAATACCTCTCCCCCTCTGTCTTAATTGATATTTATTACCAATTCTGCAGCACTCTTCCTATTTTCACCTATATGTATTCATAGAAAACTCATTGTAAAGGGTTGGGAAATTGTTAATAGTTGAACTATTATTGAGTAAAAGTTGCTGAGTAGTTGTAATATAGTAGGCTGGGAAGAGAAGTATCAGATTGTAAAAGCTATTGGAGTCGAGTATGTAACTGGTCTTGGACATCAAATAGACAAGAAGATTCACTGGATCCTGATCTAAATCATTGGTGATGTTATTCTTACTGTAATTGTTATTCTCCTTATGTTTCCACTGTGTTCATATTCTCTGATAAAGAACAACAAATATAGATTAGGATTTACTTCTAAAAGTACCCTAATTCTGACTGATAAGCTTTATCTTTATGTTTTCTTCTAAATGTGTGTTTGGGAATGATTTCAATAGAGTATAGCCAGTTAAGGAATGTTGGTGAGCCCATGTCTTGTTGAGTAGAACTTGAGATGTTGTTCTTGAATGATATTTTCACTGCATGCTAAGTAGAGTCCTAATCAAGGAAGTTTATGGTTAGCCCTATCCCTTTTTTAGTCTTAAACAGCTGTTTTGAATATTTCCCCTGAGTGCATGCCAAAATTAGGCTAGGTTTAAAGTCCTTACCTGATCTTAGACTACCCTTTGTTTTCTTATATGTTTTCTATTCTTAAGAATATGCCAAAAGCAGGATAGGTTAAAAGTCCTTACCTGATCTTAGGTTGCCCTTTATTTTCTTATATGTTTGCTTCTTTCATAGGCTTTCTTACTATTTCATGCCACAAACTCAACTTAAAATATATTCTGATATAGATGACTTGCCCTATGAAAACCCTTGGATAGTTGTTGTGCAAGTAAACCCTTTTATGACTCCATAGCCCAATGGTTTATCACCTTTTTTTGACCTATCTTCCCATGCTGAAATATCCTTCAATTTATTCCCTCCTTCACACTTCATATGACCTTCTCAGTTAATGATCCCCAACCAACAAACAAAAAAACCCCCTGTGCTTCATAACTAGCCTAACACCATATCATAATCCTTAAATTATATCATTCCAAAACATATATAGAGAGATCCCTCTCTGAATCCAGGAGGGCTAGATCCTAGGATTCCAAAGTGGTTCTGATGTTGCCTTGTCATTTGGTATGCCAATCTACCAAATCACAAGACCCCAACATAATGGCAAATCCACTGGGGAATTCTGAGTAAATTGCATCTTAGACATCCTTAAGAGCTCAGGAGACCCACAACAGCCTTAGATTGGTAGTTAATTACTGATGGTGGATAGAAATTCATCTCAAAATTTTTGAAATCATCCACCTCACGACTCCACAACTCCTAAAAGTCCAAAAGACTCCACTGGTGATTAGTAGGCCTGCTGATTACTCCTAGTTTCACAAAGACTCCACTGGGATAGCCCACACTACCATTAAAACACTATGCACACCCATGATTAGGAAACTTTGAGGATTAAGTTTTCTCTATTAAAGATTAGTTGCCTCTAAAGATTGTCATATCTGGCTAAATTTTCTTTTCTGTGGGTCTAAATCTTAACATACTAGCTTCAAAAAAAATTCATACCACAGCCTATCCAGACCCAAATCCTCCTGAAATAGTTGATAATCCAAGAAGAATTATTAGGAATTCTCATGTATCTAGGGATCCAACTATTATCAGTTCAATTCAGAGAGCTAATTCTGTCCCTGAGAACCTTTCAGATCTTCAAGAGATCCAAGTTGACTTAGATTTTCCAAGTAATTTACCAAGAACTAAGTCACTTAATGCTATAGATCAGACTAACTTTGAATCTCATAGTTCACCACACCAGAGTGGCCAATATATTAGCAGCAGAGAAACCCCTCCATCCACACCTCCTGATCTCCATTTCATTCATAACTTTGGTTTCTCTCACCCCAAATCTTCTCAACAGTCTCTTGCTGGTCCAAGCACTTTTGTCATCCATATACCCACTGTTCAAACCACTCCATTCCTCCCACAAAATCCTATCATGGCAGCATGGTATGCTCCACTAGTGTTACCACAACCTCTGGTTCCTTTATCCAATGAATATAAGCCCAAAATTCCCCATTTCACCAGAAATGAACCCACTACTGCTCAACAGCACGTAGATAAGATGAAAAATGCCTTTGATTATATGTAAATAGAAGATGAGACCATTAATATGAGAATATTTGCCCAAAGTTTAGGAGGAGAGGCCAAGAAATGGTTTAAGGGTTTAAATCCTAATAGTATAAATGATCTCCCTTATTTACATCAAACATTCATAAACAAATGGGAAATTAGGAAGAACCCTCTCCAAATACTTTCAGATTACAACAGCCTCAAGAGAAACACTGGGGAAAGTGTTCAAAATTATTGCACTAGATTTAATAGTGTTTATAATGCACTACCCCCAGATTTGAAACCTCCACAAGGCTCAAATTTGGTCAAATTCCTCGAAGGATTTGATCCCGAAATGGCCTATCAGCTAAGAGAAATGGATCCCTTAACTTTAGAAGACATGCAGAAGGGAGCCCTTAGTGTGGAATCAAATTTGATTAAGAAGATAGCTAGGTTGAGAACAGAGAAAAGAGTAAAATATAGAGATGACAATGCACCTTCCACATCTGATTCAAACTCACACTTTTTAGCCAAGAGTGTGGATAGGCTAGAAAAAATGGTGGAGAGGCTGACTATCCAAGCAAATGCTCAGAATAGGAACCACCCTCAAAATCAAAACCAGAACTTTAGGAGAAATCCCAATCAGATTAGACAAAGAGATATTGATCAACAAATCAGACTTCCATTTCAAGAAAATTATGTTGATGAAGATGAGGGAATGATAGAAGAGCCAGAGGGAACTGTTATAAACATGTTGGGAGTAAGTAACGAAGACCCTACCTTTTTCACAAAGGATGACCGGGCCACATATACATATTATGATAATGAAGGCTTAGAATCTGAAGACTATAGGCAAGGCTTTGAGAATGCCATCATGGAGGTCCATAAACAATATGACCTCAGGAGCAAAAGGAACCAAGAAACTCCCCAAACAAAGACCTCTGAAAATACTGTTAAAAACAGATCTGAAAGGGTGGTCAGAAGGGCTGTTGAAAACAACAAAACAGTAGCTGAAATTTCTGGTAAAAACAAGCGGAAAAGAACTCAAACCACTGATAAATAGAGTGTTGACCCTAATATCACTAGCACTTCATCTAGTACCCTTGTAAAAATAGTTTTAACTAATGTACATAGTAAAAACCAGCAAGATGATTTTGCTGATAAGTTAGTGAGCAACAAGACAGATTTGAGCCATTCAAAGAACCAGTTCCCTTTCAATTTGGAAAATGAAATTGCTAAAATCAAGATCTCTGTCCCCCTCACTGAGTTAGTCACTCAAGATGTATATAAATGTCAGGTGTTAAAAGCTTTGAACATAGAATAAAATAATGACGCTATCAATCTAAATAATGATCAGCCAGCCCTTTTATTTGGTCCTAAAATTGAAGGAAAATTCCAAGGAGTGGTCCCTCCTTTGTATGTCAGTTTGAATATCCATGAAAATATTTTACACAATGCTATGCATGATTCAAGGGCTTCACATAACCTCATACCCAAAGTAATCATGGAGATATTAGGCCTTGAGATAACTAGACCATACAAATATGTGTATTCTTTTGACTCCAGTAGAGTAAAATGCTTAGGCCTCATTAAAGATCTATGTGTGAACTTGACCTAGATCCCAGCCAAATGCATAGTGATGGATGTGGTAGTGGTTGATGTGCCCCCTAAATATGGCATGCTTCTTTCAAGATCATGGGGTGCTAAGATTCAAGGTACCATGAAAATGGACATGAAATATGCCACCATCCCTGTTTTCAGCCAACTTAGAAGACTTTATAGGGAATCACACATGAAATTTATGGTGAGTAGTCAAGAAAAGTCAGAAAATTCCAGTCTTTATTCTGTCAAAACAGACCTAGACTCATTCATTCTTTACAATGATGAAAGCATTGATGAGCTAGAGTTGGAAGGTGAGAAATGACCCAACATAAGATAAAACATAAGAGGAGAGGATAGGAAGAGAGAGGCTCTCAAACAGTTTGCCAAATCTGAAAATTACAGCAAACAAAATAGGGAGTATGAACAACCCACTGTCCACCAGCTTAGTGAAAATTACGAGAGTCAAGAAGAAAGGCCTCAACTCCCTGAAAGCTTTAAGGAACAAGACCAGCATAAACATGCTGTAGAACCCATAAAACTACATAATGATAGTCAGAACACACTAGAAAAAGGGGACATGAATGAAAACAACAGCAAGTTCGAGACTAGCCCTCTTTGGAGTATGAGTTTTGATGGGTCTTGTAATAGAACTAGTACAGGAGCAGGTGTCTGGCTTCGCAACACAGAGAACAATTATGCTAAAAGCCATTCATACAAGCTAAACTTCCAATGCACAAACAACATAGCAGAGTATGAAGCACCCCTCTTAGACTACATTTACTGAAGAAATTAGGAGCCAGGAGGATAGTTGTTCAAGGATATTCTGAACTGATCATTAGACAAATAAATTAAGAGTACACTACCAAGCATCCAAGACTAAGATCCTATAGGAATGATGCCATGGAACTTTTGAAAATTTTTGAGGAATATGAACTTGTTTTTGTCCCTAGAGACCAAAACATTCTTCCCAATGATCTAGCTTGTGCTACTAGTTCATGCCAAATACCCTATGACAACAAACAGTTTACAGTCCAAGTGAAATATAGACCAACTGTCCCAGACAATGAAAAGTATTGGCAGGTCTTTGAGGGAGATAAACACATAGAGGACTTTCTGCAGTTCAAGAATGAGTTTGAATTTCCAAATTCAAACTTAAAGTATGATAAAGACTGCTTTAATGAGGAAAAGCCTGTTAAAAAAAGAACCTTCTCCCATTTCAGAAATAGATCTGCTAACCAGAGAGTTTGAAAATTAAACAGAAGAGTACATAACTCAGGAAAAGAAGACATAGAGGTACTACAGTCTAAAGACAAAGGCTTACCCAAAGGACTAGCACCTCTACAAGAATTGTTTGATTTTAATGATGTTGCCAAGAAACCAACAATAGAACCCACTGAATCTGATATTGAGTAATGCAATATAGGCAGTAAAGACAAGACTAAAATGATCAAGTTATCTAAAACATTTCCAGCTCACATGAAACTGAAATATGTTGAGTTGTTTAAAGATTTTTCTAATGTATTTTCTTGGAGCTATGAAGATTTAAGGGCATATGACACAGAGACCATTCAGCAAAAGATACTACTTAAAGAAAACCATAAACCATTTAGGAAAAAATTACGCAGAATAAACCCTGTGCAGTTACCTTTGGTTGAGAAAGAAATTAGGAAAATGTATGATGTTGTAATTATTTTCCTTGTGGGATACTCAGAGAGGGTATCTAATCTTGTAGTTGTAAGAAAGAAAATAGGAGAAATAAGCCTCTATATTGACTTTAGGAACTTGAACAGAGCCTCATTAAAGGACAACTATATATTGCCTAAAATGGAGCACATCTTACAAAAGGTAGTTGGTTCCAAGAGGATTTCTTTGCTAGATGGATTTTCGGGATATAATCAGATATTGATAATCCCTGAAGACCAACTGAAAACAGCCTTCACTACTCCTTGGGGCACTTTCATGTATGTGAAAATGCCTTTTGGATTAATGAATGTAGGTGCCACCTTTCAAAGAGCCATGGATATTGCTTTCTCAAAAGAAATAGGCCACTTCATTGTGATTTATTTACATGACATCACAGTCTATTCCAAAACAGATGAAGAACACCTAGTACACCTAAGAAATATCTTTGATAAATGTAGAAAATTTGGGCTATCTTTAAATCCCAAGAGGACGTTGTTTGGTCTCCAAGAAGGTAAGCTTGTTGGTCACATTATATCTGAAAAAGGGATTAAAATAGACCCAAAAAGGGTTGAAGGTATATTGCAAATTAGTCACCCCAGAAACATCAAAGAACTTCAATCTTTCATTGGAAAGATTAATTTCTTGAGAAGGTTCATACCCAACCTAGAATAACTCCTTAGGAAAATGACAAACATGTTAAAGAAAGAGATAGGAGTTAAATGGACCTTAGAAGCAAAGAAATCCTTTGAATTGGTCAAACATGCACTCACCCAAGCACCATTCCTTATCAGTCCTGATTTCACTAAGGACTTCCTCATATTTTCATTTGCATCAGAACATATTGTGGTCACTGTCCTATTACAGAAAAATCCAGAAGGACAAGAGCATCCAATTTCATTTTTTAGCAAGGTATTAAGAGATGCACCTCTAAAATATAATATCATGGAAAAACAGGCCTATGCTTTGGTCAAAGCCTTGATGGATTTCAGAGTTTATATCTTACACTCTCACATTATTTCATTTGTGCCTCATGTAGTGGTAAAATACATTTTGTCACAAGACCCTGATGGCAAAAGAGGAAAGTGGATTGTTGTGATACTGGAATATGATTTGGAAATTAAACCCACTAAACTCATCAAGGGTCAAGGCCTAGCACAATTAATGGTTGAATCTAATTTGCAAGCACTTGATATAAACATGTTAGATGCATTAGATGAACAGGAAGAGTTGGAAAATCCTCTTATTGAAGACCATTTCCTCAATTCATCTTGGTATGCTGATATTTTGTATGTGCTTACTAATCTCAATGCCCCTCCTGGTATGTCTAAAAAAAAGGCAAGATTCTTGAAGTTAAAGGCTGTTAATTACTGCATTTTAGATAAATGCTTATATTGGAAGAATGCTAGTGGTTTATTGCTTAAATGTTTTTCTAAGATTGATGCAGATAGGATCAAGAAGGATTTTCGTGAAGGAGAATGTGGAGACCATCTCTATTGGAAAACCACTGCTAATAAAATCCTTAGAGTTGGTTATTACTTTCCCACCCTCTTTCAGGATGTCCAAAAAATGATAGTTTCCTGCCACAAATGCCAAACCTTTGAAGGAAAGAGAAAACTGCTTCCCTTACCCTTACAACCAATCACTGTTGAAGCTCCTTTTCAACAGTGGGGCCTAGACCTCATTGGGGAAATCCATCCTGCTTCATCTACCCAACATAGATGGATACTCACAGCCACTGATTATTTCACCAAATGGATAGAAGCCAGCCCTTCTAGGAATGCCACAGACTCAGTTATCATAAAATTCCTTGAAGACCATATCCTGTCTAGGTTTGGATGTCCTAGGAAAATTATCACTCACAATGTTGCTGCATTTGGTTCTAAAAATATGGTTGATTTCTGTCATAGATATCAGATTGTGCTTGTTCATTCCACATATTATTACCCTCAAGGTAATGGGCTGGCAAAATATTCAAATAAGAGCCTGATAAACATAATAAAGAAGCTGCTAGAAGAAAATCATAGGTCATGGCACAACAAGCTGGTGCATGCTTTATGGGCTAATAGATTGACAACAAAGAAATCAATTGGAATGTCTCCCTACCAACTGGTTTATGGAGCAGATGCAGTTTTTCGTACCAGTTTAGGAGTGCCAGTGATGAAGTTGGTCCAAGAAATACAATCAGAGGAAGATAGCATGATGAGAAGGATAAATCAGACTATACATCTTCAACAAACCAGGGAAGAAGTTTATAACAGAGCACAGAAAGTACAAGAGAATATCAAAAAGCTATTTGATAAGAGGAAAGAGGCAAGTAATTTCAAAATTGGTGACAAAGTACTCAAATGGGATTCCAGGAGAGAAGATAAGGGCAAACATGCCAATTTTGACAATTTATGGCAAGGCCCTTACATCATTCAATCTTCCATTGGTCATAATGCATTTTTTCTACAAGATATGGATGGTAAAGACCTGTTTTGGGGTCCTGTCAATGGAAGGATGCTCAAACATTATTTCTACTGAAACCTCTGTTTAAAGCTTTCATTCTTCATCGTAAATATCATTTCTTTTTCTGTTTTTAAAAGAGAAAAATACAAAAACAATAGAAAATAAAATGAGGGTAGATATAAACAAGAAAGGTACAGCCCCATACCAAAAAAAAGGGAAAGAAAATCTGAAAGTGTGCAAGCTTAAATGCCACTACTTGAAAGAGCGCTGCTATTTAGTCATACAGCCTAACCATGACTAGATAGATTTCAATTTACTACTGACAGGTTAGTGAAGAATATTTTCCAAACTGTTTAATCTTGGCTTATCAGTAGAATAAATTAGGATAGAAAAACAGAGGTTCAAACAAGATTAAATCTTGAACCTGTAAGTTTGATGAAGAATGGGTCTAATTAGATCAAAACTTGATCCAAAGAGAAGAAAAATATTGGTTCTAACATGTTAAAAACTTGAACCAAGTAAGGAAGAAGAAGACAGCTCAAAAAAGATCAAAACCAGAGCTGAAAGAAAGAATGAAGGATGCTTGTAATTTTCAGATCTTAAGCCTTCACAGTTTTGTTTTAATTTTATGCAAATAAGTCTATGTGAAGCTGGTTTCTTTTGCCATGGACACTAAAGCAAATCATACAGCTTAATCCTAGTTTGACTTTGTTTTCAATTTTTGTTTTAGAATATAGAGAATGAAATCTATCAGACAGCTTAATCTTGACAGATAGTAGTTGGGTAGAGAAACTGATGAGTTCAACTGTTTAATTTGAACTCATGGAAGTTATAAGGGTATATTTAGATTAGTTTTTCCTTTTTTCAAAATAAAATTTTGATGTCAAAGGTTTGCAAGCCAAAGTGCAACTTATGCAGAAAAAATGTTAGGAAAATAGGTTGTGTAGGTAGTTGTCTGGGAAGAAATTGATTTGTTATGATGCAATGCTAATCATCTTTTCAAGCAGCATGATCAAAGAAGAAAGAGGATTTTCAAAGTGCAGGACATTGATCTACATTCCAGAGATAAATATTTGATATTCTTGACACCTCCATGGAGCTGCCATTCCCAAGTGGAGCCACTGTTAGCCATCAGTAAATTTTGTCACAGCAAATGGTGGATAAATATGTTCTTAAGCCTTCAAGAAGAAATATTTATGGAAAACTGCTAGTTCTTGAAGCCTTCTTGGTGACTTTTATCTTACAAATCATCTTCACTACTGTTCCCACAAGAGATTTTTCAAAGAATCCCTGTTGTTACAAAAGAAACTGTTTTTAAATCCATTTTCCATCATTCCATAAATTCATTTTCACCCACTTTTTCAACCATATTTACCTATCCTAACCACTCATTTTTCCTCTTAAAAGGTCCCCTTTTTTTTTCCTCATTTACCCTTATTTTCTCATAAAAATCCTTTAAACCTATAAAAAACCCCTTTTATGGTTTAAAATATCCCTCTTTACCTATCAGAACCCTTTAAAGGCCTTAAAAAACCCCATTTTTTGGCCTATTCCAACCTTTTTCAAACATAAGGCTCTAAGCCCTTTTTGTCTTTCAGCCCTAACCGTTTTCACCATATAACCCAATGTTTATGACCGTTGGCTAAAAGCTTTTAGCCCCTTATACTTTCGCTCCCGGTCCTTCGCTCCACCCACAGGACCCTTTCCCGCTCCTTTCCTTCTAGCCCCTTTCCTTCACAACCCCCGCTCCGACAACTATGACACCGATACAATCTCCACCATTGATTTCAGCAATCTAACGGCTCAGGCTTACTACGGGGGCACCCGACCAAGGTGGAACGTACTCCCCAGTGCCCCCGTAGTTGACTCTTTGACAACAACAGATCTTCATCCAACGGCTGAGATTTACTACGGAGGCACCAGGCCCCAAACCCATCCGTACCCTCCATTCCCCTGCTGTTGATCTTAGCCATTGATCTAATCTAGATCCGATGGTGCTCATTCCCTCCTCCCATTGAACCATCCCCCCGACCGCCAAACTTATTCATCCCTCTAAACCATTGATCCCTCTCATCCGATGGCCTCTATTAAAACTCAAATCTCTAACCCCGCACATAAAAATATCGCTCCACAACAAGTTTTCTAGTATCAGCACCCAGCCCCACCTCAATTTTCCACCGCTCAACTCCCCGCCATCGTGCTGATCCTGGACCATCGATCTGGCTCCCTCAGATCTGATGGTCCTTGCACCATTTCGCGCTCGATCTAACAAAACTCCTCAACGTGCATCTTCCGTGTGAAACAGGTGGTTCCATGAGGGGCACGTGTCATCCACCGGACCATATCGCGTCCATATGGGTGAATACCACTTACCACCCTTTGCTTGCGCAAAAACCATTCGTGGCTTTCCAAACCCACTTTTCCATTTTCGCGCCCATATTTGAATTTTCTGCCATTTTCTCTTGGTTCCACCTATGGAACCCCCCCTGCACATCTTCCTTCCTATGTGAATGCTACAACACCCATCCCGAAGCCTCTAATCACAGTGTATCCAAAAAATGCAGGTTTTCATAATATGTTTGATGTTTATTGCAGGTTTTCACGGCGGTTAAGTTATAAAAGTTGTACCACAACAGAAAATCAGTTGCAGGGCCGAGGGTGACGATCCTCGGAGCCTAATCAAATGCAGAAAAGGGGATATTAAGGTTTAATTCCACGTTTTAACCAATTGTTTCGTGAAGCATTGGTTATACAACAAAACCCTCCAGCACAATAAAGGAGCCACCTTTACACAAAGGAAAACAAAGAAGATCAGTGAAAGTTAGAGGTTGAAGCATAAATCCGAAGATCAAAGGCTTAACTGACAAATTAAGGATAAAAAAAAAACACAGTTTAAAGACAAAAGATGATCCGAGAAGGTCTAATAAGGCCTTAAAAACATAATTAAAAGCTAAATATCAGTGTTTAAAGTGCTAAAACAGGACAGATCAACAAAAGAAAAGTCTTTAATGTCACATCTACAGAGGCTATTACTCGACCAAAGGACCAAAAGGACACCTGTAGTCTACTTTACCTCTCAAAGACACCATTAATAGCCATCGTGCTGACAAAACCTCTTTAAAACTGTCAGAATAGTTATTAAGTAGACATGGGGCTACAAAACCCAAAATGACAGTTTTCTTGTCCCAAAGGTCAAACAGGGTACTTCAGACCAAGATAGCTTCAAAGGACAAGCCTTAAAGTTATTACCAGCATGCTAGTCAGTTTCAGATTCAACTAAAAGCAGCTAAAGTGGTACAAACAGTTATTTCTATGATTATTAAGTAGAATGGGCATTCGAATACCTTTCCCCCTCTGTCTTAATTGATATTTATTACCATTTCTGCAGCACTCTTCCTCTTTGCACCTAAATGTATTCACAGAAAACTCATTTTAAAGGGTTGGGAAATTGTTAATAGTTGAAATATTATTGAGTAAAATTTGTTGAGTAGTTGTAATATAGTAGGCTAGGAAGAGAAGTATCAGACTGTAAAAGTTATTGGACTTGAGTATGTAACTGGTCTTGGACATCAAATAGACAAGCAGATTCACTGGATCCTGATCTAAATCATTGGTGATGTTATTCTTACTATAATTGTTAATCTCCTTATGTTTCCACTCTGTTCATATTCTCTGATAAAGAACAACAAATATAGATTAGGATTTACTTCTAAAAGTACCCTAATTCTGATTGATAAGCTTTATCTTTATGTTTTCTTCTAAATGTGTGTTTTGGAATGATTTCAATAGAGTATAAAAAGTCAAGGAATGTTGGTGAGCCCGTGTCTTGCTGAGTAGAACTTGAGATGTTGTTCTTGAATGATATTTTCACTGCATGCTAAGTAGAGTCCTAATCAATGAAGTTTATGGTTAGCCCTGTTCCTTGTTTAGTATTAAACAGTTGTTTTGAAGATTTCCCTTAAGTGCATGAAAAAATCAGGCTAGGTTTAAAGTTCTTACCTGATCTTAGACTGCCCTTTGTTTTCTTATATGTTTTCTATTCTTAAGAGTATGCCAAATGCAGGATACGTTAAAAATCCTTACCTGATCTTAGGCTGCCCTTTGTTTTCTTATATGTTTTCTTCTTTCACAGTCTTTCTTACTATTTCATGCCACAAACTCAACTTAAAATATCTTCTGATATAGATGACTTGCCCTATGAAAACCCTTGGATAGTTGTTGTGCAAGTAAACCCTTTTATGACTCCATAGCCCAATGGTTCAACACTGATTTTTACCTATCTTCCCATGCTGAAATATCCTTCAATTTATTCCCTCCTTCACACTTCACATGACCTTCTTAGTTAATGATCCCCAACCAACAAACAAACAAACCCCTTGTGCTTCATAACTATCCTAACACCATATCATAAGCCTTAAATTATATCATTCCAAAACATACATAGAGATATCCCTCTTTGAATCTAGGAGGGCTAGATCCTAGGATTCCAAAGTGGTTTTGATGTTGCCTTGTCATTTGGTATGCCAATCTGCCAAACCACAGGACCCCAACATCTACGGCGTTGCTTCTTGATACTAGGGCTCATCAATAATGACTAAGTGTAGTAAGTGGAGTTTTTCTACAGGAAACACGGAAAGGTTAACATGAACACAGAAAGATTAACATGAACATCACCTATACCAGTAAATTGAGTGTGTTGGCTCACGTCTATTTGGATTGCTTACAGGGGAATATGAAAAAAGCACCCCTCCCCAAATTATGGCAAGGGTATGTCCAAAGGTTGTGTGTTGGTAACAGGCACACTGGTCCGGCTTGCTTGAATCATGCTCACTTGGATCTGGCTCGCTTGCATTTTTAATTCTTGGTGGCCAACCTGTACACTCTCCAAGGCGAATTTATATTGGGCCTCCGTGTATGTCCATCAATATTCCTATGCCGAGGTGACTTTATTTGCGATCTCATTGAGATCGTCCTTTGTAAGAGTCAGGACCTTCTGTCATGTGTGCTTAGAACCCTTCTTCTTCTTTCGTGACCCAACCGTGGTTTGTGAACCGTGCTTTGTACCTTTTGATGTGGTTTTTGCTTCAATTTCCTTAGGTGCAGAGCCATTCTTTTCGGGCACTGTGGTATCAATGATTTCTCCTGTTGTTTTCGGGATCAGAGTCTTCTCACCAGGTTTATCAGTGATAGTTGGTGGTATTGTTTCAGCAGGATTTTTAATGGCCTTCTTTGTTGATTTACATGTTGGGTTGAGTGGTTGAGTAGGTGGAGTCAACCAGGTCAGCGGCCAGTTTGTTGTGACTCTGATCAAATAATCTTCAGTCACCAAGTAAGACAACTCATACCAAACGCCCTCTACAACGCCCTTTACGTGGATGTGGATATTGTGTAAAGTAGCCTTAAAGTCGACTACCACCTTGTAATGTTCATACAAATTTTGGGACAGTCACGGCTTCAATTTTACTTGTTGGTATAAGCTTGCATCATACATAACTCAGAATATCTTGTTCTCCTTTGTGCGCACTAGGTCAAAGGAGTTCTAGAGGATTGTGTAGCACACATATTCACACATGGGTTCTACAGGTTCAGGAAACTAGGTAACTTCAGGGTTTTTCCACCCAATGAGTGTGATTAACAACATGAGCCAAGCATACTAAAAGTGCTTTCCCTCCTCCTAGACTTCATACATGTTTTCAAGAAATTCCTTACACAGGTATGCGCACTAATTGTATATGACTCCTTTCTCGCACCTTCCAGCTAGCGCAATCACGTGCTCAAGGACTTCATTTGGCCTACACTTGCACATCATCTTGCAAGCGAAGATGATCATGCCAAAATTGACTACGGGTTCGTTAATCTCTTCTACCACAAATCCCCATGATTTTTTCATGACATCATTCTTTTTATCCGTTTTGTCCATAATTTCTTTCTGTTGTGCTTTCCCTCTGAAACCCACCATAGGGTTGCCCCCCTTGTTTGTAAATCCTGTGATTTTTTGAATGAGTTTTGCATCTGTTAGCATAAGAATTCACTCCTTGACTGCTTAAGGAGTAAGCCTTACACATCATAGTTCATTTCAAATTTTAAAGGGGTTGTTTGAGTGGTGGGATGGCTTTCACAAAGACTTTGAAATGATTTTATGTTCTTTAAGAATTTCATGCATTTGGAAAGTTGTGGCAATTATAAATTGTGTGGGTAAAATGTAGTATAGGGAGCAGAGTACACAAGTGGAATAAAATGAATAGATGGAGCCTGGTACCTATTTCAGGAAATATTCCTATTCTAAATCAGTCACACGACTATGTTAATGACCTTTAACACAAACTCTGCTTATGTTAAGCAAACAACACTTAGAAGATAGATTGCATGTATAAAGTATTCCACAAATCCTTTACGAAATATTCACTGACATGTTCTATTACACACATATAACTTGCAGAAAACTTAAACCAGATAATTTATTGTTAAATCCTCTAACAGCTTCTCACTCACATTTCACTAGTTGCTGCAATTTATATTTTAGAAGAAATTAACAAAGAAAAGATATACACAAGACATTAGATGTTCCTTGAGTCACAAAATCCTCTATCATGAAGAAAAAAGGTTCGTTATTATATTTGGCCTTCAGGTAGACTAACATCCAACCTAGAAATAGTATGTACAAGAGTTATATATAGCAAGAGAGGAACCAAATCCATCTCTTCTAAAAATAAAGAAACATTAATTCTAACATAACATATTTTCCAAAAGAAATTACATCCTTATCCCCTCGAAATCTAACAGAAAGGATATATGGAGAAAGAAGTAGAGAAGAATTATGGGCTAGAATGTTGAGTGTACTGTCATGCTACCCCTTTTTCTGTTGAATTTTCTCCTTGTGTCTTGGGTCTTTAATAACCATGTAGCTTCATTTAATAAGACATCCAACAACAACATAACCACACCTCACCATCACTTGTATTATACATTTGTTTATGGGTTCTTATCCATCCTTAACTGGCTCGAAAAAACTTGCTGGCAGGTGTTAAAATTCAGTTAAAACATGTGTTGCCAGAAATTCTGGTAAAAACCTGTAACTGTGCAAAATATAGAATTCTACTGGAAATTTCGGTAACACCCCGTTTCTTTTTCAAAATATAAAAAAAATGCTGAAAAATCTTTTCTCACTTGTATTCCATCACACCTAGGTTGTTGGTCAAAATTTGTAACTGATAAGCAAAAAAGGATTAGTACCAAAAAATATTTTTACCTTTCCTCTAAGTGTGCTGCAGCTTCAACTAGTTTATATAAATTATTTTTTCCATTAACAGCTGATGTTCTGGATCTGGTTGCTCTAGTAGTTGCCTCCTTAACAAGGTCTTTGTCCTCCTTAGAACCCTTTTGTGTTTTTATTTTCTTTGAGGGATCTGAGTGATGTTTTGAAGGGGTTGGGTACTTTCTTTTCTTCATGGATTTTTCTGTTTTCTCTCTTTTTGAACCTTCAGGTTTATCTTCAACATCAATGACTTCTATCATTAGGCTTGGCTTGAGAAGAGCTTTGGATTTAAAACTAAGCTTATTGATTTCTCTTGTATGTCTCTTTTTGGTGTTAGCAATAGGTTTGGCTTCTTCCTTCTTCTTCTTGCTACTGATTTCATATTCAACAAGGTTAAGGAGTTCTTCATCTAATGGTGTAGGTTGATACTCCTTCTACAACATTTTATGTGCTTCCGAAATTTCTGGTAGAACCTGCACTTCTGACATATCGGTTGTTGTAGACCTTCCTCTCCTGGAACTAGTGTATACATTTGGAAATGGAGGAACATGGGGTAGTATCTTCATGTACTTAGGCTTGCTTGTTGAGGATCTCTCTCCTCTTTACACCTTTATTTTAGTTTTTCATGTAGAAACTTTATCTTTCTTACCTTTGGCATTTTTATGAATATTTTATTTCTGGGCCTTTATTTTTGTTCTTCTCTTTACAGGCTGAGGGTTTGACTATGGAACTGGAGGTCTAAGTGCAGGTTGTCCTACCTTATAGAATATAAAATGATCCCAAGTCAGGTTTCTCTTCTCCAACTCTTCTTTAACCAAAAATTTTATCAAAGCTTGATGATACAAGTTGTACTTAGGAACACCATTATGGGTTTGAACCCTTGTTGACATCTTGGTCAGTATTTTCAACAAGAAAAATGACAGATTCAATGTCTTCATCTCTACAATATGAAAAATAAACCTCATGTGATAGAGGAATGCCATTGTATACCTCCTTTCACATGTGAGGTATATCTTGATAAGTTTGATTGCCTCTTCCCCGGAATTCTTAAGGTAGTTTCTTGGGATGCCTTTTGTCTAGTTTGGATCTCTGTGAGAATCCTTGACGAAGCTGTTGAGATCACCTTTTCTGATAACTTGTCCCTTGAACCATTTTTATCCTTCTTGGTGAAGTTTAAAGGCTTCAACAATGGAGTCTTCAGAAACTTGAAAAGTGAGACCATAAACTATAGCCTCATGTCCATTAAAAGAGTTAGCAAACCCTTGAGAAACCCCTGAATGTGAGCTTCCCAACCTGGTAGAAATAGGATACCATCCTAAATACATAAAAAAAATTCTTACCCTTGGATTAGTATCAACCAAATCTACACCCTATGGCTCTATTTAATTTATCTTACCACCATTTTTAGTCATCTTCAGAAAAATAAATGACATTGTCTCCTGCAAATGATAGGTGGTAGAATAGGAAGATTTTACCTTATAGGTGTGGCCTGTATTATTCTCTAGAATCTTGTCTAAAATCCAGACTTCTTCTCCAACTATAACTCTCAGCAAATTTGAACCCAACAACTCAAACTTCAAATGACAACATTCCTATTTTTTAGGTGGTTTTTAAAACTAAATCTTGGTTCACCACCCCATGCAAATCACCCTCCATCATTAAAATTATTCATGATCATGATGTGCACCATGTGACAAAGCATCACCACATTCGGTTAGTTCTGTTTTCCATATGGGAGCTCCAGATAACTTATGGCAAGTGTCTTTGATGAAATATAGTCACCTCCGCAAACTGTGTTGTTGATTGGCTGGAATTTCCGGCAGTAATGTTGTGCAGCCATCCGAACAATTATGGCATGCGGTGTGATCACCACTATCCCTTTAACTCCGAAAAACACGTACCTTAATGTATGGATGACTGACTTCGTGTAGATAGGCATGACGGGTAATGGTTCAGTCATTAACTTAGGATGACACATGTGACTCAACGTATACAATGACTTAACCTTAGCTAACTGATTATAATATGACAACTATCATTAGATCCTGAAAGATTTAAAAAATATTTGATGCGTATTAACCATACGACACGTGGTATAACTAAAGTGGATGCAATTTTTCATTTTATTTTAAAAATAGATATAAATTCCAACAAAAAATAAAATAAAATAGGAAATAACAGATTGTCCGAAAGGCTTAAAAAACTGGTGCTTCCAGAAATTCCGGTAGCGCCCATTTTTTCTTTTAATTTTGAAAATTTTGAACTTTAATCCTGAAAAATAAAACTATGGAATGGACTCATGACTTAGCAAAGAAATGTGCTAACAACATCAATTGGGATGCACTCTCCCAACCTGAGCGCATCTTCATGCACCACATCTAGTAACTGTTGGACGCAGATATCATTAATGGGGTTGCGCCCAAAATGAGGGATCTGCAAAAAATTAAGGGATATCATTTCTCTATTCACTTCGAGGTGCACCAAACCTCATGAATAAGGAATTGGATCAATATAGAGTGATGGCGCTAGCTCTAGAAACTTCTAAACATCTACAGTGTCCCAGTTGTCGATTATTAGATGAGGGATTTTTTTGAGAATATCCCCCTGCATTGGGAAGTTCTTTGGAATCAGCGGCACTTGGATACCTGCGCATACCTTATCTAATTCCTTCATCACTTTCACTGTAGGTTTGTGTAGTGCAATGAAATAGGGCAGCTGCAAGGAGGCGGCTACCTCTACCAAGTCATCATCCCCTTCCTCCATAGTCTCCGGGAGTTCAAGCATGGGTTCATTCTCTTCTCTCTGGAATAATGGCAAGGTCTGAGGGTATTTTCTCTCGGGCACTTGTGCATCCCAGACGTTTGTCCTTTCTTTTTTTTAGATAGCGTAGGGGTCTCTACCACAGGCACCTACTATGCAGCAGGGTCATCTCCAATTCTGGTGGGTGTCTTTCTGCCCTAAATTACGTATCCTAAACCCTCTTGGCACAATGATTCCTCAAAAAGGGGATCTAATCCTAACATAGATGCAACAAAGGAAAAGACAAATAAAGAGCTCAAAGCTTAAAAATCGCTTAGACACAAATGGAATTATTGTGATCCCAGGGGTCATATTTATACTTTTGGTGCATCCTTAACGACTCTTTGTGCATTAATGAGGCTACATTACAGATAAAATGGTCCCAAATCTGGAAAAATCCCCTTATTAAATGCATTTTGGATTCTCCTAAATACGGTATTAATTTTTTCTTATCCAGTTTTAGTGTTGCAACAACTAGTTTTTAACACCTTTGCCCACCAGTTAATCCCCTAGCATAGATACAACACGCGTGCCTAACCTTACTGTGCATTCGCCACCTTAGTTGCACAGCTCTAATAATCTGACCATATAGTAATTTGGTAGGTACAATGTCATCCTTGTACAACTTCAAATTTCCTCCTTTGACATATCCTGATAGGTATTCTCCAATCAATGTGGGTAGGCGCACTGCTCCTCCATTAGTGTTTTCCTTAACAACATAGGGGCCTAGCCAATGCATCTTCAATTTCCCTGGGTGACACCCAAACTTGTTGTTATATAGTAAGACCAAATCATCCCCCTTCAACACCTTCTGCCCGATATTCCTGTCATGCCAAGATTTTTCACGCGCTTTTTGGACCTATTGGTGATAATTGGAAATAAACTAGTCTTCTTCCAAAGCAACCAACTGTGATAATCGTTCTTCTAGAGCATCTTCTTTATTCATGTTGGTGAATGAAACAATTCACAGACTGGGAACAATGAACTCCATGGGAAACACAGCCTCTTGCCCATATACCATCCTAAAGGTTGTCCTCCCAGTAAAAATTTTTCAAGTAGTCTTGTAGGCCTAGATAATTGCAAACACTTTCTCACCCCAATCATTTCTGTTAGCATTGCATACCCTAGTGAGCGTAGTCTCCAAGATCTTATTGAAAGCTTCAACTGCACCATTGGCCTGAGGATGATGAGGAGAGATCTTCTGATGATGCATATTGAATTCTTTAGTCAAAGCTTCAATAGTTTCATTTACAAAATGTGTGCCTTGGGCACTGATCAGAATATTAGGACAACCAAATTGAGTCACTATATTCTCAAAAATAAACTGAGCAACAATATCAATGGTACAATCTTTCACTGTTTTGGCTTCAGCCCATCTAGTTACATAATTGGTCATAGTGATGATGTAGCGTGCACCTCTCTTCCTTCCTGGAGGATTAATAGGTCCCACAAAATCAATAGCCCATTTTCAAAAGCTTGTAGTGCCATCTGCAGATTCAGGGGCATTTCATCCCTACGTGAAGGTTTCCCTGTTCTCTGACAAACATCATAGGCACGATAGTGTGCATAGGCATCATTGTGCAGTGTGGGCTACCAAAAACCAACGTGCAAAATCTTCTATGCACTACCCTTACCTACATAATTACCACCAATGATTCCTCGTAGGACATATTCCAAGACATACCATCGTAGGACCTCATCCGCACCTAATTTGTACAATTGTCCAACAATAATGGTGAATTCTATTGCACATGCCACAAGGTTTTTCTTCTACTCCACTATGTATTCCTTAGGCGTGTGCCCAGTAGTCAGAAACTGAATGATATCAACGAAATTCTCATCAACCACTTTAATTGCAAATAATTGCGCGTCAGGTAATCCATTGTCTATGTTTGTGGGCTCTTCTCTCGATTCAATGCATGGCAGATGGCCTGGCCCAGCATTTAATCATCCTCTTTTCACTATAATTTCAAAATCATATTCCTGAAATAACAATAACCACCTACAGATCTCCCCCCCCCCCCAACACAGGCTTGTTGACTAGGTACTTCAAAGTAAAATGATCAGTGAACATTTTAAAGTCACATCCCAATAGATTATGGTGGAATTTCTGCAGTGAATATACCATGGTGGGTCCTTCCCTTTCTATTGTGGAGTAATTTTTTTCCACACTTGAGAGTTTTTGAGTGGCATAAGCAATGGGATGATCAAGTTCTCCTTCCCCTTGTTGTGCTAACACAACTCCGAGCACAATATAGGAGGCATCCACATGTAGATGAAAAGCCTTGGACCAATTTGGGAAGACCAAGATGGGTGTAGTGACCATCGTTTCCTTGAGTAGCTCAAAACTCTTTTGGAAGTCCACATCCCAGTAGAGAATTACATACTTCTCTAACAACTTTTCCATGGGTGCAGTTATCAGTGCATATCCCTGAACAAAATTTCTATAATACCTAGTATGCCCTAATAGTGAGCACAACTGCTTGATATTCTCAGGTACTTCCAAATTGACTATGACAACAATCTTGGCAGGATCCACCATCAATCCCTACTGGTAGACAATGTGTCCCAACAGTATTCTAAAGGGTACACAGAAAATACACTTCTTCAAATTTAGTGAGATCTGATACTTCATACAAATATCCAACATTAAACGTAGGTTGGACACATGTTTTTTTAACAACCCAAAGATAGTCCAATCATCAAAATATACCTCCAAAAACTTGTGTATGTATTCTTTAAAAGCAACAGCTACTACGCACGAGAAGATGGAAGGGGAATTCTTTAGCCTAAATGGCATAACTATATATTGGAAATATCCCCATTCATTAGCAAAAGTGGTCTTACTCCTATATTTTGGTGCAATATGAATCTGATGATAACTTGAGAACCCATCTATAAAAGATTATGATTCTTGACCTCCAACATTATCCAAGATTTCATCTAAGAATGGAGTTGGTAATGGATCATGCAAACAAGAATCATTCAGTTTGCGCAGATCATCACAGATTCTGATTCCTCCCTTGGTATTCTTATCTTGAACCACCATTGTAATTACCCAATCATATTCTTCCACAAGCTCAATAATGGTTGCTTCCACCATCTTGTCCAAATCTTCTTTCACTTTCAGCTTATATCTGGGATTCGGCCTATATGGATGTTGTTTTACTAGGTGCACATTAGGCTTCAACGTGATTTTAATTACTCCTAGGTCCCCAATGATGCCTTTCAGTTTTGAAAACTTTGTAGGGAATAGATCCTGATATTCTGTTAACAACTCAACAACCTTTCCTATTGTATCATCATCCCACTAGTCTCCAGTTTTTCCTAACTTAGGTTATTCCTCAGTTCCAATTTTCACTTGTATTAAACTTAATGGCTTTGTTACATCCATCGAGGTAATTTATGGCCCAACCATTGTACGTTGGCCTTCAGATTCAGGCATCATGACATTCCTTGGATCCTCATCATTTTCTTCCACTGTCAAGTTTTTGAAATTCACAACGGCGTTCATCTGTGCATCGCAAGCTGGTAGTGAGCACTCAATTATAGGCTTTGTGGAATCAAATATGATTTCTTGAATATTATGCAGAGACTAGCTGATTTTTTCAAAACCACTTTCAAAGCTAAATGTATGAATAAAATTGTCTACCAGCGTAGACTAGTCGCTAGTGCCTCTACACGGCTTTGTTTCCAAGTACAATTTGATTGGCACCTTTCCCAATGTACAAATAAAAATATGAACCCATTTAGGCCTTGGTTCTACACCCCATACCTGATTCCACTTGGCCATATGTCTACGCAGATCCTCCTTTCTAGAGTATAAATCCTCCTCTTTAATTACTAGGCATTAAAAGAGTATCTGCATCATCTATGCACATTCCTCCCAATATCCCATATTCTCCTTATGTTTTTCCCACCATCTCGATGTGGTAGCGCGCAAGCCAAGATCCAAATCATGGAATCTATGATCTATTGGCACAGACCTTTCAAGTTCTCCCATGAACATGTTTACATCAGTTGAGCCATCATAGTATGGGAAATCACCTCAGATTTTATTCAACACAGAGTGTGGGTCACACGATTACAGTGCAGTGCAGAAACCTCATGCAGTCAGTTCTGCCAATTATCTAGTTCGTCATCAGACTTTGAAAATAAAGAACTATCCTTCTCCCATTTAATATTCCCATCTGCTATCGGATTAATTCACTCTTTCTCATGCAAATTTAGCTTATAAATTTGGTCAAAATCATCCTCAGGGCGCACTGGTTCAATATACATGTGACCTTCTACAGGATGCTAAGGAATGATGACCCTAACTCCATTTTTCTCAAATTCCATCCTCCTTTCCTTAAGATTAATAACACCATCCATGTTAATGGCCCAATCCAATCCTATCAATGCAGGAGAGGGATCAGTATCATCTACAATCTGTATGACCTCAAAGTCTTCTAATACCTTAACACCTTCTATTTTAACAACAAATTTTGACAATCTCACCAAGGGAATGATCTTATGCTGGTTCACCATGCGCAGTTGGATGGTGGACCATTCCAGCTTTGGTTCTCCCATGCGTTGCCAGGTTTGTTTAGGTAGAACATTAGCATATGATCCCAAATCTAGAATTACTTGATCAATTTCATAAGCACCAATCTGTGGATTCAAACATATCTCTCTACATGTTCTCTTCTTGTTCTTATAGATTTTTTTTTTTTGTGCATTGTTCTACCATAGGTTTTTCCTTTTCTCCACAATTAACTATTAATTCTTGAAAAGTTTCAACAAATTTTTTGTTGCACAAAAACTTTATACATGCTTGTCAAAATGGCTTAATCTCTTCTTCTCCTTCGGCTCCCTTCAATGTTCTATCACTTGTTGAAGTATCTCCTTCTGTGAATTATTTCCTTGCTTCAATAAAAGTTTCTTTTGTGCCCTGAAGATTAAGGCCTTATTTGGTTTCAGTTTCTTTTCGGATCCATAAATTAGTGTTAGGTTTCTTCCATTTATCTTCATTGGTAGCTACACCACTGCTAGTAGCTACATTCACACAAGGATCTTCCTCACAAGTCTCTATGCAAACCATCTAAAGATTATGCCTTGGAGTCTTCTTTTCATGCATTTTAGCAATAAAGACAGGACAATCTTCTATAACATGATCAAATTGTCTATAGAACCTGCAGGATTGCCACTCTAGATTTAGATAGTCACATGCATAATGACTGACATCATCAAAATTATAAAAAATCACTTGTCCTCTTAATCGACCAGCTGATCCACCTCCTCGGCCTCTTCCTCTACCTTGGAATCCTCCGTGCCCAGAAGGGGATGCTGGTGATGTAGGCTCAACTTGCATTCTATAGAGCTAAGCTATATCCAACATCATATCATAGGTCTGACAGTGCTTCTCATCATGCACTAATGACAAACAGAACTTGCAAAATGTTTTTTGTAAATCAAGTTGATATTTTCCAACCCTCGGGAAAGAATATGTATCATGTAGTCCAACAATATGACATATACTACACCATACAAGTCTCTTCAATGGAATAGGTCCTCCAACATTCAGCTAATTGTTAAAAATAGGGAACTGGTCTTTATGATGCCCAGAGGCCTTATTTGATATACCAGACCTCTATGCAGATCTCCTTGTTGTTGGCCTTTCGTAGATTTTGAATTTCTAGATGCATAGCTTCTAGATGAATCTGAATCTGTTGAGTTCCCAACACAATAGGTGTTGGGTTAGCTTCTAGTTTCATTTCAACTTCTACAGCCTTTGTTAACCTACTGGTTGGCACAGATGCTGAAACAACATGGCAATGAACCATTATTTATGTTGAGCATCATCAATCACAAATCCACCATCTCTGATGGTGTGCTTCAATCTTTGATCAGCCTCCCATATAGATTCATTAGGTTCCTGACAGATATCCTTCATTTCTGTCACCAACTGCACGTATGACTTAGGTTTCTTAAACTTCTCTTTTATGGCCGCTTTGACTGCTTTAAAAGTAGCATTAGGCTTTTCTTGTGCATACCTAATATACCAATCTAGCACGCGATCTTGAAATGTAGTAGCCAACTGCGCTTTTATGATATCCATATTGTCTACTTTCTAACCCTACCATACAGCCTTAGTTACAAACCAAAAGTTATCAGTGTCTTCATTGGCAATGCCTCTAAAATTAGGTAACTTCATGGATGCAACTATATCTACTTTAGGAGGGGGTGGAGGTGGATGTGGAGATGGACTACGCGGTGGGGTAGGTGATCTTTTATGTGGGCTCAAAAGTGGAGTTGATGGAGTGGGAAATAGATTCAAGGGATTCTGAGGTGATAGGATGTCTTCTTCAGATTCAGTTTCTTGTTCACGTTCACTATCAAATCTAGGATTCAAAGGGCTATAAAGGACCTCTTCAGAGTATTCTCGATAAATTATTCCACTGCGCGTAGTTGAAACTCTTTGATGCATTCAAGCAGTATGTTCGCACAGACAACCCCATTCACAAAATATAATTTTCAGTAATAATTTCAATGAGCGAAGAAACTTACCTCTAAGAACCTTGCGAATATTCCTTTCTTCTTCAAAACATGACACAAATTGGTCAAAAAAAAATTCGGTCACAAATCTGCTTAAAGGGCAATCGATCCAATGATATACCGTGCGAGTGATCTCATTATCAAATTTATCTACCTTCTGTATCAATTCAGGAGTCCACTTAGTGACTACGTCATATTTTATGCAGTGATAGAACTCAACCTAACATGATAACCACTCATGCAGTTCATGCACAAAGGAACAGAAGAAAATTTCATGCACTTCTATATAAATATACTTCTTTACCCACTGTTCGTCAGACAATTTAGTGCTTTTATTCTCTTGCAACACAAATTTAAGGATATTTCTATCCAACCAGTCTTGTAATTCATTGCGCGATGAATGCCAAAACATTAAATCTCCCTCAAAATGATGATCTTGGTTCCAACAACATAACCATTTTGTTAGCTTGAGGGGTCCTGACCCAGGTTCAGAGTTTATGGATAAAACAACAAACCCTCCAACTACAGGCCCTTTCGACAATGATCTGTTTTCTCAGACCAAAGTGTCACCTAAATCAGTATTAGGAGGTGATGGAACTAGGTTTCCATACCCTAAGAGAAATTTTAATGAAGTGGTCCTCATTAAAACCCTAATTGATCTTCTACGAATGTGTGCAGTCAGCTTGTAGCAGAATTACAGATCAAGTGTGATCATTAACAAAATAATAGAGAAATTCTTGTCTTTACTTAGCGCAGATAATAAATCAGAACCGGATCTCAATCTAATGAATGTAATACTTAATAGATGTTAATTCTCATGCATAAACATAATTATCTCTGCAAATTTATCAATAATTAAACAAACAATACGGTCTCATCAAAGCATAAATAGTAAGCATAAACAACAAATATACGCATAACACAGAGAATTCGCCAAAACTATTCCTTATATTAATTCTTCAAATCTATCAATACATTAGCTTTCCTTTAAAAACCCTTACAAAACCCTTACAATCCATTATGTGCACACAACTAGCATAGTTCATACACAACCAAGACTAGGTCTCCATGCACATAGCTAGCAGGAGCCTTTTACCCAACCCAAAAGCTTTACAGGCACAAAAATTCTATCAATATCTCTTAACTTTACTTATCTTAATCATGCTTAGCTTAGACAAAATCTATCTCTTTATAATACGCCTAGCGTGCAGATAATATGTTCTCAAACCATGGTTTGAGGGCCACAGTTTACATTTAAGCTTAATTATATCCAAAATTGGGGCAAAAATCCCTTTGAATACATATGTGTAGCACGGGTATACAAACATACAAAAAATATCATTGGAACTTGTGCCTCAGGGGACCCCCCTCCAACAATGCTCTACTTCTTCTCCAACAATGAATGTAGGATTTTTTATGAACAATTTTTATAGCATAACATTGCCTTATATTTGGTTCTCCAATGACATTTTTATATAGAAATTTTTGAATCCTTCTTCCGTCTCTTGTTTCATGCATTAAAATGACTCCTAAGTAGGAAAAGAAGATCCTTCTGAGGGCTACATATCTTCAGAGTGACTCGAATTCAATTTTCCTTAACTGAAACATGTCAGGGAATATCATCTTCCAAATGTGGGGATTGGTCCTGAATAACTGAGCCAGAATTTTATTTGATTGTGTGACTTTCAAAGAAAAAGTCGTGCACTTGTAATTTTTTATTTTAAATAGGCCTCGTAACTCAATTTTTTATATCATACCTTTGGAAATTTTAAATTTTTTATTTTTCATAATGTCTTCAGTTGTAAAATCATCACCTGTATGCTTTGCTGGACAACTTTGGGCATATTGTGCATTATAAAAATGTGTGTACGATATTCCAATGTTAACAAGGTGTATATAAAAATTTCTTACTACAAGAACATGTTTTTATTAGAGCCTTGAGAGGATTGTTGGTGGTGGAAACCAATTTTGAAACATTAGGGTCCTTTGAAGGTTAAGTTCTCTTCTAGTTGGATTTAAGGATAAAGCTCCCACTTAGGATATATTGCAAAGAATATTTTGACTAGGTCCAAGCTTCTATGTAAATCAAGTGAAGAATTGTGGAATCTTCATTTTTACAATCTAAGGGGTTGAAAGTCTGGAAGTGTTGGCTGACTATATAGGGTTAGTAAATTCTAGCAAGCTAATAAGGGCTTGGAGAAGAAAGCCCAGGGTTTGTGGGAAAAACCCTAAGATCGAACATTTCTGCTAAAAAAAGAAACCCTATATCTTGTAAGGAAAGGATGACATCTTGATGATGGTATGGAAAAGTTGGATTCAATGATTCTAAAGGTCTACAAGGAGCTTAAATTGTTCTCAAAGATAAGTACTTTTATATATCTCATATTTATTATTGTTATTGTTACTATCAGATAGTTTTTTTTTCTTTGAATTATTTGCTTGGTTGTAATTATCCTTCTATGACCTCCTAATCAGAATTAAAGATACACAATGAAGGATTCCAAGGTTGAAAACATATGGAAGAATAGAGAAAATTTATGACAAGGAGACTCTCTATGATGAGAGATATTGTAAACTGATGTGATTCTTAAAGTGATTGTGAAGCACTTTTTTAATGAGAAGGTTGCACATGCACAAGCTGGTTGGAGTTCTACCAACTGGTCGGGGTTCAATGATCTTTTGGGGCCACCTTTTTAAGTTGCAAAGTATTCACTTTATGTCAAATACCTTGCAAGGGAAAACTATATAAAGCTTACGAATATTGTACAAATCAAGATGATATATTATGGTGGTATGGATAACAAGGGTTGTTATGTAGAATCTGTGACTGTAGACATAATTATATTCCCTAGAATTGATGACCTAGTCTAGAACTATAATAGAAGGACAAATAAGGTAATGTTTCCCTTAAAGTAAATAGGTAATGGGATGAATACTACCTAGAATCTATCGTATGCTTCGCTCCTCTCTTGTCTTGTACGCTCCAATCCTAGTTCTGATCATTATAATTAGAACTTGCACAGTCAAATAACACAAACAAATTATCTACACCTTCTATGTAGCATCATTTAGTTACCTTATTCAATGTATCAACACAACATCGAAATATATGAAATCATAACATCACATATAGGAAAACAATGAACTCTTTGTATTAATAGAAATGGATTGAGTTACCACCAAATATAGGAGTTGATCTTGTAGAAGAGCTCCTCCAAGAAGAATTTTTCCTTCCTTGCCAAAAAGTGTACCTCTATGTCACCGTAATGCATGGAATAATGGCTCTCACAATAGTAACATGAGGGTAGAATATATCTCCAAAATCCAACCCCCATCTTGTGGATGACCACAAATATATATAATAGGATGGTAAGCTGAGAGTTCTTATCCATTTACGAATCTAGGTTTGAGATCCACTCTTGATGGGAGTATGAGCTCAAGGGATAAGGGATGAAAAATTAAATGTATGATAGGATAGGATTCAAGACTTTCATACAAGTTAAATAGTTATATCAGTTCCTAGAATATTTTAAAAGAGGATGGTTCAAGATTATTTTTATTTTTCCTGAACTTCTAGAATCAACGGAAGGGGAAACTTGTTAGTGATCAAAAAAGTTCCAGAGAGGGACAACCTGCTAGTGAACGTTGGCCAATGAGCGGATATCATGCATTGGACTTAAAAATTATTGAAATTAAGAAGTTTCAAGCAGAAACTCAGGGATTTGAGAGAGTCATGTTTAGGGCTTTTTGTAGGGATGATGAAAAAATTTTCAAATGATGTGAATGATCCATCTTGAAGGCATATTGAACAAATGCAAAAAAATGGCCTATACAGATTTCCCCCTAAATCACAAAGTTAGAAATGACAATCGATGACTGAAGGGCTTTACCTTGTGAGAAGTCAGGATCAAGAACAGTCGGTGATATCATCTTCTGTTGCAACACATTTTCATTATGACATCTTTGATGAGGGAGGCATACCCATACTCAACAAATAAGCTAACACTACATGTAGAATGATAAAAATACATGTTTATTGATGACAGATGGTGGACCCATGACTAGATGATTTTATGTATGATCATAGAAATCATACTTTGTAATCTTGTATTAATGATGAAATCGCAACCCAAATGGATGAAACTAGATCCAGGATATTCTATCTTGTTCATACAATTTTCCAATGTACAATTCTATCCATGTGAATCAATGAGATAAAGTTCAACATGGTAGACACCATCTGATTATTGGCCAATAATTTAAGTCATTAACAGACTCAAGAGAAACCATTGATGATGTTAATGGCTCTCAAATTACTCTAGTGCAATCCATATGATGTGAATGAATGAGTTGAAGTTGAACACCACACAAAATCATTCAGTTGAAGGAAACTGATGTAAACTTGTCACTGAGAGTGAGGAGACTTGTCTATATATTTTAGCCTTGTACATAAATTACCTGCAAACCAATTCTTAAAATAGAAAAATAAGCAATGGCGAGAAAATAAAACAAATATACATAGATATTTTCCCCTAGATTCGAAAATCGGGACTACAAGATTGATTTTTCATTCTATTCCTTTCAATGTTACAATACATATATATACATGTCGAAGCATTCATAAACCCCAATCCATTAACCCTGGATTATAACATAACTATATTTCCCTAGATCGGATCTATAAAATACCATGGGCAGAAAACCATCATGGCCAAAACCATGCGCAAAACCAATGCAAAAAAACCATGGGTAGGTCTACCCACCATCTTTGGGTCTGACCCACATCCTTGGGTCCGCATATATATAGGAAAAAAAAAATCTAGTCGTTGCCCTGGACCACATGCAGGGGGGCTATCGCCCCCATGCAAACCTCCCAATAGGGTACACACACACCCAACATTTCCATTGATGTATGCAAGTAGCATGGTACCAAAGGGTTGTTTCTAAGTCAAATTTTTAGATAATGAGTTGATTTCAACAGGAAGCGACCTGTCGCAAGAGGTTCTTGATGTATCCCCCATCAAAGACGTGAAATAGGTATCATGATTTTAGATAGAATGATAATGATATAGAACTAGATCAAGAATGAAAAAAGTGGAATGAATGCTTAAGAGTATTGTAGCATATATTGAATGAATGAATTCTCTTAATAATATGGGCAACACTGAATGTAGTTAGCAACATTGACCCAAATACGAAAAATAGATGCCTAGAAATGGTATGACGAACCAAAACACAAGAAAAATCCCCAAGCCAAAAGCCACAGAGATGAAGTGGAAGAGTGTCATGTTCAAGAGTGACTCACTTCCATTTATAACATGTGGTGTACCCTGTTTTCCCAATTTCCCCAACCATCTTGGTAAGTACCTCTGTATTTTTTTAATAATATTGAGGAGGATAACATATGCTTGAACTATAATTTCATCCTTCGAATGAATCCCTCAGAGTATGCGTAACGAACATTGAGAATGAGTAGTTTGGTATTGTCATGATCAACAAGTCCATTGTTGTTTTATGTTTTAATGATTCCAGTAGATGTAAAACTTGACATATTTTTCATGTTTAAAGAGTTTGAAAAAGAGGCGGAAAAAAAACCGAAAGGTTCATTTTCATAAATATTCCCTTGAGTCTGAAAATGAAGATAATGATACCCAAGAAATCCTCTTAGCCATGCTCAACTAAGGTATTCCTTTTTCGAAAATGGTTTATCTTACTATGGAAAAAAGTTAAAATTATGTTGAGTAGATATATTTTCGTTTACTTTAACGAGTTCGGAGAGACAAGTACTTGTAAATATTTTCATATATTGGGAGTCTGAAAAGAGATGAAAGAGGACTCCAGGGGGTCATTTTTTCATGAGTTTCCATAGCCTTAAAAAAGTGATAAAAATATGATGCCCGTTAAAAATGATATGTTCAAAACATGAAAAAATCCTTCAAACAACTATCGACCTTCTCAGAACACCATAAAAGGATTAAAAATGCTTATTTGATAGTACATAATGTAGTATCCCAAAATAGGGATGCAACAATACATAAACATAATTATGGAAATAGAAGTGATGAATCACCTCATAAAGTGTGAGAGGAACACATAGCCATCAAATGAATGTTACAGCAGCAAAAATATTTTCCACTATATCATCACAAAGTGGGGAAATGCATCAATATGGACCATAAAAACATTATTCTAGAAAAATTGTGCTATAGAATTCAGAAAAAAGACTTGGATCCCTTAGATAATGTAATATGACCCTTATATATAGACGGGGATCAGAAAAAAATCCTTATAGCTATGCTAAACAGATCTCCCGGCCTCAATATGGCTTAAAACACCCCAAACCCCATGACTTATACCCCACAGATTTACTGAAGCCAATGATAGCGTAATTACATGAGGGTTACTGCAACAATAATATTGAGAATAATATATCTAAATTTTTATTATTAAAATAGCCAAGAAAATGGAGATCTAGCCACTTTTATACAAAGGAAAGACAACCCAGGAAGGGTTTCTTGGAAGTATGAGTACAAAAGAGTGGATCTTCATATCTAGATCTGAAATAATGTAGTCTAACTAAATCTATTCATGTATATAGCTGAATATTACAATAAGTGAAGGAGGATCCTTCTTACAAACTTTCTAGGAGAAAGGTTGGCCTTTTCCCTAAGAAAGCAGCTCGAGATTGAGGGGTTTGACCCTCACACTGCAACACTGCAATAAATTATGCAGTTCCTACAAGGGACTACACTGTAGTAGATGAAAAATACATTGGCCACAAGCCAAGATCTGAAAATCAGCTCAAATTCTTCCTCACTGATCTCCCAAAGGAAGGAAAGCTTCGAGCTCTGAAATACAAGCTCCAGAAGTGGTGTTGAGAATTCCCACTGCAACACCCTACAACCCGATGTTATAATACTGCAGAAATAATGTTGTAGCTGAAGGAGGATGCTTGGCCTCAAGCCTGGATGTGGGGAAATTTAGTACAAGCTCCCTCAAGAGGCCTCTCAAGAAAGGAGAAGGAATTCCTAAACAAGAATGCCTTGTGCTAAGCAACACAACAATCTCAACTAAATAGTTGAAGAAAGCAGAATAGTCATGCAGACCAAAATCCACTATTCAACTCACAATATGTCTTTCTATGGCTGCCCTGCCCTCCTTTTAAACATGTGTGAGCCTTCTTGCCTTGAGCCCCACTCATTAGAGTTTCCTCCACCAAGGAATTTTCCCCCCACTATCTCTGCGTTGTCTCACAAGATGATCTCCACCTCCTATCCCAGCACTGTTGACTTGATCAAACTTGACCTTGTCCACATGCAAATGTCCCTGTTCACACATGAGGGTGTGAAATCCAGCTCCTATACTGATCCCTTTTCACACTATGAGGGATTTTATTCATATTTTTAATATGCATGGGCCTCCTTACCCATTTATTCAACTCCTAGGTGCAGAAGACAAACATCAATATTTCAATTAGCTACATGCTCAATTTGGAATATTACAGTCCTCCCCTCCCAAATGTTGCTTATCCTCAAGCAACTGCAAGGATAGAACTAAGAATTCTCCCCTCCTCCTGCTATAGCATCCACATATGATATGCTCCTCCAAGGAATGAGATGTTGTCTCATCAATAAATCTCCATATTTCCCCTCCCAGGCATGCAAGCTAGTTGAAAAACTATCATCATGAACAAGTAGAGTACTCAAGAAGGAAATAAGGTGTTGTCCATAGGTCCCTTTGAGGTATGGGATCTTAAATTCATTAGGAAACATCATTTCCATGTGGATCCTCCATCCCCAAGAAATCATCCATACAAAATGAGTTACCTCCCAACATGGCAACTCCCAAAATCCCTCCTCCACCTTTGGCTCATGTAAAGTAGGTGGGCTGAAAATCTGATCATGGTAGACAAAGTAGCCTACCTCACGCTGTCCTCCTCTCCACTTATGATAAGTGTAGAGTGTCTTTTGATCTTGGTCTTCATTAAATTTTCCCTCAAGTGGCAATAAAGAGACTATACCTCCAAATATCTCCTCTCCAGCGTTGTGAATCAAGTTGGCCCAAACCATCCCATATGTGATGGATATGAAATAATCACCATATGGTAGCCAGTCAATCCCATGGCCCACCTCATGAAAAGGCAAGTGTTTTGTTGTGGTGGCCATATCACCTCCCATGCTCCCATTAGAACATGTAATGCAACAAGTGTGGGAATCCTCTTCCCCAAAGGACACATTCAACCCATGTGTCTCTCTCCCAATCATTCTCCCAATAAAGATAAGAACAATATCAGCAAGTGAAATCATGATTAGCATCAAAATAAGGGAAATACTAAAGGTTTTCTGTGGTTTTAGAAGGTACCAATGGTTTCCCAAGTGGTCACAACACAGTTTTCCTAATTTCTACTTCAGAAAATAGTATGGCAAGTTGTTTTTTGATACATTGATAATTATGTATGTCATTACATATATTAATGAATAATAAATGGCTAGGTACATCAACTGAACATACATGAAAGGATAAAAAACTTTCCCAAGGCCATATAAAATATGGATGTCTCCGTCATACAATTTGACCCAATGTTGACTGTTAGAGTCGGTATCTTCATCCCTTCGTCAGAGATAAAATTTCTCTTGTTGCATTTCATTTTAGGTGTCTCACTCAGTTCAGTCAGCTGCATTCCATTAGGAGCATGGATCATCTGACAGAAGGGTCTTGTCACTCATATCTCTTATGTCATGTACCTGCTGGTCCGTGTCTGTTCATCAAAATCATTTACAGTCATTTTTGGTCTCCTGGTTAGCAAAGAATCGTTTTAGGGTTTTTAGGTTCATTAGGTCTAGGGTTTTTTCAATCAGGTCTCAAGATGCATAATAATGGCCAGCAAGCATATGAGGAAGCTTTAAATAAGGTATCAATGCAAAAATTTCATCGTCATAATGCTTGATAATGATTTTTCTCCAAAACTCTGTTTTGAAGAAAAATTGTCTATTTTATCTGTTTGTAATAAATGCAATGTAATTTTTAAGTTTTTCAGTTGTAATAATGATCCATCGGCAGTCCTGGTCACCTTTTCCAAAACTCTATGCTATCCATCCCTGCAAAATAGACAAGAAACTCATCATTCAGTCCAAAAATAAAAAAAACAAGCAAAACAAAGTTCATTTGAAAAAGTGCCAAAGTGTTCAAACATTACAAAGTGGGTTTTCAAAAGAAAAATTAAAATTTTGGGCATATAAGATATTTTCATGATCCAACACTCCATTTGCATGCCAAGAGATAGCATCGAGCCAAGACAAAACGTGGAGGAGCAAAGCAGTGTTTGGAGGGTAGACTGTGTGTAATTTGTTGAGCGCGACGCACTGGGCGGTGGTCGTGGTGCATTGGCTAAGCGTGGTGCATAGGACCACTCTACACTGTGTATTTTTGAACCAGCACGACGCATAGAAGGGGCACGACGCACTGGGCCACTGTCGCAGTGCACAGGGCAGACAGCTAAATTTTTGTCATTGCTTCACAAAAATCCAAATCGACTCGGTCCTTCTCGCTCCAAGTAAGTTCATGTGATCTTTTAGTGCCCATAAACTCATGCTTGGTGTCGTTATATGATTGATTATGAGAATTTGACACATAAAACTCAAACCCTCTTATCTTATTGAAAATTGCTTCCTTAGGGTTTTGAAGTTGTTGTTTTAAAAATAACTTTGTGCCAAATACTTCATTCCTCACCTTGTTTATTCCTCCCCTCACTGTTATCCTATTATTACAGTCCATTCCCCTATCTTCCTACATCCCTAAAGCCACTTATACTCATCTCATTCCCATTATCCCCATGCCATTTGCAAAATTTCCCCAAATCCCAAAAAATCAAGTGGCTATCCATTGTCCCTACATTTGTCAAATTTTCAAAAGACAAATTATCACTTGATTAAACCCCATTGTCCCCACTGCCCTATTTCTCCTACAGTCCCTCCCCTTTGACACATATTTGGAAACTAAAACAAAAGCACCACATTATCATTTTCATCTCATACAAGCCAACATACACCTTGCATGGACATCATGGAGACAAATACTGACACATCATATGACCAAGATAGTGATTCTACCACTGAGCTACATGCACCTAGAAGGCCTCGTAAAGGTGGCAGACATGTGAGAGAGGAGCCCACCTCATTGACTGAATTGTAGGCTTGTCCACTTGCCATGGCATGTTTTTGAGAATAGTCATGCTATCAGTTTTGTGAAATGATTGCTAGGATCCATCATCATCAGGAGTTGGCTCGTTTGTTTGTATTGCATTTACATGATGGTCAGGTAACTCTTGCTGGTGTAAATTTCACTTTGACACCGGAAACTATTTCTCAAGCAACCGGAATATCGAATGTGGGTGAACAGTGGAAAAAAAGACAGCAGGTGGAAAGAGTGCATTATGAACCATACATCAGGCCTAGCTTTGTGAGGCAACTCAGCAGGGTTTTCCCATTCCGGTTCCTAAAGGAATCCTATGCGCCTCTGATGAAACTCATTATCAGATATTTCAGCTGTGAGGGCCAGTTTCGACGCCTCTATGCCTACCACATCAGGTTATTGATGCATTTCACCAGAGTGAGGATGATGAACATTCCTTATTTCATGTGCTGGAATATCGAGAGAATGACCACTCTTGTGCAGAATAAAACTCCCGAGTAGTAGTACAACAATATTTATCACTATGCACTCATCAAGATCGTGGTTGTACATCAGCTTGGATTGCAGGTTATTTTATGGGAGGATTTCATTTCCCATGATTTCTTCACAGCTCCTCAGGTTCCTCCAGAGGTTTTCCATGATGCAGGTGAACCTCCACATCAGTATGGAGGTCAGGAGGCAGAGACTACTAGTGTGCCGACATATGTCACTTATCAGAGAGGCACTAGAGGATTATTTGCAGCAGCCTGGCGAGTACTATCTCCATCTGGGGTGGAAGGGGTCTCGTTTCCATCATCAGTAGTATAGGTACAGGTACAGGATAGAGGTAAGAGGCCTATGTAGGATGAGGGCCCTTCAGGAGACCAAGACACAGGTTTCATACTGATTTATGAGGATTTGAGCTCTCCAAGCTCAAAGTTGAGAGAGACTATTCAGGAGCAGAAGGCGGAGATTGATACATTGACCATCAAATTGTAGAGAGCCCAATGGATCATAAATTACTTGGAGCAGTGAAAAAAAAATTTGGAAGATCAGCAAACAATCATGGAGTTGCGAAACATCCGTGAGAACCGGCAAGCTGCCCAAAGAAGCCAAACCGAGATGACATCCATTGAGCGGGAGATTGAGGCTGATAGAGAGAATTGGCTTGAGAGAGTCAATATTCATCTTGAGAAAATGTTGGAGAAGGAAAACAAAGAAAATAACATGTTCAGGCACATGAATAACCATTATTGGGCGTGAAATCATGTTTGCAAAGCGAGGATCAAGATCCTTAAAGCAAGACTAAAAAGGGCACTAAAGCGTCGTAAAAGGCATGATAGACTCCAAATTTTGGCTGAAGCTTCTTTGGCCCAGCATAGAACTTGATGGTGGAAATTCAGCCCAAATTTCAAGAAATTTGGGAAACTTTTTGTCAATTTTGAATTTTTTGGCCTTAAAACAGATTTTCCTGCCCGACGCGTAGCGCCACTTGGCGCGTGCTTATAATTGGTAGCTCCTTTTGAGGAAAAATTTGTATTTCTGGATTTTTCATCAAAATTTATGCATGCCTACCCATTACCTAAGGATTTTGACAAGTTTTGGGTTGCTTGAAGGGTCAAAAACACCCTAAAAATGGCCTTTCTGCCACTTTTTGGACACACAGGAAGTAGTGTTGGGATATTGGATTTTTGGAGGGGAAAATGGCAACCAAATTCATAAATTCCACTTGGGTTGGAAATTAGATAGGTAGATATTTCCAAATAGCTATCCTGCACTCAATTTGGACTTCGGGAAGGCCCTCAAAATCAGCCTCAAAGTGGCGCTACACATAGAGATTTCAAGCGCGGTGCATTGGGAAATTTGGCCTATTTTTCACTCAACAGCTTAGTTTTTGGCCTAGTTTTGGCTTGTTTGACTTTTTCATGTAACTCTTGATGTAAATTGATGTAACTTGATGTAATTTCATGACTATGATGTAATTTTTACACATTTTTACTCATCCAAGTAGATTCATTCACCAAAAAGTGAAATGTAAGTGAATGAATCAATTTCCTATCTTATAGAGGCAAGCTGTTTCATTGCCTATTTTCCAGTTCTTAGTTTAGATCTTTTTGAAATAGCTCCTAGAATAGTGAGCTTGACCCCTAGAGGCATGGGGATGTGTTAGTCTTGTCTATATCTTGTAATTCTTGGGTCATTTTTCAGGGTTAGACACTTGGGATTGCTTGGCACTTCATTGTACATTTCATCTCTGCAATTTTGGCAAAGGAATAGACCAGGGTTTGCAGCACTCTTTGGGATCCATGTGGATCTATGTTTTGATGGTGTATTTCTCTCTGTGATTGTAAGTTTACTAATGTTTCATGTGTATCATTCCCTTCTCTTTTCTTCTTAAATTAAACAAATGAGTGATAAAGGTCGAATTCATTAGATTGCTTTGCTCTGCCTTGAGTTTTGTTTAATTTTCCATGTTTTCATCTGTTTGAAGAGGATTCTGGAAAGCCTCTTTCCCTCTTCATCTCCTCACCGGTCTGAACTATCCATTCATTCAATCCAAAGCATCAAAACAATTTTCTTCCTTGCCCCATTCAGAACTCTGCAAAAACTAGGTCTCATCCCCGAACCCAAAACTGCCTTTCCCTTTGATTCCGACAAAACCCCCAAGATAAAAATCAAACTCCTTTACTTATATACCTATCCTAAAATCAGCCTTTATTTCAAGTCATCTCAATCCTTATTGATTATCTTTGCTGAGATTGACCCGGAGAGAGCCCTCTCCTGATCTGGTAGGGCTAGCTACCAGACTGAGCGTGGTTTGATGTTACCCTGAACTCTGCCTTCCTTTAGCCTGAGGTAGATTTAGGCAATAACATTGACCATGGAGCTCAATTAAAAGCTTTCCCTCTTGTGGAGCAATGCACTAAATAGAAATGGTAAGAGTATGCAAATACTGTGTTAGACAATCAATAAATGCAAAAACAAGATTCTTACCATGTACTTGAAGTAAGAATATGTATGGATCCATGAATAAGCTCTCGATAGTGATATGACATACTCTCATGAAGAGAAATGAATCATATTTTGCATGGGGATCCTCCTTCTTATGCTTGGAAATCCAAGTCAAGAAGAACATCTCACAGTAATAGATGTCTCCATATACTACTCCATCAATCTCACTTCCTTCTTGTCCACCAAGTGCATCCAATGTGAAGTGATCCTAGGGATACTCCATCAATAAACCCCAGCTCCAAAGTGACATCACTGTTGGCCTATGTAAATAGGCTCCTTCCAACTCATAGCTCCATTCTTTGACATGCTCCTTGTCAAAGACATCTCCCACAATGCTGATACATATGAGAAGTTCCCTCAAAAGTGGAAGTACCTCTGGATCATCCCAAGCTAAAGAGTAGCCCCTTGGCATCATGATAGTGCCATCTCCTACTCCTGCAACATCATGCAAAGTGTGAGAGAAAATATGCCCCTGCTCTCTCAAGAACAACCCCAGCAACAAAAGTTTTTGTTGCCGCCTCATACCTCCATCATACAAATCATGTGATGAGAAAATAATGAGTGATATGAAGAATTTCATATCATCATAATGCATCCATACTCCTTGCTGCCCTATGATGCAAGTATCCTGCCAAACTTCCTCCACCCACATACCCTTTGAAAGAGGATATGTCTTATGATGGCCAAACTCCTTCAAGAGTAGCCAACGCAGCCAAGCCTCCTGCTACCCAGTATCATATATTTGCAAGTAGCTTTCCAGATTCTTTCTCCCCATCCACACCCATTCATCCAAATGTGGGTGCCTCCCATCATGCTCTCCCTTAATACTCTCCCAAGGAAGACAACCATTCCTCCAAATCATATTTCTCCTCTTTCATTTTATGGGATGTTGAAATAAAACTCCTTGGAGATCTTCTAGAGAAGATCACTCATCAATGTCCTTCTTGAATCCATAAGGATCCAAGTGTGATGAGGGAAAAACCTCCTCAAGCTGTTGAAGAACCTTGCACTCCATGATATGTTGAAGTGCACCTCCCATAAGATCTCTCCATGAGACCTTCTTCTCATCAATGGCCTTCCAAAACCAATAAGGTTCGGGATCTACTGCAGGTATAAGTTTCTCTTTGAGCTATGGAATGCTTATTGAGAAAGGGTCATCTACAAAGGAGAAAATATTTCTCATTTCAAGATGTCTACCATCTATCATCCTTTCCTTCATTTCTTCATGAAGGAAGCTGCCATTTGAATGCTCCATTAAGGAATGGGTCCTCTTTCTTCACTGCTGCTCTTGTACAACACAGTGAAATTATGTTGCTCTAAATTAGCAGTATGAAATGATGTATATCCCTCCATAATATTTGTTGAAATGATATGAGATGGAATATTAGGCATACCTTGGTGGAATTTGGAAGCATCTTGTAGGGCTGCAAGAGTTCCTTCCTCATATGTGTTGGCTTCCCAAACTGTTGAAGATGAAAGTTGCTCCTCCATGGTTATAACAACGCTGGTAAATGCCTCTTCCAATGTTGGTGAGGGCTTATCATTCCATTTGCAAAATTTCCTGATCAACCTTTGAGAAAAATCAACAAGAGTAGTCACTCTTGCATTGCTCAAATGGCTGAACCACCAAGTGTTTGCTTCACCTTCAAGGTGCAGCGCTGCAATTTCTACAACCTCTCTCTCTACTATTGGATGTAGTAGGAATAATGCCTCTAGATTCATCACCCAAGCCTTTGCTACACATGTCAGTGATCCATCAAAAGTGGACAATAGAAATCTATTGCCTCTCACCATCCCATTGCTATAGGGCCTCCTTTCTTCTTCCAGCTGGATAAACTGAGGAAGAGCTAGAGTCTCTTTGAAAGCTCTAGGTTGGGATTTGTATTTTGCAAGGTACCTTATTATAATTTCAAATTCCAAGTTTCCTTCATGCCTCTTGTATTCTCTCCCTTGATAATATGAAGTTCATGGCCCTTCCTCTTCTTGAAACTCTATAGGAATTTCATTGCATATTTTCTCCTTCATCTGCTTAACCTCCTTGGAGAGGTTCTTTCTAGATCTGAAAAGTGATGATACAAAGCTCATTCTCTCCATCATTCTAATATTGTTCCTTCTCTCTGTCTTCTTATTCTTCTGATAGCATAATGGCTGGAACTCACAGGCTGAGCCAAGATTATGCTCTGATACCACTATAGTATCCCAAAATAGGGATGTAGTAACACATAAAAACAATTATGGAAATATCAGTGATGAATCACCTCATAAATTGTGAGAGGAACACATAGCCATCTAATTAATGTTACAGCAGAAAAAAGATGTTCCACTATATCAACACAAAGTGGGGAAATGCAACAATATGGACCATAAAAACGTTATTCCCAGAAAATTATGCTATATAACTGACAAAAAATACTTGGATCCCTTAGATAATGTAATATGGCCTTTATATACAGATGGGGATCAGAAACAAATCCTTCTAGCTTTTCTAAATAGATCTCCCGGCCTCAATATGGCTTAAAACACCCCAAACCCCATGACTTATACCCCACAGATTTACTGAATCCAGTGATAGCGTAATTACATGAGGGTTACTACAAAAATAATATTGAGAATAATAGATCTGAAGTTGTATTATTCAAATAGCCAAGAAAATGGAGATCTAGCCACTTTTATACAAAGGAAAGACAACCCGGGAAGGGTTCCTTGAAAGTATGAGCACAAAAGAGTGGATCTACAGATCTAGATCTAAAATAACGCATTCTAACTGAAGCTATGCATGTATAAATCTGAACATTACAATAAGTGAAGGAGGATACTTCTTACAAACTTTCTAGGAGAAAGGTTGACCTTTTCCCTAAAAAAGCAGCTCAAGATTGAGGGGTTTGACCCTCACATTGCAACACTGCAAGAAATGATGCAGTTCTTGCAAGGGACTGCATTGTAGGAGATGTAAAATACATTGTCCACAAGCTAAAATCTGAAAATCAGCTCAAAGTCTTCCTCACTGATCTCCCAAAGGAAGGAAAGCTTCCACCTCTAAAATACAAGCTCCGGAAGTGGTGTTGAGAATTCCCACTGCAACACCCTACAACACAACATTATACTGCTACAGAAATAATGCTATAGCTAAAGGAGGATGCTTGGCCTCAAGCCTAGATGTGGGGAAATTCAGTACAAGATGCCTCAAGAGGCCTCTCAATAAAGGATAATGAATTCCTAAACAAGAATGCCTTGTGCTAAGCAGCACAAAAATCTCAACTAAACAATTGAAGAAAGAAGAATAGTCATGCAAACCAAAATCCAATATTCAACTCATAAGATGTCTTGCTATGGCTACCTTGCCCTCCGTTTAAACATGTGTGAGCCTTCTTGCCTTGGGCCCCACTCATTAGGGTTTCCTCCACCAAGGAATCTTCCTCCCACTATCTTTGCGTTGTCTCACAAGATGATCTCCACCTCCTATCCCAGCGCTATTGACTTGGTCAAACTTGACCTTGTCCACATGAAAATTTCCTTGTTCACACATGAGGGTGTGAAATCCAGCTCCAATGCTGATCCCTTTTCACACTATGAGGGATTTTATTCATATTTTTAATATGCATGGGCCTCCTTACCCATTTATTCAACTCCTAGGTGCAAGAGACAAAAATCAATATTCCAATTAGTTGCATGCTAAATTTGGAATATTACACATAACTAGGTCAAAACATTAAATGTCAATAAAATAAATCAATAAATGACCATAAGTAATCAAAATGACAATTCATTTTTACCATTTCATATTTACCTTCAATAGTTGGAGCTTTGAGTACTTTTTTCCCTCGATCTTCTACAGTTGATTACGATCAATCCGGTGGATCATTTCAAGCGTCATCGATTTCAAGTAGGAGCTAAAACATTCGTCTTTCATTTCATGGTGAAATTTTGTGTTTTCACGCAAGTTTTTTTATTTTTTGAGGGCCTAGAGCTTAAATAATTCGCCACTGGACCAACACCTCCTCCTAATGTCAAAAGGAGCATTGATCCTATTCAAAATACACTACAGGGAGGTGTGCAATGCACTGTCTCTCCTTGGATGGGTGCGTTAGGTGCAATTCTCCAATTTGTTTTGCTAGTTCCCTTCAAATTTTTCCAAAATTATTACATGGAATGGATCTTAATGAGTCTCTTTTTTATGTTTTAGGTCTTCATTAGCACAAAATGGAATTAAAATGGAGATAATGAGAACATGAAGAGCATGGCATGAATGTAGAAAATGATCCTGCTACCATCCAAACACTAAAATATTATGGGTTGTTGAAATTCTTTTGGCTTCCTAGCATGAGTCAACAAATGGAATTGTTGGAGTATCTTTTTCATTCATGGGATGTTCAAGCACAAGAATTCAGGTTAGGATCACATCTGCTCGAGATAAAGGTAGCAGACATATACTTTCTGGCTGGTTTATATATGAGAGGTGCCCCTGTCTCTCTTTTAGGTGGGAGAAGGGGTGGAGAAACAATCAAAGACTACATTGCTTCTCATTATAGACCTCGAGCCTAGCCGATAGGGGATGGAAAAATCAACATAAAATATGTGACTCGATTACCTCTAAGAATGATCCTATTCATCATGGCCAGATTGGCTAGTAGTTCCACACTTCACCTAGCTAGGAGGTCACATGTTCAGTATGCCGTAGAATGTATAGAGACAATAGCTTTCAACTGGAGAGAGGGAGTGTTGGTCAACCTTGAAGAACAAATAACTAAAGAAAGAGAGGGAAAATTGATTTTTTTTGGATATGGTGTAATTTTCATCTCTTTTTCCTTAGAATAGATTCCATTGTTACAACCTCAACATATCACGCTCGAGCCCATTGATTTGAGAGTTCCTTGGATGAGGAGGTGGATAGATCTTATGTCTTGACATGCAGGTTCGTTGGTGATCATTTTTCACGAACCTTCTATGTATGGTTGCACAGGAAATTTATTATGATAGATGATTATCCATACGTAGGTATGGACTTTCATGGTAACCTTGAGCTTGTACTTCCTGAGGGTGAACAATGGGGTGCTACAGGTAATAAATTTCAACTGTTTTGATTTTGATTTTTACAATTTTTTTGTGTTTTTGTTGTATCCTATAATAAACCATTGATTTTTCACGCATATGTTGGTCCCATTTGACCGATAGATGATTCATATCTCCATCATGCACGAGATCCACAATAGGAAGTAGCACCAGTATAGGTTGATGTGGTAGGGCGAGATGCACTACAAGATCTCAATGTAGCCAAGACCCTAGTAGAGGTGGAACACCACATGGAGGGTTGACACATGGGATAGATGAGACTATGATCTACATTATTTCCATGTGAATTGAACAACATACTAATGGATTTCCTAGCCATATTGGTTGTTTACTACACAAGATATCTCGTGTAGTGGCATGTTATCATGAGTATTATGATTAGTTTACTGGGAGGCTTATAGTCATATTTTCATGTAGTATTTTTTCATATACCATGTAGTCATATGTGTCTCATACACAAATTTTGTAAAAAGAAACTTTATATATATAATTATATCCATTGTTTTCTATGTTTCTATTATTACTTTCAATGGATATGATGTGTATTGAAATTCATCTACATATGTTGCAAATTTCTATCTAAAACATAATTAGCCAGTGCATCTATCAATGTATTTAGATTTCTAAAAATTTGGTGATATTGGATGAAATAAAAGTCTCTCTAGAAGGCTAACCCTTAAGAACATGCAAAGGATGGTAGGACTTCTAACCGAATAGACATTAATCAATTTTAGTACTACAAGTTGTGAGTCAAGTCTGATGATTAAATGGCGAATACCAAGTGAGATAACATCAGACAATAGCTTGACCACTACACTATACTCAGTGATGTTGTTGGTAGAGAGACTGATACAGAGTCCTTTTAGACTCACTAACTTGCCATTTGGAGCAAAGATAGCCCAAGCCGCAAAGGATAGGTTCTGAGTACTACGACTAGCACCATCAACATATCCAACATATGATTCAAGGTATGTTGACATTTTCAAACCAAATATAAACGGGGTCAACAAAAACCATAGGAAACTATGAAGAGACACACTCCAAACACACTCAACACACACATATATACAATATGTAAACAGTGCACTACACAAAAATCAAGCATAAAATTTCTTAAGGTACAACCGATTTCTAGGTTGCGCTAGTGGAACTCCATAAAAATAAACTAGCTCATAGGCCCCTTTAGCAATAACATGCTTGAAAATATATGGACCTAGCCACATAGGTTGGAAATTAACTGATCCTAATTTTTCATACTCTTGATCATATATAAACATAAGGTCTCCTTGTGAGAAGACACGAGGCTTTACACTTTTTCATATTGCGCCTTGACATGTTTCTTATGGGCTTCATTAGCCATAGCGACATCTTGCCAAGTTTCATATAAGAATTTTATATGTAAGATACATTCCTCTTCTACGGAAGTGGCAGGAAGAAGTTCTACAACTAGTTTTAAAGAATAAATATTACATTCGATTGGGAGGATTTCTTCCAGACCATAAACCAATCGAAAAGGAGTAAATCTAGTATCAATTATAACAGAGGTTCAGTATGCCCAAAAGGTAGCATAAATAAGCAAATTCCAGTTTGATTTATGGACCGTTATGATACGTTGAAACATCATTTTAAGAAAATTTTTGATAGACTCAGTCTACCCATTAGCCTGAGGGTAGTAGGGAGTGTAACTTTCATGGGAGAGTCCCAGCTTGGCAGTTAGTTTAGACATTGTATGATTGCGAAATTTCCTTCCATGGTCCATAAATATGCCTTGCAAAACACCAAACTGCGGGATGACATGATTGAAGAAAAAATATGCAGTTGTTTTTCCAGTATTGTTACATGTGGGCATCACCTTGACCCATTTAGTAAAATAATCTACTGCTACAATAATACATCCGTTCCCCCCGACCAAGTGAGGGTTATATGCCATGAAATCGATACCCCTTTTTGCAAAATGACCTATGGTGATAATATGATGCAAAGGAGTCGTCGAAGCATGGGTATTACGATCATAAATATGGAACACGTGACACTTTTGGAAAACGAGAATACAATCACAGCATATGGTGGGACAAAAGTAACCAACATTTAAGATCTTTTGTGTGGTAGCATAACCAAAAAAATGTCTACCACATGCCCCCAAGTGGAATTCATTTAGGGATTTCTTGGCCTCCTCATGTGTGAGGCACCTTCTAAAAATTGTATCAATACCTCGACGATAAAGGGTGTCACTGATGATGAGGTAATCCTTGGCCCATTATCGAATACGTTAATGCTCATAGTGAGAGGTATTAGACTAGAAAGTCTGGGTCTATAGATATATCAAAATGTCTCCATACCATGGGTCAGATGACGAGATCATAAACAACGACTCATCTGGGATGGAATCTTTAGATGTTGATTCAAAATCGGCAGTGGGAAGGTCACATATTATCTTAGAAAAAACTAAGGATTTCTTTGATTTTGATTTGATGAATTCCAAATCAAACGCCTGCAAGATAAAAATCCATTTGGATTATTTCCCCCCCAGCAATTGATGTGACAAAATGTATGTCATAAGGATGAAATCTGAAACAGCCATAGTTTTCTGGAGAAATATATGATGGATCAATATTTAGAAGGCTTGAACAAACTCTAAAACTAACTTTTCTACATGGGTATACTTGATTTCAGTATCATTGAAATTCCAAATCAAATAATAGATGGGACTTGGAGCCCCTATGTCATATTCCTAGACCAATACCATTTCTATAGTAGAAATCACAATAGCGAGATACAATAAATAGCCGCATTGGTAATCAGGGGATATAATATAAATTCCTAAAGCAATACATATTTCAAGGCATCGAATTCCTATTGAGCAACATTTTCCAATGGAAGGGAACAACTTTCTTAAGTAGGTGAGGGAATACATTGGTCAACTCAGCGTAATTAGGAACAAACTTCTGTAGAAATTTATCCTTCCCTTGGAGTCATTGAAGCTGAACGAGGGAAGAAGGTGCAAGAAAATGAATGATTTCCTGAACTTTGAGAGCATCTATACAAATTCCATGTTTTTAAATTAAAAAACTAAGAACTCAACGAAAACTAACACAAAACACATACTTGTGAGGATTAATTCAAATATTATAATGTCTACACTATAAGAAGATGGACCTAAGATGCATCGGGAAATCATCTCAATATTTAGAGTGAGTAGGGAGATCATTCAAATAGGGTTTCACAATATGTTTGACGCCGTGGAAGGAATAATAAATTTCCCTATGAAAGGTAGCCCCAACCTTGTTTAAAAAAAAAGGGAGTGTTCAGTAATAAAAGGTACCCCAAGGATAGATACATGTAGTTTTAGGTTGATCTGCTGGGAGAATGTTGATTTGATTAAGCCGGAGAAACCATCCATGGAAAAATATATCTCATAGCCGACACAGTCATCAAAAATCTAGTTGATGAATAGGGTTAGGTTATTGTCCTTTGGACAAGCTTGATTTATGTCCTTATAATCAACACATACACTAATTATTCCTTACTTATTCATGACAGGAATGATATTTTACACCCAATCAGTCAAAGGAACAGGGTAGATGAAACCATCTCGTATAAGTTTTTCAACTTCATTTTTAATCATGACAACATTCTTGGGATGGACTGAACGGAAGCGCTGCCAAACTAGTTTAGCATCAAGATATGTTTTAATCTCATGAACCACTATATTTGAATGTTTTCATGGCATTTCCTCATAATACCAGTCGAAGACATCTCAAAATTCCTAGAATATGGCTTTATAGGTCTTAATCTCATCTAGAGAACAAGACACACCAATGTGTATATTTTCGACAATACATAGTTTAAATGAGATATCAAGAGGTATCATCTCTTCAATATTTGAAAGGTTATTTTCATAATCAACTTCATGAATACAAATGGAACTCATAGAAAACTCAATGATATTAGGTAGATATAGGTCACTAAGATTATCCTCAACGGAATCTGGTAAGGAGGAATGATGGTGATGATCATCCCATGATGCATCATCTAAGATCATGATCTCCATGATGCTCTCATCAGTGGGAAATGTGCAAGAGAAAATATAATAAAATTTCCATAATCCAATTAAATATAGATCCAATTAATGGAAAAGGAAAAATTAAAACATGTCACACAAGCTGAATATATGGCTTCATAATCAAGCTCAATGTGTCTAAGCGACATTCGGTCACCAAAATTATCGATGTTAGTTTCATATGGTACAACCCAAGGATAAATTGGAATATTAGAAGATGAAATAGTATTGATATAAGAAGTCTAAGCGGAGTTGTCGAGAAGTGAATGAGGAGGGAGTGAAAGGGTTCCCATGACAAAGGAATCCTTAATTAACCCAACCTCAACATGATGGTAAGAGTGTAGAGATTCCCCTACAAGAGAGACACTCCCTATAAATTGAGAACTAGAGGTGAAAAAGGTGATTTTTTTTATCGATACAATCCTACCTTTATGAGGAAAGGCGATCATACACAAATAGGTCAAAATGACAATAGCCATGGTGTAAACCCTCATGCGATCGAATAGAAGATTATAGTCAAGAGGTATGTCCATAACTTCAACTTATATGGATATATATTAACTACTAACTACTTGTAATGAGTTCAAAATACAAAAAGGTTTATACATTCATCCATCAAAAGCTTTCAAGGTGGTCGGTGACTAACTCAATTGAGGAGAACCAATCACTTTCCAGTAATAAAAATACATAATACAAGTTGAGGCTCCCTCGTCCAAAATATAACGATCGATGTACTTACTGCAGATAACAACCTGGATCATAAAATCCAATTGAGCTTGAATTCAAGGGGAATAGTTCTCATAATTAAAAATGACTAGGTTGGAATCTGAAGTATCAATACATCTGATAGCAGAAAGAAAAGCCTTCTTCTGGGTGGGGTAGTTTTGAAACATCTCAAGAGTAGACATAGCTAATGGAGACTAATCCAAGTCTTCAATTAGATTATAATTTTGAGTAGATCTCACGCAAGGGTTGAATTCATATTTATGAATGATGCCCTTTGAAGCCTTAAGAGTTAATTTCGTAGGAATCGTAGGCGGAGTGGGATCCATTGGAGGTTATGTGATACTGGTAGGTTGATCAATATCCTAACCGTTCAGAGGATTCACATTACCATAGAATTTATTTTGGGTAGCCACCATAACATAAGATTTATGATTGTGGATAAAAGAATTAAAACCGATTTAGAGGAAGCAAGGTCCCAAGCAACCATGTGATTTTCCTGATTGGGAAATGGGTTGGTCAAGACAGTGGGTGAAGTACAAGATTTCAGGAATTGATTCACTTTCGCCCGGTGAGGATAGTCATGAGTGAAGTTCTCCTTGTTATAGATCAAACATGGATAGAGAGGCTTTTGTCTCTCATCATAAGACTGAGTTGTTTATTTATCCTGTGGAGGAGAGTGAAAATATTTCATATTCTTGCCTTTACCTCTCTTCTTACTTCCTAGTCATTGTTTATATTTTCCTTTATTGGATTGAACGACATTTATGTCGAAAGTATAAGCCGAAGGAGGATTGGATGGAGGGTTTTGGGAAAATACAGTATGAGAAGCACCAATTGGTTTACTTACTAAATTCGAACTGGCATAACCAATCACGCCATAAAAAACATGAGATTATTTACTAGAAGGTTGAGGAATAGTGGTTGAAAGTCTCAAAGAGTTTGACATGTTTTCATAAAGTGTGCGCAATTTGGTATAAAATATATCTAAATACTATGCATGATCAACCACTTACTCTTCAGTCACAAATCCACCTTTGGAAATGTCTTCTGTTATAGGTGACAAAAGGTAATTAATAAACCATTCCACTAAAAATTGGTCGGGAACATAAGTTTTAACCAACTAACGATGATGTCACTACTCATGAATATGATCTGAGATATGAGTGGAATCAAATTGCTTGAAACTGGTCAAAATTTTCGTTCAGACTCATATCATATGGGTAACTGGAAATGTGTGAGGATTGTAGTGGCTAAGGAACTGAAATTGTGAAATGAAGTTCTAGGTAATTAAATATACCATTTAGCTATGGTACCTATAATTGTACGTTGGAAAATATGTAATCGAATGGAATCATCATTAAGGGATTTTGAGGAACACCACAGATGATAAGTCATCACATGTGTGGAAGGGTATTCTCAGAAGGAAATCAGAAGGAAATTTGGTAGGAATTATCAGCCACCAAGGAGAATGAGAAATGGGGCCATTCATGAGTCAAGTCAAGTATGGAAGTTCAAGAGTGGCCATAAATGACAATTGTCTGTTAAAATCTGGAGGAGGAAAACCTGGATAGGATGGTAAAACATGATCAACAGGTATCTGCATTCCATAATAAGGAGGGTTCTAATAAAGAGGAACCTGGGTACCATGATAAGGAGGATTCTAATAACCAGCATACGCATGACCTTATTGTAAAGATCGAGGATAACCTTGTAAATTTTGGAATGGTTGTGTTTGGACTTGTTGGCCTTGGTAAGGAACTTGAGGGATACCTTGAAAAGGTTGATACTATTTCCCTGTGGGATTTTTCATCATCCCAATATAAGGTGGATTCGATGGGGGTTGTACCATGCCATATGCAATTTTTCCTAATGGAATTTGACGAATACCTTTCCCAAGCTATTGAGATTGTATTGTACCTTGTAAAGGTTGAGTAAGTGGGACCTAGGAGACAACAGTTACCATTAGAATAGCTTGATTCATAGTAACAACCTGTAGAGGTTCGATTACATTGATTTGAGCTTGTTAGGGTGTTAGCACTATAAATGTTAATATTCTGACTACCATTGTATCATTGTTTTCAAAATTTTCTTGTTCCCTAGCCTATGTCAAAAGTTCTAGTCATATTCAATAAAAGCAAAAAAAGAGTCTCAAAACCCAAAAAAAAATTTAAGTTTTATAGGTAGTATTGTGTCTTAGGTTCATAAAAAGAATCTAAAACTATTGTTTTAACTTAGGTTAGTGTCAAAAGTTATTGATCATTTTAGTAATAAAATAATAGCTGCTCTTTCTGGGATAATAGCTACCCTTTTGAAGGTTTCATTGGTGACACTGACATAAAAGGAAACTTTTTCTCAGAAGCTTGGTTTCATTGGTGACACTAAGATAAAAGGCAGGTATTTCTTTGAAACTGCATAAGGATCTGCAAGGAGCATCTATTAGAGAAAATATCATTCTCCTTTGAAATTAATTGAATATCTTCTATGTTATGATATGTTATTCATTTTAAAAAGGGTAATTATTTTTTACTTAGAAGAAATATTATAAGGGAATGGTTACATTATTGATGGAGCTAACCTATAGCTACCTATTAAGGCTGAAGCGGAAATTAAGGTACAAGGTATTAATTTATTAAATGATGCAGGCGAGTGATAAATGTTATGGGGTGACTTGGCACTCGTATTTGAATCATTTCAAATCATTCCATTAAACCATACCATGATTAAAGGCCCAGATTCTAGAGAGTTAGGTTCACTGATTTCATGACCGAGGTTCTCTGTGAAGGTTACAACTAATAGAGTTACGTTTTCCAACAACCAGTTTATCATCCCCAAGCAAGAAATTAGGGTTTCATGTAGGTTTTTTACATCCAGATTGAATAGTTATGTGTTAAGAAGGATATTAGTTGTTGAGAAGAATGGGAAAAGGTGGAAACGTTAACCGTTATGAGCCAGAAAATACTAGGTTTGTTGATGCTAGAGAAAAGCCACAATTTCAAATGGCAGGATGGTACAAGTTTCTATAGAAATTCTCAGGGGAAAATGTAGTTGTTGCATAGGCCTTTGCTAAGATTTTTGTGGGGAGAAAGTTAAGCTTGGAAGAAAAAATTTCAAAATCTCTGAAACCATTATAGCCAGGGCTACTCAGACTTTAGCCACTGGAGAACGTTGGTTCAAGAAGAAAATGTTGCAAGCAGAAGTAAATGTCTTCCTCAAACCTGAGCATGTGAATATCAAATGGGATCCAACTATGTGTATTTCCTATTTTAGGCCAGAATGGCAGCATGTAATAACCAATGTGCAACACTATATCACTTGCGAAGGTAGATTCTCCTTTGTCCATCAATACCAAATGATATTTTTCTCTTACATCTCAGGTTCCAAGCCTTTTAATTTTCCTTTCTTTCTCTACATATCCTTGTTAAAAATTTCTTTGAAGTTGCAGAAAATCCCTAAATATTCCCTGCATAACCTCTATCATACATGTTTAATAAAGATGTTGGTGTTCTATCACCTTAAGAAGAAGAGAAATACCAGGGAAAGATTCTTAACAGAGGAGGGATTTGGTAGTATCAACTCTAGGAGGAGGGTAGGGAAACCTAAGAAGAAAAATTCCCAAGAACAAATTGGAACAACACCTGTGCCAAATAGCTCATAGCACGCTCAATCTATTCCATCAACTAGAAGACAAACTAGAAGTTCAGCTAAGAGGGAAAAAACTGAACCTGTCACTCCCATACCAATGGTATAGCAAGTAGAAAGGGTTTATACAAGGAAATATCTAAAGGAACCCCAAAATTTAGCATCATTTATCAGAGAACATTCCCTTAGATTCAAGCAAGGGAAAAAATAGCCTAATAAAGAATTTAAGTCTACATGTGAGGAAACAGAGCTTCTTCCTCAAGACATAGAGGCATAAGAAAATTGATCCTAGTAGAAGAAACTTCGGAGGAATCCAGCCCTGAAGAAACAGTTCAACACTCTGTTCCAGCAATTTTAGAAGAGCAAGAAAACAGGGCCACCCCTTCAATAGAAGAAGCAACATTAGCCCAAATTTTTTCTTCTCTCAAGACATCCAAGACATCTACCAAAAGAAATGACAAGAATGTCATTCACTCCTATTCATATTTCGAAGAAGACAACACTGAAGAATATTTCTCAAAGGTAGAGTATGAGGTAGGTCAATCTAGCAGTATGATGCATATAAAAACAAAGGTTTCCTATATTTCCAACCCATACCTCAAAAGGCCTCACACTAGGCCTAAAAACAACCTTAGACTGAATAGCAAACCCATTCCTAATCCTATACTAAGAGATGAAATTATTAATGTTGATGAAAGCCCAGGAAAGGAAGCCAAGAAAACCAGAGCTCATAAATAGAAGAACACATGAAAAATAAGAACTAAAAGTCTCACTAAGGAAGGGTCTCTCAAAATATTTTCTTCAATACTTGATTTTATTTAATTATTTCAAGAAAGTCAAAGGAGAGATACACACATTTTTTACAAAATTTCTGGTAATAGCTACCTATTTCTAAAAGGAAGCTATTATTTCCTGAGTTTTTGTATAAAGGAAGTGGAGGCAGTTTTTTTTCAAGTCTCGAAGGGTGCTACTGAGGAGTAATTATATGCATGTACTATCAACAGAAGAAGATGTTGCCAGTTTTTAATTAATCAAGTTCTCTTCCAGATTTCATAATTATTTTTTTCACTTTTTGGGGGAAACAACCAGATGTCATCTTCGGCTATTAGTTGCACTTTTTGAGGAAGTGGTTGTACCAGAAAAGAGGAGCGGTCTTCCAGCAGCTTACCACATCACTCCAACCACTTCGAACTATGTGCCATCATGTTGTTTATTTTTATTATGTTGCACTACTTTGTATTAAGGTTAAGGATAAGCTTCATGTTATGTATACGAATGTAATAAATTCTCTAGAACAGATTCACATTTTTTGTGGAAATGTCAGCATAATATCTCTTGTATATATATGATGAAACTCAATGGAGAAACGGTTGGTGTTTTTTGAATATTATACTCATGTGATCAGTGCATTGTTTTGAGTTAATGATATTGGAGAAGACTTTTGAGGATTTATTATCATCTTGATATGTGTATTGTTAATCTTTCTTATGTGTTTCCATATCTAAATCTCTTTAGTTCTAGTTTGTAATTTCAAATGCTATTATATTTTTTTATGACGCTCTTGATATGTTCATGTATATTGTCAACTTTAATCATAATTTCTTAGTGATATTTATTGATGAGATGTGCATAATGACTATATAAAGAGCATTCCATATGATAGTAACTTTTCATGATATTCAATAAGAATATTGTAAGTCTTGAGATAGCCTTCTCTTATTGATATATTTCCAAACTAGTTCTTATGTTATTTTTCATCAAAGCAATGGATTTCTGCCTTGCAGACCCATTGTCCCTTCTATTATTTCACACTTTCTTCCTGGCATAAGCTAAAAACTTATCTTTTGCTAACATATCAGGTCTAAATACCCTCATTGCTATGAAAGTGAATTTGAATGAAATCCCCTGTCAGTGATTGAGAGCTTAAACCACCTACCAATTATATAATCCAAATCATTAAATTTCCCTAGAGCTTAGGATGTGACTAGTCAAGAACTTGAAGCAGTCCAAGTGCTTATTCCAGCCCTAACATATTTTGGTGTGTCTGCCGGGAGACAAAGGCCTTGAAGAAAAATATTCTCTCGAGTCTCTTGTTAAAATTGTTGATGATCAATTCTTCATGGTGAAAAAGAATTGGTGAATTGAATAAGACTGCAAATTTTTTCACCTGGCAACTCCAGAAATAGGAAGATGGGTTTCAAGGTCTCCTACTACAAGGAGAAATTAGAGATCACCTACTGTGACTCCAGTTGCTGACCCAGAGAAGATCATTAAAGATTTAAAAGGGAAACATAGATCAGCTGAAGCTACATCTCAGTCAGTGAATAAGGTACATAAAAAGTACATTCCAAAGAAAAATTTACCCTCATATATTTTAGAATCAAAAGAAGTTTCAGTTTCAAAATATTCTACTGAAAAATCTCAAGTTGAAACTGCTTCCCTAGAAAATAAAGTAGATGATGTTAACCTAGGCCCAGCTAAAAGTTTCTCTCATTCATCATTTAGTAAATCAGAGATAAGTAATATTCTAGTTAAAGAAGAAAAAACAGAGGTTTTGAGTGTCAATAAGGAAATATAAGACTTTGCGCTGATAGAAGGGGAGTTAGAACAAGTATTGGCAATTGTACCTTTTCTAGACAGGGATGTTTTAACTAAAGAATATTTTAAAACCATTCTAAATTTTCTTCAAACTCATCCTGAATATCAGTCTTTTTATACCCCTCAGAAAGATTATTTTCCTTTGTCTCGAAATCTAGCTTTTGGTTCATCCTCTTCTCATCAATTAGAAGGGAATGTTCCTGAAGGCCTGACTTTCAATCTATCTGATTTTTTAGCCCAAAAAAACAAAGTTGAAGTTGCTTCATCCCCTCAAGAGACAACATTTGAATTTTATTCTTCTATAGAAGGTGAAACAAATACCTCCTGTGTTCATCTCTTTTATCCATTGTTTTAAATCCAAAAACTTGAAGAACCAACCCAAGAATTCCAATTTGATGTTGTCCTAAATCAGATTCAAATTCCACAGATTGTAATTCTTAGTTCCCAAACAACTACATCAACCAGTCATTCATCAAATGTACATTAGCAAGCCATGGATCAGCCTGCCCTTACAAGGATGCAGTAGATAGTTGCTGCAAGATATGCACCACTTGCCCTTCCTCAACCTTTGCATCCTCTTCCTCAACGGAATTATCTGAAATATCTTCCAAAATACATAGGGGAGGGAGAAGGAGTTTCTGCTAAGGTACATTTGGTTGATTTCTATAGATATGCTGATAACCAGAACATTGAACATGAATATGTCTGGTCAAGACTCTTTGTTTAGAGCTTGGATGGAGAATCTCGTAAACGGTTTAAAATTCTTCCACCAAACTCAATAACAGGAATAGATGAATTAGAGGAGGTATTTGTGAAACAATGAGGTGATAGGAAATATTATGTGTACTACCTTACAGAGTTTGGAACTCTAAAAAGGAAGACTGATGGGTCATTGGCTGATTTTACAAAGAGATTTAATAAAATTTATCAAAAAATTCCTGAAGAAATTAAACCTCCTGAGACCACAACTATGATAACTTTTGCAATGCTTTCGATTCTGAGTTTGCTTTATGGTTAAGAGCTGAAATAGAAAAAACATTGATGGATATGCAAGAGGCTCCAATTGGATTGTAGTCTAATCTTATGGCATCAAATAAAATGAAAATGAAAGAAGAAAAGCTTTCTTCCTCCAAAACTCTCACATTAGAAGAAAATATTGATCAAATGACCAATTTGATCAAAGAAATTTCCTCTAAGATGATAAAACTGGAGTTAGAGAACAAACCAGCTGCTAGATCCAATCAAAATGAAGCCAATAGAAATTAGGCTCCCTTCAGAAGACCTTTTCAGCCTCAACAAATCTTACAGCCCCCAAGGAGGAATGTTGATGATCAAAATGTTCAGCCTCCATTGATAATTTTTCTGAAGAAGAGCAGCAAGAACATGAGGAATAAAATGAAGACATAAACCTTGTAGGAGAAACATCATAGTCAACTTGTTTGAATTTGAAAGAATATGAAGACCATTCAAGGATATATCTCTTTTCAGATGATGAGAATGCTCAAATTGACGCACAAAATGATAAAAGCAGCAAGAAATTCAAAACAGAAATTATCCTCTAAGGTCCAAAGGTACTATCCAACAACCTCAACAAAAATTAGATTCTGACAAACAAGATGCTAAAGAAAAGGTGAAATTTAGTGATGTCCCTCCACCTCATAATCCTGCCCCAATCATCCAAATTTCTGAAGAAAACAAAGAATTATCTCCTATTTATTTTAGTTTCAAATCATAACTGAATAAAATCAAGACCCTCTCCCACTTTTTGAATTGTTGAAAAATTTAGCATACAAAGAGTCATTTAAAAGGTTGCTACAGCCAATCTTGGGGATGAACATCCTACTATTGACTTAGGATTCCATGTCCAAGACCAAAATGATGATAATTCACCACCTTTATATCTTTCACTCAATATACATGAGAAATTTTTTCATAATTTTTTATTCGATTTTGGGGCTTCTCACAATATAATGCCAAAGAAAGTGATGGATGAATTAGGATTAGAAATCACTAAGAAATACCATGACCTATACACTTTTGATTCCAAAAAATTCAAGTTTTTAGGATTAATTAAAGACTTAGTTATTTCTCTTACCCGGCTTCTTATGAAAATTTTAGTGATGGACATAGTAGTTACATACATACCTTCTTGATTTGGGATTCTTCTTTCCATATCCTAGTCTAAAAATTTGGGAGGCACTCTTCAAATGGATATGTCATATGCCACAATCCCAGTGTTTGGAGGAGAATTCAAGAGGTTGTGTAGGGAAACACAAATGGCCTATATCATAAGTGATCAACATAATCCCTCAAATCATATTATATATGCTGAGGAGAAGGAATTAGGTCATCCATATTACACCTTGCTGCTGATGACAACAATTTCCAGCCTGAAATCAGTGAAGGAAAAAATTTTCAAGATACAAATGAGTATAATTTAGAGGGAGGACGTATCTATAAATTATACTTTTATGGAGCCTCATCAAGAGAAGGATTGGGAGCTGTTGTAGTTCTCATTTCTCCTACTCAGAAAAGGGTAACTTCATCATATAAACTGCAATTTGCTACCACTAATAACACTTATGAATATGAAGCACTTTTTTTGGGTATGAAGGCAACAAAAGGTTTGGGAGCTAAACAACTATTTTCTTTTGGTGATTCAGAATTGGTGATAAGTCAGGTGAGAAACAACTATCAAGTAAAAAATCCCAAATTGAAGAATTATAGGAATGAAGTGTGGGATTTGATTAAGCATTATTTTATAGCATTCAACTTAAACTTTTTCACTATAGAGGAAAATCAAATGGTTGATTCAGTAGCTATATCTGCTAGTAATTTTAAAGTTCCTCTTGATGTCAAGGCAACATATGATGTTCAAATAAAAAATAGACCTTCTATTCCTAACAATATTAAATACTAGCAAGTATGTGAAGATGAAAAAGATATTCAAAAATTTTTGGAGTGCGTTGAAGAGTTTGCATATATTCAAATTGATGATGAGGAGGACATTGTTGAAAATAAAAACAACAAGTCTTTCAAAAAGACCATGGTTAGGAAAGACATTATTGATTTGAAAACTAACTAAATTCCTAAAGGCCTGGTTCCTTTCGAGAGGTTTTTTTACAATAATGATGTATTTTTAAAGCCTAAAAGTAAAGTGGATGGAGAGAGTACAATTGACTGCAATATTGGTATAGAAGATCAACCTAAATTAGTTAAAGTTTCTAAATTTATTTCTCTAGAAACTAGAACTAAATATGTCAAGCTGCTGAAACAATATGCAGAAATTTTTGCATGGTCCTACAGTGATTTGAAGACCTACGATAGAGGTATAATGGAGCACAAAATTCCTCTAAAAGAAGAAGAAAAGCATGTAGCATAGAAGGTAAGGCATATCAATCCCATGGTTCTCCCTATTATTGAAAAAGAGATCAGAAAATTATGGGAAGCGAAAATAATTATGCCTTTAAGATTTTCTAATTGGGTAGCTAATATAATCCCGGTTCGAAAGAATAATGGCGAAATTAGAATTTTTGTTGATTTTCACAATTTGAACTGGTTTTCATTGAAGGATAACTATCCATTTCCCAAGATGGATTATATTTTACACAAAGTTGTAGGCTCCAAGAGATTGTCAATAATAAATGGTTTTTCAGGAAATAATCAAATCTCAGTTGATAAACAAGGCAAAGACAAGACAACATTTACTACACCTTGGGGGACATTCATGTACAAAAAAATGCCATTTGGTATAATGAATGCAGGCGCAAAATTTCAACAGGAAATGGATATTTCATTTGCAAGAGAAAAAGACATATTTGTAGTCATTTACTTGGATGACATTATAGTCTTTTCAAAATATGATGAAGATATTTGAAACACTTGAAACAAGTTTTTGACAAAAGAAGAAAATTTGGTTTGTCCTTGAACCCAAAGAAATCATGCATTTTTGTTCAAGAAGGAAAATTATTGCAAGACATTGTGACAACAAGTGGTATTTGTATTGATCCGAGGAGAGTTGAGGCTATTCAGAAGATTGGTTTGCTAAGGAATAAAAAATAATTACAGTCATTTTTGGGGAAAATTAATTTTCTGAGGCACTTTGTCCCAAATTTTGCAGAGCTGATCAAACACATAAATGTCTTGCTGAAGAAATATGAAAAATTCAAGTGGTGAGATGAAGCAAAAAAAAAACAAAAATCAGCAATCAATTCTGCCTTGACTGAAGCTCCATTTTTAATCAACCCTAATTTTGAAAAAGATTTTCTGATTTTTTCATATGCTTCAGAAGAAACAATTGCAGTTGTTTTGTTACAAAAGAAAAAGAAGGTTTAAAACAACCTATTTCATTTTTCAGTCGTGCTTTAGGAGATGTTGAATTAAATTACAGCGTGATTGAAAAACAAGCATATGCACTAGTTAAGGCTTTAAAGTATTTTTGAGTTTATGTGTTACATTCAAAAATTGTTGCTTTTGTACCAAATATTACTATCAAAGATGTATTGTTACAGCCAAACACAAATGGTAGGAGGGGAAGATGGCTAACCAATATTCTGGAATTTGATATTGAGATCAAGCCTACTAATTTGATAAAAGGACAAGGCTTAGCTCGCTTGATGGTTGAATCTAATTGCAAAGCTCTAGATCTAAATATGGAGGTAGCTAAGGAAAAATATGGAGAAGGTATATCTAATTATCCTGAAATATTTCATTCAAATTTGTATGAGGATATAGTGTACTTTTTGTTAAATTTCAGTTGTCCCCCCGAAATGGAGAAGTAAAAAGGAAGAGATTTTAAATTTAAAGTTGTTAAGTATTGCATATTGGAAGACCATATTTACTGGAAAGACCCTGTGGGAGTCTTATTAAGATGTGTAGATGAAGTTGAGTCACAAAATATTATGTCAGAGATACATGTAGGAGTGTGTGGTGGACATTTGTATTGGAAAGCTACTGCAAACAAAATCTTAAGAGCTAGTTATTATTGGCCAACTCTTTTCTCTTATGTTTTTTCCAAAGTCAGGACTTGTATTGAATGTCAGAAGTTTACTGATAAGTAGAAGCTACTTCCATTACCTCTTATTCCTATTTCAACAGATTTTCCTTTCCAGCAGTGGGGGTTAGACTTCATCGCCGAAATTCATCCGCCTTCATCAAGACAACATAGATAGATTCTTACAGCTACAGACTATTTTACTAAGTGGATTGAAGCTATTCCAACCAAGAATGCTACTGACACAATAATAATCAAATTTACATTGGAAAATATTCTGTCTAGATTTTGTTTTCCTCATAAATTGGTGACTAACAATGCAATGGATTTTAATTCTACTAAGATGAATAACTTCTGTCAGAAATATGGTATTGATTTGACTCATTCTACTCCCTATTACCCTGAAGGTAATGGGTTAGCTGAGTCATCCAATAAAAGCTTGGTAAGAATCATTAAGAATATGTTGCCTGAAAATAAGAGAAATTGGGACACTCAGCTAGTTCATGCTCTTTGGGCAAACAGGGTAAGTGGCAAAAGATCAATTTGAATGTCTCCCTTTCAAATTGTTTATGGTACTGATGTTGTAATTCCATTGCAATTAGCTCTTCCTGTTATGAATTTTCTATAAGATGAAATTGATGATGAAATTCCATTTGAAAGGAGAATGCTGCAACTGATCATCAAATCAGAGAATCACTAATGGACAAGGTACATAGATATCAGATCAAAGTCAAATATATTTTTGACAAAAGAGAAAATCAGCAGTTATTCCAGGAAAATGCTTTGGTGTTGCACTAGGATGTCAGAAGGGAAGACCATGGAAAGCATGGTAAGTTTGATAATTTATGGTTTGGGCCATTCAGAATTGCTCAAGTTTTGGAAAACAACACATTTCTTCTCAAGCATATAGATGATGATCAACTGACTAGAGGTCCACTTAATGGTCATTTTCTTAAAAATTTCTATGTTTGATAAGTTAGCTAGTCATTCCATTGTAAATATATGGAGTGATGTGTCAATAACACTCCATGCCCAATGGTAATTGTGTCTGTAAATATGGTCAGTCTTGAGTCCAGTCAATGAAAGGTCAATTCAAGTCATAAGTTCCTAAATTTTTCTGAGTCCTGAAAGTTTTAAGGCACTAAGTCTAAAATCCTTGAAGCCTCATAGGGAGGACTTCATCCCCAACAGGACCCAATGTTAGCACTATAAATGTTAATAGTTTGGCCGCCATTGTATCACTGTTTTCAAAATTTTCTTGTTCCCTAGCCTACGTCAAAATTTCTAGCCATCTTCAATAAAAGCCAAAAAAGAGTCTCAAAACAAAAAATATTTTTAATTTTTATAGGTAGTATTGTGTCTTAGGTTCATAAAAAGAAGTTAAAACTACTGTTTTAACTTAGGTTAGTGTCAAAAGTTATTGGTCATTTTAGTAATAAAATAATAGTTACTCTTTCCGGGATAATAGCTACTCTTTTGAAGGTTTCATTGGTGACACTCAGATAAAAGGTAGCTATTTCTTAGAAGCTTGGTTTTATTGGTGACACTAAGATAAAAGGTAGTTATTTCTCCGAAACTACATAAGGAGCTGCAAGGAGCATTTATCAAAGAAAATATCATTCTCCTTTGAAATTGATTGAATATCTTCTATATTATGATATGTTATTCTTTTTAAAAAGGGTAATTATTTTTTACTTAGAAGAAATATTATAAGGGAATGGTTACATTATTGATGGAGCTAACCTATTGCTACCTATTAAGCCTGAAGCAGAAATTACGGTACAATGTAGTAATTTATTAAATGATGTAGGGGAGTGATATGTGTTATGGGGTGACTTGGCGCTCGTATTTGAATCATTTCAAATCGTGCCATTAAACCATACTATGATTAAGGTCATGTATTCCAGAGAGTCAGGTTCACTGATTTCATGATCGAGGTTCTCTGTGAAGGTTACAGTTAATAAAGTTACTTTTTCCAGCAACTAGTTTATCATCCTAAAGCAAGAAATTAGGGATACGTGTAGGGTTTTTACATCCAGATTGAACAGTTGTGTGTAAATAAGGAGCTTAGGTGTTGATAATAATGGGAAAAGGTGGAAACGTTAACTGTTCTAAGCCAGCAAATACTAGGTTTGTTGATGCTAGAGAAAAGCCCCAATTTTAAACAGCAGGATGATACAAGTTTCTACAGAAATTCTCAAGGAAAATGTAGTTGTTGCACAGGCCTTTGCTGAGAGTTTTGATGGGGATAAATTCAAGCTTGGAAGAAAAAATTTCGAAATATCTTAAACCATTATAGCCATGGATACTCAGACTTCAGCCATTGGAGAACGTTGGTTCAAGAAGAAAATGTTGCAAGCAGAAGTAAGTGCCTTTCTCAAACCTAAGCATGTGAATATCAAATGGAATCCAACTATTCATATTTCCTATTTTAGGCCATAATGGCAGCATGTAATAACCACTGTGCAATGATATATCACTTACGAAGGTATATTCTCCTCTATCCATCAATACCAAATGAGATTTCTCTCTCACATCTCAAGTGCCAAACCTTTGAATTTTCCTTTCTTTCTCTATAGATCCTTGTTAAAAAAATATTTGAAGTTACATAAAATCCCTAACTATTCTCTGCATAACCTCTATCATAGGGGTTTAATCAAGATTTTGGTGGTTTATCACCTTAAGAAGAAGAGAACTACCCGGGAAAAAATCCTAATAGAGGAGGGATTTGGTAGTATCAACTCTAGGAGGAGGGTAGGGAGACCCAAGAAGAAAAATTCCCAAGGAAAAACTAGCACAATACCTGTGCCAAATAGTTCACAGCCAGCTAAATCTATTCCATAAACTAGTAGACAAACTAGAAGTTTAGTTAAGAGAGCAAGAATTAAACCTGGCACTCCCATACCAATGGTATAGCCAGTAGAAAGGGTTTATACAAGAAAATCTCCAAAGGAACCCCAAAATTTAGCATCATTTATCATAGAAAATTCCCTTAGATTCAAGCAAGGGAAAACCCAACCTAATAAGGAAGTTAATTCTACATGTGATGGAAATAGAGCTTCTTCCTCAAGACATAGAGGCATAAGAAAATTGATCCTAGTACAAGAAACTTCAGAGGAAGCCAGCCCTAAAGTACCAGTTCAACACTCTGTTCCAACAGTTGCAGAGGAGAAAGAAAAGAGGGCCACCCCTTCAATAGAAGAACCAAAATTAGCTCAGTTGTTTTCTTCTCTCAAGACATCCAAGACATCTACCAGAACAAAGGACAAGAATTTCATTCAATCCTATTCATATTTCGAAGAAGATGTCACTGAAGAAGATTTCTCAGAGGCAGAGTATGAGGTAGGTCAGTCTAGAATTATGATGTAGAGAAAAACAGGGGTTTACTATATTCCCAACACATACCTCAAAAGGCCTCACACTAGGCCTAAAAACAAGCTTAGACTGAATAGAAAACTCATTTCTAATCCTAGACTGAGAGATGAAATCATTAATTTTGATGAAAGCCCAGGAAAGGAAGCCAAGAAAACTAGAGCTCATAAAAAGAAGCATTCAGGAAAAAGAAGAACTAAAAGGCTCACTAAGGTAGAGTCTCTTAAAATCTTTGCTTCAATACTTGATTTTATTTAATAATTTCAGGAAAGTCAAAGAAGGAGAGGTACACAAATTTTTGGCTTAATCAAAAAATGCAGCTATTTACAAAATTTTGAGTAATAGCTACCTGTTTCTAAAAGGAAGATATTATTTCCTAAGTTTTTGTATAAAGGAAGTAGAGGCAGTTTTTGTTCAAGTCTCGAAAGGTGCTACTGAGGCATAATTTTATGCATGTACTATCAATAGAAGAAGTTGTTTCCAAGTGTCAATTAATCAAGTTCTCTTCCATATTTTAGAATTATGTTTTTCCCTTTTTGGGGGAAACATCCAGATGTCATCTTCAGCTGTTAGTTGCACTTTTTTGGGGAAACAACCAGATGTCATCTTCAGCGATTAGTTGCATTTTTTGGGGGAAACAGCTAGATGTCATCTTCAGTTGTTAGTTGCACTTTTTGAGGAATGGTTTGTACCAAGAAAGAGGAGCAATCTGCTAGCAACTTTCCACATCACTCCAGCCTGTTCGAACTATATGCCATTATGTTGTTTATTTTTATTATGTTGCACTACTTTGTACTAAGGATGTATAGGAATGTAATAACTTCTCTAGAACAGATTCACACTTTTTGTGGAAATGTTAGCATAATATCTCTTATATATATATGACGAAACTCAATGGATAAAAGGTTGATGGTTTGTGAATCTTATACTCATGTGATCAGTGTACTATTTTCAGTTAATGATATTGGAGAAGACTTTTGAGGACTTATTATCATCTTGATATGTGTATTGTTAATATTTGTTATGTGTTTCCATATCTAAATCTCTTCAGTTCTAGTTTGTAATTTCAAATGATGTTATATGTTTTTATGAGTCTCTTGATATGTTCATGTACCTTATCAACTTTTATCAGTATTACTTGGTGATATTTCTTGATGAGATGTGCATAATGATTGTATAAATATCATTCCATAAGAAAGTAACTTTTCATGATATTCAATAAAAATATTGTAAGTCTTGAGATAGCCTTCTCTTATTGATATATTGTCTAACTGGTTCTTGTGTTATTTTTCATCAAAGCAGTGGATTTCTGCCTTGGAGACCCACTGTGTATTCTATTATTCCACACTTTCTTCTTGCCATAAGTAGCAAACTTATCTTTTGCTACCATATCAGGTCTAAATATCCTCACTGGTGTGACAGTGAATTTGGCTAAAATCCCTTGTCATTGATTGAGAGCTTAAGCCACCTACCATTTATATAATCCAAATCATAAATTTCCCTAGAGCTTAGGATTTGACTGCTCAAGCACTTGAAGCAGACCAAGTGTTGATTCCAGTGATAACATAGGGTATATATTGGTAAGTAGGAATTTGGGATGTAGATGGTTTAGGTTGATAATATAGAAATGTACTCATAACTAAATCAGGTTGGACGAGAAAAGTAGGTTGCTAAAAATTAGCATCCAAACCAGGATAAAGATGTTTTAATTAAGGTTTAGCACTAGCTTGTGGTATACCGATGACAGGTTTCCCCCCTGCCAAATGAGGACGGGATGATGGAGGCAACTACCCACCATATGAGGGATACCCAACATAAGGAGAGTTGGTTTGTTGAAGGTGTCCACTAATATAATGACCAGACTATTGTTCAACTGTAGGTATAGGAGGAGGAGAGGAGCATACTGTATAGTTCTCATTAGAGAAGTGCCAAATGGAATTCTAGAAATAGATGTAATGGGAGAGGTCTAAGGATGGAATGTTTCACTATCTAGAATGTATGATAATGATTGATGACTAGGTGGGATAGACGGGCCACCATATATATGTGTCTCTGGTGATGTTGTGAACATAGATGAGGAAGAAACATTTGATGTCTCAGCCATTGTAGCAGATGCAGAATGGGAAACCATAGCGGATTCAGTCATGGCTGACAATCCCAAATATTATTGTCATGAGAAAATAATGACTGAAATTAAAGGAAGAGAATCATATAAAGGAACTTGAGGTGGATTTTGAAGAGGAGGAAAAGGATGATCTCGATAAATATGTAGTCCTCTCAAATGAACAGGAGAACAGGGATGAGGTTCTTCCTATGGGATATATTCAATACTTAGAAGAACTTATGGAAGGGGTTCTCCGTCAGGTCCAAGATATATAGTTTGTGGTTCTTTCTGAGACAAAGGAAGAGAAGAGGAATGTCATGAAGTAATAGGTAAATATGGATGAGGCACCTCAGGTTGTATAACCTCAGGTAATAAGTTATCTGATTAAGTGAAATCAGTTTCAATAAAATTAGGAGATAAGGATTCATGTGCTTCTATTTTGATTATGTCAGATTCACCGATAAGAGGATATGTAATCTTGGGCTCGATACTCAAAGGGAAGGATGATTCTAGTGGATCAATTTCAAGAGGAGGACCAGAAGTAGTTCCTAAAGTTTCCGATTTCGTAGTTTGAGTTTTCTTATGCTTCTAACGACGACAAGGAGTTACCTCTGGTGGAAGAGGAGGCGTATTTTTCATTTTACATGAATGATGAAGGGTAGGTTTTTTTTCTTCCATGTTGGATTACTAAATTTTAAAAATTAACACAAAAAGTAAATAAAAAGGGGGTAAAACTAGGCATATAGGTTTACCAAGAAACCGTGAAGTGAAATATACACCTTGAAGAACCAAGGATTTAATGTAATTGTAGGAAGTCTCCCTGAATGTTGTGTTTGGTGTATCATGATATATAAGGCATCCGACTCAGTTACCTATGACGAGGATAGAAACCTATGGTGGACTTTTGAAATATACTCAACGATACATGGAAGTATAGTCCGTAGTAGTGTTATCTAATGCATGACCATTCGATGAGAGTGATCCCATATATTTATCATGCATGGAGCGCCATCAAATATACCCAAAGATATGTGGAGAACAATCTGATACACTTACATAAGTGGAACGGAATATCAACCCTAGGATAAAATGCTAGAAAAAATGACAACTCTTACTTTTAATGATGTCGGAACACATCTCTAGCCTATACCTATAAATGTTTGTGTTAATGTTAAAAATTCTCCTTAGGTTGATTTAGTAAATTTCAATGTTTAGCTTCTATTAATTTTCAATTTTAGGGCTCACCACGAGTTTCACCTGAATTCCCTAAAATGCAAGATAGCATGAAGAAGTGAAATCTTTCACTTTCAATGAAAATATATCTAAAGGAGGGAAGAGATAAAGAATATGCAACATTCAAAATGTAGCAAACAATATGCTAAGTGAAATTGTTCCAATGTTGATGCGCAAAAAAAACCCTATATGCCAATCCAACGATTTTTCTTTTCAACTCCACTCCATTTTCAAATATGATGAAAAAAAAAGATGCAAGTCTAATCACTGATTAAAGAAAAAAATTTCAGAATGATGACTAAAACACCAATTCATTCAAGCACTCAATGATTAAACAAAATCAATTTTCTAATGACCTAATGATAAGAAAAAAGGAAAATATAAACAAATCCTTACCAAAGGAACTCAAAAACTAAAAGAAATCAAATGGAGGCTTTAAAGAGACCACAAGACACTCAAAGACTCAAGGAAGAGCAGCACTAACAAAGCTGGACAAAGAGAAAATCAAGACAAAATATAACTTTTGCATGCACAGGGGCCAACGAAGGTGATTGAGGGTCACCAGTGTTGTGCAACACAAGAATATAGAAGGCTCAAGTGTGGTGCAATAGTCTGTCTCTAGACCATAGGGAGTGTTGGTAAAGGGATGCAAGGTTCTGACACAAAAATTGCAATTGAAACTCAATGAGAGGTCTTCCTAGGTTTGTTCTTGACTAATTAATACAATGAAGGTCTAAAGAAGATATAAAAAAACACTAAGGACAAGGAAACCACCAAGGGAATACATCATTCCCCAGTGGAGTCCCCAATTTTTTATGTATAATCTACGACTTTTAACAAAAGTATATTCCCTAGACTTGATGGCCTAGTCTAGAACAACATAAAGACAAAGAAGCTAATGTTTCCCTTAAAGTAAATATATAATGAGATGAAGCCTACCTAGAATCTGTCGTATTCTTTTCTCCTCTCTTGGCTTGTATGCTCTGATCCTAGTTTCTATCGCTATAATTAGAACCTACACAATCAAATAACACAATCCAACGACCTACAACATATATGTAGCATCATATAGTTTCCCTGTTTAATGGATCAACATGGCATAGAAATATATGAAATCATGACATCACATATAGGAAAACAATGAACTCTTTGCATTAATAGAAATGGAGTGAGTTGCAATGAAATATAGAAGTTGATCTTGTAGAATAGGTCCTCCAAGTGGAATTTTTCCATCCTTGCCACAAAGTGTACCTCTATGTCACCCTAATGCATGGAATAATGTCTCTCACAACAAAAACATGAGGGTAGAATATATCTCCAAAATCCAACCCCTAGCTTGTGGATGGCCACAAATGTATAGAAGAGGATGGTAAGTTGAGAGTTTTTATCCATTTACCAATCTAGGCTTGAGATCCACTCTTCATGGGAGGATGAGCTCAAGGGATAAGGGATGAAAAATTCAAGGTAGGATAGGGTAGGATTTGATACTTTCATCCAAGGTAAATAGTTCTAAAAACTCTTGGAAGCTTCTCGAAGAGGAAGCTTCAAGATTCTTTTTATTTTTCCCGAATTTCTAGAATCAATGCACCCCTAGCAAGGGGTAACCTGCTGGTGATCAACGAAGGTTCAGAGAGGGCCAAAATACTGGTGAACGTTGGACCTAAAAATGACTGAAATTAAGTAGTTTCAAGAAGAAACCAAGGGATTTGAGAGAGTCATGTTTAGGGCTTTGTGTTGGGAGGATGAAAATTTGTTCAAAGGATGTTAATGATCTTGTTTAAAGGCCTATTGACCAGATGTGATAAACTGGCCTATAACAAGGGGCACCCAATTATGGTTGTAGTTGGTGCACATTTTTTCTACGATGCCTAGATCTAGAAATTTTATTCCTTATGTTGTCAAGGATTTCATACCCTTGATACATAAACCTTATACAATTTTGTACTTTCCCTCTACAAAAAATTTGTAATTGAAACTTTACTTAGGATGGATGAAGCAATTACAACAAATACATGTGAAAAAACGTAAGTCCAGTTTACATGTTATATGTGTTCTTCACCAAGATTTTAGGTTGAAAAAAGAACTTTTTATGTATGTCTACTTGTAGATGGAGAGGTTTGGCAAAAAGTGGTGAGTATGGTTTACTATAATCACATTTTATCCTATGGTGATTTTAATATTGAAAATATTACAAAATAAACCACACAAAGGAGAAATTTAGTTTTGAATCAAGGGGATTATCTCTACCAAGTTGCAATAGATACCTCTATCCAAGCTATTTTGTCTTCAAAGTGTCTTGTAATATTTTTTACATGTTGTTCCATCCTTTTAATAATGTTCTTCCAATTTTACTCCATTTGATTGCAAAATAAGATTAATGTGTTAAGAGGAAACAAATTATTGTGTGGGATCAAGAAGATTTCTTAGTTCCATTAGAACGTGATCTCAATGGCAAGCCTATGTCATAGTCCCATGTATAAAAATTTATGTAGCAGTAGCAATTATTGGCACTATATAACAAGTTATCAAATCAGTAGCATAGATGATATGATGGAAGTAACAATGATAGAAAGTTTTGTGTTTTCTATTTTAGGTCCGTGTAGATATTGGAATAATTCTTGTGAGGGGATCATGGTAGATTGGTTTCCATCTAATTTTATTGATATTATTTCTCTCTTTTTTTTAATAATTTGTATAATGATGAAAGGTCCAATTGGAACTTGAATACCCATATGGATTATTGGAAAAAGAAACCAAAGGTTGTAAATATATATCCGAAACCTAAATTTTTACTTATAAAAATTGCAAACAATAAGAACTTGGAACATTTAGATAGGATTCAAATACACATATGAGCTTCAAAAACAAACCATGATAGTGGAAAGTATGAACACAATATGTTGAGAAAGGTTTAATAGGTATACTTAAATCATAATTCATTGAATTTATCAGAAGGCTTAGCATTGTACTTATTCAAATGGACCAAATGACAAGAAGGATTTATGCATGATGAGCACTCCTACACAACTATGATAGGTATACTATTACATTCCAGGAAATTTGAGGTCATCAATATACTTTTGAATGAGCTGCGAAGGGATGGGTATGAGCCCAATAATATTTTAGCATACAAATTCCTTATTCATTGCTATGGCCATGGTAACTAAATTCCTTATTCATTGCTATGGCCATGGTAACTACATAGGATAGGCTTTGGATATATTTTATGAAATGCAAAAGGTAGGGTGCACAAAATGATATGGAATGTATACTAAAGAGCATAAATTTTTCCACTTTATTTCTAGCCATATGAAATTTGTGGATGACACTTTATGGAATAAGAATACCTACAATGCACATAAATTGTGTTAACGGTAGATAAAGAATAATCAAAATAATAAATAAATTAAGAAACATTTTTATGACAATAAAAATTAGATAGAATGAGGTGCATGAATACCTGAATGGGATCCTCTTGGTTTCAAGAATAATTTATTGGAGTATTCTAATCTTGGAGCAAACATTCCTCAATTTGATGGAGCAACAAAGAAGTCAACATTGAATTAGTTGTTCATCTGTTGGTACGAGGGAGGCTTGATCCAAGGCTATCCAAATCCTAAATTATTATTTACTGTGTTAGTATGAATCTTTCGTCACAAAATATCACATTAGCTACGCATAAAAAATAGCCTTAACATCGATTATGGCTACCAAATATCTTTAAATTTGCTACACAAATCCAGATCTAAGCATAAAAGACATTAAGCAGATAAAGTAAAATGTGGCTCCATGCATCCAATAGACAAGACAAGAACGATGTATTTGAAAGAATTTTTTATATATATTGAAAGGGGGCACCTGAGAGGAAAACAAGAAAGGTGTTTTCTGGTTCTCCTCAATGGGATGGGTTCTTGACAGTCCTCAGCACTTCAAATCTAGAATCTCTCTCTCTTGTTGGTGTAGAAAACCCAGACAAACATAGAACTCAATGGGAGCTCACAAGGAAAAAATGGAGAAAATGTGACCAAGTGTATAGATCCAGAGTGATCTAATAGGCATCAAAAGGTGACTAATTAATGGGGAAAACCCTTATATTTATAAAAAAATATTAGGGCGATCTAGAACTTGGTGCATGAATAAAATATTATTAATCAAATTCTAGAACGACCCTTTAGGAATATTTTATTATATTTGTTGGAGGGAAAAGGATTTTTGATTAGGGTCAATTCCTTTATTCATAAATAATAAATAAATAAATGATTTATTTATTATTTTAAGAAATAATTGGGAATATAATTAAATAAATAATGATTTATTTAATTATTTTTAAATGATTTAGTCAAATTTAACTAGGAATATTATTTAAATAAGGATTTAAATAACTTATTCCTAGGAAATAATCAAATAGATAAGGATTTATTTAATTTATTTCCTTATTTTAGCTTAAATATGAGTAGGAAATATAAACAAATATAGATTTGTTTATTATTTCATTTTGGGGTTTCCTGTTTAGACCATAAAAACTTAATAAAGGTGTTTTACTAAGTTATTTCACATAGTGAAAGCAATTATACTTAGGGTAAAATTGGTCTTACATGGTGTACTTGGGTTCATCTAATGATAGTAGGTTAGATGACCAAAAAATAGTGTAACAGATTTCCCCCCAACGTACGAGTGTTAGGAGAAAATCGTATGACCAAAGTACGTTGTAAGAACTCAATCACTAGACATCAAGAGGGAAGTCAAAGAGAGAAATGCAAGGTAGTCTAATGTGCTAAAGGACTAGACCCTGAGGAGACAAGACTTACAGGTGCAACAAGTCTCTATTTTATGAATTGTTACCTGTGCGAAAGGCGGCGGGGGAGGCATACCTATGCCTGCCGAGACAAAGTACAAAATAATAGTATGTCCAATAACAAGGAACCGAACTATAAAGTACATGCTGGCATAAATGCAAGCTAGAATGAGCAGCTCGACCAGAAGCAACATTTCGACGTAATGGTCCCTTAGGAATCTTGGTATGAACCTCAACTTTGGGTTGAGGGATATGTAAGGGGCCATTGGATGTTGAAAGAGGCTCTGTAGAACTGAAGAGGGGACTCGGGGGCGGAGGCGGGCGGGAGGCTTGGGAGTGCGGCGAGATCGAGTTTGAAGGTGAAGGTCGACGGTTGGGGATGGATCAGGAGTTCATCATGAGGATCGAGCAATCAGAGGAACCAAAAGGGGGGAGGGGTTGAGTGGCGACACATCCGTCGAGTGGTTGAGACGACCACGAATCCTTGCTGAGGGAAAGGATCAGTAAACACAGCTGGTTGAGTAGTGGCCACATTAGGGGGATCATTAGGGGAGGCATGTTGTCCGCAGAATGTGGCTTGAGACTCCCACATCTGCCGCATCTGGGGTAAGAGGGGACAATCGTGGGTGTAATTACTATAAACACCGCAACACGAACAATGCTTATTTGTGCGAAGAGGCATGTCCGGCTTGGGCTGAGTGCCCTGTTGCTGGTTAGCAGTGTTAGGGTCAATACCTTGAGGATTGGGCCCACGAGTACCAGGGGCAGATTGGTTTGGATTGCCTCTCCACCTTCTTTGAGAAGAAGGGGGATTGGTCGCGCCCTGCTGTGAAAATACTTTCCCTGGAGGGGGCTGTAGGTGCTGTTGCTGGGGTTGAGGAGGCAAGGGAGATGGAAGCGCATATGCTGGAGGAGCTGGCGCACCAGGCTGCAGATAAGGGTAATGGCTAGGTTGGGAAAAATTGAGTTAAGCAGGAGGTTGGGCAAAAGGATGAGGCATGCCATATCCTGGATACATGCTACCTGGAGGGGGAAAAGTGCTAGAGGTGCTGGCCCCTCCCTGAGGGAGACCATAGCCCATAGGAGGTTGAGCATATGGATGAGAAAGGGCTCCAATGATACTGTTGGCGGAATGAGATGCCCCCGGGGCATTAGCGCCTTCGGGCCTAGGGAGGTCAGGAAGGACTGTATAAACATAACCAAAGCGAGCATAGATCAAGTCATATTTCAAACTATTTGCTATTTGGAGGCGGCTTCTTCGGTTTGGGGAAATAGGATGCGACATCTTTGACGATGGGAGCTAAGAGAGTGCGAAGGAACCAGTCCATATAAACCTGATCTTCGAAGGGGGGGGCTCAACATAAGCTTCGTCTTCTTCGCCATTCCTGGACACGGGTAGAAAGGCGGGTCGAAGAGGATTTCTTGAAAGAAATCAAGAGCTCCGTACGAGTATCGTATCGGAGAGGGAGCTGGAAATAAGATAAAAAGGCTTGGGAAATGGTCATAAAGGTGGTATGGGAAGAGGTGGCTTGGTCAACATACCATTTAGAAGCTTCGCCGGTAAGCGTGCGTTGGAACAATCGAAGACGGATGGAATCATCGGTAATGGAATTGGAGGAACACCACATGTGGAAAGATCGGACATGGTTGGTTGGATCTTCTCGAGCAAGGCCTTCGAACTTAGGGATGTTGGAGGGGAGCTTGGTTGGCATAGCAGGCGAACCAACATCGTGGCAGATAGGGTCATCAATCAACTGATTGAAATCGGGGAGGCTGAGGCTTGCGATGTACGGTAGCAAGGGTGCAGCCGAGGTAGTTCCTATGGCGGTTCCACTAGTAGTAGTTCCGGCATTAGGGCCGGAATTACCGCTAGCGTTAGGCCCTGGACCAGACATAGTGAAGGTGACAGGGGGAGAACTAGAAGTAAAAAGAGAACCCAATGAATCAGAAGAGGAGTCAGAATGGGGACTCGGAGGAGGACTGGCTCGACGACGATAGGACGGAGCAGGTCGATTGACCGGAAAATGAGGGTGAAGGCCAAGAAGTCTCCGGGAGGTGCGCCTTGGGGGCGCAATGGGCACAACATAAACACGGCACGAGGGGAAGAAGAATGACCGACAAAGGCAGGGAGGTGCAGAATCAAGTGATGACAATGTCGAAATAAGGGCAACAAGGTGTAGTGTCAATTGATTTTAAAGTCTTTGCCTGGCGGTGTAAACCAGGCTCTTCTTCACTTAGGGTGAGTTTCTGGCGTGTGTTAATTTTAATTTTTAAACCCTTTTCGTTTTGAGAGTAAGAGAAAAAGTGTGATGTGTAACTGAAAATAATGCTGCAAAAACAATATATAATGCTGAAATAACAGAAAATTAACAGCTACTAGTGCATCGATTGAACCCAAGAAGGTGGGTCTCTCAAAACTAATCTAAAAGAGGGAAAAAATCTAGTCAAAACACACTAAAAAGAGGCCAATAGATCTAGGTTCGAAAGGGACAAGGATCTAAAGGAGAAAGCTGCTGAAAAGAGGTGTAGATCACAGCCAAGAGGCAGAGGCAAGGTGGCTGGAAAAAATGAGGAAAGCAGCAAAAAGCGGAAAGGACAGGGAGGGGGTCCTAAAGGGAAGTCCAAAAAAAAATACAGGAGGTGGTTTGAAAGGAAGAAGAGCTGATTTAAAGGGATCTGAGGATGAGGTATCAGATCTGAAAAGGGGGAGGCTGAAACTCTGAAAAAACAGACAGCTGAAACAGCTAAAACTCTTCCACCAAAAGTGGAGGGTACTGAAGCGCTAGGGGGCTAGGTTCCCACTTAGATGAGAAAAAAAGATCAGAAATAGGTCCAAATAGGCGGAGACAGAGGCTGGAAAACCCTGATAGAAGCTTCAACAAAACCCAGAAAAATTGCAGAAAAACAGCAGAAAAAAGCACAGGTCGCAGGTTCTGATCTGTTTTCCTATTCAGGTCGTAGAAAAGGGGCTGAAAAGTGCGACCTAGAGTCCAGGTCACAGTTTTTGGGCTGAAAAGTATGACCTCCAACTCTGGTTGTCCCAGCGGCAGATTTGTGGAAAAGTTGTCGTCTCAGTTGCGGCTGATGTCTGTCACCTGCGCAATAGGGCCAGAAACACGCGAAAGTTAGAAATTTTAATGTTTTAGCCTTTTATAGGTGAAAAAAAACATGAAAATAGGAAAAAAAAAAAGCTGAAAAGAAACCCTAGGGTATGAAGTAGCTGGATATGCAGGAATATGAAAAACGATAGCGGTCGTAATTGAAAACCCGTGTGGAGTCGCCAATTGTTAGTATGAATCCTTTGTCAAAGTTTACGAAAAAATACCACTTTAGCTACGCATAAATAATAGCCCTAACATCAAATATGGCTGCCAATATCTTCGGATCTGCGATTAGTTGATCAGACAAGAGCGCAAAAAACCGGATCTATGTATAGAAAGACATTAAGCAGTAGAAATAAAGTTTTTCTCCATGCATCCAATAGACAAGACAAGAACAATGTGTTTGAAAGAATTTTTTGTATTAAAGGGGCACCTGAGAGGAAAACAAGAAAGGTGTTTCCAATTCTCCTCAATGGGATGGGTTCTTGAAAGTCCTCAGCATTTCAGATCTAAAATTTCTCTCTCTTGTTGGTGTAGAAAACCCAGACAAAGATGGAGCTCAAAGGGAGCTCACACAGCAAATGATGGAAAATATGAAAATGATAATGGCTCAAATTCAAACCAAGAGTTTAGATCCAGAGTGATCTAATAGGCAAAAAAAGGTGAAGAATGGTAGGAAAAACCCTCCTATTTATAACAAAATATTCGGTCATTCTAGATCTTGGTGCATGATTAAAATAATATTAATCAAATTCTAGAAACACCTTTTAGGAATATTTTATTATATTTGTTGGAGGGAAAAGGATTTTTGACTTGGGTCAATCCCTTTATTTATAAATAATAAATAAATAAATGATTTATTTATCATTTTAGGGAAATGATGGGAATATAATTAAATAAATAATGGTTTATTTAATTATTTATAGATGATTTAGTCAATATTTAACAAGGAATTAAATTATTCCTAGAAAATAATAAGATAAATAAAGATTTATCTAATCAATTTCTTTGTTTTGGGTTAAACATGACCAGGAATAATAATTAAATTATTGTTTAATTAATTATTCCTTGAGGAAAATCAAACAAATATAGGTTTGTTTAATATTTCCTTTTAGGGTTTCCTGTTTAGACCATAAACAACCTAATAAATGTGTTTTAGTAAGTTATATTACATAGTGAAAGCAATTTTACTTAGGGTAAAATTGGTCTTACATGGTGTACTTGGGTCCATCTAATGATAATAGGTTAGATGACCAAAAAATGGTGTAACACCCGCCAAGACAAAGTACAAAAGAATAGTATGTCCAGTAAACAAGGAACCGAACTATAAAGTACATGCTGGCATAAATGCAAGCTAGAAAAAATAGAATGATGAATCCCACATACATGTTGTTCCTGGAATAATAGCCCGGACTTATACAATAATAGTTTAGTACATGAGATACAAATACACCCCAAATTTCCCCTATACACGGGGAAGGGCTTGCAAAATCTAACTGATACATGCAAATCGAAGAGGTGTTGCAAGCGGCTGAGGCCGATATCATCAAATGTAAGGAGATGCATCAAAGGTGGAAATGAAGAAGTCATCAGGGCATGTGGGGGGCTACCTACAGGGCCACCCCCTCATGAGGGTTGAGACATCTCACACACACCCGGGAATCACCAATAGCTGCTGCTGCATCACTTCACCATCAAGTATACGGATCGCGATCATGTGGAAAGTAGCTCGAACTAAGGTACACCGCCCTCAAAATCTGGATTATGGAGGAAATGAACTGACGTCGACAAAAGGAGGTCCACCATAGGTGAGGCAATAAGGGATCCCCAACTAAGGTGCGAGAGCAAATAGTGGAGCGACTAACAGACGGACACTACTGATGATGATGAAATGGGGAATACTAAATAGCGGGTGGACGACTTCCCTTGTTAGAGAATAAAGGGCATGGACTAATTAGTAGTGACTAACACAATGTCATGAGGGATAGGGGACAATGGGACTGAAGGCCATAATGTGTGACACAAGAGAGGGACCAAGAAAAGAAGGATGGAGGACTATAGCGGGATACCAAGGGACTTGGGATAGACTCCATGAATGTGATGATGACTCAACTCAGATGCTCTAAACAAGGGACTCAATGGTGCTGCCACACAGTAAAGGTCCAATGGGGGACCATAAAAACATGAGTACAATAGGGTATCTCATGATGAAAATCAACACTAACAAAGAAAAGTAAGGAGGCAAAGTGTTGTAAGTGAAGAAATTCGATTTGGAGGAGAGGTGAATAGACCCTTCGTGGACAAAATGTGTCGTGGTGAAGTATCAAAACATGAAAAAATAATGGATACACATTTGAGTGCTCAGTGAGAGCTTTCCAACGGTGTATATGGTGTGTCAAACGGGGCTACGGTTTGGTCACAGCGGGCGAAAGAAAAAATAGGGGTTTTTCTTCTAATAAGGCATTTTCCCTCCAAAATCATTCATTTGCTTATGTAGCTGTGGTGAATGTGGAGAGGAGAGAAGGCCCTAAATCTTGCGGCGATCGTAGCAGACAAACCGACCGTTGGAATTGCGATCTGTCAGTTGCAGGTAAGAGGCCTAATCCTACTCTTTGTTTTTGATGGATTCAAAGTTCAGATTAGGGTCTTAAATCTCAGTAACTGCTCCTACCTCATCATTACGGCCGGGTCGCACTTTTTGGGGCAAAAATTGTGACCTAGGATGCAGGTTTGGGCCTTAAAAGTGCAACCTAGCATAGGATTTGGCCAAAAAGTGTGACCTAGTAGATGGGGGTGGTTTCAGTGCTGGTATGGGCTGAGATTCAGTTTTGGTGTGAGTGGATGTAGTTTTTCTTATCTGTAGACTGACAAAGATGATGGTTTTGTGCAGATATGGCAGATATACGAATCAACTGGAAGGAGAGAGACCTAGGGACATTACGGATGGAAATCCAAGCGGATCAAGGTGTCCGTCGTGCATTGGCTAGGTTCGGGGTTCTGAAATTTGTGGAGAACCCTTTGATCAGGGCTGGGGAGCCCTTGTTGGCCCGGATTATCAGTTATTGGGATCCAGATCATGAGGTGTTTATAGTGCAGGGGCACAGGATTGAGCTGACAGTCTAGGATCTGTATTTCCTGACTGGTCTCCCACCATTAGGGATGGTTGGAAATACATACCCAGTGTTACCGCGGGGGCATAACATCATGGAGTTCGTTGAGCAACATTGTCGACCAGGTGTTCGAGTCAAAGGGACTCGGATATCAATTGGAGATCTAGAGAGGTTGGAGACCCAGGCAATGGCAGAAGCAGTGTTGCGGATCTTGGGCAACCAGGCGTTCCATCACATCATTGGAGGGTAGATGACGATTTTAGAGAGTGTGTTGAGTGGGACCTACTATGGGTGGGCCCAGATGATGTTGGTGTCGGTGAAACGACATTTGTCGCTATGTAAGTGGCAAGTGAATCATGATTGTGCTTATGGGACTGTATTGTGCTCCTTCTTTTTTGAGAAGATCCCGACCTTACGACCTCGTGTACAGCTACCTGATGGGGGTCTGAGAGAGCCTCGGATGCGTCGGTGGGGACGACTACTATGTAGAGGAGGAGGAGGGGCAGTCGGACAGGTGTTCTGACCAGATTTCTTCGCCCATTAGGATCAGATTCCATTGTACATAGACAACTATCCCTATAGTGGGACGAGTTATTGGGGAGATCCAAACTTGCCGCTTCCGCCTGGTCGAGTATGGGGGCCCGATGGTAAGTGACAAGTAACTAATCGGTTATGTGCATTGTAAAGTTTTTGAATAGTATTCATGGTACTGATCCTTATACTTTTTGGAATGCAGATATAGCTCCGATAAAACTAGCCAGATATATGGGACGACCTACAGCAGCTGGAGCTACAGGTGCAAGTGGATCAAGAACGACACAGAACAAGGATATGGCCACTCTATTGGAGGACATTCGGCGTAGATGTGAGGGGCTGCTGACCAGTGTGTTGGAGCGTGGTTGGCAGGATTTAGACGACCAGTCCATAGAGCTATGTATTGGGCTACCCTCGGAATGGCGAGGTATCATGCGATGCATGGCGATGGTTGGTCAGACTGTGCATGATATACGAGCTGCGGGAGCAGAGCCATTGGCTCGGGATCCTCCAGAGAGTGATTATATGTAGGGTAGGTGGTGCCCCCCAGTGTGTAGTTTTGTTTTTGTAACATGCTATGGGCATGTCATATTTTTCAGAGTAGATGGACTCTAAAAAAAAACATGTTATATGATATATATTATGTATATACATTGTGTTGATGTTATTGTCTTGTGTGTGATAAATGCCAGTCTAGAACATGATTTGAAATTCTATCTATATATTGATTTTGATTTCTAGGCACATGGTTGAAAGTAATGAATCTAAAGTCACGTATCAAAAGTTGCACTCGCAAATATTGTCTAAACAGGATAGGGTTATGCACACGATAGGCACCATTGAGTTGTAAAACAAGAAGCAGGGAATCTAAATGAACGTGCAGATGGAGGATGCGATGAGATAGGGAATTGGCTAAGAGACCACGTACTGCATCATATTCAGCCTGATTATTGGTGGCATTACCAATGCAGACCCCATTTGCAAGAATGAGGGTATGCAAGGGGGTAAAGATGGCCCATGCGGCCAAGGTGAGATTTCAGGAATAGCGACTTGCCCCATCGGTATAGCCAATATAATTTGTGGACGAGAGGGCCAGTGGAATAGTGTCACAAGACAAGAAATGGGAGGAAGAAGAATAATGATGGCAGCGTGAGGATAGGGTAGACATCCAATGAAAACTATGGGAGGGTGTAGTCAGGGTAGGAAGTCTAGGACTCATAGATCGACTAGAGGGAGATGGATGAGAATTATGGGAGGAAGAGCGGGAACTCATGCTGCGAAGGATATCATAGATACGGATGGTATCATCTTGAGTACGGGAGGAAAGGGAAAGGTCAAGGAAACCACATGATGCTGCAAAGCTACCTAAATCATCAATATGGGAAGAGAGGTGCACATACGAGTCATCACGGGGAATGACAGAAGAACAAGTAAAAAGATGGTCAAAGCATGAAGAGCCCAAGAATGTTGCTAAAGGGGAATCAAGCAAAACAGATGGAGTGGATTCAGCGAGAATGTACTCCGAGGGTCGTGTGGATGAGGATAGGTATAGGAGGGGGGCAGCAGGTTCCGACATCTCAACATCAGGGGGAGGAATGTCAATGGTAGCAAGGGGATACTCGAGTAAACCTGACACATATTGAGCAAGGATTGGAGAGGCAGATTGATTTTGTTCAAATTCGTACTCGTGAATGACCTCTAAAGAGGCTCGGTAATGCGTGAGGTGAGGAAAATGGTGAGAATAATGGCCATGGACACCACACAGAGCACAGGGTTTGCTGGTGCAAAGAGTTTTTGGGTTCTTGGTGACGGATGAGGAAGAAATAGAGGTTTCAGGGGTCGTATATTTAGGGAACGCAACTTTAACCATGGGTTGGATACGGGGCAACTCCGGACAAGTATGGGTGGCATGACCGATACCATCACATAAGGCACAAGGCTTGGCGGGTGGAGGAGGGGTAGGGTCGGGTGCGGTGGCCTTGTCTTTGGATGCCCCCTTGCGATTTTTTATTTTCTTGCCCGTAGCTGTCACAACATGAGGATGGTCGTGCGGAGGGGCTAGGGGAACTATAGCGGTGGAAGGAGCGAAGGGAATCGGTTGAATGGGTGTCACAACAATGTATGGTTTTGGGTGGCCGGGTGGGGTCTTGGCTAGAGGAGTAAGATACCATACCGGTATTCCCAAGGTTAAATTAGGGAGGGAAAGGGTGGCCATGATGGGAACCGAATAGACTCCAGGAGGGGGAGAAAGGAAAGGTATCTGACCAGCTGGGTAATGGCCAGGATGGATGGCTCCCATGTGGTGGGGCCCTGGGGGAACCGACTCGGGAGGCTAGGGAGGTTCCTGAGTGTGAGGTGGATGGGAAGGTCCAGGTGGAAAAGGTTCGGTCGACTGAAGAGAAGGGCTAGGAGCAGGTTGCGATGGGTGAGAATGAGGTTCCTTGTTGTGTAACCAGCTCCAAAAAGAGAAGAAAAGAGATATCAACGCCTTAGAAATGAGCCACTTCGAGGGGGCAACCTCCAATACATTACATAAATGAACAATTCTTGGATGATACAATTCACAAAACCTCCTTTCGATATATAAGAGTCCATGGGGCCATAATGTAATCCTAGTGGGCCACAATGTAATCCTAGCCGACCTAACAATAATAATTTAAGGGCACAATAATAACTAAATGGAGGTTACAAGGGTACAGTAATAAAAATACGGGGTTTACACTAACAATAATAAGGGACTATACTAGTGATATAGGGACCTAACATGCCCCTCTCCTTCAAAAAAAAGTGTTGTCCTCAACGCTTGAGTAGCTCCAAGTGCTTCTGTATAAAGTTCTCATCCTCCCATGTAGAATCTTCAGTGGGTAAGTTCTTCCACTTGATGAGATACTCTGAAATTAATCGATTCCATAGTTGTCGAGTTCTTTTTTCCATGACTGCTTCAGGTTCCAATATGATTTTTCCTTCCTCATCAAGTTCTGTCAATATTGTTTGAACCGGAAGATTTTCACCTATAACCTTCTTTAAGCATGAAACATGGAAAACTGGATGTACTCGCGAAGAAGCAGGAAGCTCCAATTTGTATGCCATAGTACCAATCTTTTGCAACACCTTGTAAGGACCATGGTACTTTGGTGATAATTTATTATCCTTCTTAGCTTGCTTGAGGGACATTTGTTTGTATGGTTGTAGCCGTAAAAATACCCAATCTCCTACATCAAAACTTCTCTCGCTACGATGTTGATCTGCCTGTTGTTTCATTCGATTTTGTGCCAAATTCAGGTTATCCTTTAAAAGTTGGAGAACTTCTTGCTGATGCTCGATGTGATCTTCCACTGCTTGAACCTTCGAATTTTCTCTTAAATATGATGTGATGGATGGTGGATGATATCCATAAAGTGCCATAAATGGGGTCATTTTTGCTGCGGTATGGAAGGAAGTGTTATACCACCATTCAACAAGAGGTAACCACTTGACCCATTGTGTTTGTTTATCAGATACAAAACAACGAAGATATCCTTCCAAACATTTATTTACTATCTCAGTTTGACCATCAGATTGAGGATGATAAGGTGAGCTATGAGCTAATTGAGTACCCAAACAAGAAAATAACTCCGTCCAAAAATTTCCAGTAAAAATGGGATCTCTGTCGCTCATAATAACCCTTGGGCTTCCATGTAGCTTTTGAATTCTATCCATAAATGTAGTAGCAACTGTACTTGCTTTAAATGGATGAGATAATGCACAAAAGTGTGCATACTTGGTAAGTCTATCAACAACCACCATGATGACATTCTTTCCTTCGGACTTAGGTAAACCTGTGATAAAATCCATTGAAATCTCCTCCCAACGTTGACTTGGAATGGATAAAGGTTGTAGAAGTCCCGGGGTCTTAATTGTCTCAACTTTATTCTGTTGGCAAACCAAACATTCCGTCACAAAATTTTGAATATCGGATTTAAGGCCATCCCAAAAAAATTCTTTCTTCACCCTTTGGTAAGTTTTTAAAAATCCCAGGTGTCCTCCTAAAGGAGAAGTGTGCAATTCCAGAAGAATCTTTTGTTTTAGTTGGGAATTCTTACAAAGATATAAGCGATCTTTGTACCATAAGGAATCATTTTTCCAACTAAATGTATCGGATGTACTAGGATCTTGCTGCAACTTTTGAATGAGTGTCCATACATCTTTTTCCTTCTTCCATTCATCTCTTGCTTCGGTTATCCAATCTGGTTGGATAATAGAAATGGCACAAAGCAATGCTTCCACCTCTTCATTCTTTCTTGAGAGTGTATCTGCAACAACATTAAGCTTCCATTTTTTGTAGATTATTTCAAAGTCATAACCCAACATCTTTGTGACCCATTTTTGCTGCTCTTCTGAAGATAGTCTTTGTTCCAAAAAGTGTTTAAGACTATCATGATCAGTTTTTACCTTGAAGTGTCTTCCCATTAGGTAAGTCCGCCATTTCTTTAGTGCATGCAGTATTGCTAACATTTCCTTCTCATAAATAGGTTTCTGTAAATACTTTCCTTTGATTGGACGACTTTCAAAAGCAATGGGTCTTCCTTCCTGCATTAAAACTGCACCAATTCCATTTTCTGAGGCATCACATTCCACAATAAAGGTTTTTGTGAAGTCTGGCGTAGCTAAGACCGGTGCTAGGCACATTTCCTCTTTAAGATGTTCAAAGGCCTTAGTTGCTTCAGGAGTCCATTAAAATGCATCTTTATTCAATAATGTTGTTAGAGGTGCTACTATTCTCCATAATTCTTAACAAACTTGCGATAATACCCTGTTAACCCGAGAAATCCTCGCAACTGCTTTATGGTTGTGGGGACTTTCCATTCCTTAATGGCTTTAATTTTGTTAGGGTCTACTTTAACACCCTCGTGAGATACAATATGACCCAGATATTCCACCTCTTGTACTCCAAGGAAACATTTGGATTTTTTTGCATATAATTGTTTCTCCTGCAATAGTTTGAGCACCCTGTCAACATGTTCAACATGATCCTTCCAAGACCTGCTGTAGATTAGTATATCATCAAAAAATACTAGCACAAATTTTCTAAGGAAGGGTTTGAAAATGGAATTCATCAACCCTTGAAATGTAGGAGGTGCATTGGTAAGGCCAAAAGGCATGACCAAAAATTCATAATGACCTTCATGAGTTCGAAATGCTGTTTTTGGAATATCTTCGGTCTTCATTCTAATTTGATGATATCCTGAACGAAGATCCAACTTGGTAAAATAAATTTCTCCATGTAATTCATCCAATAATTCATCAATCACAGGAATGGGAAATTTATCTTTAATGGTGAGCTTATTGAGCTCCCTATAATACGGACACATTCGCCATGATCCATCCTTCTTGTGTACCAATACTACAGGAGCAGAGAAAGAACTTTGACTAGGTTGAATTATACCCGCCTCTAACATTGCTGCAATCATACGTTCAATTTCGCTCTTTTGGAAGTAAGGATATCTATAAGGCCTGATGTTTGGAGGAACACTTCCTGGAATCAAATGAATAGCATGATCATGATCACGAATAGGTGGGAGTCCTTTGGGAGTTTCAAACACCTTGGAATGATTGTCCAATACTTGTTGGAGATCTACAGGAATAGATGATTTTGATGTTGGAACCTCTAGTGAGCATAATTGTGCAATTACGCCTCGTTGTTCTTTCTTTAGAAGCTTTCTCATGACATTAGAGCTTATTATCCTTCCTGGCTTCCCTGCAATACCTCGTAATACAAATTCCTTTCCTTCTGAAAAAAATTTCAAGAAAAGTTCTTGAAAATTAAAAGCTACCGTCCCCAAAGATTGTAACCATTGTACTCCTAGTACAACATCAGCACCTCCCATAGGAATGGAAATCATTGGACTAGTCAATACATATTCCCCCATGATTAGCTTGATATTATGGCATTTCCCAGAGAAATTTATAGTTCCTCCATTTGCAACCATCACTTGGCATTCTGGTGCTGGGTATAGGAAACAATTTAATTCCTTGGCTACCTTACAATGAATAAAATTATGGGTGCTACCTGAATCAATCAACACTATTACCTTTTCCTTCTTGATCTGTCCTGCTATCTTGAGAGTTTGAGGAGTGGTAATTCCTGCCAGTGCATTACATGATATGGTCGGATTCATTTCTTCCTCTTCTATGGCTGGTTTCTGGTGTATATCCTCTTCTTTTTCATTTTCTTCTTCTTCTTCACAATCTATGTAAAATAATTTATTTTCAGCACACTTATGACCTTTAGTGTATTTGCTATCACAACTGTAGCAAAGCCCTTTTGCTCTTTTTTCTTCCAATTGTTGTGGTGTCAACCTTGTAGGTTGTGGAAATCTAGGCGTAGCAACACTTGCTTCTTTATAGAATTGAGTGGTAGGCTTCCTTGTCGCCATAATTTTACATTCAACTTTTCTTGCCAACCTGAATGCCTTCTCCAATGAATCAAGTTCCAAAACATGAACTTCATGTTGGATGTTATCCTTTAAAGTGCCTATGAAGAGATCAATCCTGTGTTCCTCTGGAATATCAGTTACCCTTATATTCAATTTTTGGAAGTCCTCAATGTGCTGCCCCACTAAACCCTTTTGTTCGAGATTTATCAATTGGCTAAAGAAGGTGTTGCTCTTTGTATCCTCATAATGTGCTATCATTTCCTCCGTAAAAATTGACCAAGTGACAATTTTTTTACGGGAGCAAAGCCATTGATACCATACAAATTTATTTTTTTCTAAATGTAAATTTGCAATGCGTACCTTTTGTGTGTTTTGTACGTTATGGAGATCAAAATATTGCTCCATCTGTAGTATCCATGTTACAGGATCCTTTCCATCAAACTTCCTCATATCCATCTTTGGAATATGGTGGTTCTTCCTGCCAACATTAGAGTTTATGAAATCACGATTAACATTTATTTTGTTCTCATCATGAGGTTCTTCTACTATGTTTTCACCATTAGGAAACCTTTCTTGTATCAACTTTGTCAAACCTTCCATGTCTGCTTTTAGAAAATTCTTCATGTTTTCCATTTTCTCATCGATCTTAGCTTCCATGTCATCCATCTTAGATTCCATGCCAGCCTCCATGCCATCCATCTTAGCTTGCACGCCATCCATCTTAGCTTCCATTCCTTTCTTCAAAACTTCCATTTCATTTTTTGTTGCTCTTTGCGAGAGTGAAATTTGTTGCACTTGCTCTTGTAATTTTGATAGATCATGTTGCAATTCTTCTTCTTCATGAGTCATAGTAGAGCTTTCCAAAGGCTTAATGGGTGTTGAATTATTTTTAGGGGCCATTTTATAATCCAATACTAATATCTATTCTACAATATGCCCTTGCAATCAATTCAACTTGATTCTTCAAACAAGACTTATGCAATTCGGAAAAAAAATACACACCTTTTACTTGCTTTTGAGGAGCTCGATATTGAAATTGTATTATCTCTGTGATTGCAGCTCTTCAATATCTGAAATTTAGCACTAAAGTAGCCCTCTGAATTCTCTTTTGAATGCCACAGGTCTAACTTGATTTGGATTCTCCAAGACAAAGTTATGTCCAATCTCCCACAATGACCTAATTATGGACTAGTTCAGTATAGTGAACTTGTACAACTTGCCACATGTCATTGTTTCATCCTTTGCCTCTAAAATTGATAGCCAAGAAACCAAAGTTCGTGTACTTGTGACCACTTTTTACATAACTCCAATCCGATGCTCAGAGAGAGAGTTATTGAAATTTTCCCACGATCACCTTTTTGAGATGAAATTCGGGAGCCTGAAAAAGCACTACCTTCCACAGATCATATCTCCAAAAATATTGCGAAACAAGCTCTGAAATTTTTTGACGAGTTTCCTTAGGATTTCAGCTTTGCACCATAAACATTTCATATTCTGAACCTCGGTGAAAAAAAAGTTATAGCGCAAATTCACGATGACCTGTTTAGGAGCCTGAAAAAAGACCTGACTTCCACAGATCATATCTCCGAAAATTTTGCGAACCAAGCTCTGAAAGTTTTATAAAATCTTCCTCAGGATTTCAGCTTCACACCCTAAAAATTTCAGCTTCTGAAACTTCGTAGAAAAAAAGTTATAGCGAAAATGCCACGATGACCTGTTTGGAGCAGCGAAACCCTAGAATCCAAACCTCTGATACCAAATGTTGTGTAACCGGCTCCAAAAAGAGAAGAAAAGAGATATCAACGCCTTAGAAATAAGCCACTTCGAGGGGGCAACCTCCAATACATTACATGAATGAACAATTCTTGGATGATACAATTTACAAAACCTCCTTTCTATATATAGGAGTCCATGGGGCCATGATGTAATCCTAGTGGGCCACAATGTAATCCTAGCCGACCTAACAATAATAATTTAAGGGCACAATAATAAAAAAATGGGGGTTACAAGGGTACAATAATAACAATAAGGGGTTTACACTAACAATAATAAGGGACTATACTAGTGATATAGGGACCTAACATTGCTGACTAGCCGAAGCAGGCTATGGAAGGTCAGCCTGAGACGATTGCATCATCCAAACATTCGCTAAGCTGGGGTGAGAGACAGGAGGAGGGGGAGGATCTGGAAAAGTTACAAGCAAGGAGGAGTCTTTGTAGACACCAGGGGAAACACTGGTCAAAGAATCAACAGTTTGCTTGTTGGTGATAGTAGAGATGGTGGACTCAGGGGAGGTCTGAGATTTGGGTTCATGGTAAGTCAACTGGTCAATGGTGACAATCTTGCCATTATGAGGGAAAAACATCCTGCAGTGGACTGCGGATGGGACGACAGACATGGCATAGGTGTAACTACGCCCCAAAATAATGTTGTAATCAAGAGGGGCATCGATAAATTCAACGTTGACACAAACAGTCTTATCTGAAAGTGTGATAGGATAGTTACGGAATAGGCCAATGGGCTAGGAGGCATGGCCATCCCATGCACGAAGGGTGATTGTGGAAGGGGCCAGATCAGGAGATCCGAGTTGTTTCCAAACCGAAGTGGACATCACACAGGTAGATGCCCCCTCATCAATGATACATCGAGCGACATTGGCATTTCGAATTTTGACTGGGATTTGGAAAGCAACAGAAGCAGGTAGGGGGGGATGGTCTGACTGACGGGCATCGAAAACAATCAATTGGTCATCGGCAGGATCTACAGTGCCCACGGCAGATAGTAGAGCCTTCTTTTGGGAAGGACACAACTGGAGGAGTTCCAGTGTTGAAATGGTGGTAGGAGATTGTGCCAGATCATCTACTATGCTATATGAATGGGCAACTCGACCAGAGGCAACATTTCGACGTAATGGGCCCTTAGGAATCTTGGTATGAATCTCAGCTTTGGGAAGAGGGATTTGCAAGGGAACATTGGGTGTCGATAGAGGCTCTGTGGGCCCTGAAGATGGGGACTCGGAGACAGACGGAAAGGGAGGCGTGGAGTACTGACGAGACCGAGTTTGAAGGTTGAGGTCGACGGTGAGAGGTTGTTCAGCAGCCATCATGATAATCTGGTAATTGGAGGAACCAGAAAGGGAAGGTTGAGTGGTAACTGGGGTATGAGGTGGTTGAGTGGCCATGAATCCTTGTTGAGGGAAAGGATCAGTAAACATAGCAGGTTGAGAAGTAGCCAGTGTTGTGTAACCAGCTCCAAAAATAGAAGAAAAGAGATATCAACGCCTTAGAAATAAGCCACTTAGAGGGGGAAACCTCCAATACATTACATGAATGAATAATTCATGGATGATACAATTTGCAAAACATCCTTTCTATATATAGGAGTCCATGTGGCCATAATGTAATCCTAGTGGGCCACAATGTAATCCTAGCCGACCTAACAATAAAAATTTAAGGGCACAATAATAACAAAATGGGGGTTACAAGGGTACAATAACAACAATAAGAGGGTTACACTAATAACAATAAGGGACTATACTAGTAATATAGGGACCTAACATGCCCCTCTCCTTCAAAAAAGTGTTGTCCTCAACACTTGAGTAGCTTTGGGTGCTTCTGTATAAAATTCTCATCCTCCCATGTAGAATCTTTAGTGGGTAAGTTCTTCCACTTGATGAGATACTCTGAAATTGATCGATTCCGTAGTTGTCGAGTTCTTGTTTCCGTGATCGCTTCATGTTCTAATATTATTTTTCCTTCCTCATCAAGTTCTGGCAATATTGTTTGAACTGGAATATTTTCACCTATAACCTTCTTTAAGCAAGAAACATGGAAAACTGGATGCACTCGCGAAGAATCAAAAAGCTCCAATTTGTATGCCATAGTACCAATATTTTACAACACCTTGTAAGGACCATAGTACTTTGGCGATAATTTATTATCCTTCTTAGCTTGCTTGAGGGACATTTTTTGTATGGTTGTAGCCGTAAAAATACCCAATCTCCTACATCAAAACTTCTCTCGCTGCGATGTTGATCTGCCTGTTGTTTCATTCGATTTTGTGCCAAATTCAGGTTATCCTTTAAGAGTTGGAGAACTTCTTGTTGATGCTCAATGTGATCTTCCATTGCTTGAACCTTCAAATTTTCCCTTAAAGATGATGTGATCGATGGTGGATGATATCCATAAAGTGCCATAAATGGGGTCATTTTTGCTGCAGTATGGAAGGAAGTGTTATACCACCATTCAGCGAGAGGTAACCACTTGACCCATTGTGTTTGTTTATCGGATACAAAACAACGAAGATATCCTTGCAAACATTTATTTACTATCTCAGTTTGACCATCAGATTGAGGATGATAAGATGAGCTATGAGCTAATTGAGTACCCAAACAAGAAAATAACTCCGTCCAAAAATTTCCAGTAAAAATGGGATCTCTGTCGCTCACAATAACCCTTGGGCTTCCATGTAGCTTTTGAATTCTGTCCATAAATGTAGTAGAAACTGTACTTGCTTTAAATGGATGAGATAATGCACAAAAGTGTGCATACTTGGTAAGTCTATCAACTACCACCATGATGACACTCTTTCCTTCGGACTTAGGTAAACCTATGATAAAATACATTGAAATCTCCTCCCAACGTTGACTTGGAATGGATAAAGGTTGTAGAAGTCCCGGGGTCTTAATTGTCTCAACTTTATTCTGCTGGCAAACCAAACATTCCGCCACAAACTTTTGAATATAAGATTTAAGGCCATCCCAAAAAAATTCTTTCTTCACCCTGTGGTAAGTTTTTAAAAATCCTAAATGTCCTCCTAAAGGAGAAGTGTGCAATTCCAGAAGAATCTTTTGTTTTAGTTGGGAATTCTTACAAAGATATAAGCGATCTTTGTACCATAAGGAATCATTTTCCAACTAAATGTATCAGATGTACTAGGATCTTGCTGCAACTTTTGAATGAGTGTCCATACATCTTTGTCCTTCTTCCATTCATCTCTTTCTTCGATTATCCAATCTGGTTGGATAATAGAAATGGCACAAAGCAATGCTTCCACCTCTTCATTCTTTCTTGAGAGTGCATCTGCAACAACATTAAGCTTTCTTTTTTTGTAGATTATTTCAAAGTCATAACCCAACATCTTTGTGACCCATTTTTGCTGCTCTTCTGAAGATAGTCTTTGTTCCAAAAAAAATTTAAGACTATCATGATCAGTTTTTACCTTGAAGTGTCTTCCCATTAGGTAAGTTCGCCATTTCTTTAGTGCATGCAGTATTGCTAACATTTCCTTCTCATAAATAGGTTTCTGTAAATACTTTCCTTTGATTGGACGACTTTCAAAAGCAATAGGTCTTCCTTCCTGCATTAAAACTGCACCAATTCCATTTCCTGAGGCATCACATTCCACAATAAAGGTTTTTGTGAAGTCTGGCGTAGCTAAGACCGGTGCTAGGCACATTGCCTCTTTAAGATGTTCAAAGGCCTTAATTGCTTCAGGAGTCCATGAAAATGCATCTTTCTTCAATAATGTTGTTAGAGGTGCTACTATTCTCCCATAATTCTTAACAAACTTGCGATAATACCCTGTTAACCCGAGAAATCCTCGCAACTGCTTTATGGTTGTGGGAACTTTCCATTCGTTAATGGCTTTAATTTTGTTAGGGTCCACTTTAACACCCTCGTGAGATACAATATGACCCAGATATTCCACCTCTTGTACTCCAAAGAAACATTTGGATATTTGTGCATATAATTGTTTCTCCTATAATAGTTTGAGCACCCTGTCAACATGTTCAACATGATCCTTCCAAGACCTACTATAGATTAGTATATCATCAAAAAATACCAACACAAATTTTCTAAGGAAGGGTTTGAAAATGGAATTCATCAACCCTTGAAATGTAGAAGGTGCATTGGTAAGGCCAAAAGGCATGACCAAAAATTCATAATGACCCTCATGAGTTCGAAATGCTGTTTTCAAAATATATTCAATCTTCATTCTAATTTTATGATATCTTGAATGAAGATCCAACTTGGTAAAATGAATTGCTCCATGTAATTCATCCAATAATTCATCAATCACAGGAATGGGAAATTTATCTTTAATGGTGAGCTTATTGAGCTCCCTATAATCCGGACACATTCGCCATGATCCATCCTTCTTGTGTACCAATACTACAGGAGCAGAGAAAGAACTTTGACTAGGTTGAATTATACCCGCTTCTAACATTTCTGCAATCATACGTTCAATTTCGCTCTTTTGGAAGTAAGGATATCTATAAGGCCTGATGTTTGGAGGAACACTTCCTGGAATAAAATGAATAGCATGATCATGATCACGAATAGGTGGGAGTCCTTTGGGAGTTTCAAATACCTTGGAATGATTTTCCAAGACTTGTTGGAGAGCTGCAGAAATAGATGATTTTGATGTCGGAACTTCTAGTGAGCATAATTGTGCAATTACGCCTCGTTGTTCTTTCTTTAGAAGCTTTGTCATGACATTAGAGCTTATTATCCTTCCTGGCTTCCCTTCAATACCCCGTAATTCGACTTCCTTTCCTTCTGAAAAAAATTTCAAGAGAAGTTCTTGAAAATTAAAAGCTACCGTCCCCAAAGATTGTAACCATTGTACTCCTAGTACAACATCAGCACCTCCCATAGGAATGGAAAGCATTGGACTAGTCAATACATATTCCCCCATGGTTAGCTTGATATTATGGCATTTTCCAGAGCAATTTATAGTTCCTCCATTTGCAACCATCACTTGGCATTCTGGTGTTGGGTATAGGAAACAATTTAATTCCTTGGCTACCTTGCAATGAATAAAATTATGGGTGCTACCTGAATCAATCAACACTATTACCTTTTTCTTCTTGATTTTTCTTTCTATCTTGAGAGTTTGAGGAGTGGTAATTCCTGCCAGTGAATTACACGATATGGTCGGATTCATTTCTTCCTCTTCTAGGGTTGGTTCCTGGTGTATATCCTCTTCTTGTTCATTTTCTTCTTCCTCTTCACAATCTATGTAAAATAATTTCTTCTCAGCACACTTACGACCTTTAGTGTATTTGCTATCACAACTGTAGCAAAGCCCTTTTTCTCTTTTTTCTTCCAATTTTTGTGGTGTCAACCTTGTAGGTTGTGGAAATCTAGGCGTAGAAACACTTCCTTCTTTATAGAAGTGATTGGTAGGCTTCCTTGTCGCCATAATTTTACATTCAATTTTTCTTGCCAACCTGAATGCCTTCTCCAATGAATCAGGTTCCAAAACGTGAACTTCATGTTGGATGTTATCCTTTAAAATTCCTATGAAGAGATCAATCCTCTGTTCCTCTGGAATATCATTTACCCTTATATTCAATTTTTGGAAGTCCTTAATGTGCTCCCCCACTAAACCCTTTTGTTTGAGATTTTTCAATTGGCTAAAGAAGGTGTTGCTCTTTGTATCCTCATAATGTGCTATCATTTCCTCCATAAAAATTGACCAAGTGACAATTTTTTTACGGGATCAAAGCCATCAATGCCATACAAATGTATTTTTTCTAAATGTAAAGTTGCAATGCGTACCTTTTGTGTGTTTTGCACATTATGGAGATCAAAATATTGCTCCATCTGTAGTATCCATGTTACAGGATCCTTTCCATCAAAATTCCTCATATCCATTTTTGGAATATGGTGGTTCTTCCTGCCAACATTAGAGTTTATGAAATCACGATTAACATTTATTTTGCTCTCATCATGAGTTTCCCCTACTATCTTTTCACCATTAGGAAACATTTCTTGTATCAACTTTATCAAACCTTCTATGTCTGCTTTTAGATCATTCTTCATGTTTTCCATTTGTTCATCGATCTTAGCTTCCATGTCATCCATCTTAGATTCCATGCCAGCTTTCATGCCATCTATCTTAGATTCCATGCCTTTCTTCAACACTTCCATTTCATTTTTTGTTGCTCTTTGCGAGAGCGAAATTTGGTGCACTTGTTCTTGTAATTTTGATAGATCATGTTGCAATTATTCATCTTCATGAGTCATAGTAGAGCCTTATGAAGGCTTAATGGGTGTTGAATTATTTTTATGGGGCATTTTTAAAACCCAATACTGATATCTATTCTACAATATGCCCTTGGAATCAATTCAAATTGATTTTTCAAACAAGACTTATGCAATTTGGAAAAAAATACACACCTTTTTCTTGCTTTTGAGGAGCTCGATATTGAAATTGGATTATATCTGTGATTGCTATTCTTCAATATCTGAAATTCAGCACTGAATTATCCCTCTTAATTCTCTTTTGAATGCCACAGTTTTAACTTGATTTGGATTCTCCAAGACAAATTTATGTCCAATCTCCCACAATGACCTAATTATGGACTGGTTCAGTAGAGCGAACTTGTACGACTTGCCATGTGTGAATGTTTCATCCTTCACCACTGAAATTGATAGCAAAGAAACTAAAGTCCATGTACTTGTGACAAATTTTTACGGAACTCCAATCCGATGCTCAGAGAGAGAGTTATTGAACTTTTCCCATGGTCACCTCTTTGAGATGAAATTTGGGAGCCTGAAAAAGCACTAACTTCCACAGATCATATCTCCAAAAATTTGTGAACCAAGCTTTGAAACTTTTTGACGAGTTTCCTTAGGATCTCAGGCTCGCACCTTAAAAATTTCAGATTCTGAACCTTAGCAGAAAAAAAGTTATAGCGCAAATTCCACGATGACCTGTTTAGGATCCTGAAAAAATACCTAACTTCCATAGATCATATCTCCGAAAATATTGCGAACCAAGCTCTGAAATTTTTAGACGATCTTCCTCAAGATTTCAGCTTCGCACCCTAAAAATTTTAGCTTCTGAAACTTCGTAGAACAAAAGTTATAGCGAAAATTCCACGATGACCTATTTGGCACAGCGAAACCCTAGAATCCAAAGCTCTGATACCAAATGTTGTGTAACCAGCTCCAAAAATAGAAGAAAAGAGATATCAACGCCATAGAAATAAGCCACTTCGAGGGGGCAACCTCCAATACATTACATGAATGAATAATTCTTGGATGGTACAATTTGCAAAACCTCCTTTCTATATATAGGAGTCCATGTGGCCATAATGTAATCCTAGTGGGCCACAATGTAATCCTAGCCAACCTAACAATAATAATTTAAGGGCACAATAATAACAAAATGGGGGTCACAAGGGTACAATAATAACAATAAGGAGGTTACAATAATAACAATAAGGGACTATACTAGTAATATAGGGACCTAACAGCCGGATTGGGAGGGATAGTAGGGGAGGAATGTTGTACCCGCACGGTGGCCTGAGACTCCCACATCTGCCACATCTGTGGTAATAGGGGAAAATTGTGAGTGTAATTTCCATAAACACCGCAACATGAACAGGGCTTATTGGTGCGAAGCAACCTGTCTGGCTTGGGCTGAGAGCCCTGTGGTTGGTTGGCAGTGTTAGGATCAAGACTCGAAGGATTGGAGGTAACAGGCCCTGAACTAGACAAGGTGAAGGTAACAGGGGGAGAACCAGGAGTAGGGGGAGAACCCGAACAATTAGAAGAAGAGTCGGAGTGCGGACTCGGGGGAGGACTTACTCGATGAAAATGGGAAGGAGGAATTCAACCAACCGGAAGCTGAGGGTGAAGGCCAAGAAGTCTCCGGGAGAAGCGCCTTGGGGGCGTAATGATGATAGGAAGAAGAAAAACCGACAAGGGCGGGCAGGGACAAAATCAAGGGAGGTCAAGGGTAGAGAGGTGCAGTGACAATTTATTTTAAAGTCTTTGCCAGGCAGTGTTAACCGGGCTCTTCTTCACTTAGGGTCAGTGTGTGGCTTGTGTTGATTTTAATTTTTTAAACCCAGACGTTTTGAGAGTAAAAGAAAAAGTGTGTTGCGTAACTGAAAATAAACCTGTAAATAATAGTATATAATGCTGAAATAACAGAAAATTTAACAGCTATCAATGCATCGATCTAACCCAAGAAGGTGGGTCTCTCAAAACTAGTCTAAAAAGAGGGAAAAATCTAGTCAAAACACACGAAAAAGAGGCTGATAGATCTAAGGTTGGGAGGGATAGGGATCTAAAGGATAAATCTGTTGGAAAGAGGTGTAGAGAACAGCGAAGAGCCAGAGGCAAGGTTGTTGTAACAAAAGGGGAAATCAGCTAAAAGGAGGAGGGACGAAGAGGTGGCCCGAGAGGTAAACCCAAAAAAAACTATATGAGGTGATTTGAAAGGGATAAGTGTTGATCTAAAGGGATGTGAAAAGGAAGTATCAGATCTAACAATAAGAAGGCTGAAACTCTAAAAATTCAGACATCTGAAATCGTTAAAACTCGCCCACCAAAAGTGGAGGGTACTAAAGCCCTAAGGGGCAATAGTCCCACTTATTTGAGTGAAAAAGATCAGAAACAGGTCTAAACGGGCAGAGACAGAGGCTAGAAAACCCTGACAAAAGCTTCAGACAAACCCAGAAAAATTGCTGGAAAATTGCAGAAAAAAGGGCAGGTCGCAGGTTCTGACCTGTTTTCAGTCCAGGTCGTAGGTTTGGGGCAGAAAAGTGTGTCCTCAAGTCCAGGTCACAGTTTTTGGGCCGATAAGTGCGACCTACAGATCCGGGTCTCTCGGCGACAGATTTCAGAAGAAAAAAAAATTTCGTCTCAGCTGCGGCTGATGTCTGTCACCTGCGCAATAGGGCTAGAAACACACAGAAGTTAAAAATTTTAATGTTTGAGGGTTTTAGAGGTGAAAAGAACCATAAAAATAGGACAAATAGGAAACTAAAGAGGAATCCTAGGGTCTGAAATAGCTAGATATGCAGGAATATATAAAATGACAGCGGTCGCAAAAGAAAACCCGTGTGGAGTCGCCAATTGTTAGTATGAATCTTTCATTGTAAAATATCACTTTAGCTATGCATAACCAATAGCCCTAACATCGATTATGGCTGCCAAATATCTTTAAATTTGCTGCACAAATCCAGATATAAGCATAAAAGACACTAAGCAGATAAAGTAAAATGTGGCTCCATGCATCCAATAGACAAGACAAGAATGATGTATTTGAAAGAATTTTTTATATTATATTGAAAGGGGGCACCTGAGAGGAAAACAAGAAAGGTTTTTTCCGGTTCTCCTCAATGGGATGGGTTCTTGACAGTCCTCAGCACTTCAGATCTAGAATCTCTCTCTCTTGTTGGTGTAGAAAACCCAGACAAACATAGAACTCAATGGGAGCTCACAAGACAAAAATGGAGAAAATGTGACCAAGTGTATAGATCCAGGGTGATCTAATAGGCAACAAAAGGTGACTAATGAATGGGGAAAACCCTTCTATTTATAACAAAATATTAGGGTGATCTAGAACTTGGTGCATGAATAAAATATTATTAATCAAATTCTAGAACCACCCTTTAGGAATATTTTAGTATATTTGTTGGAGGGAAAAGGATTTTTGACTTGGGTCAATTCCTTTATTTATAAATAATAAATAAATAAATGATTTATTTATTATTTTAAGGAAATGGTGGGAATATAATTAAATAAATAATTATTTATTTAATTATTTATAAATGATTTAGTCAAATATAACTAGGAATATTATTTAAATAGGATTTAAATAACTTATTCCTAGGAAATCATCAAATAAATAAGGACTTATTTAATTGATTTCCTTGTTTTGGGTTAAATATGACCGAGAAATATAAACAAATATAGATTTGTTTATTATTTCCTTTTGGGGTTTCCTGTTTAGACCATAAACAACTTAATAAATGTGTTTTAAAAAGTTATTTCACATAGTGAAAGCAATTTTACTTAGGGTAAAATTGGTCTTACATGGTGTACTTGGGTTCATCTAATGATAATAGGTTAGATGACCAAAAAATGGTGTAACATACTGAACATATCCAACCATGTGAAGGTGTAAGCTCTTATGTCCCCTTCCACCCTGTCACGTCAATCTCCATTCCCCAGAACCCAATCCATCTACTATAAAAAAACGTTGATAGAAACACATTAAGATTCATGCATACACACTAACAAAACAAAATTTGATAAAGAAACATATTTGTTGAAATTCATCCTCTAGCAACTTGTAAGTAAGCATATTTCATATTTTTCTAACATAAGTACAATAAAGTTAACTTATCAACAGAGGGAAAGCCTTGTTATTTCAAAGAAATCGACAAAATTTACGCAAGTGACCACCAGAGGATAACACTTATTCTATATGAATTTTTATATGATACTTTAACAATCAAACTTACTTGTTGGAAGAAAATCTAATTTATGCACTCTCTTAAATAAATCTAACTCATCATATTCATTCGTCTAATGCATCAATCGTAAATCCTAATGAATAATAATAATATTGTATAATTCAGAAAATAGATAAAAAAATTTGAACATTCTACTCTACGTCTAATCAAATCAAAACCACACATATAAAATACAAAAATAATAGACAGTTTTTGTACTTGCAATTGGAATCAATGCTAATTAAAATGACCAAGTTAATCTCAAAAATATTTAGCATATTTAAAATGATTATATTAATATTTGATATATTTACATATTACTGATAAAATTAATCATATATTTGATAGATTTTCCTTGGAAGCACACGACTGAAACCAGCGTAGATCCATCTTACATCTCAAAAATATACAAAAATTTTAATAATCTGAAAAATGTGACGTTGATGCCTCCGAATGGAACCAGCCTAGATCCATCTAACTCTGGATCTATCATGCGCCAAGAGGGATCAAATCTCTCGAGGTGCAAACCTTTCCTCAAGTTTTTCACTCAAAAAATAGGTTTGCACCTCGAGAGATTTGATCCCTCTCGGCGCATGATAGATCCAGAGTTAGATGGATCTAGGCTGGTTATAGGAAAGAATTCCAACTTATGAACTTTATTAGGAAACTACAAAGAAAATATTTTATTATAACTAGTAACATGAAATTCATTCACCCATACTACACTAAGCTAATTCATAAACAGACTAAAATCTGCAACTGAGAAAAAAACTTTGTTTTAAAAAACAACCATTGGAAATTGAAGAAAGTGTGCACATGTATCTAAGGGAACGATAATCAAAGGAAAGAGCACTACAAACTATGTAGTGTAAGAAATAGTGCACATAATCATGACTCAGAATAATAACCAACCATTAAGCAAGGGAAAATAACTAATTGAAAGGTAACAACACACGATCTTATGTAAAGTGAACACACCCAATCAAAATACCAAAAATAACCTGCTTTAAACACCTAAGGCATTACCTTGTCCATGGGAGGAGGCCCAACTGTGCAAGAGTAAGTGTGTCCAAAATAAAATCATATCATATCTTCTATAAATATACATTGAACTTAATTGGTATCTTCTTTCATTAAAATATCTCAAAATAGTTACAATCAAGCACACAATTCTTTATTTTCCTTCAGCTTTAATAATTTTCCATCCATCCCCAAGTCCAAGGTATATTTCCCTTTTTATATCACAAAGGAAATTATAATACAACATTACAAAAATGAGGAACATCCTGAGAATCAAGGGATGTTCTTTCCAATTCAAGGAAAAGTCTTCTATCTCAATGGAAATGCTAAGAATTGTTGTTGCAACCAACACTACAATGTAGGAACAACTTCCTATTGATTTATGTATTTTAGCCAAAATTGTCTGAAACTGTTTTTATTCCTACTTCATGCCTCCTATTTAACACAAAATATGCTTCCAAAAATTGTCAACTCAATTATGAATAAAACACATTTATTCTCTAAATTATTAAATAAAATAACATGGTTTTGTGGCAAGTAAATATCACCAAATTTTGTGTTATAACGAGAAAAAGGGGACAAGTGTAGACAAAGAGGATAGAAAAATAATATAGGAAATGAAGAATTAGGTGGAAAATGTGAGACAATTGTATAGCGCAACATTACCACCCAACTAGCCTTGTTGATGTCCTCATGCAACTTTTATATCTGGAAAAAAGATAATTGGTATGCAAAGTGGTTAATGAATATGCCTCATAGGTAGCTTCTCCTTTGAGTCTGAATCCAACCTTGGCTTTTATCCCTTCAAACCATCAACTCATTCTCTTTAGAGAAATCATAATTAGGCTGATACATTGGAAATGGACAACATATAATGGGATAGTGATATATGTAACCCATTTAATTCACACACGTTTTCATTACAATGGTAATATAAGTGTTAATCCTTAAGAGAGCCTACTGGAAATTGAAAAGACTGAAAGGTTTAATATTCTTGATTTCCCATTAAGATTTCATCCACCTTATCTTGGCTCCTTCTATTGCATCCTCAAAAAATTCATTCATGTATTCAACTCCTGAAACCAACACTCTCTCATGAATAGGTCTGAGTGTGGAGGGAAAATTTTGTCGCGTGGAAAACCTATTATGCTTGAGAAATGTACGAAATGCAGAGGTAGGATTTTCCCTGATCCATAGTTCACAATTCCTTTGATTTTGCTCAAAAATATTACGATCCCTCTGAAATTTGACCTGGTTTTGAGAAAAAGAGATAAGGGATTGGAGTTGAACATCCCCAACAAAATGCATAATATTCTTATCTTTCATATACCAAAAAAAAAATATGCATGTATAATTCACACAAAAGATATTGTGTAAGCTCATCTCATTTATGAAAATTTTATACAAATTGTAAGGTGTTTGAAAATTGATAGGGTAGACCCCACTAAATAGCTTGGGATTTGAACATCGGGATTTGAACATCAGATATTGTTCCGACAGGAATAAGGCATATATATAGGCTCGGGCCCTACAAGCCATAATATATTTAATTATGGAGCATATTTCATTATTTTCTTGGATTAGATTCTAAATTCTCCCTTGCAAGTTTCCAACTTTTTCTTGGATGGCTTCTAACTCCTCAGTTTTCTATAGCTTTATATTCCTTATTTCATCATATTTTTCAATCTATAATTGATGTTGACTCTAACGCACCATACTATTTTTGTATTGGGCCACAAACTTCCTTAACTCCTTTACCTCATCTTCTAAAAATAGTGACAAATACGCCTCTGTGTCTTCTATTTGAACCCATCTCCTCGTTAGGAATATCTTAGTTTGAGTTTAAGTGGTTTGATTTTCAACGTGCTTCCTCTTTTTTCTTTTTTCTCATTTTCCAATTATTTTTCTAACACCTGTACTTTTTTTTTTTCAAAATAGAATTTTCTTTCTTTAAAATTTGAGTTCTCTCAAAAACAAATATTTGGTCTTCTTTCCTTCCCTTGTAATTTATTGATGGGAAAAAATGTCTTTCATCAACATTTGGTGATACCACGCAGTCAAGGTCCCAAATCATATTGGTTCTCACTGGTTCAATTGGGTCCAATTACCCTCTTTCCCTTCCTATTAACTTTTAGTGTTTATGTTTCTTACCAACAGGAAGAGAAATATTAGGTATACCTTCTTGCAAAGCTCTTGCAAAGAAGTAAATCATTAAGCTGAATTAATGGCTCAGCTAAACCACACCTAGGGTTAACCTATGGGACAACCTCTCTTTCCTTTTCACTCAATGATCAAATTTGAAGGAAATTATTATATTTCAATTTGAATAGTTAATTTCATCTTAACTTTTGAATATTAACAAGTTAAACTAAACTATTCTTTTCAAATAAAAATGAGAATCAATTTCAAATTTCATGTATATTTCACATGTCACATCTTCTATTATGTGAAGTTTTGTAGATTTCAAATGAAGAATATTATCTACAAACTCTCTTGTTACGTTTTACCGAGTACACATAGATGATGCTAGTTCATTAATATTATAACTTATATAAAACTAGCAATTGCACTAGATGTTGCAAAGGAAACGTCATAAGTCTACATAATATGGAATTTGCATTAAGAATAAAATTTTGTTTTGCATTCAAGACGGGTTTTACTGGCCATTAATAACACATTAATAACACATGATTTTGTCTGTTATTTTCTTGCAAATGTGAAACTTATTCTTATTTTTCCTTGTAGAAACTTGTTAAATGTCATACTTACCATAAATTTAATCCTTGGAACACGAATGACGTGAGTGAGATATAGGGTTTTTTTAAGTGCATAAGATGGCTTTTGGGGCTGGAGAAATTAGAGAAAAGGCCAACATTCGTTGTTTAAAATCATGAAGTAACTTATCATTTTTCAGTTCTTCGTTATAATTCCCTCATCTATAGATTCAATGGGTTGTTTCATTGTACAATTTGAATCATAGCAATACAACTTAAGGTTGTTTTTTTATAAATTAATGGGTTAGCATTGATATTCAAACTCATCCCATAATTATAGAATTTATGATGGAATTTTTTGAATCTCAAGGCTACAAATGTGTCTTGGAAATGATTTGGATTGAATACTCAATCCTATGTTGCACCATCTGAAACCATCATAGGAATACAACTTAGGTTGGTTTTGTATAAATTAATGGGCCAACATTGATATTCACGCTCATCCCATAATTATAGAATTTATGATGGAAATTTTTGAACCTCAAGGCTACAAATGTGCCTTGGAAATTATTTGGATTGAATACTCAATCCTATGTTACACCATCCCAAACCATCATAGGAATACAACATAATTATAGAATTTATGATGGAAATTTTTGAACCTCTGCTACAAATGTGTCTTGGAAATTATTTGGATTGGATACTCAATCCTATGTTACTCCATCCCAAACCATCATAGGAATACAACTTGAGGTTGGTTTTGTATAAATTAATGGGCCAACATTGATATTCACACCCATCCCATAATTATACAATTTATGATGGAAATTTTTGAATCTCAAGGCTACAAATGTGTCTTGGAAATGATTTGGATTGAATACTCAATCATATGTTACACCATCCCAAACCATCATAGGAATACAACTTGAGGTTGGTTTTGTATAAATTAATGGGTCCACATTGATATTGACACCATCCCATAATTATACAATTTATGATTGAATTTTTTGAATTTCAAGGCTACAAATGTTTCTTGGAAATGATTTGGATTGAATACTCAATCCTATGTTACACCATCAAATTTCCTCTTAAGGGTGTTATGAAGAACAATAGTCTGGGTATACAAGAAAGTGAATGTCATTTTACTATGGAGACATTTTTGGAAGGAGATATTTTTCTTTATGTTATGGTTTATTTTCTTAACTCCAAGCTTGGTTTAGCCTTTCTCTATATACATAAGAAAAAAATACAAAGTAAAATAAAAAATTTAAGTTAAGTTTTATATTTTATAATTACAAAATTTAGTTTCTTATTAAAATATTTTACATGCATTTATTTATTCAAATAAATTCTATTGTGAATATTTTTTCTCCTATTATTTGATCATAATTTTTTTATTGTACTCCATACTAAAGAAAACAACTTTATTAATAAAGGACCTAATGCCAAATTGAAATATTACTTAAGTGAGAACTGTTCTAATATATCAAAGTGATTTTTTTTCTTAAAAAAAAGTTATACAAATTCACGTTAGTTGAGAATTGAAAAAATTTTAAAGAAAAATTAATTTACTTAAATTATTTGTTTTATATGTGGTTCAATTTCCATTACCTATTATGTCCAAACTTCATGGGGAGCTATTGAACATGGGAGCAAACTTTAGGCAAATAAATATTCACATGAGATAAGTTGGACAAACAAAAAAGTTGCTTATCTGATCCTCTTTTTAAATATATATTGGATTTCCATTTATTAAAAACAAAAGGCAATATTAAGAACCTCCTAAAGCTATAAAACGTAACTAACATGAATTATAAAAATAAAAAACTCCTAGTCAGAATATAAAAATGTTAATTTTAGTTGAATCATTAAAAAAATAAAAAGTGATAATAACTCTACAGTTTATATCATTAAAAAAGATCAATTAAATTTCTACAAATTTACAATTTTTCACAGTCAAATTTGGACAAATTTACAATTATTTTATAAATATATGAAACAATAAACAAATTATAAAACACAAATATAAAATATAATACTTTAGAAAGTGGAGAATTAAAAATATCCTTTACAATAGTTTAGAAATTTACATAAAATCTAGTTAAAATATCTTAATTTCAAAATATTTATATTTTAATCAAGTCATTATTATCTTATTTTTTAAAACATTATATTTAAATTTTATATTTAATAATTATTTTTACTAAAATAATATTTATTAATTTTAAACAATAAAATGTGATTCCTATTAGTAAAACATTATATAGTAATTACTAAAACAAAATGCTCTGAATAAAACCAAACACTAATCAATATAACTACTCAAGAATTACCAGTAAGTTAAAAAAAATACATTCACTATAAAATGTCCAGGCTCTATTTACGTATACATTTGGTTCAATTGGAAAAAAGTTTACCTATTATTTATAACTCTACGATATGTGCAAAATAATCTAGTATAAAAAAGTAAAAATTTGTTGATATAACAAGAATATAAAAATTATAATCTCATCATTCAAATATAAATTGCATTTCTTAACTAACTCAAACTTCCAATACAATTTAAAAAAAAAAATTCCCATTTTATCATATATGAAAAAATTCCATTCATCATTACTTTCATAATAAGATAGTTAAAAGAAATAAAGATTTAAAAAAAATCATATTCCCAGTTTATCATATATGAAAAAAATTCCATTCATCATTATTTTCATAAATAAGATAGTTAAAAGAAATAAAGATTAAAAAAAAAAACATATCAAAAGAATTGGACAATGCATGATCTAGTAAAAAAGGTAAAAAATTATGTTTTGGTTCTGGCATAAATTAGGTCTTGGGTCTTTTTGGTAAGAATAGACATAGGCGAGTTTCCTATTATTAATATTCAATAAATCACTATGTCTTTGGTTCAGTGTGTCCAATAAATTTTATAATCGTTCAACTTTGAACTTTGTGTGTTCACATGTCCGTAATCGATTTATGACCTCGAAAAATATGCCGTAGTTTTTCTGTAATTTTTTTTTGGTGTAATTGCATATTATCTCGAAAGTAATCTGCAATCATATAATTTTATAACACTGAGCCATGGATAAAAGAAATTTTTTGATCTGATAACAGTAAATGCAAAAAAAATCACAGAGAACTACTCATACATTCAAGGTATAATCGATCACAGGGGTTTTTTTATGTTCTCACTCGCAGATTGTGAGAAGAAAAAGCTTGTACATTCGTTCTAGAGATTTGTCCAAGACTTCTATGGAGAACATAGCACTGAAGTGTTGTCTCATATTGCCATGGCTTTGTTGTTTAACACAGAGCCAACATTGATCCCCAACTGCATCGTACATAGATTTAATATAACTCTTCGCAAACTGTGAAAAATCTCCTCGGAAAATGACCTTGGCCACCTCTGTGCCTGGTATAAATACATGAGTTTTCCAAAAATCTATGGCGCTTTCTACGTGTTTTCTTGTAGGAAAACTTCTTATTGTGTTGCGTTTGTAATAGCCTCTACAAGATCTAAATAAGAAAATAACACTTAGAGCCATTAAAACAGAGAGAAAGAGCACATATTTTTGGTCTAGCACTTTTCAAAATTTAAGTTTGAGTTATTTAATTAGTTATTTTAGGGCAAATGAAAGAGGGTGGATCTAATGGCCTAAAACATTTCAATCATCTAACATTTTATCCAATGGCACAAAGAGGAACACAGTGGCACCTAGGAAAGTTGTTTTCAAATAAAGACGTCTTACGACATAACCAGGGCTTCTATGGAGAACAAATCACTGAGGTGTTGTCTCAGATTGCCATGGTTTTGTTGTTTAACACAGAGCCGACATTGATCCCCAACTGCATCATGCATAGATTTAATATAACTCTCGCAAACTGTGAAAAATCTCCTTGGAAAATGACCTTGGCCACCTCTGTGCCTGGTATAAATACATGAGTTTTTCCAAAAATCTGTGGCGCTTTCTACATGTTTTCTTGCAGGAAAACTTCTTATTGTGCTGCATTTGTAATAGCCTCTACAAGATCGAAACAAGAAAATAATAGTCAAGAAAATAACAGTTAGAGCCATTAAAATAGAGAGAAAGAGCACATATTTTTGGTCTAGCACTTTTCAAAATTTAAGCTTGAGTTAGTTAATTAGTTAGTTTAGGGCAAATGAAGGAGGGTGGATCGAATGGCCTAAAACATTTCAATCATCTAACATTTGATCCAATGGCACAAAGAGGAACACAGTGGCAACTAGGAAATTTGTTTTCAAATAAAAACGTCTTACGACGTAATTACTATGGTGAAAATTCAATAGGACCATTTACTTACAGTGGGTATATGAATCATATGAATTGAATTCAAGTGGATCATTTATTTATAATCTATATCGGAATATTATGGAATAAATTCAGTACTATGGGAATAGTATAGAAGAAATTCAATAGTACCATATATTGGTTCATATCATGAACATAATTACTCAAATATAATGAAATTATTTGACAATTAATTTGTTTTTCTTTCCTAAAGTGTAACTGGCCTAATCATTAAACAAGTGCACTATTTTTTTTTTAAAGGAAACCAAAATATCATATTATTTTATGGATGTGATTGTAATCTTCAATAAAGAAAAAAAAAATAACTACTATTATTTAAAACCTCAAGAACACAATTTTCCTAGAAAATAAATAAGTTACAAGAATATTTTTCCATAACAATTATAGGTCTACTGATTAATGCACATATCTGGAAAAGAATATAAAAATATCAATACTTTATTATCAACAAAAATGAATAAATGCTACTTATTTGGCATTGAATTTTTTATAAAAAGAAATCATACTTGCATTGAATATTTTGATGTCTAGTGTCTATTGTCGTCTATTCATATTAAATAGGTATAAAAAAGACATGTATGTAATATTAGTAAACACAAGTAAATAGAGCAATTAGTAAATGAAAGAAAACAAAGTAGGAAGTAAAAGTGGAGTAGAAAATAAGAAGATATGTAGGTGGAACCATAGAGGATTGATAAATAGCATTTGTAAATCCAAGTAGCAAGAGGATGGGAAGTGATTGGAATTGGATTTGATTCAAATTGGAATTATTTTTCCTATGTGAACAACAAAAGAATTCACCACAACAAAATCCTTTGATGTACAATGTCCACTACTAACATGTGAAATTTTGTTAATATACCGTTTTTTAATTATTTTGGTATATAAAAAAAATATTTGTAAAGAAAAGAAAACTATAAAAATAATGAAAAGTAAAAATAAAAAAACCAATGAAAAAATACAGTAACTTCATTTATATTAAATACATTACATTTTGTATATAAACATCAATGTGTGTATTCAAGAAGGATCTTCCCAAATCCATCTATGGAAAGAAATATGAAAATATAGTCCAACAAAACTTCAAAAGATAGTTGCCACAAATTACAACCTCTCAAAGTTTACATAGTAATCAACCATTAAGGCTTGAACACAGATTCAAAAATAGGTCCAAGAAAAAGTAAATTTCCAAAACTATATACAACATTCATGAAATCAACAAATAAATCACAACATCAGGTTTGCCCATAAAAAGATGGTGGCATAAAAAGATGGTGGTATAAATAGAAGTGTTTAGTGTAGATCCATTCTTGAATTGACCATAACCCCATAGCCAAGTGAAGGCATTCCTTAGAAAGTTGATTTTCCTACATTGAGAGCAAGAAAAAACATCATATGAGAGTTTTAACCTTAGTAAATCCTCCAAAATGTGAATAAGATGTAAGTTGTGACAATGTTGTATCTCATTAGCCCAACAGATGACTAGTAAAGAGTGGCCAAAAACTTGTAATTGATCACAACCTTTCTCCCTTGCAAAATCCATTAAAGAGTGACATGCAAATAGTTGGGCCAAGTTATTTGTACCCCTCCCAATACCCATGGAAAATTTGAAGAAGTGTTTCTTATATAAAAATAAAATAAATCTGCCTTCATAAATTTGATCATCCCTCTGTGAGGCCCTCTCAAAGAAACCCCAGGGACGTGATTTACCAAGTTCTTCTAGGATAAATAATCTATTTTTGGATATAGAAATAGATTGTTGAAAATGTAAAAGAATGGTCAAGGCCTTGGCAACCACCCAATTCAGAAAGGACAGAAAGTGCTGAAAAAATATTATTTATAGCTAGCCACATTCCCAAAAGAATGAGAAGATACAAGGCCCTGAAGGGTTTAGTATTTCTATTGTGTACCCAACTTCTCCACCTCTCCTCAAAACATTGACCTTGCAATGAAAAATATTGACCAAAAATAGTGTTTCAAATGTTTCATATTTACTAGATAAAAGGATGTTCGGAAAATAAGTGCTCAATATATTCATCATCCAACTTATAGAGGGAGCACCATCTAGGACCAATCTTCTAACACCTCTACAAAGCATCCTAGGTGGGAACCTTTTGAGCACTGATGCACCACATAAAGAGACAAGACTTTCTTGGATAATTCACCTTTGATACACCTTTCCACCACCATTCCCTTTCTGTAGCAAAAATAGTTAGATTTATATGAAGATACCCCCTCTTAGGACTAGATATGACCATCGAGGAATGTATCCAAACCAACTCAACTTCTTTTTGGGATAGTCTTATATGAGTAGTAGATAGGCCATTTAGGTTCCCTTTCTAGATTTCATGGAATTCCAATCTTATTTGAAACTCCCTTGCTGATAACCACCCTTGGAGGAAAATTGAGGTCTGACCTGGATTTTCAATATGAGCAAATCTAGAAAACCCTTTATCTCTAAATTTATCAATGAGAGCCTAGGGAAAGTGATGGGAAAGACCTCTACCAAACCATGGGTTTTGGCCAAATCGAACCTTTACACTTTTACCCACCTTCCATGCAAGATCCAAATCAATAAGGTTGAATGAATTGAGAACAACATGCCGAATGATTGAAATATTTGCACAAATATTATCTCTCAACCTAATCAAATATTCCAGGGAAAATGGATGAATCTAATTATGATAAATCCCCTGATTCCATAAACTATGAGTGGACAAATGTTTTCATCCACGTTTAGCTGCTAACGCATGAGTGAAAAAAAAATATATATTTCGAGACCCTAGCCACATAGTTCTTTCGGAAGAGAAATCCGCTCCCATCTAACCCAAGGGAACACATTTGTTTCATGAGTGCCAACCCATAAGAATTTGAAGCATGTTCATTTTACTTTTTCTAAAACACCACAAGGGATCCATGCTGCTAACATTTAGAAACCAGGGATGGCTTCCAACACTGATTTTATCTAGATATGTCTCTCTTCCAACACCGATTTTACCTAGATATGTCTCCCTGCTCTAGAAAACCATCTTAGATGCCAATTTTTTAATCTTTTTTCAATCTTCGCAATTAGCCAAAACTATTCTTCCTTTTTGTATCGGTTTGGTTTCAGATGAAAACCCAAATATTTAATATCCATATCCATCTTAATAAGTTGAAAAGGAAAAAAATACTAAATATATGCACTTCCAAGAAAGACAAATTTTGAGTCGAAAAAATAGATTTCAGTTTTGGTATAGCTACAAAAATAAAAAATAAAACATATTATAAAAAAATTATTTATTTTTCTATTAGAAAAATGATAAAAAAAAATCATTTTAAAATTGATAAATAATTTTTCATTTTCGTTTTCATTTTGATGAAATTATTTTTCATAGTTAAAAAGTTTTTAAACAACAACGACTCTTTCAAATTTGAACCCTACCCTCACTTCTTGTTTATTTGTTTTCTTAATATTGTTGGCCAAGTGTAATTTTATTTGTTTTTCCATGTCAAGTCGTGTTAATTGTATCGGCAACTTTGCTGATATAATATTTACTTTTATCTTAAAATATAAATTTCAGAATCTCCTTTGAGATTATAAACTCTTTTAGGATTTCATTTAAAAACTCAAGTTGTTATGACATGGTAAATTTGAATCCAGTTCAATGAAATTTTCAAATATAATGAAAGTTTTACTTTCAAATTCAAGTTATTATGACATAGTAAATTTGAATTCACTTTAGAGAAATTTTCAAATATAATGAAGTTTTTACTCTAAAACAAGTTTGTTATTCATTGTACCATTCTTATTGGTCATGCCTTCGAGAGTGTAGATACTATAATGACCACTCAAAGCTTGACCATATATTAAATAGTTTTAACCATAACCTTATGTGTTTATGTAATTTTTTAACCTAGTACAACAATTTTATTTGTTTATATAATGAACCAAAAATTGTTTATTTTAAATATGATTGTACAATAAGATGTGAGGTTTTTATTTGTTTATATAATGAACCAAAAATTGTTTATTTTAAATATGATTGTACAATAAGATGTGAGGTTGTTGGTTTTTTCTGTAATGCATATATTTAAAGTTTCCTTTTCTCCAACACATATAAATGTGTTAAAATTATGATACATTATATGACATGTATTTCAAAAATTTCAGATTTGTTACTCAAAGTTTTATCTTGGATATCCACAAATTTTGGATATGCAAAGTTTCATATGATACATTAACACAATAATTTTTTTCACTCTTCACTTCTAAATAAATAAACCTTCTTCAACACCCCCACAACACCAAACAAATAACTAGTGACATCTTATATAATCTAAAACCTATACGACACCAAACAGTTGGCCAGTGACATATTTTATAATATAAGACCAACTAACATACAGTCACTATCATATTCTAATTTGGATTGAGAGTTGAATTACTTTGATATAAGAGAAAGGAAACATGGCCATTACGAGATTATTCATGTTGATGTTGAACATGGCTAGTGTTGGAGGATTCATGTTGATGTTGAACATGTATATTGCTGTAGGATTCATATTAATGTTGAACAAACAAATTGTAAGTCATTCAAACAAATTAAACAACTATGTAGAGAAATTTACAATAAATGGTAAAATATTCACTTTATAACCAGATCTATTTGCAAATTTTAACTTTCTAACTAATGCAAATTTTCATATTAGAAGTTAAAAATAAACCTCTCTATAGTTCCTAAAATATATCTGTCCAAATTGCATGGAGAAATGAAAATAACATGTCACTCTACATATATCTGCATGATATCTGATCCAGGTGGAATCCACACTATCTTTAGTCGCACCCACTTGGATCTCTTTTTGGGATGTTGTTAAGAAATAATAATAGCTTACCGGAAACTAAATACACTAGTACATGAGTGATATGAGTATGACTATTAGTTTTGTTGTGTTAATTTCAATATTTATAATTTATTTACTGATCTTATGCTTGATGTACAGGTTTCATTGTTGCTTATGTGTGGAAAACAGGTAATTTAACTAAGTTTTTATGAGTCAATTCAAGAGAATAAGGTATGAAAATAAAATGTTGAACATAAACAACAAAAATAACAACAAACCATCAAAATTGATCCATTAAAACATAGTTTAGATGAAGGAGTTCACCCCTCCTGGGCTACATCTCCTTGGTCCAGCTTCCATGGCTTGGGCCTATGTATTATATAAATAGTGAAAAAATTTATATTTACATGCATCAAATGTTCATGAAACATACTTCAATGAGTTCAGAATGTCGAAATCTATCAGAAATGACTATTTATTTACTTGATTTGGCCTTCAACTGATCTAGGCATGGCCTTCCTTCTTGGTGGCCCTAGGCTTCAAAATTCTTCAAAATGACCAAAAAAAACCTATAGAATTGCTCCTCTACCTCTGCAACATATTCCAATGTGTTCAGAGCATGCCAATCTATCAAAAATGACTCTTCCTAGGCTAAAATTAGTCAAAAATTGCTCAAGATATGGTCAATTTAATTTTTCCCTAGGTTGCTCCTCTAAATATGGAGAAAACTCCAGTTAGCCCCACCAAAAGAGAAGGTCCACTGAAAATGGGTGTGCCTCCATTTATGCCGCCAACTTAACAGTGAGTTAATTAATGCTAATCCTGAAGTTAGGGGCGGATAAGCTGGCTTAACTGCGCACTAAGCCCGATTATTTAAATCCAACTTTAACATATTTAATTAAAAATTATGCTAATTAATCCACATTTAATATTTAAATCTCGCCATTAAACTTTCCACGTCATTGGTTATGGTGGTATAGTAGTATGGGAGGGGGCTAGCCTGTGGGGCTGCCCCCCTCTTTTCTGTCGTGGGATCACACATATGGTTCAATATGATTTGGTCACGGAGACCTTATAAGTCCTGCCACATGGTCTGTAGGTAAAGCCATTGTAAAGTTTGGGGGGAGGTCATGGGTTCGACCCTGAGCTCTACCCCTATACATATATTTTGCACTCCAAACTTTAATACGCGCTGCAACCAACCTTTGGAAATACATATTTCAGACTATGGACTTTGCAATGTATAAAATATGCCACCTACTAATTAAATTCGTACTTTGGATTATTATAAGGTGTGTCGATATACCATAGAACCTAAGGTTTTATCTTTCCATGGTTTAAATAAAATGAGCATGCTCCAAACCTTTGCAATGGATTATATTTGGACCTTAGGATTTAGTAAATATGCCACCACATCAATATTAAATCTAAGCGTTAGCATTGAAATTCGACCACATAAAATGTATCCAACCTTAGCATTGAAATTTGAGCTAGGCCTTGGAGAGGGGGTCCACTAGAGGGGACACGTAGCAGCCCCTAGTTGGGTTGTCCTCCCACAGAAAAAAAAAAAAAATTCAACCTTAGGAGTAGATCCTTAAAAAAATTTCACTTTCAAACCAAACTGGTGAATCCAGTTGTGACACTTGTCACGGTGCCACTAGGAAAAAATTGAAGAATATTCCCTGCATGCTGACTGGGCTGCCATGTCATCAAAATATAATTGTTCTGCAATTTTTTTTTTAAATTGCATGTTCTGAACGACAGTCAGCAGGATATAACTTCTTCATCCGAAGTTGGTTTTCGACGAAACAAATTGCATTGAATTCTTTGCGACAGTCGGGTCGATGTCATTCAATTTCCAATCAATTTTGAGCACTTTCATTTTTCAGCTAAATACTGAGCCTCTGATCATTCCTCCCCACTAGAAGCCTTTTGGACTGAAAAATCTTTCTGATTACTAATCATGTTGATGAGGGTATTGTTCCCTCACCCTTCCAGTCTCTATCCACTAAAATTTTCCCACTTTCACGATTTGGAGCTTTTCACAAAAGGCTAACTTTTTCCTTGATTCTTGCGACCTTCTCTTGCTGTCATTAACACCTTCATGCTACAATTTTTCTAAATTTGCAGAGCAGCAAGCTATTCTTGCAGAAACCATCTTGTTCCTACCTTGGTCAATAATCAAAGGAAGCTTAAAAAAATTCTCACCTTGCACACTATCACCATGGCAATTCTTATTTGTTCTTGCTTTGTACTTGCATCGACTCTTGTCCAAGTATCTTTGACATTTCCATGTACCTTTTGGAAACCAAAAACTAGAATTTGTGGAACCCATGCCTTCTTTACTAAGTTTCTTTTTCACTTTATCATTAACCTTTACACTCTCTTGCATCGACATCTTGTTTCCAACACTCCTCAACACTGATGTTGACTATTGCAAATTTTTTACATATTTTTCACCTCATTTCAAAGCAACTTGTTAGAATCCTGAAACATCTCATTACAAGCATAAGCATCTTTTTGAAAAGTTTGATTCGAAACGTCTCTTTTCTTTATCATCAACAATGTCGAATTTTGACTCGCATTCACTATCCTCTTCATTTCACCTACATGTATAAGAGACAAACATGTCTTCTTCTTATGCACTCTAATTATGTACTCAATACCACCGTTAAACAAATGATACTTACACTCATGGTGATGAAATATTTCTTTTCTATCATACAGATAATATAATATTCCCAATTCTCCATCAGTTAATTGGAATATTAGAGTTCTTACTTTTCTCAATTAATTAAGTAAATAAAAGGGTGGAGGGACCCATAAACCCCATAGATGAATAAAATCCACTTATGTTGTGTGAATTTGGGTTAGTAGATAGTAGATAAACATCATGGAGTAGGGGAGAAGCTCATTAATGAAGGAAGAGTGGAGACTGAGATAATGAGGAAGTTGATGGAGATAGTGGAGGAATAAAAGTAAGATCATAGAGCATTAATGATGCAGTGATGGAGGAAGTGGTGCATTAAATTCACACATGATGGAGGGAGTGGAGGTTAATTGCAGAGATCATGGATATCATGGAGAGACAACACAGTCTTCATGGAGACTAGTGGCCACATGTGCAGCGTTGTTATGAGGTGGGCCAAGGCTAGGGAAGGCTCACAACCATATAAGGAAGATGAGGGCAACAAAGAAAACGAGTCTGAAATTTGATATTGTATTTTCATTTGACATTCTTTTCATGCTTAAACTATTTAGCTAAATCTGTAATGTTGTTTAGCACACGGATTTTCCCAAGTGGGAATCCCATCCTTACCCATGGGGGAATTCGAGTGCCTACTCTCGGAAGTTTATTTTGACAAGCTATTCATCATCCAACATTGGTGCCACATTCATCCCCTCTTTTCTGCATATACAACTTCAGGAATTACACATTCCTGTCTTAGGGTTTCAGAGGAGGAAGATAGTTCTTAGCATTTCAGCTAAGAAACCGGTGGATGGTTCATTCTTTCATCCTGTGCTTCCATTTGAGTATTCCAGGAGCAGAATTTTGATATCAAGCATCAAGCCATCATATTACACCTCCATGTAGCAGCAATTCCTTCAAGAATTGTGTACTCCAACCAAGCATTTCTAAGGGAGGAAGGAAGTTCCAAGTATTTCATCTTGGAATCTTCCGAGGGGTCTTTCCCTCACTTTGGTGAGATTATTTCTATCATCTGTGATCTATATTTCATCATCCAGTAGCAAGCTACAACTTTAGCCTCCTTGACAGCGACATCCATTCCAGCAATTGTACATTTTGCAGTTGCAACTTGAGCCAAGGAAGGAGGAGCTAGATCTCAAGTTTCTAGCTTGAGAATCTAGAGAAGGGATCAGTCCTTCATTTATTGATCTGATTTAGTGCTATTGTAGTAGTTAGATCATTAGTTCAGCCACATATTAGCAGTTACCCAGGAGGAGTGCGTAAGTCAGCCAACAGTGGTGTAGTTGACAACCCAAAAAGGGCCAAAAATCTAAAGTTAAAATCTAGCCAAACCATTTCTGGCTTTTTCTAGGTGTTTTGAGTAGATTCCATGGTTAAAATTCTGGATCTTTCTAAGCACTCCACCAGCCTCCCGCACATGGTTCGTCTCCCCAATAATAGCAGTTTCTAGCACTAGCAGCAGTAGCAGCACAACATTCCCAATGTTAGTTTTCATCAGTGTGTTTCAGCCACTTCTTGTTGGCTTGAGTGCATCTTCTTCAGAGCATTGTGTACTTTATATTTTTTTTTGTTTATAAAGATATGACTCATATTTTTCTACTCATGATTATAATGTCTTGATGTAATTTCCAATTGCAGCATATTTCCGGCATTTTCCAGATTTAGTGTTATATCCCTATTTTTCTTATTTGGAATGTTGTAAATGTTCTATATTCCTGTATTTTCCATTTTGAAATATTACATTGATATCAGATCATGATCTTTGGCTCATATTGTGGTCACTTCACGACCTCAGAAGAATAAGAAGAAGAAGCATAAAGAGAAGAAGTATTCAATGGTGGAAGGATTAAGTTTTTTCCACACTTCTCTTTGGATCTATGCAGGATCTCTCCACAGAGATTAAAGAAATGAGAAGGGAAAGGGAAAGAGAAACCTTGAGAGGGTTTCAAAATGAGGAAGGTCCAAGCACTTCTTATTGGCTGCATAAACAAATGGCAATGCAAAGAGCTCTATAACACTTTTCTATGTCCACTTTCCTTGCAGAAGGAGATCAATGGCATGGAGATGGAGGATACATAAAGCATGAGACTCTGAGTAATTATATTGTAGAGTACAAATCTCAATCTAGAGAATTCAATGAGAATATAACTCTCCAACAGTTCTTTCATATCAAAGAGAACCGAAGGCCCCACAACAGTAATAGAAGAAAAGGGCACATACATAATAGATTCTTCTTGCCTACATTTGATGGGTCATCCACAAGAATAGCAAAGGCTTGGATGGAGGAGTTAGATGATTTATTCCATCTACACCCAATAGCGGAAAGAGAGGTTGTTGAGATTGCAGCTCTGCACCTTGAGGGTGAAGCAAAGGATTGGTCGTTCAACCATTTGAAACATGCAAGAGTGACTGCTTATGCAAACTTCACTCAAATGTTGATAAAGAATTTTGATAGAAGAAAACCGAAGACACTTTTCATAGAGACATTTCCCGTCATTGATGAGAAATTACATGAGAAGAAAAAGGAATATGTCAGCACTTTCACTTAGGAAAGGGAGAAACTACCACCACCGCCAGTTGCAGAAGTACTTGCATCAGGAGAAAGAGCACTTGCATCTTTACAAGATGGTCTTGAGCTCTTGACATTGGGAGTATCATGCATGATTAAGGAGATTCATGAGGAGGAAGAGGCTGATACCAGCACTGGTGCATCAGTAGAGGAGCAGCCATCACCATCACCAGCAATTGGAGAAGCCATTCCACCGGTTGGAGGAACTCTTGTAGCCTTACAAGATGTTCCCAAGTATCAACTTATCCAAGGTTTGCAAACATTTCCATCCCCTATTATTTCAACACCTCAGTTTGAGATTTGTGGGGTCATTCCATTATGGAAATTGCATAACCAAGGGTTAGAGCACCTTGTTGATTGAGAGTAGCAAACTATCACTGCGTAGAGGACCCTTGAATTTCTCAAGGAGGAGATGTATAGCAATCCTAGTTTTTCAATGTTGAGCTACACACAACACTTTGTGTTGAAGTGTGGAGTTTTGGAAGATAGGATGATCATAGTCCTAATCGGTACAATGTAGGGATATGAGTTCAACATTGTGCATGGTCATGAGACAATAGATACACTGTCATGGAGATCAACAGTGTTGTCACTAGGGAGCAGTGATGAGTTGGGGGCCCAACTATTCTTGGAGAATTCCGATGACTGCTTCACTCATGAAGCATTGGAGGGACATATGATAGTTGGTAGACATCTTATGATGGATATAATTTTCTATTATCAGGATGAAGCCTTCTTGATGAGCATCTCACAACTCAAAGAGAAGTTTCTACCTACAACATATTCAAAATCTTATGGATTTTACTAGGTCATCGATGAGAGGTTCTCATGGAGTAACCTCAAGTAGGATGCACTTCAACATATCATGGAGTGAAAATATCATCAGATTAAGGAGGATGCACTTCAACATATCATGGAGTGAAAATATCATCGGATTGAGGAGGATGGTATTCTCCATTGGGTGGATACCAATTTGGAGCATGATATGAGTCATCACCCACGGTTGGATGGATGGGTGAGGATGATGAGCAAGTGGTTGGTGAGCTACTTGCAGATCTATGAAACAAGGAAGAAAGAATCATGGTTGCGCAGGCTTCTCTTGGGTGAGTATCGTTACCACCCGACATTACAGATGGGTATGTTCCTTGCCTTACTGCAATGCGAGGTGATGCAAAAATAGGAGGCATGGTTGCGACGCTGCTTTTGATAATGTTTGGCCATCGTTTTGACATATCCTATGTCAGTGGGTATGTTATTGTTTGGGAAATTTCATGGCACTCACATGATGTGGTAGTAGGGAGCTTAATTATATTGGGTTAATGTGACATTCTACATGGAAATCAGTATCTTATTGCTCCATGACTTGCATGATGATGATGTGAGGTGGTAGAAAGAGTCTTTGTTGCTTTGGTTACTCTTGGGAGAGTATGGGTTGACTTTCTCCCATACCTTGCATGATGAGGAGGGAGGATGGAAACAGGAGGCCTTACTATGTTGGCTTCTGTTAGGAGAGTATGGTCACCATACTTGGTATGATGATGGGGTGGTATGGAAGCAAGAGGCATTGTTGCAGTGGCTGTTATTGATAGAGTATGGTTCGACATTTCACATGTCAACCCATATGTCTCTGTTTCCTATTTCGCACAATGTTGAGATGATGCTTGGAGCAAGTAGGGCCAATGAGGGAAGCATGGAGAGGTACATCCTAATCCATGTAGCATGGGTTGGAAATATAGTTCATGAGTTGGGACTTTCCTTTTGGGGGAGGAACCACTTCACTTCATATGTATCATGCAGAGAAGAGGCTTTGGAACAACAGATGGTTTCCACTTGGAGGTTCAATGATGAGGAGAGGCATCTAGCTATACAGTTGGAAACCATTCTAGACATTCTAGAGAGGCACCTATGGAGCTGGGAATTCATTACACATTGGAGAAGATGGGGATACCTTCCATATGAGGATGCCAATTGGAGGGAGGAGGATTGTTGTAGCATTCAATTTTGTAGTTGCTTGCAGACAAGCAACATTTTGGTGAATAGGACTGTAATATTCCCAATTTTCCATCAGTTAATTGGAATATTAGAGTTCTTATTTTTCTCAATTAATTAAGTAAATAAAAGGGTGGAGGGACCCATAAACCCCAAAGATGAATAAAATCCACTTTTTTTGTGTGAATGTGGGTTAGTAGATATTAGAACAGCATCATGGAGTAGGGGAGCAACTCATTAATGAAGGAAGAGTGGAGACTATGGAGAGATAATGAGGAAGATGATGGAGATAGTGGAGGAAGTATTGCATCAAATGCACACATGATGGAGACAGTGGAGATTAATTGTAGAGATCATGGAGATCATGGAGAGACAACGCAATCTTCATGGAGACTAATGGCCACATGTGCAGCGCAGTTATTAAGTGGGCCAAGGCTAAGGAAGGCTCACAACCATATAAGGAAGATGAGAGAAACAAAGTAAATGAGTCTAGAATTTTATATTGTATTGTCGTTTGACATTCTTTTCACACTTCAGTTGTTTATCTAAGTCTGTAGTGATGTTTAGCACACGGGTGTTCCCGAGCGGGAACCACAACCTTACCCACTAGAGACTTTGAGTGCCTACTATGAGAAGGTTATTTTGAGTAGCTATTCATCATCCAACATTGGTGCCATAGTCATCCCTTCTCTTCTACATATACAACTTCAGGAATTACGCATTCTTGTCTTAGGGTTTGAGAGGAGGAAGGTATTTCTTAGCATTTCAGATAAGAAACTGGTGGAGGGTTCATCATTTCATCTTGTGCTTCCATTTTAGTATTCCAGGAGAATCATTGTGATATCAAGCATCAGGCCATCATATTACACCTCCATTCAACAACATTTCCTTCAGGAATTTCGCAGTCTAACCAGGCAGTTCTAAGGGAGGAAGGAAGTTCCAAGTATTTAAGCTTGGAATCCTGTGAGGGGTCTTTCCCTCACTTTGGTGAGATTATTTATATCATATGTGAGCTATATTTCATCATCCAGCAGTAGGCTACATCTTCAACCTCCTTGACAGCGTAGCTCATTCCAACAGTTGTGCAGCTTGTAGCTACAACTTGAGCCAAGGAAGGAGGAGCTATATCTCAAGTTTATAGCTTGAGAATCTAGAGAAGGGATCATCCCTTCATGTATTGATCTGATTTAGTGATATTGCATCAGTTAGATCATCAATTCAGCCCCATATCAGCAGTTACCCAGGAGGAGTGCATAAGTCAGCCAGCAGGGGTGTAGTTGGCAACCTAAAAGGGGTCGAAAATCCAAAGTTAAAATCTAGCCAAACCATTTTTGGGTTTTTCTGGGTTTTTTGTGTAGAATCCAGGGTTAAAATGTTGGATCTTTCTGAGTAACCTAGCATCCTCCCGAACATGGTTCTTCTCCCTAGTAGCAGTGGCAGCAATAACAACACAACATTTCCAGTGCTAGTTTCCATTAGTTTGTTTCAGCTACTTATTGTTGGCTTGAGTGCATCTTCTTTGGAGCACTGTGTACTTTATCTTTCTTTTTTATATAAATATATGACTCTGCTATTTCTTCTCATGATTATAATGTCTTGATGTAATTTCCAGTTATAGCATATTTCCATCATTTTCCAGATTTTAGTGTTATATCCCTAGTTTTCTTATTTGGAATGTTGTAAATGTTCTATATTCCTATCTTTTCCATTTTGGAATATTACAGATAAGGACTTCCCAACATAATACTTGATATCTCAAGCAACACCACGTCAAGTTCAAATTCATCAATAAAGTTTGAATTGATGGTGAATCTTAGTATGCACTTCCTTGTAACCTACAAGTTTGCATTCTTTCATATCAAACCCTAAGGATATGGTCTTGGATGTCTAATAGTTTCAAGGCCTAGCTTCTTAACCAAGTCTTTGGAAATCAAGTTAGCTTGTGACCCACTATCAAAAAGTGTATCAATATTGGTATGTTTAGAGTCAACTCTAATATGGAAAAGTTCTATTCTTGTATCTTCATCATGAGTAACATTTGAACAATTTGAAGAACTAGTGCTTGCAATATATTTACCTTTCAAACCAATGGTTGTAATGATCTTTGTCTCATCTCCTGAATCTAACCCTAAGTCATGTTCAACTATAGCAACAATTTTCTCCTTCTCTTTGGCTTTCAGTTTATTTGACTTCAACTCTGGATGAAGTTTCCAACAATGGTCTTCATCATGGCCAGTCTTTGAACAATTTTTGCATGTGAGTTTTTATTTCTCTCTTTTTACAGAGCTATTTCTCTTTCCTCTTCCATAAAACTTTCCCTTTCCTTTTCCCTCACTTTCACTTTTCTCATCTATGTTTTTTTCCCCTCTTTCTTCTATGTGTGTGGTTTGAACACAAATTCATCTATGTTTTTGGGATTAAACATGAGAATGGTGTGCCTAAGGTAATTTTTCAAACCCCCAACATACTTCAACAAAGTTTCTTGATAATATAAATTAATACCCAAAATAAGATCTATTCTCCTAAATTCACGAGTATAATCTTGCACACTTTGCCCTTTCAACTGTCTAAAATTTATAATTTCCTTTTGAATGTATGCTAATGGATAGAATTTCATTTTAATGGTAACAATAAAACTTGACCAAGACATAGAGATCTTACTATAGTTTTTAATCTCTTCTTGAGTCCTTTCTTCCCACCATACAAGTGTAGATCCTTCCAGCCTCAAAGAAGCCAATTGAATCTTTATGTAATCTTCATGAAGGTTCTGAATTCTGCAATACACCTTCAATTGACGTATCCAATTGTCCAATATTTCTGCATTTATCTCGCCATTATACATTGGAAGCTCAAATTTGACATCAAGTTTGAGTAAGGGTGTTTTTCCATTTGTGGATTTTGAGAGAGTGGGAGTGGTTTTCATGGTGGAAGTGGAAGATGATGTTGATGGAGATGATGAGGATGATGAAGAAGGTGGATATGGAGGTGGATTTAATCCACTACCATTTGAACTCTTCTCTTCATCCTTCTTATTATATGAAGTTCCTTATCCATGTGGAGGCTTAAAAGCTTCTCCTACCATCCCAGCAGTAAATGCATCAAACATAATTTTAACCATCCTCTTTATGTCATTGAAGTCTATTTTGACATAATCCTCTTCTAAATGTCCTTTAGTCTCTCCAACACTTGACATGATGACTATGGATTCAAGATCAACTGCTGATGTTTGTTCCTCTTCAATCAACTCAGCTTCTTGTACAAATTGTACCTCTTCAATATCAGCTTCTTGAGACAAAACTTGAGGTGCTTCAAGTGCAGATATGAGTGGAACTTTGGGTGAATATTGTGCTCTTGTAGCTCTCCTTATTCTATTCCTAGTCTCAGGACTTGCAACCAACAATTTCCCTTCACCTTTCCGCAACCTTGTTAGCATTACAAATTTGCAACCATTAAATTTGCACAAAACTCAAGAAAATATCAAGCAAATAACCTTTCCTTTCAACCAAATCTCTGATACCAACTTGATTCGAGTATGAATGTTAGTTTTTTTGTGCTAATTTCATTTTTAGATTTATAATTTATTTACTGATCTTATGCTTGATGTACATGTTTCCTTGTTGATTATGTATGTCAAACAAGTAATTTAACTGAGTTTTTATGAGTGAATTCAAGATCATAAAGTATGAAAATCAAATGTCGAAAAACAACAATATAAAGAACAACAAAAAATCACAATTGATCCATTAAAATAGAGTTTTGATGAAGGATTTCACCCCTCCTGGGCTACATCTCCTTGGTCCAGCTTCCATGGCTTGGCCTATGTATTAGCTTAATAGTTCAAAAATTTATGCTTACATGCATCAAATTCTCCTTAAACATATTCCAATGATTTCATAATGTCAAAATATATCAGAAATGACTATTCATTTACTCAATTTGGCCTTCAACTGATCTAGGCATGGCCTTCCTTCCTGGTGGCCCTGGCTTCAAAATTCTTCAAAGTGACAAAAAAACCTGTATAATTGCTCCTCTACCTCTGCAACCTATTCCAATGTGTTCAAAGCATGCCAGTCTACCAAGAATGACTCTTCTTGAGCCAAAATTGGTCGAAAATTGCTCAAGATATGCTTAATTTAATTTTTCCCTAGATTCCTCCTCCAAATCTCGAGAAGACTCCAGCTAGCCCCGCAAAAATAGTAGGTCCGCCGAAAATGGGTCGCCTCCAAATATGCCGACAACTTAACAGTGGGTTAATTAATGCTAATCTAGTACTTAAGTGCAGATAAGCTGGCTTAAATGTGCACTAAGTACAGTTATTCAAGTCCGAGTTTAACATATTTAATTACAAATTATGTTAATTAATCTGCATTTAATATTTAAATCCCACCATTAAATTTCCACGTTGTTGGTCATGGTGGTCTGGTCGTATGGGGGGGGGGGGGGCTGCCCTCGGGGTTGGCCCCATCTTTTCTATCGTCAGATCATGCATGTGGTTCAAATATGATTTCGGCGTGAAGACTGTATAAGTCCCGCCCCATGGTCTGTTGGTAAAGCCGTTGTAAGGTTTGGGGGGAGGTCACGGGTTCGACCCTAACGTCCGCCCCTATACATATATTTTGCACTCCAAACTTTAATATGTGCTTCAACCAACCTTTGGAAATACATATTTTGGACTCTGGACTTTGCAATATATAATATATGCCACGTGATAATTAAATTCATACTTTGGATTATTATAAGATGTGCCGATATACCATAGAACCCAGGGGTTGATCTTGCCATGGTTTAAATAAAATGTGCCCACTCCAAACCTTTCTAATGGATTATATTAAAACCTTGGGATATAGTAAATATGCCACCACATAAATATTAAATCCAAACCTTAGCATTGAAATTCAACCAAATAAAATGTATCCAACCTTATCATTGAAATTAAACCCAGACCTTGGAGAGGGGGTCCACCAAAGGGGACACGTGGCGGCCCCTGATTGGGCTATCCTCCCACATAAAAAAGTTTTGAATTCAACCTTAGGAGTAGATCCTTAAAAAAAATTCACTTTTGAACTAAACTGGCGAATCTAGTTGTGACACTTGTCAAAGTGCCACTAGGAAAAAGCTAAATATTATTCCCTGCATGCTGACTTGGCTACCATGTCATCAACCTATCACTGTTCTGCAATTTAAAAAAAAAAATTCTTGTTCTAAACGACGGTCAGTATGCCATAAATTCTTCATCCAAAGTTGGTTTTCAACGAAACAAATTGCATTGGATTCTTGGCGATGGGCCGGTCATTTTAGTTCAGTTTCCAAGAAATTCTGAAAATTTTCATTTTTTAGCTAAATACTGAGCCTTTGATCAATGAGATGGACCACACTATGGTAGAAAAGAGACCAAGCATTTCCAAAGTTCACAAACATATTTCATACCTTGCACCAAGCTAGGTATCAAGGACTGTGAATTCCATACAGTGCTCAAGTATTGTGGTTGTCTACATAGATACATCGAAATAGAAATGGAATTACTAGGCATCTCCTCGCTTCCTGTGACATATTGATATGTTTTCAAAATATGGAAAAATTTTCCCCATATTATGGAGGCACTTAAAACAATGGAGAAAATTTCCTCCTAAGGGAGGAAAATTGATCCAGGTGGATATCGATGGACACCAACCTATTCCACTGGATCACAACGCAATTTTCCTATTTTTTCACTTTTCTATTTTTAGCAATTTTTAGGTCTTAAATTTCTTAAGCCAATTTGAAGCCCTAAATGGTATTTTTTGGGGAAATGGATCGATGGAAGTCATCAAATTTGTTACCAATCAGAAATTTTACTCCAGAGATAGTCCTTTCCAATGGGCTATTATGCGTGCCAAACGAAGAGCGTATGCCAAAGTTACGACCTCGAGAAGTTGACATTCCAACTTACCCCATCAAGGCCCATAAGCCTTTGGTGCTTCATATCTTAGAGTTAGGTTTTTAAATATGTATCTCATTTTGTTCCCTTCATAAATTTGGACTAGTGGTATTAGAGTGATTTGATATGTATTTGTTTTTATATCCATGTCCCCAACGAGGTTGGGGTATAAGGAGTTGGGACTTGAACCCTTTCAAGAATATCCTTGTCGACCCTCGATGGCCTCGCATAGTGGAAGAAAAGAAATACGAGGGAGAAAGAGGTCCTATCAAACTGTTTCTCAAACAATCCCTTGAGCAGCAAAGGAATGAGATGATGAATGTTTTTTCCCAAATCCTTTAGTGAATACCAATAGTAAACACATCTTCATCCAATGGGCACTAAGAAGGAATTGCCCCCTTTAAGGTACAATTTAATTTTTATATTCCTATATTTGAAGGATAGATAGATGCATATTATCTATACATTAAATGGTTAAATCTACTAGAATTATATTTTCCAGTCCATATATTTTTGGTAGTGAAAATATTACTTTTGCATTCGTTAAAGTCTCCCCCCATGTCGAGGATTGGTGGGAAACTTACTGTGATAAAAGAGCCATGGAGGAATCCGCACTATTTTCATTCGCACCCACTTGGAACTCTTTTAGGGATGTTGTTAAGGAACACTATTACCCTATTGGAAGCTACAAAGTCTAGTACATGAGATGGACCATGCTACGATAGGAAAGGGACCAAGTAGTGCCATATTTCAAAAACATATTTCATACCTTGCACACCAAGTTGGGTATCAAGTATTATGAGGGGAATTTGGTGCTAGAGTATTGTGAATGTTAGCACAAATACATCTAGATATAAATGGAATTCCTGGGCATCTCCTCGATTGGCACAACATATTGATATGCTGTGAAAATCGAGTAGACGTTTCTCCATCTCATAGATGAATTAAATTCAATTGATTTCATTTATTTCAAGGGAGGGGGGGGGGGGGAACTGGTCCAAGTGGATATTAGTGGCCACCCACCTATTCCACTAGCTCATAACACAATTTTCCTATTTTGGTAGTTTTATTTTTTTGACAATTTTCAGTTCTTGAACTTCCAAATTTATTTTTTTCCGAAGTGGGATTATTTGAGGAAACGTACCAAAGGTTGTCATAGAATTGAATAACATTCATAGATTGTACTCTTTAGATGGACCTTTCCAACAGGCTATCTTGCACCCAAAATGGAGATCACATGCCAACGTTATGACCTCAGGAAGTCGATGTTCACACTTACCTAATTGGGGCCCATAAGCCTCTAGCGCTTCATCTCCTAAAGTTAGGTTTTTTGATGTTTAAGGTTTCTCATTGCTTCTTCATAATAAAAAGGCCCCATAACCTCATTATAACAAAATTCATGAAGGTGCATAGCCATCACATCTATTCTTAGAGATAAGCTACCACCATTCGCGCTAGTTTTATTTCATTCTACATGTATACAATTTCAACATTTTCCATTTATTAGTTGTAGTTGAGGTTCACTATATCAATGTGATTTGACTTTAAATATGTATTTCATTTTGTTCCTTTCATAAATTCAGATCAATATATCTATAAATAAAACTTTAATATAGTAAAACAAAACAAAGATGAAACATATTTCTGTTTTTGACATGTATAGGTTCTTATTATGATAAATTTAAATATATTTTAAATGAAACAACAATTACAAAGTCACTATCTTGTATAATTTTCTTTCTTCCAAAATGAGCTCGATTTAACACTATGTTCGGAAGGAGAAATCATTTCCAAATCCAATTTATATTATGTAGAAAATAAAGCACCAATCAACGAGAATTTGCTTATTGTAGTAAGGAGATAGCACATAGCAACCTATGGAAGGATTCTCCTCGTAAGGAGCAACCCAAGTTAACACTCTACCCTTGCTTTATTTTTTTCTTGTCATTCCCAAGTGCTTAAGGTAAAAAATGTTGTTTACCTTGCATTCACACTCTTCCCTAGCCTTATCACTTTCCTTTCATTGCTAGGATAAAAAATTCATTCAAAACCATACCCCCATTCATGAAAAAAAATAGATGAAAAAATTCACAAAATTTTGATGTTTCCCTTTAAAAAAAATGGAGAAAGGAAAAGCTAACTTCTACAAATTCCTTTCCATGCTATTCAAGATTGCTAGAGACCCACCATTAAGTCTAGAAAAACTTTTCCTTTTTCCATCGAGAGAAGCAAGGTTCTAATAACCTAGTTGAGAGAGGAGTCTCCTTTGAACACTTTGTGCTTGTGCACCTTGAGTGTAATAGTGCAATAAATCTAGGTAGGTGGAATTTGAAAGAGAAACACTAAGAACTAAAACCTCTATGGGCATATTAAGTTTGAGTTTAGAGAAGTATTTTAAAAAGAAACATTATGTCAATACCGTATCCAATACCCAATTTTCAACCATATCAACCTTCTCCCCCTAAAGTGTACCAAACCTGGCTCCTATTGGTCTACCAAACCAGATTTGAGTTATTAAACCAAAAAAAAATAAAAATTACAATTTCCTTGAGTTTTGAAATATATATTGAGGTGCATATCAAACCCAAATTAAATGGAATTGTGATATAATTATTTGAAATATACCCAAATTTGAATTACATATCAAACTAGTAAGTTTATGTTATTATCATACTATAATGTACAATATTCTATCAAGAATCAACGACTATCTTTTTTTTAAGACAGAAAACTAAGCAACCTCCTGGGTATATGCAACAGCCCGCAAGCCTAAAAATACAAAACCTACTTCAAACCTATAATGCCCTATTCATTATAGAATTAATAAAAAAAATATAAGAGATGAAATTGGAAAATAGTTCTATGAAACATATCTACAATCTACAATCCATTGATATGAACTTTAAAGAACATCATCATTTAGACCATTTTCTTCATGCTTTAAACACATTTAATGTTTATCTAATACTCCTATCTTAGAAACATTGTGTGTAGTGGAAAATGCAATGTGCATTCTAACAACGTATAATGATTTTTCCTATCGTCTACTCTGTTTACTGCTTCCCAGAAGTTATGGATATGAAGGTGTCAGACGAACAATTTTCATGGCTTTATTCCAGAGCTTTATAACAAAGGCCGTAGTCTTCTCAGGCAACGTTTTGGCCCAGAATCCGGCAAAGATTTTTAAAAAATCCGGCAAAGATTTTATCAGAATCATGTTTACACTTGTTAAACTTTAGTATTTTGAGTGCCCTAAGGGTTTTTGGTAGTGTTGAATCCATTTCCACTGTCAAAAATGGATTCCAAACACTCCAGCTACCTGATTTCTTGAATTTTAGTTGTCCGGATTCCAGCAAAAAACTGCCGTCCGGGCTATTTCGTTGGCTAGGTAGACAACTCCATAACAAAGCAATACCTAACGCATATCGTTGATTCCCTCATCAAAACCGTGTAGCACCAATTCTGCAATAAATGAAGGCGTGGTTTATATTTTTACGTTAATAATGACCCCTGCAAAAGCTATGTCTAAATTGGGGGTTGTGTGGAATATTCGCCTCCAAAGGACTCTATTATTATACTTTAATATAGATTTTTAGTAATGCAATATACTATATTTATACTGTAATACAAATTTCAGTAATGCAGTTGCTTATCATATTACCTGTTCTCTTCCCAAAAAAATATTTGTATGGGAAAATTTTCAACACTTTAATTTAATACGGTGGTAGACGATATATGAGGTTTTCGTAACAAAGTATCCCACTAACTATGCTTTAAAAGTAAATCATTATTCATCATGGATACCTTTGAACTATCTATTGAGTCATTTAGTGCACATGGTTTTTTATTTTAATACACAAAAAAAAAAATCTAACAATTTTATTATGAATTATTTATATTTTATTTTATTAATATTTTATATGGAGATTATTATTAAAATATTTATTTATTAATATATATTACAGTTATATTTTGTAAATTCATTTTTAATATATGATAATATATTTATGTTTAATATTGTTGATATATTTAAATAGGTGTAGTTTAATTTATAAATTAAATGGTGTTTTTTATTATATTTTTTCTAGTTAATTTTAATGAAAATCTGAGAAATTTTTAAGAACTTGAGTTAAAATTATTTAATTTGTATAACTAAACCTATTTAAATATAATTAAAAATAAAATGACAATTTTTACATTTCTATAAATAAATTAAATTAAATCCTTAAAATATAATAAAAAATAAAATAACAATTTTTATTATTTTATAGATAAAAATATTAATATCACTATAATGATTTTTTTAAGTAAAACACTAAACTCTTTCTATTATCTTGATAATCTACAAAGTCAACCCCTTTGTTTGAATAGAAAGCTTCTGTGGTTTCTTAAGAAAAAAAACCACATTTTCCTCAGCTCATAAACTCAATGGCCCACACCTCTTGATTCAGGATTATTCAATGGCCGAATTCCCTTCCTTTATGCGGATCAACATCCTGCAAACGCCTGTAGGATTCTCCTCCCTGGTGATGGTAATTGTGGATTTTCTCACAAAATTTTGCTTTTACAACAATTAAATCAGCCATGTGATTACATGTGCAACATTTAATAAACAGGGACTTTTGCTATGAAATTCCAAGAGGCTCATTCTACCGCTTGCTTGAGCTTGAAAGGTTTATTTTACAGAGTAGTATGATGTGTATAAGTGTTTGTATGTCATCTAAGTTGAAATTTTATTTATATCTCTCAAAATTAAATAATTATATAAAATATTTAAATAATACACATTCATAAAAAATTACACTTAGATTTTTCTTTCTCATGTTAAATCTATATCTATATCCATATTTAAAATAAATCTATACTAATTTTAATAAAAACAATATTAAATTTATATTCATACTTAAAATAAATCTATAGTAATTTTAATAAAAACAATAAATTAATTAATCTAAAATTCCTAATTTCCAATTCGACACACTTACTATAAAATTAAATATTTATTTTCAATAAGCTTAACTATATAGAATGAACATATATCTAAAATTCCGAATTTGGAATTAGCCACACTTATAACACTGGTAAAACTAAGTTTTTGTTTTCAATAAAGTTCAACTATATAGCATGAATCGAGATAATCGAAGGAAAAACAAATTTGGACTATTTTTAGATTTGGGTGCTAATCCTTTGTATATGGTCTCCCTAAGAGAAAATCCCACGTCAATTAATTTTAAGTTACAAGAAGCAATTACTAATTTTTTTTTTTTTAAGAAATACAACTTTTAAGTTACAGGAAGCAATTGCCTTTTTTAGAAATATACACATTTTCTCTGCAGGGAGGAAAGACAAATTAGTTGTTTGTGGTTGATAAATCTTAACTATGTTATGATTTCAGGCTGAAGTTGTTTACCTAGAATACAGAATAGTTCGGATTGCAGTTTTTTTGTGGAAATTTGGTAAAATAAAGTTTAAAAAATCAGATAGTTGGAGTGTTTGAATTGCATTTTTGATAGTGGAAATGGATTTAGCACTATCAAAAACCTTTAGGACACCCAAAATACTGAAGTTTAACAACTGTAAACAAAATTCTGATAAATCTTTGCAGGATTCTTTCAAAATCTTTGCCTAATTCTAAATCATTCTGTTACTTTTTTAGCTTTCAATCTCAGCAAAGTGGCATGTCACTTAGACAGTTTACATGCAGAGTCCACATAATGTCAAGACAGAAACCCTAATACCCATAACAACAGAAGAATGTAAGCAATATTGGCACCCTTCAACCACTGACAGATCAGAAAAGATTGCAAAACAAAGTTGAAAGGGGTTTGTTCATGAAATGTATTGTATAACTAATCAACTCAATACATGAAAAATAGGATGATGAGATCAGAGAGGCTGATGCCTCTTCTGCTTGCTTGCTTAAGCTACAATTGATACAAATTAGGATTTCCAAAGTTGATGATCCTCCTCCGCTTCCGGTATTAGATACAGAACTAGTGCAATTAGCAGCAGATGACTTTGATGCCAAGTTCCCTTTGTGATTGAGATTGTGATGAACTGAAGTCCGATTCTTGAGGTCTGTAGTGAATGCTGATTTTTAACTTACTGCTCGTCCTCCTGTAGAGGCTTCTCTCATAACCCTCCGGAATGGAAACTTCTGTAGCGGCATGCATGCTACACTTTTCAGATCCATCCATCCAATATCAAAGGCCAAATTATAGACGAGTTTGAGTCTGGGATTGAGGGCAGGATGAACTGGGATAGGAACTGACACCAAGTAATAAACAGAGAAATATGCGAAATATGCGAAACTTTAAGGATGGCTATATTGAACTAGTTATCAAAATTATATCAGGATTGCAGATTTTAGGAATATTTTAGAATCTTAAAAATAATAGTTAAAGTTAATAATTTAATCTCCCATCCAGATAAGAATGTGGTACCTAACTATAAGGATGTTTAAAAAGAATAAATTAAACCAAGAGCGGATTTGTGATGAGGAAATAATAGCTGTAGTCTAAATACTGAACTTTTTGAACCTTTCAGATCCAAATTCAGGAAAAGATATCAATTTTCAAAACTGCATAATCTAAGTTTATAGGGAGCTGAATTCATTATAATTTTAAATAATGGTTTTAGCTTCCTAGAAATCTAGACTATACCATGAGTATAAACTAGGTTTCTAGGGAGCTGAATCCATTACTATTTAAATAATAGATTCAGTTCCCTATAAACTCAGATTATGTAAATTAAGAAATTGATATTTGAAATCAAATCGCTAATGAAACAATTGCAATTTCACTAACAATTTTGGTAGCCAAGTTTGAGTGAGACTTGCCGGAAGTCAATTTACTTTGTCTATAAGAAATAGATTTTAATCTTGTTATGTAAAAAGGTAAAGTTTAATAATTGATTTAATCAATCACTAACTTACCACAAAGTAATTGATGTTTACATACAATATATCAGAATATATCGTAATGACAGAATGTAAACAACCAACATAGAGGGGTAGGGTATGGAAGGAGATCTTCACGTCAGCAAGCCAGCCGCTCATTAGGCTCCATTCCATCACTGGAGATAAGAAAGATTCTACAGAGTTGAAAGGGGCTGTTCATGAAATGTAATGTGTAACTGATGAATTCAATACATTGCATCGGCAAAGATAAGATCTTGGGAACCCTTCTGCCTGCCTGCTTAAGCTATAATCGACATTAATATCAATATCATGGTGTGAGACAATAATGAATTATTGCTATTGTTTTCACACTCGATGATCCTCCTCAGCTTCTGGTGTGAGATATAGCCCTAGTGCAATCAGCAGCAAATGATTTTGAGGCAAAGTTCCCTCTCTGAATTAACATTGTGCTCGAGGATCCTCCTCAGCTTCTGGTGTGAGATATAGTCCTAGTGCAATCAGCAGCAAATTATTTTGAGGCAAAGTTCCCTCTCTGGATTAACAGTGTGATTAGCTGAACTCTGCTTCTTCTGATCTGTACTGTACGAAATGGAAAAAATTGTGGGGGGACTGGGGGGCAAAATGAGCTGGGATCAGAATTAAGATCCAGAGATACAGAGAGAAATATGCCAAAAATGAAGAGGGGAGCTTTGAAGGTATTCGAAGATGGACGATGAAGATGTTCATTTCGCGGGGCGAGTTCACAATTTAATCTCAAATGTGGGGAGACTGAGATCGGTGGGCGGGTGGTGGAATTGGAATCCGAGATTTGTTCTGTGGGTGCGTTATGCTTCTTCTCAGCACTAAAGTTAATGCCGCTCATGCTTATCCCAAATATGGAGCTCGAGGCATGGGTTCGAATCCTGCGGCCAAAACCCGTTGCCCCTGTTCCCGCATTCGCAAGAGACCTCCCACGTTCAAAGTATCGGTTGGCATCTTTCCGCGTGTCGCAATCTTTCTAGCCCAGCTGGCATCTTTTTTTCCACAAATGCATTCAAGTTCAAAGTATATCGCCTATCATCTTTCCGCGTGTCTCCATCTTTTAACTCCCAGGTGGCATTGCATTCTCCGATTCGGCAATCTTTATTGCAGCTGGCTCGCAACACAGCGACTGTGATCACGAGGATGGATCAAGTCAACTTGGGGTGCAAAAGAAAAGGTCGGATTGCGATGAGATGACTCAGAGCACATAGATAGGAAACCAGGTGGACTTGTCACAACTCAAACGGACCAAACAATGCGCTGGACAAGTTGGAACCATTTGTTCCAAAGGGGTGTGAGACTTCATACAAATTGAGTGGATGTCTATATATTTGGCCTGAGTTGGGATGAGCAAAGGCACACAAGGATGAATGAGCAAGGAGATAAGAGGTTCATCATTGTGTGACTTCGACACAGTGCAACGACTTGTGCTCCATTGTGAAGACAATACTTAAGGCAACTTTTTGGAGTGAAATGACTCTTGAGATGGAATGACTTCTAAAATGGAATGAATGTTGAGACAAAACAATCTTTGGAATGATTTCTTTTTGGATGGAATCAGGGGTCGATTTTGAAATGGGTTTGAGACAACTCTCGCACACAGAGTTGTGTGAGGATGGTGGTGGGGATTTTAGGGTTTACTTATATGGGGTTGTTGGGTAGCTGTGAGAGGCATGCAACCTATTGTTATTGTATTGTTGTAATGAGCAATGGGTTGAGCCATATTTCCATCATTGTAACTTGTATCATTGTATTCTATAACATCTTGTATCATTTTTTTGGGCAAGTGTTAGGAATGCCTCAAGGTCATTTGAACATATCAGTTATGTCATTTCTATGTGTTGCATATATATGGTATACTTGAGTTTAGAGCTAACAAATGAACTATTATTTTTGTAAGTGTAAATGTATAAGTAATGTTGTATGGTGGGGAATAGTTGTGCATGCACCTAGACTATTCATTTTGAGTTGGAGTGGGTGACTTAACTTGTGTAGTTGAATTCATAGGTGTGGGAAGACCTTGAGCGAATAGGTGTACTCTGCTTGGAGTAGGCACAACTTGGCCTAACTGTTGTGACTGAAACAAGGAAATTTGGCATGATAGTAGGCGTGGAATGAATTGGGTGGCCCAAGTTGAGCAAAATATTCTAGGTGGATTGTAGGTTCATTATATTTGGTATTACAACAATTTTGGGATTGATCATGCAAAAAGTTGGGTGGTCCATTGTGCAACAAAAAGCATATGACTATTTGAATAATTTGAGATATTTGGACAAGATAGGTGTCCGAATTTTTGGCATGTCTAAGAAAAACATTGTAGATTTTAGGTCTTAGAATTGCACAAGATACTTTGGGTGCACTTGATCAAGATATATATGCACTGATATATGAGTTGATTCATATTGCTACTAAATGAATTTCAAGTGTGGTAGATTTTGGATGAGTTATGGTATAGTTCACATGAGATTAGGAAATGACAATGGGATGAATTGATCATTGGCTGTGCATGGGCGTAGATCTTCGCATAGAAGATAGTCAATGAGGGTATAGAAAAATGGCGGAAGGTCAGTTGAGTTCGCTAAATGGAAGGCTTGAGACTTGAATGACTGTTGAAGTGACTTAATGATAGGATTGATCTTCAGTCATAGAAAAATGCATAATACATACTTGTTTTGTGAAAATAAGGTGGCTAAGATGAGTTTTTGTGGATGATTGTTGGATTGGATGATTTAAGGATCTTGGTAGCAAGTAGACTTGAACAATGGGTGTGGACAAGGGTGTTTTCATGCAAGGTATGTTTGTTTCAATTTTCCTTACATTTCCTAATTGTTATGATGGATCTTGGAAGGGAAGATGAGTGACTTGGAGAAGCCATAGGTAGTTGTGTATCTCTTTGATGAAGCATGGATGACTCACTTCTTTGAAGAAGGAAATGGATATGCCAAGTTGGTGAAAGAGGAAATGATAGATAGGTTTCTTGGTGCATGAGTGCCTCAGATAGATCTGTTGGGTCATGATATTATTTAACAACTATGATGAAGAACCAAAGTATGGAATGCTTAAATTAATAGGGAAATGAAGTTATGTTCTATGTGAAAGATAGAGGTAGAGAAGATGCAGGCAAAAAGGGCCATGGATGGTTGACCTATAAAGGAAGAACATAGACCAGGAATTCCTTTCCTTTGGAATGAGACAATGGATGGGGTAGAAAATTCCTTGGGGGGCTTTCCAATTGACGAATGACTCAGAAATGAAAGGACCATTTGTTTAAGTAACAGGAGAAGGCATAGAGTTCTTTATGTGGATCCTTCAACTTGGAATTATTTGGATAGCTTTTTGATGCAAATGAGGATGTGTTTAGGTGACTTTTATTTAGAATCTGGGTTGCAAAGTGGTGACTCAGTAGTAGGAGGTGACTTGAGGACTTTCCTTGGCTAGGAGGATCACATTGATAGATTGGTTTGCAACATATAGAGATCACATGGGCATGGAAATTTCTCATGGCTTGGGAAGCATGGTTGGATGGTTCTCAATAATTTCTAAAAGTGGAGAAGTGCACCTCATGGCATGGTCAAAAGATGAAAGCATTGGTGCAAACATAGTTTGGACATACGATTTGAGGAAGATCAAACATCCCATATTTAAGAATCTGTACAAAGAGTTATCCAATCTATATTATATTATTTTTCATCCATATTGATGATTTCAAAGTGGAAAAAGTGGACGAATTAACTCATAGGACCATTTTTATCGATGAGTCCTAGTTTGGTGAATTAGGGTTTAGAACCTTCTAGAAGCAGTTTGAGGAATTTGACGATGTTTTTTTGGGGTAAATTTTTGTAGGTAAGTGCCATACTAGCACTATTATGCACATAGATAAGTTTTGAACAATGTAAGAATCATCTCAATCATAGTCGATATGAAAAAGGTATGCCACCTGGAATTTGACTTTCTTATTTTGACCACCATGATTTGAGAGGATAGGACATCAACCCCCATTATTCATTGAAAAGGGAAATAACACAAAACAAGCCATTAGCACTAGAAATAGTGTCATAATTGAGTGTTTTTTAGCTTGCGTATTGGCTTCAACTGGCAGCACAAAACCCGATACAACACTACATCTTCAGTTGGGTGCCAAAAATAGCGATATGAATAACACGAGGAATAGTGTTGGGAACTGTTTCTTCAATTCTTGCTTCCATTGTTGCATCCATTTGTACTTCTAGTTTTTCTCCCAATTGTGCTTCATGTTTTTATTTTGGTATGGATTCAGAAATAAATTCTTTTTTGGCTTCCTAATTTACGCCAAGTTATGTTTATATTATAACGGCCTTTGTTCCTTTGAGTTTTGTTTACAAAATGGTATCGCTTGTTGCATCTAGCTTTTCTTCCATGATGGAATATTATTTAGCTTCTAATACAGCTTCCTTTATAGTGTCTTTTGTTGCTTCTAATTTTTCTTCCATTATTATTGTTGGAATTAGGGCCTGTATGGTTGTAGTTGGTTTGTGTTGGCATTTATGTCAACCTTGTGGCATGTGTTGCAGATATTTAGTCATTGTTATGTTCGATTGGTTGTAGTTGGTTGTGTTGGAATTGATATGGATTTGTCAACATTGATGTCAACGTTGTGTTGGCCTCATAATGCATTGATTTTAACCTTGTGATGGTTTAGTTGTTGCATTTTTGTCAACATGATTATGACCTAGTGCAGAATATGCCTACCTAGTGTAGGAAATAAAGGTTGAGTAGATATGTGTTGGATATGCCTTCCTAGTGTAAGAACTAAAGGTTGATGATGATCTACATGTGTTGGAGGTTTTTGGATAGGTTGTTGATGTTGCTACAGGTGTTAGAAATGTTGATCCTTGTGGAGGAGTTTGGTAGACTAGGTCTTCATGTCATGACTAGTTGAATAGGTGCTTGGCCTAATTGATCATTTGATGTCCTAGCCTATTTGGTATGCTTGTAGAGGTGTTATAGTGTTGTGCAGAGGTGTTACAACTTATGTAGGTGTCTGAGGAGAGTAGAGGACTTGTTGACACTCTTGTCAACCCTTGTCTTGTTGGCTTCTAAGTCAACTTGATGGTGGCACTTGGTTGTGATGTTTAACCTATTTGAAGAGGTGTCATAGAGATTGGAAAATATTTAGAGGTGTGTACAAGTGCTGAAGAAGGAGTGAAAGCAGATGGCATAGGTTTTGATTCAAAAGGCTATTGATTTTCTCTATACTCTTACCTAGTTGTTGGGAAGGAGTGTCATGCATGTGGTTGAAAGCCTCCAGCCGATATTTTCCAGTGTTGTGCATGCGGCTGTAAGATTTTCAATTGAGATTTTCCAATGTTATGAGTGCGGTTAAGGCTGTACATGAAAATTCCTCCCCATTCCTCATGTACATAAGGAGAATTGCAGCTTGATAATTCTTAGAAGGTTCAAAATTAATTGGATATGGTCTAAAGTGGTTGAAGAAGTCCTCCAATGGGTGTGAATTCCTCTCGTGCACAAGTAGTGATGGTTATGGATGGATTTATTCAACTTTGTGCACCTTTGATCTCAGTCCAAAAGTGGAATTCACCCAACATTTTATAAATACTTCATTTTGGATCCAAGATATGGTTGGTTGAGTGAAAGAGGTTTACAAAGGGGAAGAATGTTACAAATATACTTGTGAGCATAGATACATAATGCATGTGTGCAAATGGAAGTTACGTGAGAAGATATGAAGCTTCTAGCAGAGTACTGAAGCATAATATCATTTTGAAAATCGAAATAATAGTAGAGACAAATCAATGCTTGAATATGTGTCTTTAGAGATTGATAACAGTGGATGGATTGAGGAGTGCATCTATATCGTCAGTTGACATTTGTTTTGCAGGGTTACTAGTGCATATGGTAGAATGCCACACTATTTTTATGTTGTTCATTTATTGAGGGTTTGATGTATTTTTAGCATGTATTAATAGTGATGTATGTGGCCATGAGTGGCTTGGTTGATGAGTGTTGATGGATGATAGTCTTTCTACTGGTTATTTGTGTTGATGAGCTGATTTCTTTTCGTGTTTTTATTGATGATGAAATTGTCTTGGTGTTGGTATTTGATATTGTAGAGTTGAGTCTTGTTGAGCATTTTCTCTTGGTGATCTAGTTTGAAAATGAATGAAATAGAGGTATGCATAAATTTGTGGAGCAGTGGCCTCCAGTAAGTAGGTGCTTGCTAAGTTGGAGGTGTGATTTTGTGCTAGTAGTTGCTAGTAGCACTATTGTAGAAATGGTCATTTTCTCCCAATGGTAGCTAGAATAATTGATCGTCGTCAACTCATTATATTTTTGGGATCAAGTATCCTAATATGTGGTGGCAGGATAACTATTGTTTGAAGTTGATTCTCCTAGATGGTGGTAACCGATATTCTTTGTAAAAAGAAAATTTCTTGACATAATAGAGATTCAGAGCAGCATAGCAACATCAAGGGTGCTTTTTCTCCCAGAAAGGTTTCCACCAGATATCCATGTGTCTCATGCGTGTGATTATTGTGTTGTGCATTGTTTCTCTTATGTAATTTTTGGTTTATCTTCTTACATGGTTATATACTTATATGATGATATACTAATGTGTTGCTAGTTAGTTGATCCATGAATCACTTGAGAAGTTTAAATTGCTAAAAATATATAGGAACACACACTATTGATTCACCCCCCATCCCCTCTTAGTAGTGCTCAAGGTTTTTAACAATTGGTATCAGAGTGGGGCTCTTGGTTACAACTTAATTGCTGGAGAGTAGATCCGGGCAGTTTTGGTAAAAATTTTCGAATTTTTTCAAGAAGAATCATCAATGAGTTAGTGTCCTCACTACTGCAAATTTCAAGGTATGGCATGAGAATGTTAAATATCAATATTGTATTCTGGATCTAACATTCAGAAATTGGTGCCATTGTTTATTCTAGGAATCGACCTCCGCCCAGCGTGTAGATGGAGGCCAGCCAGACAACGCTCCACGACGTCCTTTGGCCCCTGACAGGCGTGGATTTTTTTTTTTAATTAAAAAAAAAATTAAAATAAAGATTTAAAAAAATAATTAATAATAATAAAAATTAAATTATTATTTTTTATTTGTTTTATTTTTTAAACTTAATATTAAAAATTGTTTAAATTTAAATTTTTTTAATTTTTAATTAAAAAAAGAAAAACTTAATATTATAAAATGTTTAAATTTAATTTTTTAAAAAAAGGTATATATATATATATATTCTTTACGATTGTTTGTTTTTAAATGAAAAAAATATATGTTTTTTTAATTTTAAAAATATATAGTTATATTTGGAAAAGTTATACAGTTAATTTTTTTTTTTTAATTTAAACTTATATAGTTTAACAAATAAATTTAATTTTTGTTTAAATTTGTTTTATAGACATTAATTATTGATCAATTTTAAATTTATATTGACAAACTTAAAAAAAAGATCGATTAATTAAGATATGTGTTTTTTCATTAACACACACACACACACATATATTTATGAGGAATATGGCATCAAAAAAGATTTCTGTGAATGTTTCTAGACCAAGGGAAGAAATTTCCAAATCTAAAGTAACAACTGGATGCACTATAGATACTGTTGGATGTGGATATTGCTAGACGCACTAAGGATATTGATGGACACACTATGAATATTGTTGAACACAAAAAAATTGAAAAATGTAATAAAATTCAAGTAAGTGGCCCATCAAGTACATTAAAACTTTTTTCTGAATGGAAGAATGCAAAGGAAATAAATAAAACATATTTTTCATGGTATCTTGAAGACAATGAAATAGATGATGATATACATATTTATCTGTTTTTTGGTATGATTCACTTAGGTGAATCATATGAGGTGATTCTCAGAGTACGAGACATATGTTTGGTGCCGAATACAAACACTATTTATGTTCTTGCAATAATGACTAATAAACATGAAAATGTTAGTGTTATAGGTCAATTTGGGCATCATTCCCAATGACTTGGTTAAATTGGACATCATCCCTAGAACCAATGAATAAGGTCTATCATCCCTTATCATTTTAGTTGCTACATGCCCTAAGACAAAGAACAAAGACAAATCATCCATGACTTCCATTGCAAGGTTCCCAAGATTTGAAGTATATGTTATATAACCTATGAGCTCACCAACGCAGTCTCTCAAGGGGCTAAGTGCATTGCATATGCAGTTACCTCCATTCAAAGGTGCTCTACAAAGAACTTCCTGACACTCAAGGGTGTGTTGGTCAATTGGGAGCAAAATTCTCATTGTTCCAGAATCTCCACTTGGCTAGTGCCTTCTAGAAGAGTGCATATGTGTCAAACTTCGAATCCATGTGTCCATTTGATACCTTTGAGCTTGGGAACATGTCTTTCCTATTATTAGAAAGTCATTGATTGGGAAACTACCTTAAGCTCATCTATAAATTGAGCACAGATCCTAGTGCTTGAGAAGGAAGAAACTAAGTAGAGAAATACTGGTGATTTCAATTAAGGATTTGATTTGAGTGATATGCTACTGGAGAGATGTTCATTGTGATGAGGTTGGGATGATGCTGGAGATGGTGACATCAAATCAATCGCTGGTTGTAACCTCCCCTTCTATCCATTAATAATGATTGTTTCTTAATTTCCCACATATGTATCTATATAAGTTTCTATCTTTCATATTATGAATTCTTATCTGATGTATATGGTTCATGTTTCATTGATTTAATTGAATAACTTGAATAGCCATCTAGATATTGAAATCTCTTTGTTGTTTAGTGTTCATTCTTGCAGGAAATATTTTGGCGATATAGCTTGGATTTGAAGCTACAACAAGAGCGACAAAGGGAGAATAGGAAGTGCTTGGATCCCAAGTAGGTTTCTTGATCTATTCTGTGTGTCTATTTACTGTTAGGAAAAGTATCTGCAAAGTCTTTAATATGTTGTTTTAAATGCATAACACCACATTTAGGGAATAATGTTTTATCTATAATTCATATTTCCGCATAACAAATTGGCGACTCCGCTGGGGAGTTTACCCTTCATCCTTGGGGTGTTTGCCTCTAATTATCCACCCAGTAGCACTTACTCTTAAAGTTAGGATTTTTGAAATCAAATTTGCATTAGAAGTGTGTTAAATAGCCTGAGTTTTTTTGTTCTCTGCTGCGCCCAACGCACTGTTGAACAGGACATAGTGCTTTGCAGAGCATTGTCTCCCACTCAGGGGTGTGTTGCAATGCACTGTATCCCCTTAGAGACTGTGTTGCCCCCTAGAGCCAACCAAATTCCCATTGAATTTGTCATTTCATTTTCTTTCAGCCTTTTGTTGCTGTATTTTCAAGAGCCTGATGCCTCATAGAGACCAGGAACTTTACCTGAATCCTCCTCCTTTGAAAGAAAATTTTGTTCAATGTTATTTAAAGTGTTTTTATTTATCATTGACAAATTAATTTTGAAGTATTTTTATTATTGCATTAGATCCATTTTCTTTTTAAAAGGAAATTGTCATTAAATTCTTCATTTCCTACAAGAGAAATTGTAGTTAAAATATTCATTTTTCCCAAAAAGAGAAATTATTGTTCAATTCCTGATCAGGAGCTCAAGTCCAAGCCATGGAAAAATCTCAAAATTGAAAGTGCTCAAAATCACTTGCAACCTGAATGATTGGATAGGCCTCGTCGATACAATCATGCAGCCGTGAACAACACTCAAATCTGACACTGTATGTGAAAGTTATTCAAGTTTGAAAATTCACAATTTCAGGCAAAAGACCAATTTGACCATGTTTGACTTCCAAATTTGAAAAATTAAAAAAGGAATATTCCTGGAATATTCTTTGAAATATTCCCTGGAATATTCCTCAAAATATTCCCTGGAATATTCCTCAAAATATTCCCTGGAATATTCCACCTGGTCTAATCTGGTAATGACAAGCAACATACACCTATTTGTGGTTGGTTTGACTTTTCGAAATTTTGACCAATGGTAGGCCGCCACATGGTAGGCCCAGAGGCCACCACGTGGCCCATGAAAGGTGGGTTAAAATTTTTTGTGTCTCGGTAGGATTTGAACCCGAGACCTCATCTCCGTAGGGCGCGCGACTTACCATTGCACCACAACGTTTGTTCTTAACTGATATGGCATTCTCGTCTTATTTGAAGGTTAATGAAGTTATAGTTGGCAGAATATGGGGGCCAGCCCCCACTTCTAATATAACCACCTGCTAGGAACCAATGGGCCTACAAACCGGTGGTTTGTTAAATGGTTTGGATAAGTCGTGGCATGTGGCCACATTACCACAAAGTTAATGCGACAGTTTATATAACCATTTATGTGGCAGTTTTAACGGCAGTTTTAAAGCACATGTGACCGCCCGACTGCCTAACAAAAAATTAAACTGTTTGTAGTTACCGCCAATTCTGGGGCAGGTTCCTCTTAATTCAGCCTTTTGCCAAACTTGGCGTCCCCATCTCCAGTTTCTCCACATTTGGTGGAGTTTGTTTAGGGGATATTGCACAAAAACTGTTTTGGCCATAACTTCTCCATTAATGAACCTTTTGGAACGAATTTTTTTTTGATTTCAGGTATTTAGAGCATTTTGAATCCATTGGAACAAGTTTCAGAGCCATTCGAGTTGATATTCAGTCAATTTTTCTTTAGGGAAGCAATGAGAGCCATGAGGGCCAAGAGGGAGTTGGAGCTGTGTTGGGCTATGGTTAACCATTTGAGGTGAAACAAAAGTCATTTTAGACTATTTTAAAAATTCCAGATCTATTTAGATAGGTTCTAGAGGTAGTAGAGGTGTTCTACAGCCATTTTAGCTTCAGGGAAGTTTTTTGAGCCATCAGGGCCATTTGGGAAATTTAGCTATATAGAGTTGTACCTCTTTGTTTGAGGTGATCCAAAGACCATTTTCAGCTATTTTCCACCTTATAAACCTATTTTCAGAGGTTTCAGAACTTTTTGAAGACTTTTAGATGCCTAAAACCTCCAGGATAGTTTTCAGGGCCACTAGGGCCATTTTAGGGTTGGAGCTGTTTTGAGTTGTACCTCTCCGTTTGAGGTGAACCAAAGATCATTTTCAACTAATTTTGACCTTTTGAACCTAATGGAAGAGGTTTAAAACCTATTTTATGACTTCTACATTCTGAAAAGCTACATAGGAGTTCAAAGAGCCATTAGGGCCTTATTGAAGAAATCACTGTTTATGGTAACTCTTCACTATTTAGTGAATTTGGAAAGGCATTCTTAGCTTTTTCATGTCCTCTGAATTATTATTTGCATTCAAATTTGTCTATTGAGACACATTTAAACTTATATTAGCATTTTGAAGCATTTTAATACAAGAGGACAAACTCATTTTGGGAGGCTTGATCCAGCAGACGTAGCCCAGGAGGGGTGAACTTCTCATCAAAAATTTGTGTCATGTTATGCTGAAGTTATCTTGCTGAAAATTTCTGATTTAATATTTTGAACAACAAATAAAAGTAGTTTCATTATCAGATCATGAGTGTTAACTTCTACAAGTTCTAAAGACAGAGTCTGTAAAGGGCCAGGTAGCCTTTGGATCTCATCATTTTATCAAAGGTGACATATCCAGTAAATGCCCCTATAGTCAATCTCTGGAACAGATCTAAGAAGTTTCATTTTTAGAACTGTTAATTTAACTTTCCTTCACACATAAACTCTTATACAATTACCATAAACACTTTGTTTTATGCAACAAGACATGGAGAATTTTGCACACATTTAATTAATTGGGGAAATGGATACCTTGCACACATTTTCAAGTACTTCCATTTCCAGATCAGATGGTATCAAAGCTTTGGTTAAGCTTGGTTGTGCTTATGTTGAGCATTTTTTTTTGTGCAAAGGTGTTAAAACAATGTAAAATATTGACTATTTTATTGGTTGCAAAATGGTTGCTTGTATGAGTTTTCTTGAGTTGAAAAGATAGTTGTTGATAGCTAAGTCTTGGAAAGGAAAAAAGAGAGTTGTTAGGCTATTTCATTACCCCAAAGTACCTCAAGATTATATTTGGAAAACAAACTCACTTGATTAGTGTTTTCTTCAAGCTATTGGATTTTGTGTTTTATGGCTTCTTGATTAAGAAGGGGTCTTTACTGACATTTGGTTAAAAGATTTTCATTTGTTTGAAAGATTTGAGAACTTTTCTTCCGAAGTTCCTTTTGTTAATTTTACCATTTACATAATGTCAACTTCTTCTACAAGTGACGTTTCCTCCTTCACGAGATTCTTCAATGATGACATGAAGAATGAGTTCATTAAGGTGAAGGACATGGTGCGGATTTTGATTGAGGATCAAAGAGAAAGTGTTAAGCTTCATGCACAATTGTTGGCTATGAAGGATGAGAAGGAATAAATTCTATAAAGGTTGCATGACATGGAGAAACAAATCCTTCATGCTCAAGAAGCTTTGTCCAAGAAAATTCTTGAGGAAGAGGTAAATCATTCCAACTTGTCTTCAATTTCCTCTATTGAAAAGTGTGTTGGTTCTTTTGAAAAACATACAAGGGGCATAGGGTCCAAATTAATGTTTAAGATGGGCTATCAAGAAGGCAAAGGTTTGGGAAAGCATGCACAAGGCATGGTTGAACCTATTTTAGTTGTGGAGTGACCCAAGAATGTTGGTCTTGGTTATGTGCAGTTTAATGGCGAAGACTCCAAATCCTTGAATGCATGTGATGCAAATTTAAAGAGAACCTTTATTCCAAGTTCTTCTATGCATATATGTAAAATTTGTTTTAAGGATGATTGCCATTGTTTTAAGCCATGATTTCAGCAAGTAGAGGGTAAACATGTCGCTTATGGCGAGCCTTCAAGTTCAATTAGTTTTCAAGACAAGAATTGTGATGAAAATCTGAAAAGGAAAGTTGTCTCCTCTACTAGTTCATCGTCTTTCGAAGACAAAAAGGATGGACATTCCATGCAACAAAAGAGGTATAATTATTCACATGATCAATTTGATTATGTTTAAGCAAAAAATGATAATTTTTCTTGTTCAAATGAAAGAAATTTTTGTTGCACATTTTGTGGTGGATTTAACCATGTTGCTTCAAGATGCTGGTTGAAAAAGAAAGCACACAGGAAGAAGAAGAGGCAAGGAGAAATTTCTCAGAATGTGCTTAAGAATTGCACATTTTTTCAAAGGAAGGGACATGATTTCTCTCATTTTTGGACCTTGCATCCAACAAATCGTCCAAAGCACATGCAGCAAGAGGACAAAAATTTTGGCGCAAGTGGATCTATGGAGTCCATTATCGATGTGGAAATGGAAGATTCACATGAAGATGTATTGCAACCGCAAAAGACACCATGGAGTTGGCTTGGTAAGAAGTGGATTAACTTCTTGATGCAGTAAGTCATTACTCATTTTGTCCATGCAAATTTCAGATTTGTATGCATGTATTTCAGTTGAAAAGTTGATGCAAGATTGCATGTAAAAGTAATTTCAGTTGAAGGAATTTCTTTGTTGTTGCAAAATTTCGCCATGGAGGTGTAAAAGATGAGTATGATACTCACTTATATTGCAGCAATGTCTTTATGTTCAGCTCTTAGTCACCCACATGCCTTTTTGGGATGATGTACTTGTTGTCATTTGAAAAGAAGAGTTGAAGTTGCACATGTACATAGAGATTGTATGTGTAATTAGCGAACTGTATATAGTTCATTGTACATGATACGTACACATGTGTTTTTTCAAGATGTATCTTTTTGTTTGTCGACTTGTGTTGAATGTGTTACAAATGATTATGAACTTGTGTCGATTGTGTCACACTTGTTTGTCGACTTGTGTCGATTATGTCACATATGTTTATCGGCTTGTGTTAATTGTGTCATACATGTTTATCAACTTGTGTCGGTTGTGTACACACTTGTTACAGATTTTGTGTGTCAATTTTATAGCACATTTAATTGTCAACTTTTTGTTGATTTCATATGTTGCACAAGGTGCCTTTGGTGTCGATTGGTATAGAGAACGAAGTGTCAGTGAAAAGCAATGAAAGATTCCATGAGATGGAAAGGTATGTAAGAAAAGAGGGCACAAAGTTCAGCAAAGTTCATTGCTGGTTTCACAATGGAAGATTGGTATGGCGAGAAAAACTTGGTCGGGATTCAACACAAGTACATGGCTCATTCAACAAAATTCGCCATGTGATCAGTTCGCAATTCAGGAAAATTTTTGGAGGCTGAAGAGAAGAGGATGTTTTTATTCTCTCATTTTCTGTACTACAGTTCAGTTTCAGAATTTTAGTGAGCTTTTGGGTTCCAAAAGCTTCTCATTTTGGAGGTGTGATCAGGAGCTCAAGTCCAAGCCATGGAAAAAGCTCAAAATTGAAAGTGTTCAAAATCACTTGCAACCTAAATGACTAGATAGGCCTCGTCGATACAATCCTATAGCCATGAATGACATTCAAATCCGACACTGTATGTGAAATTTATTCAAGTTTGAAAATTCACAATTTCAGGAAAAATACCAGTTTGACCAGGTTTGACTTCCAAATTTGAAAAATTTAAAAAGGAATATTCCAAGGAATATTCTTGGAATATTCCTCGAAATATTCCCTAGAATATTCCACCTGGTCCAATCCAGTAATGACAAGTGGCATACACCTATTTGTGGTTGGTTTGACTTTTCGAAAATTTGACCAATGGTAGGCCACCACGTGGCAGGCTCAGAGGCCGCCACGTGGCCCGGGAAAGGTCGGTTAAATTTTTTTGTGTCTCGACAGGATTTGAACCCGAGACCTTGTCTCTGTAGGGCACGCGACTTACCATTTCACCATAGCATTAGTTCGTAACCGGTATGGCATTCACGTCTTATTTGAAGGTTAGTGAAGTTATGGTTGGCGTCATATGGAGGCCAGCCCCCACTTCTAATATAACCACCCACCAAGAACCAATGGGCCTACAAGCTGGTGGTTTTTTAAACGGTTTGGATAAGTTGTGGCATGTGGCCACGTTACCACAAAGTTAATGCGACAGTGTATATAACCATTTATGTGGCGGTTTTAACGACAGTTTTAAAGAACATGTGACCGCTCGACCACCTAACAATAAATTAAACCATTTGCAGTTACTGCAAATTCTGGGGCGCGTTCTGTTTAATTCGACCTTTTTCCAAAATTGTCATCCCTATCTCTAGTTTCTCTACATTTGGTGGAGTTTTTTAGGGGATATTGGGCAAAAACTGTTTTGGCCATAACGTCTCCATTACTGAACCTTTTGGAACGATTTTTTTTTTTTAATTTCGGGCATTTAGAGCATTATAAATCCATTTTAATAGGTTGCAGAGCCATTGGAGTTGATATTCAGTCCCTTCTGCTTCAGATAAGCAATGAGAGCCATGAGGACTAAGAGGGAGTTAGAGCTGTGTTGGGCTTTGGTTAACCATTTGAGGTGAACCAAAAGTCATTTTCAACTATTTTCAGCATGATAGAGATATTGAGATAGGTTACAGAGGTATTAGAGGTGTTCTACAGCCATTTTAGCTTCAGGGAAGCTTTTTGAGCCATTAGGGCCATTTGGGAAATTTAGCTGTATAGAGTTGTACCTCTATGTTTGAGGTGATACAAAGACCATTTTCAGCTATTTTCCACTTTCTGAACCTATTGGAATAGGTTTCAGAAGTGTTTGAAGACTTTCAGAGGCCAAAAACCTTCAGGAGAGTTTTCAAGGCCACTAGGGCCATTTTGGGGTTGGAGCTGTTTTGAGTTGTACCTCTCTGTTTGAGGTGAACCAAAGATCATTTTCAACTAATTTCGACCTTATGAACCTAATGGAAGAGGTTTCAGATCTGTTTTAAGAATTATACAGCCTGAAAAGCTACATAGGAGTTCAAAGAGCCGTTAGGGCCTTATTGAAGAAATCACTGTTTATGGTAATTCTTCACTATTTAGTGAATTTGGAAAGACATGATTAGATTTTTCATGTCTTATGAATCAGTGTTTGCATTCAGATTTGTCTATTGAGACACCTTTAAAATTTTATTATCATTTTGAAGCATTTTAATAAAAGAGGACAAGCTCATTTTGGGAGGCTTGATCCAACAGATGTAGCCAAGGAGGGGTGAACTTCTCATCAAACATTTGTGTTAGGTTATGCTGAAGTTATCTTGTTGAAAATTTCTGATTTAATTTGTTGAACACAAAATACAAGTAGTTTCATTATCAGATCATGAGTGTTAACTTCTACAAGTTCTAAATACAGAGTCTGTAAAGGGCCAGGTAGCCTCTGGATCTCATCCTTTTATCAAAGGTGACATATCCAGTAAATGCCCCTACAGTCAATATTTGGAAAAAATCTAAGAAGTTGCATTTTCAGATCTTTTAATTTAACTTTCCTTCACACATAAACTCTTATACAGTTACCATAAACACTTTGTTTTATGCAACAAGACATGGAGAATTTTGCACACATTTAACTAATTGGGGAAATGGATACCTTGCACACATTTTCAAGTACTTCCATTTTCAGATTAATTCCTCATTTCTCAAAGTAAAAGGAATTTGTTTTTACTAATTTGGTGCATTTGTTTTCCTTTTCTGCATTCACATTAAAGGGAATGAAAATAAAAACTTGCATTTGCATGTAGTGGATTGTGTGTTTTTCATAGGAAAAAAATAGGAAAGCTGCATATTAATTTGTGCTCTTTGTTGTTTTCTCTCAAATTGATTGCTCTTTCCCTCTAGTAGCTAGGGTTTTCATTGAAAAAACTAAAATTGAAAGTTTGCTTATCATTTTAGTTTTCATCTTAGGAATTTCCATCACATCATCATGGTGAACCTTGAAAAGAAAATTGATAAACAAGATCAACTTAAAATTTATATCAATTTATCTAATAAAGCATTGGAACCATAACGATAACATTTAAAAGGTATAGGCTAGAGACGTGTTCCAGCGTCGTAAAACATAGTAGGTATCGTTAATTTTCTGCGATACATTCTGAGTGTGATACCTCACTCCATGTATGTAAGTACATCGTATCTCGTCCACGTACTTTTGGGTATATCGGGCGGTGTTACATTACGAAAAGTATAAAGGGGTCCTCTCACTGTGCGATTTCACATCAAACAATGCTAATACAAACTTGGGCCTCCACGTACCTTCAGGTATATTTTTGAGGACAAATTTAGGTTGCTATCCATCCATAGTGAACAGAGTCAACTGCCTTGTAAATTTTGATACACCGAACACAACATTTTGGGAGATTTCCTGCCCGTGCTTCTTGGTTCACCAGGAGGTATTCTGCAGTTCACAGTTTCTTGGTAAACCTTTTGCCTAGCATTACCCTTTCATTTTGTTTATTTGTTTTTGGTTAAAATAAATCAATCATCCTGGAAGAAAAAAATCCTTTTCCCCATCATTCGTGTAGATTAGCATTGAAACCACCTTTACCACCGGAAGTTACTCCTGGTCGGTGAAGGCGACATCACTCTACCGAAACTAGTACTATTAGTACCTCTGGTGAAGCATCATATTCCCATATACCAGAGTTGACACAAGTTGTTTCTATAAATTCTGGTTTTTCTACTGTTGACGAGACAGATTACTCACAGCTACCCGTGATCATGATCCATCCCATCAGTGAGACCATACCTCTCGAACCCAACATTTTTCAACCAGAAGTTGATCCAGATCCTGTCTCTTCTTTGCTAGAAAATCTGAATCCTGAAATCGAACGACCAGAAGTTGTTCCTCCATTGGTCATCCCACAATCTTCTGTAGCCATTGAGTCTCCCATATCACATAGTTAACCTCCTGAAATATAATTTGGGCCTGATAGTGAAATATGCTGAGATTCAACAAGATGATGATCCTAGTGAAAATTAAGCACCTTCACCAGGTGGGGCCCGCAACCTATTTTTAGGTGTATGTCTATATTTAGAATGATGAGCATATTCTAAAATTAGCAGGATGCTGATTCTATATGGTTGAGAAAATTATATCTTTAGATGAGTTTCTATTTTTAGATCATGGGCGAAGTCTATTTATAGATCACATATCTAAAAATAGAATGCATGTCGATTATTATTAGCCCTTAATGATAATCAGACAATAAATAATAACGTATTCTCTTGAAGAACTTGATTTCAGTTAACTGATTTGGAAAACCAGTTAGCTAAAGGAATTACGCATTCCAAGGTTGGTTGGTGACTCATGCATGATGGACTTCGTTGTAACTGAGTGTGACACAGTTGTAATAGAGTTGGAAGAGTAGTTATGGGAGTTGTTATTTAGTTTAACTCAGTTAAATGAGTTAAACTCAGTTTCGTTAGTTGTAACTAAAGATACACTAGTGAAATATGAGTGAATTAACTATTTAATTAATTCACAAGTAGTGTCTTACTTGCAACTGAAGAAATAAAACAATTAAATACTTGCATGCTAGATCCACTGGAGACCCAGTGGAGAGATAGGTGAAAGGGTGTGTTTGACTATCAGTTGTGACTATAGTGATGCATTCAATGCATCTACACACACATTAGAGTTTCCAATGAGGATTTCATAGTGAGGGAGAGGAAATATCAAACTCATTCAGGGATCTTCTTCAGCAGGGATTGCATAGTGGAGGCAGGCTGTGAGGAGGCAGTAAATTGGTGCATGTGTGAACCAATTTTTGCAAGACAGTGTGAGACGATTGTATATTGTATTGAGAGCTCTATGAGTTGAGCTTTGTATGAGATTGTTTCATGATTCCATGAAATACATAATATATGATAGTTGGGGTTTTTAGCTTTAAGTTTTCCCATAAAACATCTTGTTATGTGCGATTTATTTTTCTTCATGTGTTTTGCAATTGGCGATTTAATCTCCGCAAAAGAATTGAGCAGAAGGATTCTGTATTTAAAAATGGATTTAATTGTTAGATCAGGGGAGTCTAAAAATACATCACAGTATTTATAAATTTCTACATGGTATCGGAGCAGTGTTAATCACTGAAGATTGCAATATTGAAGTAGTGCTGAGTTGTGTTGGTGGAACAATTCGAATTTGTTGCAAGAATTTCTTGGTGAGATAGTTGAGAAAATGTTGAAATGGCTTTCAATGGGTTGCAATTGGATTAGGCACTCGAGGGAAACTTGAACTACATATCCTGGAAGGATAGGATGGAGGCGGTGCTTGAAGATAATGGCTTGAAGGAGTTCATCGATAGCGATGTTCCTAAGCCCACTTCGACAGATGCTGCATTACTTGATGCCTAGCAAAAGAAATGAGCGAAGACGAGAAGGATTTTGTTGGAAGGTGTGAAATACCATATTGTGTCAAGCCTTCATGGGAAAGGAAATCCATTTTCAATGTGGAGGGCTTTGACATATCTTTTCCAAAGCAGTAGCAACCATAGGAAGTTGGCGCTAAAAGATAAACTCATAAAAATCAAAATGGAGAAGGGCGATAGTATTCCAGGTATATCATGAAGTTTGTCCAATGTAGGGATGAGTTGGGGAGTGTGGGAATTACAGTTTTTGATGATGACTTGGTGAGATTGGCTCTCGTGGACTTTTGAAGAGTTGGCACAGTTATCAAGACTCTGTCAATGGATGGGAAAAATTGTCGGATTGGGAGCGACTTTGGTCGGATCTAGTGCAAGAGGAGATAAGGAAAAATACTAGGGATGGCTCTTCATCAAAGCATGATGATGAAGAGGATTGTGCTTTGGCTGCCAAAGAAAGGAAAGATAAGGGGAAGAAGTCCCATTCAAAATCCGAGGCTAAAGGTAAGAAGCTAGATTTGTCAAAGGTGAAGTGTTTTCACTGTCACGAACATGGGCATCTCGCCACTAACTGCCCGCAGAAAAAGAAGAACAAGAAGGTTGCTAGAGCTACAGGTGGTGAGGCCCTTGCCTCACAATCTGAACTTGATTTCTCTTTGATCACATGCTTGGTTTCAAGTGCAACGGGATCGGTGTGGTATCTTGCTAGTGGTGTTTCCTTCCACATGACGGGAGATAAGGAGATTTTCAGTGAATTGGAGGAGAAATATCTCCAAATGCATATAGAGATGGGCAACGATGGACGATACAGTGCGACTAGAATTGGTGCCATTACCTTTGAGAGGGATTCAGGTAAACCATTTCTGTTGAAATATGTTATGCATGTTCCAGGTCTAAAGAAGAACTTGGTCTCAGTCACGATGTTGGAGGACAGAGGTTATGACATTCTTTTTAGAGACAGAAAATATTTCCTGCGACATAAAACAAGGGATCAAAGCAAGAGGATAGGGATTCGAGTTAAGAATCTCTACAAACTGGAGGTAGATGGCTGCGTTGTAATGGTGGGCAAAGAAGAAGAAGTGGTGAGCCGGGATGAGGGTGAATTATGGCACAGGAGATTGGGCCATCTTCACCATGGCGCCCTGAATATTTTGTAGTAGATTTCTACTAGACTTCCCAAGGGTACACTTGCGCAGATAGATCAGTGAAAGGGATGTACTATGGGTAAGTTTTTTAAGACCACCTTTCATGAAAAGGAGAGCCATGCTTCGGTGATCGTGGAGAGAGTTCACATAGACGTGTGTGGGCCATTCTCGGTTGCTTTAATAGAAAAACACAAGTATTATGTTATTTTTTTTTTATGACTATTCTCGTAGATGCTGGATCTTATTCATGCAGAAGGAGAATCAAACATTCTCAAATTTCTATGAGTTTAAAGCATTGGTGAAGAAAGAGTCGGGGAAGCAAGTGAAGGCTCTGCGGAGTGATAATGGTGGTGAATATATCTCGAACGAATTCAAAGAATTATGTAGCAAAGAGGGAATTCGAAGAGAACTCATAGTACCTCATAACCCATAGCAGAATGGGGTTGCGGAGAGGAAGAAAATAACGTCGTAGGTGTTTCACGAGCTATGCTGCATGATCAGGGTGTACCAATTCACTTGTGGGTGGAAGCATGCAACATTGCGGTTTATGTGAAAAATTGTTGTCCTCATAAAGTACTTGGCATGAGTACACCTTAAGAAGCTTTTACTGGTAAGAAAATAGATGTTTCTCACTTTAAGATTTTTGGCTTATCTGTTTATGTTCATGTGACCAAGAATGCCAGGAAGAAGCTGGAGCCGACTGCAGAATTTGGGATATTTGTGGGCTACATAGAAACACACCATAATTATTGTGTGTATTTTCCCAACAGTTAAATGAATGTGGTGCGACGGGATATAAAATTAAATGAGGAGAAAGCCATGAAGTTGTCACTTGAGAGGGGGCTACACTTTCATGAAGAGGAGGAACTTCTTATTCCCAAAGATGAGCCTCAAGATGTGGCTCAACCATAGGATGAGGATCATGGAGTGGAGGAGTCCAATCACGCAGAGCCAAACATCAGAACTCGCATAAGGCGTACCACATAAGCTAATAGGTTGAATCTTGATGCGGCATAGAATGTAGGAGCCCCTACTTCACAGCGCAGATAGAGACAGTCTCCTGACCGATTCACTGGATACATGGCTCTCATCAGCAAATGTATTGTGACAGAGCCATATTATTTTCAGGAAGCAGTGCAGGATCCCACATGGGTAGATGCAATGGTGGAGGAGTATGACTCCATTGTCAGAAATAGTGCTTGGGAAATTGTTCCAAGGCTGGTTGATAAATCAGTGGAAGGTTCAAGATGGATCTACAAGGTAAAGCAAGCCTCTGATGGGAGTTTTGAGAAGTATAAGGCAAGATTTGTTGCCCAGGGCTTCTCATAGATCGAGGGGATTGATTATGAAGAAACCTTTGCACCTGTCGCATGGTATTCTTCCATAAGGACCATCCTTGTTCTCTTAACACATATGGGTTGGCACATTCATTATATGGATGTGAAGACTGTGTTCCTTAATGGGATCATTGAGGAAGAAGTGTACATTGAGAAGCCTAAAAGATTTCAGATCTTCACCAATGAGTCACATGTGTGAAGACTCAAAAGAGCATTGTATGGGCTGAGGCAAGCACCCCATGCTTGGTACACTCAGATCGACATCTATTTCAATGGACTTGGTTTCACCAAGAGTGAGGTGGATGCAAACCTATACCAGATTGTGGTGGAGGGTAAGATTTTAATCATTGTTCTTTATGTTGATGATTTAATACTGACTAGTGATGAGTAGCTGATACACTCATGCAAGGACGGTCTTGCAAAGGAGTTCGAGATGAAGGATATGGGCCTCCTTCATTATTTCCTTGGATTGGAAATATGGCAGCGAGAAGGTGAACTATTTGTGTCTCAAGGAAAGTATGCAAGCGAGATACTCGGTAAGTTTCACATGGAAGGCTGCAAACCCATGGATACTAATCTTCCAGGAAACTGGAGGAAAGAGGATGCTACATCGGTAAAGGTAGTGGATGCTACTGTTTATCGACAATTGGTGTGTTCTCTCATGTAATTAGTTAATACAAGACCGGACATATGATATGTGGTGAACTAGCTTAGTCAAGAAATGGTTAAGCCTACCAAGCTCTTTTGGAAGGTGGGAAAGCATGTCCTGAGATATCTCAGGGGCACATCTGAGTATGGCTTATGGTACAGATAGATGGATGAGGTGAATTTGCATGGATTCACAGATGCAGATTGGGCAGACAACCCAATGGACAGAAAGAGCACATCAGGAGGGGTTTTCAGTATCATATCTATAGTTGTTTCTTGGTACAACATGAAACAAAGATCTATGGCACTCAGTTCAGCGGAAGCGGAATACATGGCAGCAAGTCAAGCTGCATGTGAGGCTATCTGGATGAGGAAAATCCTGGTCGGTTTGTTCGGTTCTCATTTAGATCCTACAATGATTCATTGTGATAATCATAGTTGCATTAAACTATCGATTAATCCTATGTTTCATGATAGATCTAAGCATATAGATATCCGGTATCATCATATCAGATCTTTTGTGTAGTAGAAGATCATGTTGCTTCAGTACATTCCTACAGAAGATTAGGATGCAGATATTCTGTCACCAGGAACAAATTTGAATACAATAGAGACATGATTGGGGTGAAGGATAATCCCTTTCTTGTTGAGAGGGAGTGTTGAGATTCAACAAGATGATGATCCTAGTGAAAATTAAGCACCTTCACTAGGTGGGGCCCGCAGGATATTTTTAGGTGTATGTATTTTTTTAGAATGGTGAGCATATTCTAAAATTAGTAGGATGCTGATTCTATATGGTTGAGAAAATTATATCTTTAGATGAGTTTCTATTTTTAGATCATGGGCGAAGTCTATTTATAGATCACATATCTAAAACTAGAATGCATGTCGATTATTATTAGCCCTTAATGATAACCAGACAATAAATAGTAAATTATTCTCTTGAAGCACTTGATTTCAGTTAACTAATGTGGAAAAATAGTTATCTAAAGGAATTACATATTCCAAGGTTGGTTGGTGACTCATGCATGATGGAATTTGTTGTAACTAAGTGTTGCACAGTTGTAACAGAGTTGGAAGAGTAATTATGGGAGTTGTTATTTAGTTTAACTCAGTTAAGTGAGTTAAACTCAGTTGTGATAGTTGTAACTAAAGATACACTAGTGAAAGATGAGTGAATTAATTATTTAATTAATTTTCAAGTAGTGTCTTACTTTGAATTAAAGAAATACAACAGTTAACTACTTGGATGTCAAATCTAGTGGAGACCCAGTGGAGAGATAGGTGAAAGGGTGTGTTTGACTATCAGTTGTGACTATAGTGATGCATTCAATGCATCTACACACACATTGGAGTTTCCAATTAGGATTGCGTAGTCAAGGCAAGGAAATATCGAATTCATTCAGGGATCTTCTTCAGCAGGGATTGCGTAGTGGAGGCAGGTTGTCAGGAGGCAGTAAATTGGTGCATGTGTGAACCAATTTTTGTATGACAGTGTGAGACGATTGTATATTGTACTGAAAGCTCTATGAGTTGAGCTTTGTATGAGATTTTTTCATGATTCCATGATATAAATAATATATGAGAGTTGGGGTTTTTAGCTTTAAGCTTTCCTGGTAAAAAATCTTGTTATGTGTGATTCATTTTTCTTCATGTGTTTTGAAATTGGCAATTTAATTTCGGCAAAAGAATTGAGTAGAAGGATTCTGTATTTAACTGTGGATTTAATTTTTCGATCAGGGTAGTCCAGAAATACATCACAATATTTATAAATTTCTACAAAATACTTCCACCTGGTTTGATTTCGATTGAAGAAATCCCACAAGACGAAACATCATTAACTCCAACCCATTTTGGGGAGGATCTTTTCTTGTACGAGTATTTTCCTCAATCACAACCCTCTACTTTTGTTGATCCTGTGCCTATTAAAATTCTCATCATCTAAAAAGGGTACACATTTGGTCAAGTAACCATGCATAAACCAACATCTTCGGTTGAGCCATCTGTTCCAATTACGCCAACAGCTTCTCTCGCCACCCCATCGTTGTTTACAACTTCCTCAGAGTCATATTAACATGGAGGCCCTTTTCTTCCATCAGGTTATAAATATTTATCTGGAATTTTCTCTTGTGCATCTTCAAACCCATGGAACTCACTAATGCCATTGTCTGGTATTCTAACTGGTAAACCTATAGTGAGTACTTAACGGCTTGATCATTTATATACATCATTAGGGCAATATCAAGCTGGTCCTTCTGGGTCTATTCCATCTAGTACCATATCAACTGGAATCCCTGCATTTGGAGAACAATATTTTCCATCTTACTATCCTCCTCATGCTGGGGGGCAACCTTTGGTCACTCATTTTGACAGTACTATGTCATTTTTCGATCAACCTAATTTCGAAATTAATTCTTGTCAATGACAGCTCACTCTATCTATCCAACCACAAACGGTTGTACACTCGTATCAACTGGTTCAACCTGTTACACCCACATCAATAACACTTTTTAATACATATTTACCCCTGTTACAGAATCAAACTTTTGTACAAAAACCGTTTCAGGCGGGTGCTTCAACTCAATACCCTCAAGTATTAGGCCCATAGACTCCAAATCCTCTGGTTAATTTACAACAACTACCTATACCTGGAATAATTTATTCACAAGTTGGTTTACCATATTATGGGATGTCATAGCCACAACCAAGTTATACTTATCCTCAGCCGAATACAATTTATCCTAATTTGGGTTATAACATTGGTGAAAAACCCCTTGCCAACCTCAAGCGCAAATACCTCAACCTTCATTTCAACAAGTGTCATATCTAGGTTTTGGTCAATATAATCCTCAAGCATTTTCTTATCAAAACAACCCCTATCCGGGTTACTAGCAGCAGATTCCTTATGTTGGTGCTCAAAGTCGTGTTGCCCAAGCAATTCCATCATACCCTGGCTATGCTCAACTTGACCTTAATCGAAAGTTTCCCTTTGTTGCAACTTTAGAGTTACCGGATTTAAATCGGCTAACCAATGATCCAATCAAATATGCTCCTTGGTGGTCAGTGATACCTCAAAAATTACTGTCGGATATTTCTAAGTTCAATGGAAACCCTGGGGAAGACCTATTGACTCATGTTATGACTTATCATTTGTGGTGTTCATCAAACTCCTTGAATGATGACTCTATTCGACTATGTCTTTTCCAGCGTACACTCATGTGTTCGATTGTAAAATGGTACATTGAGTTTCCTAGAGCTTCTTTTGATAATTTAACTTCCCTAGCTACTGTCTTTTTGAATCACTTCCAGTTACCCATATGATATGAAATTGGAATGAAACTCTTGACTAATTTTAAACAGACTAATGCTACTCACATTTATGATCATATTCATGAGTGGTGTCGTCATCGTAGAATGGTCAAGACATTTGTCCTGATCAGGTCCTTGCTGGGAGGTTTATTAATTCCATGTTACCATCTATAACTAAGGATGTGGCTAAGGGTGGCGTCATCACTGAAGAGCAAGTAGTTTCTCGTGCACAATATTTAGACTTGATTTATACTTAGTATGGCATGCTCTATGAAAAAATTCCAAACGTGCCACGATATAATTTTACTGTTCCTCCTCAATTAAAGGACTCTCATGCCAGAGACGATATGATTGGTACTTCAAGCACACATCATACTACTACATCTAATCCTGCACCTTCTTCCGAAATTAATGCCATGTCATTTGAAAAAGGCAAAAGTGACAAGCAACCCGGAAGTAAGAAAAAGGGAAATCAAAGAAAAGTCAAACTTCTAACCTGCAGGAAAGATCATCTGATCAATCGTCTGGAACTAGGAAACCTCGTTATCCATGCATAATCTGTAATGAGGAACACTTTGTTCAGGATTTTCCTCACCATGCTGAAGTTTCAAAAACGGTTAAAACTTCACATGCGTCAGTTGTGTTGAAAAATCCGTTTCCAAATCCGGACACAAATTTGGTTGTTATGGATCCATCTTCTAGTTCCCAAGTTCTTATGTTATCTGTCACAAAAACTTCAACATACATTTTGGTGTCAACATGTAATAATGATTATGGTAGTCAGGCCACTAGTCAACCTACTACCTTGACTACGAATCCATCTACGGAATCAGTTCCCCCTACTGCCATTCTTGAATTGAAAATCAAGCCATTGAAGGGAGTCGCTCATAAGTCGATATATAATCCTCAAGCAAGAGCTGCTCAAAATTATAATATAGTTGAAGACTTGGCTCAATCCCCTTCATCTATGTCATCTCTTGAGGTATTACAAAATCCCCCCCCCAGAAACAGGCTTTATTGTTGGCTATAGGTGGAATTGATCCGACTGATTCTAATCTCATCGTCTTTAATCATACGGGATATGTGCCACAATTACCAGCAGAATTGGCATTCTCTATAAAAGTAAATTTTACTAATCACCTTGTTCATCGCAATATTATTGATGAGGGAGCATCTACATGCATTATGTCTCTAAACTGTTGGAAGTCACTTAGCTCGCCGTGCCTATCTCAATCATCAACAACATTGAAGGCTTTTGACAGACGTACATATAAGCCTTGTGGTATTATTAATAACCTGCATGTTGAACTAGGGGTAAAAACAGTGAATGTTGATATCGAGGTTGTTGATGGACCCCTTTACTATAATATTCTACTTGGAAGACCATGGGTATATGCCATGACTAAGATTTTTTATACATATTTTAGAATGATCGCCTTTCCATATAAAGGTGCCATCACAGTCATTAATCATATATCCTTCTTTGCCTCCACTTTGTGGGTAACTGGAAGTGTTCCATACATTCACGCACCCCAACTAGTGCTTCAGAACATTGGTGTAGGACTCTTAAAGGATTCCACTCTCATGGGAACCTTTGCATTACTGCCACCTGCGACGTCGGCAGAAATTGCAAGTATAGAGACTTGCTACATGATCTCTTCCTCTATATCTGGCTTAAGGAAGAGTACGGGTGATTCTGAAATCGTTACGTTGGATGAGTTTTTTCTACCCAACCCTATTGAGCTGGCATAGCAATCAATCTATATTGCTTGGGCCGTGAATATGAAATCAGCGTCGTCAGTTGTTTGGGTTGATCGTTCCTTAGATTTTGGTACTCCATTTAATCCTTTTTCCTCAACTTTCTCGACACATGAGAATATTTTGGAAACAATGATGTCAGAAGGAGAACCTTGGGAATATTATCATCATCGTTCCCATCTTCCTGATTATGAAGATAATCTTAGTGAACTATATCACCCATCGATAAAAAATTTCTTTTCGAATTATTTACCTATTAATGCAATTGATTCCAAGCGAAATTTGTCCAATATTGAAGAAACTATTTCTATTGATATTTTGACCAAACCTGGCGTGGTAGAAAATATTTATGTTGGCATGTATTGTTCTCCATAAGAAATTGAAACATATTGCTCTCTATTTCATGAATTTCAAGATATCTTTGCCTGTTCTTATGAGGAGATGCCAAGTATTGACACTAGTATTGTTGAACACACTATTAATATGTACCCTGATGTCAAGCGGGTGCGTCAACGCCTTCGTCCTATTCATCTGAAGAAGGATGCTGCCATTAAAGAAGAAGTTAAAAAACTTTTGCGTGCTGGTTTCATATACCCTTTCTGCTAATTGAGTGGGTTTCCACATTTTTTCTTTCATGAAAAAACAAGGAACCATCAGAGTGTGCGTAGATTATTGGGATGTTAATCTTTCTTGTCCAAAAGACAACTATCCGACTCCCTTTATTGACCAAATTATTGACGATTGTGCTGGATGTGAAATTTTTTCATTCATGGATGGATTTTCTGGTTACAATCAAATCAATATCTGCCCAGAGGTTCAACATAAGAAAACATTCATATGTCCCTGGGGCACATTTTCTTATAGGAAACTACCTTTTATTTTAAAGAATGACGAGGCTACTTTTCAGAGAGCAATGGATTATGCTTTCAATGAAATCAAACATATTGTTCAAACCTATCTAGACAATTTAGCCGCACATTCATGAAATCAGAATGATCACCCCATGCATTTGAGAGCCATCTTTTTACGATGCCGACATTATAAATTATGCCTCAATCCACATAAATGTGTGTTTTTGTGTTGGGTCTAGTCATTTTCTTGGATTCATAGTCTCAAAAGAAGGATTTCAAATAGACCCATTGAAGGTCTAGGCCATTCTTGATTTTCCTGCGCCATCAAATTTACTTCAGATACAAAAAATTCAAGGAAAGGCTAACTTCCTAAGGAGGTTCATACCCAACTACGCCGAAATGGCTAAAGGATTTGCTCGACTCTTGAAAAAGGGGGTTCCCTTCCATTGGGACCAAGTTGCACAAGCTTCTTTTGATGCTGTGAAGGATACTCTTGTCCGGGCGTCATTAATATATCCCCCAAATTATCAGAATGATTATTTATTATATATCGTCGCGGTTGATGCAACCATTGCCATGGTATTAGTCCAAGTAGAAAATGGGATAGAAAATCCGATCTATTATTTGAGTCATATTCTCAATGATATGGAAGTCAAGTATTCATACGTAGAAAAGCTTGCCTTGGGATTTTTTCAAGATGTCAAAAGATTTCACCACTCTATCACATTCCGAAAGACCATTATCATTTCAGATTGCAAACCCATGACTTATATCTTATCACGTCAATTTCTGGGGGGAAAGTATTCAAAATGGATTTTTATTTTGTAGGAAATTTGATTTTGAATTCATCAAATCCAAGTCAAAGAAGTCTTTAGTTTCGGCAAAGATTCTCTGTGACCTTCCCTCCGATAGTATTGCTACTGCATCGGACCCATATACTCCCGACGAGTCTCTTCTTCTGATAGGATCATCTGATCCTTGGTATGGATATTTTATCATTTATCTCCGAACCCAAAATTTTCGGCTTGATACCTCTCACTCTAAACATCGACGTATTCGATACCAAGCCAAAGACTATCTGATCGTCGGCGATACACTTTAATTTCATGGTGTTGATAATATTTTAAGAAAGTGCCTCACTCATGAGGAGGTCGAAAAGGTTTTAAATGATTGTCATGCTTGGGCTTGTGGTGGAAATTTATCTGGATACACTACTACACATAAGATACTCCGCACTGGTTAATTTTGGCCCACTATATTTTGCAACTGCCTCCTCGCGGTTAGAAGTTGTCATGCATGCAAAAAAAATTATTGTAAAATCTGCAAACCTCCAATGCCAATGCATCCTGTTGTCTCTGTGGGACCATTTTTGAAATGGGGTATTGACTTCATGACCTATAACCCTCATTCGTCTAGGGAGCATGGTTATATTATTTTCGTAGTAGACTAATTTACCAAATGGGCCAAAGCGATGCCTACATTCAACAACACATGACAAAAAATTGCCTTGTTTTTCTTTAATCATGTTATTGAATGGTTTGGGGTCCCACAGGCTATAGTTACAGATCATGGGAAACATTTTCGCAACCACATGATGGCTGAATTGACTGCCAAGTTAGGATTTTTAGATGATAATTCTACTCCTTATAATCCAGAATAAAATGGACAAGTTGAAGCTATCAACAAGGTTCTTAAACATATGCTTTAACGAATGATAGGAGTTCGTAAAAAAATTTTCATTTGATCCTGTACTCGGCCTTGTGGGCGTATCAAACCTTAGTGATAAACACAACATGTTTTACTCCTTTTCAATTGGTGTATGTTCTGGAAGCTATCTTTCCAATCCAATGTGAAATACCATCGTTAAAACTCGCATTCGACTTGTTGCCTGACACCTCAGAAGAAGAAGCACATCTTTTTAACCTCATCCATCCTGATGAAATGCATCGTGAAGCCCAATTGGCCAATGAAGTGCATAAGAGACATATATAAGGCACAATACGACAAAAATGTTCAGCCTCGCATTTTCTTAGAGGGCGACTTGGTCCTTCTTTATGATCAAGAAGCTAATGTAATAGGTACAAGGAAATTTGAGCCTTTTATGGCATGGCCCCTATATTTCCAAAAGAGTTCTTGCTAAGGGTGCATATGAGTTGGTGGATTACGATGGAATTCCATTGGCGCAGCCCATAAATGGGTTGTATTTGAAACGCTACTATGCTTAATCATGACTGTAGTAATTTTTCGTACTATATTGTATATATATGTTTTTGATTTGCATTCACTGTCTTAGTTTGTTTTTAGAGTTTTCTTGACATTAGTAAATTGCTTTACATTTCATCATAGATGTCTGAATATTTGGAACCATTTGTTGGATATGCTGATGGTGCTAGTCATAGTACGCAAAATCTATCCTCTATAGCATGGGCCATTTTCACTCCGAACGACGAGTTAGTGAGTTTTCAAGGGATTTTTATTGGTAGATCGACAAAAAATATTGTTGAGTATAGCGCGTTGATCGAACTTCTCTCTGATGCCATTTAATTTGGTATTAACCACATCATTATAAGTTTAGACTCACAAATTCTGGTATTACAACTTACTAGTGTTTATAGTGTTATAAATCCAAAACTTCATCGTTTGTTCCTAAGAGTTCAACTTTTGGAAAGAAACTTTGATTTTATTCAATATCAACACATTTCCAGAAACTTGAACATATTAACAGATTCTTTAGCTAATCATGTTTTATACAGAAATTTTCAACACATGTAAAGATACATTCACATAATTGAATAGGGTTATGCAATAAAAATAGGAAAAAAATGAAATAAAATAGATAAATAGTCATAGGTTTTTACAAAAATTTGTGCCCAAGACACATTGGTCATCTGACCTCAAAATGTATGCAACATGTTGAAATTAAAAATAGTGATTCTAATGGTAACATGCTATAGATATAGCTATCCTACGTAGTAACCGCATCCAATAGTTAGGAATGCCTGTAGTATGGCATTGTAGTCGCATGGGAAACTCTTCGATCTAGCAATTTGGAATCCCGAACGTCAACCCATCTATGTGCTGCTGAAGCTCAGACATAGTCTCAGCCATGTCTAGATCCTGAAGGAATTCTCTCTCGACAACCCTCTCTGCTGGCTCATCTGTTCCATGCTCTAGTTCCTCCATCGGTTGAACTCGACCAACATTTGCATTACATCAAAAATTTGGTTTTAGTCTTGGGAAAACATCAAAAATAAAAAAACATTATATAAACCTTAGGAAAATCAAAAACATGGTCAAAAAATTCTTACCTATGGCACCCCATTGAGTGCCTTCTAGTAAGGCTAAGTCTGGATCTCCTTGGAAATCGACACCTGCGTATGCATACTCATAAATGGCGAAAACCTGTCGCCTGAACCAGGGAAAGAACGCAGTAGAGAACACAATGGTTGATTGGCTTGCATGGATACCCATTAGTTCTACCCATCTCTGCATCCTCAGATCTCTAGGGTTAGACACACCTAATGTCACATGCTAAGGCTGCATCAGTGGAATCCACTCTAAGGCAAATGAAATGAGGATCGAACCATAACTGAAATTATTCTTCCTTCCTCCCTTTGCTTTGTTCATTTGTTCCTTTATTTGGGAAATTACAACTTCAGAACAGTTGAATAATGTTGGCTCCATGCACTCTAGCGCATACTACATATATGATCTATACTCTACATGTAGTGTAACAATGTCGACAATTTTTGTGATCATGAAAAGAATGGTTCTCAAAGGAAAATCTCGAACATCACGGATGTTTATCTTCACATATTTTCTCGGCTCTACTCCTGGATAGCAATACTGCAAAACATAGTCTCTCACTCTCTCTCTCCTCCAAGAGCAGACCCTGAGAGGGAAATGGGAAAGCTTCTCCTCGATAAACCTGTAAGAAAATATACATCCTCCACTGTAATGGGAACCACTTGTTCCTAATATGAAATTCCTCGATAGCCGGATCCCATGATCGAACTAGGAACTCCAAGAGTTCTATTTTTTGCCTCATCCTTGATAAGCGGAAGTACTTTAACAACTCGCAATCTCTTAGGGCTCGTACTGTACCCGGATCATTTAGGGAAACCATAGTCTGTTCTTCATGCTCTCTTTATCTCCATGTAATCATCATTATAGTCTGATGAAATCTTGAAACATAGCCATAAGAATCATTAGACTCCTTTTAATGCAAAAAATTAGACAAATTTTGAGCACAGTGCAAGAATAAAAAGTGGATATTGTGCCCAACATAGTCTTGAACAAGGGACAGTGCATTGCATATGCAGCTAGACTTCAATTTAAGTGGTCTACAACAAAATTTTTGATGCTCAAGGGTGCGTTTCCCTCTTTGTAAGAAAAATTTACCCTAAGGGGTTCAAAACCATAAAAAATTTCAATGAAAGGAAATGAATTGCTTACTGAAAGAAAGTGAGGGTTCATAGCACTAACCTGGATCAAACGATGATGAAAATCATCCACATAATTGATCGTAATCAACAACTAAATTTCAGGGGAAAAAATAGGTTCAGAGCTCCAAAATGCAAATGGTAACTATTGAATGGTAAACATGAATATTAAAACTCTTTTTATTAGTCGTTTGATTATTTGCAATGAATATTTATTACTGTGAATATGGTTTTATTATATTTTTATCATGAAACAAGTTTTTTTAATCCATTTGATGTTATTTTGAATAGGTTTTACAGCTAATGAACATATAAGTCGTGTATATTTTTTCAAGAATGATTTGACCACAAAGCATAATTTTATCCTGATTTTTCGAGCTTCTATAACAACGAAAAAGGAACCCCTCGTGTCTTCTTTTAACTCTTTTCAGACTCCGATAATGTGAAAAGATTTCCGAGCACTTGTATTTTCGAGCTCGTAAAAGTAAATGAATTGATATCTACTCAGTATAAGTTTAACCCTTTTGTAGACTGAGATAGATTATTTACGAAAAAGGAATACCTTAGTCAAACATGACTAAAGAAGTTCTCTTAGATACTATTTTACACTTTTTTGGATCTGAGCGACAAATTTATGAAAAAGTACTTATGAAGTTTTCTTTCATCCTCTTTTTAAAACTCTCTAAATATTAAAAAGGACTGGGTTGTCACTTTTGTTAGGCTCGTTAAAACACAAAATAGCGATAGGCTTGTCGATCATGGAAATAATCGAGTTTCATTCATCACTAGACTCGTTAAATTATTAAATAGAGATACATTGTTTGCCCGAAGGGTAGAATGATAGATCAAGCATATGTTATTCTCCTCAAGCTCGTTAAAAAATAAAGAGGTACTGGTTGATAAATGACTGGGGAAAATTTGGGAAAGTGAATAGAACTTTGTACGGTAGCAGCTCGCTCTTGAAAATGACACTTCACTCCATCACGGTGACTGTTTGGGTTAGGTAATCTTCTTGACAGTTCATTCACCTATGGTTAATCATACCTTCACTTCAAATTTGGGTTAATGTTGCCAACTCATCTCAGTGTCACCGATATGTTCAAGAGAAGTCATCCAGTGAATACTCATCCTTCTGCAATACTCATAAACCTTCATTCTCATGAAATTCATCCCTGAACATTGCTATATCAAGTCATCCCTTGTCTCCGAAATCAGTAACTCCCATTTCTTAATAAAGTGGCTTCCTGTCGATGAAAAATCATCATCCAGGAAGTTCACTTAGAAACATCATATTCTAGTACCATGAGGCTTGTTACAACATCGACAAGATCCTGCTTTTATATTTTTTGACCGAAATATTTTTCTTGTTGTTTGACATCAAATCATCTATTCACGCCTTACGAAATGTAATGCAGTACCTTGAGGGCCATTGACATCAATGATGGTTCTCTCGCATTTGTTAACATCTCACATAATTGGCTGGTAATCAAACGATGTCTTACCATGTTCGACTACAAATCTTATATTCGCATGGCTAGAATTGTACCCGAACGATCGAGTGAACCAGATAAGAAGACCCTGGATCTAGTTTCAGCCATCTGGGCTACAATTTCAGGATTTTTGTACACATCATCTGTAAGGTGACCTTACATAAAGATCGTCATCCGAACATGGGGCTATATCTATAAGCATTTTTGTATTGGGCAACATTCCAATGTAAACGACTTTCTGCACTATGTACATGTTATTAGATAGTTTATGTGCTGAGCATGGGAATGTATTCCCTCAGAAATTCATGATCAAGAGGATATATGATGATGTAATGTATTGTAACATTGATGCAAGTTTCCACTCCACTTCAGCTCCAACCCATCACAGTGTAAAGAATCTCATTCAAAAAATATTGCTATTATTATTATGAATTTATGCTCTATGGGGCAATCTGTTATAGGTAAATTTTGGCATCATTCCCAATGACCTGGTTAACCTGGAATAATCCCTAGAACCAATGAATAGGGTCTATTGTCCCCTATCATTTTGGTTGCTACATGCCATAAGACAAAGAACAAAGACAAATCATCCATGAATTCCATTGCAAGGTTTCCAAGATTTGAAGTATATGTTATATCACCTATGAGCTCACCAACACAGTGTATCAAGGGGCTAAGTGCATTGCATATGCAGTTACCTCCATTCAAGGGTTCTCTGCAAAACCCTTTCAACACTCAAGGGTGCGTTCGTCAATTGGGAGTGAAATTCTCATTGTTCCAGAATCTCCACTTGGCCAGTGCCTTCTAGAAGAGTGCATATATGTCAAAATTCAAATCCATGTGTCCATTTGATACCTCTGAGCTTGGGAACATGTCTCTCCTATTATTAGAAAGTTATTGATTGTGAAACTACCTTCAGATCATCTATAAATTGAGCACAAATCCTAGTGCTTGAGAAGGAAGAAATTGAGTAGAGAAATGCTGGTGGAATTTCAATTAAGGATTTGATTTGAATGATATGCTACTGGAGAGATTTTCATTGTGATGAGGCTGGGATGATGCTAGAAATGGTGACATCAAATCAATCGCTAGTTGTAACCTCCCCTTCTATTCATTAATAAATATTGCTACTTACTTTCCCACATATGTACCTGTATAATTTTCTATCTTCATATTATGAATTCTTATCTGATGTATATGGTTCATGTTTCATTGATTTGACTTAATAACTTGAATAGCCATCTATATATTGCAATATCTTTGATGTTTAGTGTTCATTCTTGTAGGAAATATTTTGGCGATCTAGCTTGGATTTGAAGCTACAACAAGAGCGACAGAGGGAGAATAGGAAGCGCTTGGATCCAAAGTAGGTTTCTTGATCTATTCTATGTGTCTATTTACTATTAGGAAAAGTATCTGCAAAGTATTTAATCTATTGTTCTAAATTCATAGCACCACATTTGGGGAAGAATTTTTTATCCATAATTCATAATTCCACATAACAGTTATATATCGTCTATCAAAGGTCAAATATGACAGAGATGAAACATCTACAAATTTGTGTGCATAAATCGTAAGAAACATTGTAAGTATGCTTATTTATATTTTTGTTATGCATTATTGTAAGGATCATTCAATTTTTTATAAACTATTGATCATTGACATATTTTATTTTGTTTCATAGGATTTTGTTGAGCCTCTTTCAAACATAGTTGAGGGTATTTATTATATGGAGCCAAATTTCATGACTGTGATCAAGACTTTCCACACAGATACAGAATAAGGAAGGAGAATGAAGAAACTATCAATAGCTCGTGACACTACAATAGTACAAAAAGGGGATCAACCAAGAATCACTAAGGTGGGTCAATCTAGTAAACCTAAAAAAATTTCTTTTGAAGATGTGGAATATGAAGCTGAAAATTATGATAGAATTAGTGAGGAGGAGATTATAACTGTTGTGCAAAAGGAGAAAACAAGTCAAACAAAAAAAAATGGCCAAAGATGTCTCTCTTCTAGTTGATGATGAAGAACTTGTTTATCAAAAAAAGGATATGTTAATCGGTAAGAAGAAGAAATAAAATTTTGGTCAACCTGTAAAGTCATGAGCAGCAGTGAAGAACAAAATGAAAGCTCTAAAGGAAGTACAGAAATCATAACACCAGGTGCTGAGTTAGAAAATGGAATTATTAAAACAAACAAAATGTCATTCGATCTGAGTTGAGGAAGAATAAATTAATTTGTGGTGGCCAAACATTTGAGCTTAATTTCAACCAATTCTATAGGGCGTATGAAGGAAAATCTCAATATCAAATTAGAAAGGCACATTACCTACATGTACATAATTTGAAATTTTTTTTTAGGTTGCGCATGTGGTGGATTATGTGGTTCTTGTTGATCCACGTCAGGTTCCCAACAAAGAGGCATTTGAAAAAACACAATGTTTTGATTGTAAATATTATGTAATTGGAGGGAACCATTCGGTAGAGGCTAAAAGACAATTCATTGAGGAATATCCCTATAACTATCTTTTTCAAACAATTAAATTCATCATTACACCAGTTTAACAAAAAAAAAATCAATGTTATTCGCATGGGAACATAATGCAGATAAAGAGTACGTAATGAAAATGACTTTCATCCAAAGGGTCAGATTTATTCATAATGAATTCATAGAAAAATGTGGGTGGGATAAGACAAAATTTAGTGTAACCTTTCAAAAATAATGTTTAATGGAAATAGGTTATCAAATTGATGACAAAATCAAATCAAAATATGGAAAATGCATTCAAATATATTCAGAAGCATGGATAACAATTTTCAGTTGGAATTTAGAATTGGGGAGATATGGGAATTGATTAATGATATTTTTGAGCGGTGGGAGAATATTTCCATAAAAATTAGAAGGTTAAAAAGTGTAAACCCATAATATGTACCAATAGTAAGATAGGTCCTGAAATGAAGCAACTTCCAAGGATATAACTAACACACCTTGGATAAAAATGCAAGGAGTGAAGGATGAGAGACTAGTTAAATCATTACTATCCTGTATGAAGTCAGGTGAATTATAAATTGATGAAATGTGTGCACAATTTCAATAGTAAGTTTGTTGAATTATTTCTACTTTTCCTTTTATTATAGTTTTATTTAAAATAAAAAAAATGGTGTTGGTAGAATTTGTTATACATATCAATATATTAGCAATTTTAACTTTATTTATTCAGTTGAAATATTTATATGAAAATACAAGAACATATGGTTAAAATGTTGAATGAAGATAGTTGGGATGATGTTATGCACCACTACCCAAAATAAAGTTATACAACAACATTTAAATATTTTTATATTGCATTCAATAAGGTATGTTGATTTATACACTCATTTTATTCATATGTAAACTATTTTTATTTTATTAATTATACATATATAATTTTTTGTGTCATTAAAGATGTCGAAGAAGGATGGAAATGGAGTACCATATACTTTCAAAATATTTATTGAAAAAATTAAGTTGGAAAAGATGAGAAAGAAACGTCTTATGAATGTTGAACTTGATCTTGCTCTTACTCATTTAATCTGGAATGGGCTCGATAGTATCCAATATCAAATAATACTAGGTGATTGTGAAGACATTACAAAGCTCATACCTAAAAGAGAATATGCCCTAGTTATTGTGATATTCCTCATGGTTTCAATTTCCCATACATTGAATATGATAGTGAGCCATATAATTATCAAGATTTTAGTAAAGTGGTTATGGGATTTCAAGAAGTCACAACATCACCACTATGGAGATTTGTGACATTCCATTCAGACACACAATTTGCAATGTTATTAACAAGCTTCATGGGAAAACAAAAATCAAGGATGCAACTTACATGGTAAGACATTGAAATTGTATGTTCGATTAATATTAATTTTTATTTATTTATGTACAATTTAATTGAAATTTTACTATGTTATGTTACAAGAAGAAGTCAAATCTTGTTTCTTCCGAAGATCAACCTATTATAAATGATTGTTGAATTTTGGACAAAAGAGGATAGATATAAGCCTATTCTTCTGAATCGAGTAGATGGGAATATTCATAGTCAAGTACTGGTTCATGATCATGTTGTAAGAAAACTAATATATGAGGATAAAGATAAAGGAGGTATAGTTAAATTTATCAAAAACCGCAAGAATTTATTAACTATCTTATAGATCTATGTACAAATCAAGGAGATTGGGTTTTGGATTTATTTTCAGGTTCAAGTAAGTTTTATTATATAAAATTGAATTCAAATATTTTATTTTTTATTTTTTATGTTTTTATTCTAATTTTCTTAATCATTTATTTTGTGCTTGACGATTATGTACAACACTAGCATGTCGCCTAAAAAAAGGAATAAATTGCATTGGAATTGAGAAAGACCTAGTGCAATGCAAATTTATTCAACAAAGAACTAATGCTCTTCAATTTATTCCAGAAGAAATGCAAGAAGTTGGTTTGAGGAAAGGGGATTTTAATGAATCACGTGTGGAAAAAAAGGCAAAGGATCCTCAACCCCCATTATATGGAATGATTGGAAAAGGACACTTTGGAATAATTGCAGACATGAAGGATCCATTAGAAGATGACAATGAGAAAAATGAAGCAGAAAATGTTGCGGAAGAAGACATAAATGATGTTCTAGAAGATGTTGAACATGGATTAGTTGATATTAGGGATTAGCTTTAAGTTATGCTTCCAAAAAACACTCAATTTTGAGAGCTATTAATTAGTTTTAGTTGTAATATTTAGACTTTGATATTTTATGAGAAGAATACTTATTTTTTGCAAAAAACCCGTGATTACTATTAATTTTTGACATAAAATTCATAAAAAATGCTATTTTTAAAAGTTTTTTTGTTAAAATTTTCTCAAAAAAATAGTTTATTTAACATGTTTTTTTAACAAAAAGTCTCAAAATGTGTATTTTTTTCATTGTATTTATATTAAAAATGTGTATTTTTTTCATATGGTTAAAGATATTGGTTTTTTAGCGACAGTTATTTTATGTGCATTGAAATATTAATTAACAATGCATGAACATATAGAAAATCCTAACTTTAAAATATTGAACCTTTTTTAGTTTTTTTTAACTATGTGAAAAAACGAAGATATCATTACAAAAAAATTAAACAAAACAAGTACATAAATACACTTAAAAATAAGCATCTCGGGGAAGAAGAAGACATTAGAAAATGTATAGTGTCAAAATCAACCCTCTAATGAAAAGTAGGTGATTATGCACCACCACTTTTCAAAATCGACATGAAAATCATGACATTAAATAATAATAATAATAATAGTAATAATTTAAATTTCCAAAAATATGCTCTAAAAAATGGGTCATTCTGCATCACCACTTTTCAAAATCGGGTGCTTTTTTTGCTACCTCAAAAAAATGGGTACCAAGTAATTTTCTCGTTTGATCAATAACTTTGTCTAAGTAGCAGCAAGAGTGGTAGTAACCAAGTGTTGATGATGCTAGATACTACCAACATATATGGGGTCTCCCTGATGTGAAGTCCCAATTAAGCCTTAAACTTTTTGTATTAGGATCCACATCTGGAGTATTGGCCCGACCACCATAACACAAAGGTTTGTCTTGGTTTCAATGGATAACATAAGAGTTTATATACATAAATGTTAAACAAGAAAGTGAGATGACATTTTGAAACATTTATTGCAATGTGTAAAAGGAGACCTTCATGAGGGAGGAGAGAAGCATGAGCCTCTAGAAGGAATTAATAGTACTAACCTAAGAGATACACATGAGCAAAGAAAGATTCGTTAGCTATCTAGCAAAAATTTTCACATAGAAATAATGATAATTAAACCACATACAACACACCTTCAACAAGATAAGTACCGAGCCCACCAAAACATTTCAATTTCCTTAGTACATATGAAAAAAACATCTAAATAATAATCCTAATAAATTCACACTATTTGCATGAAAATGTGTTGGCTCATAGAGCTTCAATATTAGGTGAAATATCCAAGTACACAGTTACAATGGTGAGGAACTAGTTCCAATAGTGGAACATTAAGTCACTTCTTGCTTCTCCAAAGAATAGTTTTCTCTCCTATTCAAAGTAGATAATCCGAGACTAGCTCTCTAAATCTTAAGCCTCCAAAATCCCTTTCCTTGAGTTATGAGGTTCCTTTTATAATAAGAAGAATGCCCTTTCATATCCTCATGAGTCTTTGACCTCCATTATGAAATTTGGACTTCTAAAAAACTCTTGGACTTATAAATGACTTTTGGACTTCTCCTAAAGATATTTTGTCCATATATGACTAAGTGAATTTTGATGTTCCACATATGACTCTTGGACTTCCACACATTACATTTTCTCCTTTTCCTTGAACATAGATCATTACATTCCACATGATTATGTGACATGACACATGGATAAAACTTGACCATTATGATGACACTTTTACAAGTCATAACTCGACATTGGTAACATGGAATGCATGATGAGGTGGAAATGCCGAGCTGCCTTGATTGTTGCTTCATCTTGCATTCTTGATGATGGATTTTATCTATGCATCATCTTCATGAAAGATCCAATTTTTTTGTCATCTTAACCCTCCAAAGGGTATTTTATCATATCATAACCCTCCGAGTCATCATACAATGTCTTCTTGTTATATCGGTCCATGACCTGCTTCATGTTCTCATGATAGCTCTCTTGGTGCTTCTTCTCTGCAGGTGTTTCTTCATGCTTTTTCCTTGCCATATCTTCTTGAGCATCACCTTGTCATGTTTGGAAGGTAATATCGCCAATGAAAATCACTCATGATGAGAAAATATTAGTATTGAAACCATCTATCTTATCACTACCTAGCTTATGGAATGATTGGCTCATGATAGGCTTGTGATAGTGTTAAAAGTTGTAGGATTTATTAAGAGGGCATAGTCAAAATAACTAGTGGATTAGGGGGGCTCCAATGTTCATTTTTACTACATCGTGCATTATGAGGAAGAGACCTCCTTGGTAAAACATAGTGAGGGAAGCCGAAGGGACAAGGTGGAAAGCTTCATGCTTCATGGTTGCACCATGCACTCCAAAGAAAAGAGAGGAAAGCCTAAGAATCCAGTTTTACCATTCAAGGGTGAGGGGAGGAATACTTTATCCTTCCCTACTCCACCATGCACTCAAAGGAAGGTTCAAAGGAAGGATTACGACACACGAGCACATCAGGAAGGAGGGAACGTGAAAGGTTTATCCTTTAGGACTATGTTATGCACTCAAAGGAAAAGGATACTTCAAGGAGGGCACAGTTTCACTGGTCAAAGAAAAGAGGAAGCTTCCTTCAGCCTTCCCTACTGTAGAATTTTCTCTATAGGGAAAGGCTAAAAAATCTTGGGCACATGAATTCATTGGGAAGGATGGAAGGTGAAAGGTTCAACCTTTAGGACTACACTATGCACTCAAAGGGAGAGGAAGCTTCAAATAGGGCACAGTTTGAATAGTTAAATGTGGAAATGAGGCTTCCTTTAGCCTTCCCTAATTATCCATGTGCTCTAGAGGAATATTTTAATCCATGCTTGGATGTAGAGCACATTGGGAAATAGGGAAGGGTGATGCTTCAACCTTCGAGAGTGCGCCATGCGCTCAAAGGAAGAAGAGGCTTTAGAGAAAGAACAATTTTCTTCAAAAAAGGGCCACTGTTGATTTTTAATTTGAATTTCATCCTAGGCTAGCGTGTTTTGACCAAAAAATGCGTAATTTACCATTTGGAGTGTGTTTTTCATTGATGTAGGCCATAGGGATGAAGGCACTTAGCCTAGGAGGGCTTTCACTACACTGAGAGGATAAGAGGATATTTTCATTGCATGTTTTTCCTTTGAAAAAGGGTAAAATAGGTCCATGTGGTTAGCTAGGAATGATATATGTTCCATGTAGGGAAAAAGTGACCAAAACTTAAGGAAGTGAGTCAGTATGAGCAAGAAGGGTCAAGTGACTGCCCTTGGGAGGATCATAGTGTCTAGAAAATTTGGTGTAATCTTGAGAGGGAATTATTGCACCAAAATTTGGGAGTAGGATTGAATGATTAAGGGCTATGGATAGGTTGAGATCCGCACTAGATAAGATGGATAGAGGCTTCACAACTTTCACTGGTCTAAAGGACCAAGAAGGGCTACGAAATGGATAAGTATGGGATCGACATAATAAAAGAGGAAAACACATAGAGACGTGACTCAATATGTGATCACACACACAAAATCATCAATACAATACAGAAGAATACATAGGACTCAGGAGTGAAAATAATACCTCTAAACAAAGAAAAGTGACACTTATGTCTAAGTATGAAAATTGAAACAACACTTTACGACACTTAGAACACAAGTTACGAAAACTATGATGACTGTGACCAAACGACACGCTAAGATGTAGGAATGTTTCTAGCACATATTATAATGATATGTAATACCATCTAATGTATAAGAGTGCACCTTAAATAACTTAGGTGATGTGAAAATGTGTGACACATGTAGGAGTGAAAGTCACAAGAGTGACGCCCGTGACATGAGGAAAACATAATATGACACTTGAAAAATGTGAATTACCTTCAAAGTGACACGTGACAAAGTAAATATAACATGAAAACACCACTTATTAAGGTGGAAAAAAGCAAAATAGATAGCTTCGAATGTGAAAGTGAAAGTGCGAAAAATTTATATTTTAGAAAACTCACCTAAATGAAAGTACAAATGCAACCAAAGTGAGGGATATTTCCAAAGAAAGTGCGTGTTCACTATTGTCATGAGTTGAAAATCACATGAGCACTATCTTGATGGATAGTTCCATGTATGTTCAATTTTACATAAAGTAAGTGTTCCCATGAATCATCAAGTGACATAGCATATGTGTGCAAGTGACTTGAAAATATGATACTAGGAAGAATACTTAAACACTTTTCAAACCTCAAGTGACCATGGAGTAACCATAGAGTGACATATAATAAGATACTTGGTAGGCTCCAAAATTTGAGTGTGAGAAAAATCTTGGAGAGTGTTGATTGCAATGAAAACACTTGGTGACACACTGGTAGAACCCCAGCTTCTCTATTTAGGTTTAATTCTCTAAGCGCAAGGTATCAGTATTTCAAGAAGTATTGATTCATCTCATGGATTACCTTGGTGTCCCTAGTTAACTCGGTTAGAGATATGGTTCCCTTCATTCCATTACTCGGTTAAACCCATATTGAGGCTTGCCAAATAACAAATTATTTGACCTAGGAAAGGGTAATATGTGCAAAGTGTTTAAGATATTTAGAATATAAGTTTCATCTCTGGTGTTTCTCCACTACCAGCAGGCCTAGACAATACCCCGAAAGAGTCACCATAATATCACAAGGGTTTCTTCACTTCAAGTGAACCTAGAAAGTACCTCGACGAAGTCATTTTATTCACCTCACTACGCATAAGCCTTTCTCTTATTTCAACCTTTACTTATTTATTTAATAGGACTGTGCTTCGACACTTATTATTTTCAATGCATGGAAGAGGGATCCTGAATTATTGAGAGAAGAGGAAATTTCCCCTTTAGAGAAGTATTTATATAACCACTGATATTGGTTTTCTCACTTTATATTTCCCCTTTATCTTTTCTCTACTAGATTGTATCCACAAGAAGAACACTATTTAATTACAATACCAAGTTGAGGAAATAAGATCCTAGAATAGATACACAATTTATAGTTCGACCAAAGGCTTTCAGTTTGAGTGGATCATATTTCCATTCAACATCATTGAATTTAAAGATATGTAAACCTGGATAGAGAAGAGGTAACAAACTATCCAAGTATTGTTTGTCATCCTAATTTCCATTTTCAAGTTTTTATACATTATATTGTGACCGAAAAACATAATATTTTATGAAAATCTTTATTGAACAAAACAAAAAAATAAAAAACATGAAAAATAAACAAAAAAACCAAAATAACAAAGAAAATGGAGGAGGGACATAAAAAAATATCCAGAATATACAATAAGAAAAGAAAAAAGTAGAGACTCGATGGAGAGCCGGATAGAGGGTTGATGCAATGGAAGGTAAACTAAATACAACTAAGTTCGCTCCTAACCTATCCAACTAAAATGTTAGGGCTAAGTGTAATGATATTTCCAATGTAACCATCGTTGTTCTCGACCTGCAACCACAAAGATACGAGCAATTAAAAGTAATGGAAAAAAATTTGCAATACAAATATAAGAACTTTGAAAACTTGCACAACTAGATGAAGGTATTTCTTATTACCAAAATAATTTTCCATACTGAATGGTTTGATCCAATTTTGAGTTTCACCTTGTTGTTTGAAATGTCGATTATACAAACCTTGTAAGCTGCTTGTGGATACACATTCATCTACGTCTATGTTCTTGCAAACATTAAAAAGGGTCTAAACGTGTTACTTGCATAAGAAAATTCCAAGTAATATTTCTTTAAACATTCAACGATTGGATCTTGATATTCAAGGAAACCATTTGAAAACCATGGGAATTATGGGAAAATAAATTTTCAATGAATGCATTCAAGTCACAACGAGAATATTTGGTATTATGATCAGATTGGTCAATTAAAATAGAAGGCTATCGATTCTCTATTTATTCTCTTTGTATCCAATTACATGGAAAGTCAACAATAAGAAATCTTAGGGAATTCAAGGAAATTGTTTAGATTATGAATCTAAGAAACCAACCAGGATACTGGATTAACAAAATATTAGAAACATATGTCAAATAAAACTCAATACTAGCACAAGGTTTTTTTCCATTGAATTATTGAAGCAATTACAATTGTTCCAGAAGATAAATTGTTCCATGGAGATGATTGGTTTCATGATATGCACAAAAGAGATAATAAGATGATAATATTCAGAAGAGTTTAACGGAGAAAAATCCTTCGACCCAAAATTTTGTTTATATCGATCATCAAAATGATAGGTTATGAGGTTGTAAATATATGTGAAAGATGGGATTTCCAACCCTCAGTCCAATCCAACATATTCACATGAAAAGGAACTAACCAAACAAGAACCTTTCATCTGATAAAAAAATATATCTTGGAGATCATGAAGATAAACTTGAAAATACCAAGAGTCCTTTAAGAATGAACTCATAACCAATGGGTGAGGAAATAATTATGCGTGAAAATATGGATCCAACTTAGTTCATAGATCTCAACAAGATTGCGAGGATCTGGCATAACCATTAGTAGGAGTTGAAGTGCCTCAACTTCCTGACATGTCTCAGAACTTTCTGATGGTGGATCATCAAATATGGGTGACTTAAAAACATCAACATGTATACATGCACTAATAACAACAGATGAATCAATGAAAACATGGTCAATGCCACGGGTTTGATCATATTTAAGATTAAACACATTATGCTCTTGATGGATATAAAATTGAGATACATCAATTTGAAAAATCCCTCGATCATTCAGAGTTGGAACATATTCCTCCTTACTTACGAAATATTTATAGTTGAATAAGTCATGAATATTAGATTCAAATTTTTCATCCTCCGATTGTAGTATCACACCATCCTGTACCTAATGGAAACCGTGATCAGCTAGATAAATATTGAAAGGATTTAGGGGGCTACTGTTGTGACAAAATTATCAAACATATCTAGGTACAATGAATAATTTTCTAAATATTTCCATGGGGTCTTGGATAGATGGTAATCAGGTGATTTTTTAAGGCACTCCTTGATGTGAAGTCACCAGTTCAATTCCCCGCCCCAATTGGGGTGATATATTGGACATGATGATGAATATGTAGTCCTACCCAGCCTACAAAAAAATAGTGTTCTAAATATGAATAATGATCGAATGACTCAGGAGAAGAAGCAGTTGTACTTAAATCATATTGAACTTGAAATAACAATGGGTCAACTTCATTGTCATCAATATAATGGTCAAATATAGGCATACTAATATGACACTCAGACTCAACATAATCTTCCAAATATTCAAGAACTTGACAACTAACCACTTTATATTTATCATCCAAAGGTGTAAGAATTAAAGAAAATTCAATATCATTCTAAATTAAAAGAGCATCCAAATTCACAAATGGAGATTTTAAACTGTAAGAGATAGATTCTGAATAGATACCTCACAAATACAAGCCCTTAGAAGAAGAGAAGATATAATCCGATGTACTTGGAGATTCACCACCATATGTGTTAATGTAAACATGGATGTCACAATGATGGTTATCCAAAGTCTCAACTTGGATTTGATGTTCAGAGTCACTTGATAGGTTATCAAGATTAAAGTATCAAAGATCATCCGGAAATGAAATATTATCATTTTGAAAGAGGGAGGAAATATAAGACATATCCTCAAAACTTTTCTCCTCTACATGTGAAATAAAATTACCTTGTTCTCGATTACTACTTGAATCAACAAATTGAACATCATTATGAGTTGAAATAGGTGAAACCAACGGATCATGAAACATAGGTGGTAGAGGTTTTAAAGTATCCCTAGAGACAATAATTTTTTCATTTGTATTTGATTCAAGATTTGACTTATGTTCATTAATATTATCTTGAAAACCTGAGGGATCTTCCACTTTAGGCTCCACGCACTTACAAAACCCTTCCAAGTTTTCCTCAGTAGGATGTGGATCATAAGAATTGGATGGAGGTTGAATGAGCGATCAAAAATTTCATTTTCATATCTCCCAACTTTAACATCATCACCATGGGGCGCCCAAATTGGTACTGGAAAAGGAGGAGGACAAGGAACATAATTAATAATAGGTTCCCCCTTATAATATTTAGGTGTCTCATGGTTAACCAAATTTTGGGAGAGAGAATCATTCGAAGGTTCAAATTCAAAAGATCTGAAATAGAGTATAAAAAATTATGAAAATTTTCCATAATGAAATATGAACCAACCATTCCTTTAGGAAATTCATAGAAAATGTGAAGAAACTTATTAAGAAAACACTATGTAGATTCACCAGGTTCCAATCTAATTAAATCAATTCCATTGCATACATATTGATAATCAAACCTGTCAAAGGCTTCAAAAAACTCATTAACAAGTTTCTCGAGTGAGTAGATAGAACAAACAGGTAACATATAACACCATTTATTAACTCGACCTTCAAATGTGAGGATGAAAAATTTTCCTGTGAAATATTTAAAATGTATTCCATTAGATACAAAAAAAGCATAAATCTAAAGAAGTGTTCAAGGATTGTTAGTTCACTCTCACCATCAAACTTAAATTGAGACAAGTCATGAATGATTTCTACAGGGATGGTAAAATAAATTTCCTTAGAAAAACATCCTAGGATTAATATTTTGGAAGGAGCCATTTAAGATAAGGAATTCAAAACAAACTCATTGTGCACATATTTTCATCTGGCCCTCCTTCTAGATCCAAAATGTTGACGGTGTTGGATACTGGCAACATATAGGGGGCTCTTTGATGTGAAGTCCCAATTAGATCTCACACCATTGGAGTAGGAATCCCATCTGTAGTATCAATCTGACCACCATAACACAAAGGTTTTTCTTTGTTTCAAAAGATAACATAAGAGATTATATACATAAACCTTGAATAGGCAAGTAAGTTGACATTGTGAAACATCGATTGTAATGTGTAAAAGGAGACCTTCATGAGGGACGAGAAGAAAGAGAACCTATATAAGGAATTAATAGTAATAAACTAAGAGAGACACATGAGAAAATAAATATTCTTTAGTTATATAGCGAAGCAGTTGACATAGACATAACAATCATTAAACCACATACAACACACCTTCAACAAGATAAGTACTGAGGCCACCAAAATAGTTCAATTTCCTTAGTACATATGAACAAAACATATATAGAAAACATATAGATAATATTCCTAAGATATTCATAATACATGCTTGAATATGTGTTGGATCATAGAGCTTCAATATTAGGTGAAATATCTAAGTACACAGTTACAATGGTGAGGCACTATTTCCAGTAATGGAACATTAAGTCACTTCTTGCTTCTCCAAAGAATAATTTTCTCTCTTATGCCAAGTAGAGAAACCAACACTAGCTCTCCAAAGCTCAAGCCTCAAAAATATCTTTCCTTGAGTTATGAGGTTTCTTTTATAATAAGAGGAATGACATTTCATATCCTCATGACTCTTGGACTATCCTTATGAGTTTCAACTTCCATTATGACCTTTGGACTTCTAAAAAAATCTTGGACTTATAAATGACCTTTGGTCTTCTTCTAAAGATATTTTGTCCATATATGACTAAGTGACTTTTCATGTTCCACATATGGCTCTTGGACTTCCACACATTATATTTTGTCCTTTTCCTTAAACATATGTCATTACATTCCACATGATGATGTGGCATGACACATGGATACACTTTTACCACTATGATGACACTTTTACAAGTTACAACTCGACATTAGTAACATGGACTCCATGATGAGGTGGAAATGCCAAGATGCCTTGCTTGTTTCTTCATCTTGAATTCTTGATGATGGATATAATATATGCTTCATATTCATTAAATATACACTTTTTTTCCATATTCACCCTCCAAAGGGTCTTTTATCATATTAGAATCCTCTAAGTCATCATATAATGTCTTATTTCTGTTTCGGTCCATGATTTGCTTCATGTTCTCATGATAGATCTCTTTGTGCTTCTTCTCTGCAGGTGTTTCTTCATGATTTCTCATTTCCAGCTGTTATTTAGAATCACCTTTTCATGCTTGGAAAGCACTCCTACTAATGAAAATCATTCATGACGAGTCAAGTTTAGTCTTACAACCATCTATCCTATCACTACCTAGCTCATGGAATGATCAACTCATGATAGGACTATGAGAGGGTTAAAAGAAGTAAACTTGATTTAGATGGAACAAATAAACTTATTAGAATATTAGGAGGGCTCCAATATTCATTTTTACTATGCCATGCATTATGATTAAGATAGCTCCTTGGTCCAATGCAGTGAGGAAAGTTGAAGGGACAAGGTGGAAAGATTCATGCTTCATGGTTATGTCGTGCACTCCAAAGAAAAGAGAGGAAAGCCTAAAAGTTCAGTTTGACCAGTCAAGGGTGAGGGGAGGAATCCTTTAGCCTTATTTACTACATTGTGCACTTAAATGAAGGTTCAAAGGAAGTCTTAGGGTGCATGAGTGCATTGGGAAGGGGGGAAGGTGAAAGGTTCAACCTTTAGGACTGCACTATGCATTCAAAGGAAAAGGATACTTCAAGAAGGGCATAGTTTTAATGGTAAAATACAAGAAGAAGGTTCCTTTAGACTTCCATACTATTCCTTTCACTTTAGAGGGAAATTTTAGGCAATATTTTGTGCATGAGTGCATTGGGAAGGAGGGAAGGAGAAAGGTTGAACCTTCAAGACTACACTATGTGCTCAAAGGGAGAGGAAACTTCCAAGAAGGCATAGTTTGACTAGGAAATGGTGGAAAGGAGGCTTCATTCAACCTTCCATACTATTAAATTCACTCTAGAGGAATATTTTAAGCCAATTTTGGGCACAAAGTGCATTGGGGAAGAGGGAAGGGTGAGGCTTCAGCCTTCAGGGGTGCGTTATGCACTCAAAGGAAGAGGAGGTTTGAGAGAAAGCACATTTCCCTTCAACAAGGGGTCATTGTTACTTTTGAATGCAATTTTCATCCTAGGCTAGTGTTTTTTGACCTAACAGTGGGTAATTGACCATTTGGAGTGCTCTTTTCATTGAGGTAGGCCATAGGGATGAAGCCACTTAGCCTTCGAGGTTTTCACTACACTAGGAGGATAGGAGGATATTTTCATTGTAAGGTTTTCCTCTGGAAAAGGGTGAAGGAGGTCCATGTTGTTAACTAGAAATTATATATATTCCATGTAGTGCAAAAATGACCAATAATCAGTGAAGAGAGTCAGTATGAGTAAGAATAGTCATGACTGCCCTTGGGATGATCATAATGTGCAACATATTTGGGGTAATCTTGAGAGGGACTTATTGCACCAAAATTTTGGAGTAGGATTAAATCATTGAGGCATATGGATAGGTTGAGATCCTCACTTTATTAGAGGGTTAGAGCCTTCAAAACTTGCACTGGGATAAAGGACCAAGAAGGGCTCCGAAATGGCTAAGTATGAGATCAATGGAGTAAAAGAGAAAAATGCATCCAAACATGACTGAATCTTGGATCACACATATAAAACCATCAATAAAAACAAGGATAATACATAGGACTCGAGAATTAAAATCACATCTCAAAACAAAGCAAAGAGACACTTATTCCTAAGTGTGACATTTGAAACAACACTTAGAACACAAGTTACGACAATTGTGACAACTGTGACCAAAAAATGCTCTAAGATGTAGGAATGTATCTAGAACATATTATAATTATATATAAGACATATAATGTGGAATATTGCATGATAATTAACTTAGGTGATGTGAAAATGGTTGACACATGTAGGAGTGAAAATCACAAGAGTGACACCCGCGGCATGAGGAAAAAATAAGACGACACTTGAAAAATGCAAACAACCTTCAAAGAAACACATTACAGACCAAAGATAGCATGAAAGAACCACTCATTAAAGTGAAAAAAATCAAAATTAAAAGCCACAAATGTGAAAGTGACACTTGTGATAGCGAAAGTGTAAAAAAGCAACAATTGAGAAAACTCACCAAAATAAAAGTACAAATACAACCAAAGTGAGGGAGACTACCGAAGAAAGTGTGCACTGATTATCATCATGAGTTGAAAATACCATGGGAACTATATTGATGGATGATTCTATGTGGGTTCTTTTTAAAAAGGAAGTGTTCCCATGAAATCATCGAAAACTGAGCATGTGTGTAAATGACTTGACAATTTGAAACTAGGAAGAAGACTTAAATGCTTTTGAAACCTCAAGTGACCGTGGAGTAATAATAAATAAATAGATCACAATATCCTTATTAGGTTCCAAAATTGGAGTGTGGGAGACATTTTGGAGGGTGTTGATCGCAGCGAAAACGCCAAGGTAATAAGAAACTGATCTCACAGTAACAAAGTAGAAGACCTCAAGGAGAATATTCATTTGGAATACCATTTGATCCTAAGTTTAGATATTGTGATAGATATGTCATATTCCAAAGGAATCAAAGCCTCTTTGTTCTATTATCACTCCATAATTTGTGAGATTGGAAAAAATAAATGACAGAGGACAACATCAAACCACTTTGGAGTCTAGAACCTAGCCTTCCTAGACTCAGAGAGGGCTCTCTCTATTTTTATGATTTAGCTTGATAATTCTAAATGCTGATATTAGGCTAGTTATAGAAATTATGAGGGTTGTTTGTTTTGATTGATTGGTGGTTGGAAAGATAGAGCTGTGAGATTTAATCCATTGGGCTATGGAGTCATAAAAGGCTGAATTGTCCACCAACCTTTCAAGGGCATTAACAGGGCAAGCTAAGTATGAAAACTGGATCTCACTAGCAGTGTAAATTCAGGAGGAGGAGATTAAGGTTCAATGTAAATTCGGAGCAGACCATCTCTGAATTCTGCATCCATGTCTCAGAGGAAAAAATTAAGATAAAAAACATAGACATAATTAAGATGCTCTCTCAACAAATCTTAATCTAAATTTTCTATTTTGAAATCAGATAAATTGATGCACTGTAATATTCCCAATTAGCCCTAAGCTAATGGGAATATTCAATTTTGTTTTATTTTTCTGTTTCGTGAATAAAAATGTAAAGGAGGATCATAAAACTCCTAAGCAGCAAATAAATCAATGACAAATGTAAAAAAGGCTAAATATTGGCTATGTAAGAAAGCACCCTCAGGTGTGAAAAGGGGCTGGATGTTTTGACTGGGTCAACCATGACAAAATCTACAGTGCTGTCTTGGAGGAGTGGCCATTAATGAGGCACAACACAGTTTTAGATGGAGATGGCTTGTGTGAAAGAAGCTATTTCATTGAAGGTTGTTTAGGGTTTACAAGCTCTTAACTTATAAAAGGAAGAGGATGGAAGCATGAAAAAGGTTGTTGAATGATATCAGATTTTTGAAGTATTGTCTTTTTAGACATACAAGTTTTCTTTGGTTGTTTAGCCTAGATTGAAAATGTTGTTTAGCATTGGGTGTTCCTGATCGGGAATCCCACCTCTTCCCATTGAGTAGATCTTGGGAGAGTTTTTATTGTATAGTCCACTATTTGGCCTGAGGCCAGGCTTCTTCTTCCAACTACAACACAGATCCTGTTGAGGGTTTGGTTGTCTTTGAAAGCTGTAGCAAGTGGAGGCTAGATCTACTTAGATCTATACCATTTCAGTGCTCCTTTTAAGTGAAGAAGTCTTCTATTCCATTGGAAAGAGAGTATTGAACATCTTAAGCACCATTTTCAGAACTTGGCACATGTCCAAACATTATTTAAACCCTACAACACAGTTTTACTTCCAAATTTATGTTTTTCTGTAGGTGCTTTTGCAGGGTCACTTTGGCACATCTTTTGGAGGAGTGATTTTCATGTGTTGGAGATCTGCCCTTCACCTTTGAGATCCATTGAAGAGGATCATTTTATTGTACATATCAGATCAAATCTGAATATTCTTGAATATCTGAATATTTCTGCAGATCTGCAGCTTTAGATCTCAGATCTTACTCCTTGTACTTCATATATTGCTGAAAACCCCGAGGGGATTTTGAAGAAGAGCCTATCTAGTGTATGGATCTGTTATAGATCTAAATTTTCATGCAAAAATATGCTCTAGATCTGAAGTGTAATCAACAGTTGCTGCAACTCAATAAAATAACACTGTCAAGCCTTTTTCAGTTTATAGATGTGACTGCAACACCTCTTTTTAAGGATTTTCTTCCATTGGATACTTCTATTTCCTGTTATACATCTTATGGGCCTCATTGTACATATGTTTTTCTATTGTAAATGTGAATGAAGGGTCTCCATATTGGCCTCCTGTTATAATGTATATGATTTGCATTGTTTTTCCTACATATCTTTCATATATTGCTGCAGTCCCCATTTGGGAATATTACAGTGGTATCAGAGCATCATCTTGGCACAACCTATCCATTATAAGAAGCCAACATGTATTCTGAAGAAGAAGGACCTCTTATTGACAGAGAGAAGAGGTATATAAAGAGAATATAGAGGAAACTTGATTACACAAAGGACAATGAAGACGAGGGTAAAGTCCCTGCATCTGGAAGTGATGAAGAAGGAAAGGACTTTGCTAAGATCCTTTTGACAGCCATGCAAGATCTTTCTAGAGAGATCAAAGAGATGAGATTGGACAGAATCAAAGAATCTCCTAAGAGATTTCATCTTGGAGAAAGCTCTGGCATGTCTCACCATTGGAATGATCAACCAGTGCATCAGCCACAAGTTTCCCAAGGCTCTACCATGCCTACATTTTTGGCTGCTGGAAATGAAGGGTTTCAATAGCAAGAATCCATTGAAGACTATTTTGAAGAATATGAGTCTCAAAATTTTAGATTCAAATATCACTTGAGTTTTCAAGAGTTTTTTCAGCTCAAGGACAAAAGAAGACCAAGGCATCATCATAGAGATGGTGGATTCACTCAGAATCATGATCGACATCACTCTATGGGCAGATTATTTTTACCCAATTTTGATGGGTCATCCAAGTGTTTTGCCAAATCATGGGTAGAAAAAATTGACATCTACTTTCAGTTGAACAAGGTACCAGAGATGGAGGATATCAAGATTGAAGCACTGCACTTTGAAGGTGAAGCACATGACTGGTGGTTCCATGGCTTGTCTACATTGGGTCATGCCAATGTGACTACTTATTCAGAGTTCACTATAAGGCTGGTGGAAATATTTGATAGAAGAGATCCAGAGGCACCATTCATGAGCCTTGAAAAGTTAAAGAAATTAGGTAATATAGAATCTTACATTTCTGAATTTTTGAGATTATCTGTTATGGTTCCTGATTTGTCTGCAACTAGGAGGGTGTACATGTTCATCGATGTTTTAGATGAACCTCTTCATGGGTTGGTAAAATCTACCAGGCCCACTACCCTGCATGATGCTATGGAAAGGGCTAGAGATATTCAAGATGCCTTGCCAAAAGCAAAGGCAAAATTTCAGCATAAGCCCTCTTTTCCTTCAAAGGGAAAGGAAGAAAGAGCTGCTCCTTCCAAGGAGAGCTCATACAAGAAGCCTCTTAATGAAGAAGTATGGAGAGATATAAGAAAGAAGAAGCTATGCTTCACTTGCCAAGAACCATGGGAACCTAGACATAGATGTGTTGCTGGAAAGGCACATTACATAGAGGTCTTCTCAGATGTTGAGGAGGAAGAATAAGATGAACCAAGAAGAGGTCACATCGCTAACACTGCAGGAGGAGAGCCAACACCATCAGGAGATGGGAATGGAGCATTTTATCCTATTGGAGGGTCTCTTGCATCTTTGAGAGGAGTACCTAAGTACTTGACCTTAAGAGTTCAAGGTTCCATCTTGAATCAGAGGGTCTCTGTTTTGGTTGATAGTGGGGCAACTCACAATTTCATTGATGCCCATCTAGTGCAAAGGAGGGAAACACCCACTGATAGTTTTGAAGGATTCTCTGTTTTGGTCCCAGGAGATATAACAATGCAATGCATTCATTATGTCCCATCACTTTCATTCACCATGGGAACTTATACATTGGTTGATCACTTCTTTGTGGTTGACATACCTGACACCATTGTGATTTTGGGTGTTCAATGGTTGATCACATTGGGAAAAGTTACCACTGATTGGGAGGCTTTGCAGATGGAATGGGTGGACAAGAAGAGTGGTGAAAATAAAATGATCAAAGGCATGCATACATATCCCTCACATACCACTTCCACATAGAAAAAAAATATGGATTTGCGCAGTGGAAGCAAGGACCTTACAGTCCCATCTATCATGCTCATGAGATTGTTGCATGGGGCACTCTTATCTAGTGGAAAACCACTTGGGAAGCCACCTGATTCAGTTTTTGTGGGAGATATCTTACCACATTATGCTCCAAAATAAGATCTAGGAGGGATGGGAGCATTGAAAAACAATAATACAGCGTTGGGAGGCTTGGGTAGGCTCAAGGAGGAGGGAGATATTCTTCCCTTATCATCATCGCCCACTCTCATTTCTAATTCTGCGCTGTGGGAAGAAGAGAATGGAAGGAAATGCCTTCCAACACATACCTTTGGCATAGGAGATGTCAAGGAGGAGGGAAGAAACAATACAGACATTTTTGTTGATACATTATCAACGCTGTCATTGATGGGAAGATTAGATCCATATTGGAAATCCCAAATGTTGGTGGAATATTCCAAGGATCTTCACACTTGTATGATACTTGATGACTGGCTGCATGAAGAGCGCTATTTAGTCCAAGAAGGAGTCATCTATCATCATGGTAGGATCTTATTATCTAGAGCTTCCAAGCTCAAGGATAAGTTACTACAAGGAGCCTATGAAGAGTTATGTTTCAGCCACACATATTCAATGAAGCTCAACAACATCATTTTGAGGAGCTACTATTGTGAGGGATTTGAAGGAGAACTATATCAGCATTGTCAAATATGCATGTACCATGTGGAGATGGAGTAGCAACATAACTCTATGGAAGAGTTAATTCAACCCCCTCTTTCTCCTTTTGAGGGAGAGGATAGATCTATGCACCACTCCATGTGTATAAGGAGGATCGTTGGTGAAGAACATGATCATGTAAAACATGTTTTATTTTCTTATTGTATGAATTATTTCACCATGTTTATGCAGGCCATGACTCCAAGGAGGAATATTATATCTTGTAAAATTCATGGCCAACATGGGGCCAGAAAAATTTCTGAACTTGGCCACTTCCTTGGTGGAAAAAGGGATATTTCTCATCATGATGGGTGCTTTTATAAGGAACCAAATATAGCTCACACTTTCAGACAAGGCGAGATAACATGTGCAACAATTAAGTGGTGGGGAAACCACTTACCACATCTAGATATGATGCAGGCAGGAGATGCACTATGCTGGTTCCACATGTGGGACTATGACCCGCCTCCATATGCACAAATTTATGTTTGTTTGTACATTATTTTTCTCCCATACATTGATGATATACTTTTACTTTTTATGGGAATGTATGGAGGGAGGATGGGAGGTATGTATGTACCTTATGGGATGGAGACTCTCTATATGTCTTATGCTACATGTTTCAGGGAGAGCATTGGATTAGCCATGTTTGTTTCATTTGAGCTATTGTCTCCTTATGGGATGGACTATTTACATCTCATGAGAACCTTGAAGGAGAAATTCATGGAGGGATGGATTGGTGAACACTTAGCTTATGGATGAATCTTATCACATAATGGTGTCCCAAATGGAGGAGGAGAAGAGTTGCAGCACTCACCTTATTAGTTGCTTGAGGAAAAGCAACATTTTGGAGGGGAGGATTGTAATATTCCCAATTAGCCCTAAGATAATGGGAATATTCATTTTTGTTTTATTTTTCTGTTTCATGAATAAAAATGTAAAGGAGGATCATAAAACTCCTAAACAGCAAATAAATAAATGCCAAATGTGAAAAAGGCTAAATCTTGGCTATGTAAGCAAGCACCCTTAGGTGTGAAAAGGGGTTGGATGTTTTGACTGGGTCAGCCATGACCAAATCTACAACATTGTCTTGGAGGAGTGGCCATCAATGAGGCACAATGTAGTTTTAGATGGAGATGGCTTGTATGAAAGAAGCTATTTCATTGAAGGTGGTTTAGGGCTTACAATATCTTAACTTATAAAAGGAAGAGGATGGCAGCATGAAAAGGTTGTTGAATGATATCAGATTTCTGAAGTATTTTCCATTTAGACATACAAGCTTTCTTTGGCTGTTTAGCCTAGATTTCAAATGTTGTTTAGCATTGGGTGTTCCTGATCGGGAATCCCACTTCTTCCCATTGAGTAGCTCTTGGGAGAGTTTCTATTTTATAGTCCACTAAATGGCTTGAGGCCAAGCTTCTTCTTCCAACTACAACACAGATCCTATTGAGGGTTTGGTTGTCTTTGAAAGATATAGAAAGTGGAGGCCAGATCTACTTGGATCTAGACCATTTTAGTACTCCTTTTTAGTGGAGAAGTCTTCTATTCCATTGGCAAGAGAGTATTGAACATCTTGAGCACAATTTTCAGATCTTGGCATGTGGCCAAACATTATTTAAACCCTACAGCACAGTTTTACTTCCAGATCTACATTTTTCTGTATGTGCTGTTGCAAGGTCACTTTGGCACATATTTTGGAGGAGTGGTTTTCACGTGTTGGGGATTTTCCCTTCACCTTTGAGATCCATTGAAGAGGATAATTTTATTGTACATATCAGATTAGATCTGAATATTCCTGAATATTTGAAGATTTTTGCAGATCTACAGCTTTAGATCTCAGATCTACTCCTTGTACTTCATATATTGCTGAAAACCTCAAGGGGATTTTGAATAAGAGCCTATATAGTGTATGGATCTGTTATAGATCTAAATTTTCATGCACAGATCTGCTCTATATCTAAAGTGTAATCAATAGCTGCTGCAACTCAATAAAATGACACTATCAAGCCTTTTTCAGTTTATATATGTGACTGCAACACCTCTTTTTGAGGATTTTCTTCCATTGGAGACTTATATTTCCTGTTATACATATTATGGGCCTCATTGTACATATGTTTTGTTGTTGTAAATATGAATGAAGGGTCTCCATATTGGCCTCCTGCTATAATCTATATGATCTGCATTATTTTTTCCTACATAACTTTCATATATTTCTGCAGTCCCCATTTTGGAATATTACATGCACAACATGAAAATACAAAGGAAAAAAAAATTAACAAAGAGGAAAAACATGACCATTAACATAGCTCAAGAATCCTATGAACGGTCTCTTATTATTGATGCCCAGCTTAAATAGTTACAATGTTCCAATACGTCTTACAATGAAAGTTTCAACAGGGTCCAATTTTCCAACCCTTAATATTGCTAAGGCATGCAGTATTTATCAAAGACTAAGTCGGTTGCCCTACCTTACTCGACAACCTTTCATTGATTATAATTTAGCAGAAAATGGTCAAGTGTGGCCATGCAAGGCCTGAATAGAAATCACTGGCAACAATACCACCTATGGAAATAATTTTGGGAAACTCTTCGTAGATCTAAATTCTTCAATGGCTCTTCGTAAAATCAAATAATAGCTTGGAGGTGGCTGTGATGGTCACAAAGAGGTAACCAATGGTGGCTCTGACATTTGGCCCTGCTTTTCAGAAAGATGGTGTTTGGTAATCAAATCTGGTGTAGTTGCTAGCCACTTTCCATGGATTAGTGACTGTGTCAATGAGTTTGTTGCCTTTTCCGTTTTTTCTGTTATAACATAACAATTTTTTAAAAACACCTTGCTCAACTTGACCCTTACTACGCGTGCCCCTTTTTTGAATGAATATCAATCTTGGTAGCTTTTGCGGTTTTTAAAACATAAACCCTTTGTTCTTTTAATTATTAGCAGAACTTTCCTTCTCTCAGGTAAATGGTGGAAAATCCTTTAAATGGGTGGCCAAGTCTAGTTGTCGTGCTTAGACCCTTTTATTCACAAAACAATGCAAAAACCACATCCGCCCAGAATTGAAAATATTTAGGCCTTTTCTCTTAAATACATCGCATTCGCGCCAACATCGCACTTCACACGGCGTAAGACTTAAATTTTCCTTAGCACTTACCTTGTAAAATTTTCGATTTGAAATTTCGATCGGGTCCCATCGACATCACACATCGCACTCTGGCGATTATAACGCTTACTTTTGCAGCTATACTTTAAATTTTGTGATTTGCAATTGCAATCGGGTCCCACCTTACATTGCACCTCGCACTTCGTGTTCCATATATTTTACGTTGTAATCTCAGTTTCCTCCTTCGATGCGATTTAACATAGAAAAGGCTCTACATATGGATTTGAAATCCTTTCGATTTTTCCTTTGAAACTACATCACATTCGGGCCTTAATCGCACTTTGCATGGTGCAAGAATTAAATTTACCTTTGCACTTAACCTTTAAAACTTGTGATGTGCGATTTGCGATCGGGCCCTACCACATCGCATATCGCACTTCGGTGATTATAAATTCAATCCTTAGCACTTAACTCATAAAACTTGTGATGTGCGGTATGAGGGCCAGGGCCACGTCATTGCCATGTCAACTTGACACATCACTGCCATGTCATCATAAATCAATTGTGATCTATGGGGTCGGGCCACGTCATCTTCCATGTCAGCTTGCTGCGTCATTGCCACTTCACTGCCATGTCACTTCCACGTCACTTCCACGTCATCTTGCCATGTCATAGCCAACAATTTGCATTTCACATTTTTTGTGACTTATCGCATCACAACTTAAATAGTTTATCTTGCGATTGATTAAATTATAACTTAAAACTCGCAGATATGCGATATGTGATTTAATCCACGTCGTTGATAGATGCTCAGATCGAATGGTCCTCACTGCTCCCTTGTTGTGGTTTTCCAACTTTGTTTCTTTGGTTGTGCCCATTCGTTTCTTTCTATTTGTTCATAGAATACTTGACTCGTTCACAACTTGACCCGCTTTAGTGTTCATGACTCGACCCAAATGTGCACGAGTTGACCCAATCAAATTCATGACTCTACCCAACACGTTCAGGACTCTGCCTTTGCTATTTTTCTGCCTTGACTGCTTCTCTGCTGCCTTTTCTTCCTTTGATTCTTTCTTTGGAAAATATTTTGAATATGGACATCTATGTACATTATGAAAAATTTTCAAAGAGAAAGTACATAGTCACCTTGTGATACCATGAAATACAGGAGTCTAACGGTGGCTCCAGCTGGGGATGGCAGCTCCTTCAGGAGGTGTCAAGAACACCGCAGACTAGTGGCCTGATCCAATGGGATGATCCCAACCTTGTATCTTGATCTGTTAGGCAACTTAGTGACTGAAAACTGGTTTATTTTTCCTCCTAACTTTGACTGATAAAAATAGACCACATGCTTGGCCAATGAGCTTATTAGCATACTAAAATCTAAACTGAGACTACAATTGAACTTATCCATAGTAATCCATCAAGCTGAACATACTTCTGCAGCTTCATGAAGCTGAACATACTTCTGCAGCTTGAAAAATTGAATGGTGAAACTAGAACTATGCTGAAACTAAAGTCTGAAACATACTAATCTAAAAATTAAAAGCAGTCTAATACTAAAACTTGATAAATGCTAAAAATACTGAGCTTATTTGCACACCTACCTACCCTAATCTACTGAAATGGATACCCTTCTAAAAAATACAATAATGGCAGTGAAAATAGTCAAGCAATTGTTCTAATATCTTTGTTCTTTCATTGCTATTTACCATGTTCATAGAAAAACCTAACAATGGTGTTTGATAGAAATTACCAACTTGATCTTGTTTACATGGATCTTGGTACCTTTGAAAAACAACTGACATGCCGGAAATATGTTCTAAATTTGTAAAGAAAAATTCCTCCATATAGACAGCCACTGGATCAAGATACTCTTGATTTATTTCTAGGTATTCTGACTCAGCCAACTCAAATTCATATCCTGGTACTGCAGATGTGCTCTCCTTGATCTGAAATGGAACTTTAGTTCTAACTCAGATTAAACTTTAAAACATGTATACAAAAAAATGATTAAAAAAATCATTTAATTGAATGCTTTAATAAAATCTGTTCAATAATATAGTAAAACATTCACAAGAAATAGAAAAAAACAATTGATAACAGAGTTCACCCCCTCCACTGGGCTACCACTCCAGATTCGCATCCAATAGGATGAATCGATCTATTGTATTTCTGAATAGAGATAAATGTACATTGACTTTTACATCAAGGTGGCCAGCCGAGAACTCTCAACTATACATCCATACTCTAAAAGACTTATGAGCTATCCAGGCTCTGCTAAAAAACGACTTTCTCAAGCACTCCAAATCTCTCCTTACTCTCTTTATCCTTGCCTTTCATGTACATAGAATGACATTATATAGCTCTTAAGAGCCCAAAACTAAGCAGGAAATATCTCCTTATCTCTGATTTTGAGGAAGTAATTCTCATATCCCTTAAAATGTTCTCATGAGATTTATATGGAGGAAATATCTCAATATCTAATTTCAAGGGCCTTATCCCCAAAAAATTAGGGATGAGAGTAATCTATCAACTTCAATATGAAATTAGAAATTGAATTTTTGAATTGTTGAGGAAAATCCTCTCAAAATTTTCAATTTCTATTTAAAAAATATATGAGCACATTTAATTAAAAATAAAGACATCCTCAACCTATGATTAACATGAGCATATCTTCTTCATAGTGCTCCTTGGGTTGTCTAGATCCTCCTGGATCAAACCTCCCCATTAAAAAAAAATAACTTTAAGTACTCTAAAAGTATTTTAAAAAAAAAATTGAAATTTATTTTTAATTAAGTCAATTCTTCCTCTGAATCTTGGGAACAATTTTTTTTGCATTTGATGTAATCTTGCATGCTACCTTGTTGGAATCGATGTTGAAATTTCACATTGATTCTCCCTTCTCCATAACATGCTTTTAATTTTTAATCTTGACCGAGCGTGCAAATGTTACAAGAATAAGACCTCCAATGAAAGGTCCAAGGCCAAAAAGAAGTGAAACTAGGAAGCCTGATGTGTTATTCCAACTTTGTCCCTGTTCAAAAGTCTCAAGGACTATGCTAAGTGTCTCCATAAATGCGACAACTAGTGTAGCAGCTGTGGAAACTTGAGATGGAGATGCTTCCTTAAAACTGTCAGGCACAACTTCTGAAATCACCATCCATACCATACAGCCAACTGCAAAATCCATATAGAAAGGTGAGAATTCGTGGAAGGCTTCAGCGTATATGAATGCTGGAACAACCACCAGAGGCTATGGAAAGGATGTAATGGCACCTCATATCAGTGCATTTGTTGGATAAACGCCACGTGATGCTAGAACCATACTCACAGCTAAGCCTTCTGGAATGTTGTGCACAATGATGACTATAGTTACCAAAACACCTTGTGACAGTCCTTTCGAGTCAGTAAAGGAGACTCCAAAATCTGAACCTTCGCCAAATGAATGAAGATTCATTATTCCAATCAACAGGACCATTTTTATGGCATCTTCCCCTTTTAATTTCTAGCATGCTAACTTCACCATATCGTTCCAGCCACTTCTGACAGCATAAAATGAAAATTCCTCAAGCCAGGATGCCAATTACAACCCAGCTGCCACTGCCATATTCCTGACCTTCTTGAACAAGGTCAAAGCTTGTTGCAAACATAACTCTTGCTACTAATCCATTGCATATTCCAGCCCACTGTGCTTCTATTTCTACAAAGAAGAAAGGCACTGCGCCAAAGCCTATTGCCACTGCCGTTACCAATGTTAGCCAGGAAACAATAGACATTGGCACTCTTTTATCTCCATCCTTGTGTCCCTCAAAGTTACTGATGTCATCTGTATGATCACTACTAATAGCCTCTCTCCCTGATGCACCAATGCCCAAGCTTCGTAATTTCTAAGCCGGCGCCGCATCAACTTGATTAGATTTTTAAGCACTCGGTTGCTGCCTTATTCCAATGGCACCAGCCTTCAAATCTGCATTTTGGTGATGAAATCATGGAACCATGGAAAAACCTTCTATAAATAGCTTTAAAAAAATTCTCCATTGATGCTATAATCCCAACGTCTTAGCCATGCATTTTGTTTGTTCACTATTTCTCTTCCTTGTGGACGTGGCTCGCCTTTTGAATCAATTTCCAACCTTGCAGAGTTCTACATCTGGACATACCATTGATCTTGCCACAAAAGCTTCAATCTGTTGATGAAACTGTGGAACCAACTCTCAGTAGATCTGACCAAACGTTCCAAACATAGGTTCACATATCCTCCACCACACTTCTGCTATAGATCTTGACCACCAGCAACCACCACGCTATACGTCGTGTTTACCACTACTCTCATGCAGAGATCGATCACACCTCTGTCAATGCCAACTCAGCTCAGAATGATGATGGAATGATGATGAACTTGAAAATTTCCGAAATATATTCCAGTAATGTCAAAGCCTTTTCATCTAGTGTCAGAAAATACAAAACATAACCATACTACTGTCCACCATTTTTACCATAGAGTTGTTTGGATTAGACATCCATCAGGTCGTTATCTGTTTTTTTTTTTTAGAGAGTTTGGAATGCAATCCCACTATTCAGAGATCAACATCGATGTGAAATGTTCATAATATCCGCAACTTCTGAATGAATGGTCAGGCCTCTGATTCAACCTTTAATCAGAAGCTAATCAGAATCAATCAAAGAATAGAAAACACCGGGCTCAACTGCAATACACCCTATCAAAGGATGGGAAATGTGGAGCGAGAATGACATAGCTCTCCTTGAAAAAATTATCTATGGGTGCTACAAACAACATCCTGACCTGGGAAAACATCGTATTCCACCTGAATTTCACCTTCGATGGTAGTGCCTTTGCAATCCAGAGACCCATTAATTTTCTTGTGGCCACTTTCCTATTATTCATTTGAAGAAATTTTTTCCAGATACGAACCTGAGGCGAATCCGAATTTGGTTAGCTCTAATGATCTTGCAACAATTCTCTTTTTCATACAATAGGCTGACAATGCCACACACGCAGGTACACATTTCATACACATGATTTTTCCTCCCAATAGAGAAACACTTTCGACAGTTACAAAAATTTCATAGCCATCGATCTTGTTTGGAATCCACTCATTCATGACAAAAGGTCGAGTCACACACATCATTACACTAGACAGGAAAATATCTCATGACCAACAAGAATCAATAAGAATGTGATCCATTTCTCGTTGATAACCCTGATAGCTCCATGAAAAAAGATACTCTGCTCTGTGATATTTCACAATATGTCGACAATTGTACTCATCGTTTTCTTTCCATATCTAAAAAATATTATAAATGGCATCAACTTTAGAGGCTACATTTGGAGAACCAAATATCCGAAGGTTCCTATCTCCTGTTTCAATAGAGAAATTCCATACATTGAGAATGGATATTTGCAGCAACAAATTTTCATTAACAATATTTGAATATAATAATTCTGAAGCAATCATCCCATAACACAATATTATCTTATATGTGCTCTATAAAATGTAGAGAAAACATTCGAATGCCAAGTTGATTACTTTGCAGTACAATGATTACAATGAAGCCTTGGTTTCTTTACAAATTTCTGTTTAGCAGTCGAAACTATACACTTTCCAGAATTTAATAATAATTCCATCCAATTTACAGAACATTTAAAAGACAACTAGGTGAATTTAATTCAACATAAACAATATCCATTGCTTACCCAACTAGGTGAATGGATTTTCTTTGATTGGATTTGTTTCATCACAAATATTGTTTTCTTGTGCTTTTGTTGTAGGTTCCTTTCACAACTTCGGAAGATATATTTGTGATAATTATTTATTCTTCTTGTGTCGAAGCTCTGGATGTAGATCCCAACAATTCTCCTTCCAGTGCCCATTTCTTCCACAATGAACACAAAAATGCACTCGTCGATTCCTTGGCAGAAATGATTTCAAACTTTGATCATGAGAACAAGATTTAGCTCTTCTCTTGAAGTGCTCATCTCTTCGTGGTGAGTAATTTCCATCACCATTACCACCATGATTCGACTTTCTTGCCTCTGTATATTTGGAACTCTCTCCAATTTCTATATAGCCCAATCATGCCTTATGAGGTTTTTTTTTTCACCTCAATAGGATTAATGATACCTTGACCATTAAACCCAAGGCCTCTTCCGTCGTATCCCATCTTGGTCAATAATTTCATACCAATCCCCTTGGTATCATTTTCAAAATCTGCAAATAATGCATCATTAACATCATTATTAGAAGGTATAGAAAATGAAATGCTTCGTACCTCCTTAGACACTTGATTATCTTCTTGATTCTTTTTTGATGACAAAGTAGAAGATGATGCTCCATGAGAACTATGTTTCTCACATGGCTAATAGGAAGAATCCTTCAATGGCGCTTCCAAAACATCTCCATCCTTTGTGGCTTCGAGAAATCTTTTCAGCTTGAGATTCTCCTCTCAAATTGCTGAATTACTCTCTTCCAATTCATTTGTCTGCTTACGCAACTGAAAATCCTTGTACATTTCTTCTACCATTTCTTGCATTGTTAAGAAATTTTTCCAATTTTGTTGAGGAAAAGAATCAACAGATGACATTTTGAATCAAAACGATTTACCTTCTCCTTATTCTACTTTCCTGAGTTGAAACTGGAAGATTTACCCACTAAGCCAGATAATGAACTGCTCCGATACCAACTTGATCTGAAATTGAACTTTAGTTCTTCAGATTAAGCTTTAAAACATGTATACGGAAAAATTATTAAAAAAATCATTTAATTGAATTCTTTAATAAAATGTGTTCAATAATATAAGCAAATATTCACAAGAAAGAGAACAACACAATTGATAATGGAGTTCACCCCCTCCACTGGGCTACCTCTCCGGATTCACCTCCAACAGGACGAATCGATCTATTGTCTTTCTAAATAGAGATAAATGTACATTGAATTTTACATCAATGTGGCCAGCCGAGAACTCTCAAATATACATCCATACTCTGAAAGACCTATGAGCTATCCAAGCTCTGCTTGAAAATGACTTTTTCAAGCACTCCAAATCTCTCCTTACTCTCTTTCTCCTTGCCTTTCCTGTACATAGAATGGCATTATATAGCTCTTAAGAGCCCAAAAATAAGGAGGAAATATCTCCTTATCTCTGATTTTAAGGAGGAAATAATTCGCATATCCCTTAAAATTTTCTCATGAGATTTCAATGGAGGAAATATCTCAATCTCTACTTTTAAGGGGCTTATCCCCGAAACCTTAGGGATGAGAATAATATATCAACTTCAATATGAAATTAGAAATTGAATTTTTGAATTGTTGAGGAAAATCCTCTCAACATTTTCAATTTCTATTTTACAAATGTATGAGAAAATTTAATTAAAAATAAAGACATCCTCAACCTAGGCTTAAAATGAGTATATCTTCTTCATAGTGCTCCTTGGGTTGTCTAGATCCTCCTGGATCAATCCTAGTCTTCAATCAACTCGGAACATGTTTGCATGCTACCTAATGAGTGTTGTGCCACTACTTCTGCTGAATCAGAAAATGGGGAAGATTGTTTGGTCATATCCATATCATAGAAAATTTTGAAAGAATTATGAACACAGGAAGATTGAATTTGAAAGTAGAAACCATCCAACACGTCTGCTATTGTGTCTTGTGGTGCTTTATATGGTAGTGTTGGTTTTTCTGAGACCTCATGTTTTATCTTATGAATATTAGCCATAATGTGATCCCAATTCCATTTTATAATATGAAATGCATTAAAGCACAAATGTAGAGAGTCAAAATGGATCAATCGATCATTTGTTTCAGAATCTTTGATTTCATCTGCTACTTGACGTTGAAAAGAACTCAAGGGTTGAGCCCCTAGATCTAAAACATACATTTTATCATCCATGATTTCCTCATCTTATTGGTGAGAGAGTTCTCTGATCCTGTGATTATCAGCTAGAATGTGATCTAGATTCCCTTTCACAATCTAAATGCATCGAAGCATAAGGGAAAAGAATTAATCTGGATCAATTTATCATCTATTTCAGATTCTGTTATTTCAAGATGACTCGGGGAGAGAACTTCTAGATCTGAAAAAGGTTCAAGATCATCCCTCTTTTCCTCAACTGACTCATTAGAGCATTCCTCCTCTTTCCTATCTGCAACCTGCTTGTAATTCTCTCTTAAGAGTGAAGAAAAAGATAGAGGAAGGCATTTTTTACTTACTTAACAACTTCCTGCATTTTCCTCTTTGCAACCTTGCTCAGCATGCAGAGTTTGATTGCTATCTTTGCATTGTGATAACTGAGTTTTTTCTTCCCAAGAAAATAGTGTTGGCTGCTTTGAATAATCAGCCTCAACCTCAACTTTATAGTCTTCCTATTGATAATCATATTCAAGATGGCTACATCTGTATGCATCATCATCTATCATGTACATTGTTGCTAGGGATTTCCCTGCCTCCTTTTGGTTTTGGACTTAATATTTGGCTGTGTTGTGGATAGAGTACATGAAAAAATAATTTTTTGTTTTAGGGTGTCCAAGATGGGCTGCAAGCGGCTTGGGTACATTGATGTTTGTATTTTTCGGAACTAATGGAACATGAGGTATCTGAACATCAAGTTCCTCTTTCCTGCTAATCATATGCATCATTTTGTTGACTATGTTTGTTAAGATATCTAGCTTTATCTCTGTAGATATCAGTCACTCTCTTTCTATTTTATCCTTCTCCACAGCCTTTAACTTTGCCTCTCTTTTCAGGAGGTTCGCTTCCACATAAACAACCATATTTTTCATTTCTTCAAGGGTTGCAGGGTCACTTTCTCTTCACTAGAATGCCATCTTTGGGTCAAATGCATCTGGGTAGTGCTAAAGGGCTAATCATGGGGGTGGCTTTATATTTGCAGGCTTCCAGTGGTAGACCTTATTGAACCTTGGTGAAAAATGTTATATTGTCTCTCCTGGATGTATTTTTAAATGGTTATACTCCTTTTTGATGAGAAAAATATTTCCCATGACCACTCATATATCCAAGAGGACTTGAGTGAATTGATGAAAATTGCTAATTCTTGTAGTTGGAAGATATTTAAACCAGTTTTTAACTTTAGCTTGCAATTACAAGGAAAACATCCTGATACATACATCATCCTCTTCCACCTCATACTGATCAAGAAAATCCTCAAGATTCTGAATGTGTTTTTCAGCAGTGATCTTTGCATTTTCTCCATCAAATCCAGGTATATATTGATACAATTTGTAGGGAGGTCATGGAGGATAGGAGGAAAAACTAGAGGCTTGTATCTATCTGGGACTTTTATAGGTATAGGAAGTACTGCAGGAGGCTTATAACCATTTGGGAATTTAGTAGGAGGAGGAGATAAAGCCTGAGGCTCATGCTTCATTGGGTTTTCGACAAGTGCATCCAGGATGTACACATGTATATAAGTATGTACATGGCTAGAATTTGGGGCTTAGCTTCTTGAGGCTCACTAATTTGTCAATGATCAGTGTAAACCTCAACAATGTACTCTTGACCAGGCTTAAAGTAGGATAGAACATAGCTATAGATAAAAACAACAATCTCTTGAATCCAATTTGGTCTTGAATACTTTCACTTTCTAGGCTGACTGGTCATGTTTCAGGTCCTTCCTCCAGTGGATTCTCTGAATGGAACTGATCTGAATTGGAGTCACCAAGTGGATGATTTCAACTTTCTTGTGTCTAGATTTTTGTCCACCATCAAAAACTAGATAACAATCTTGGAAAATACTCAAATCATACAATATTTTGATTGGGATTTCTGAGTTTTGATGAAATATTAATATTTTTCAATAATTCCCCAGTATGGTTGCCATTATGTTATCACTCCACAATTTGTGATATTGGAAAAAAAAAATGACAAAGGACAACATCAACCCACTTTGGAGTTCAGGACCTAGCCTTCCTAGACTCAGAGAGGGCTCTCTCTGTTTTTATGATTTATCTTGATAATTCTAAACGCTGATATTAGGATAGTTATAGAAATTCTGAGGGTTTTTTGTTTTGATTGATTGGGTGGTTGGATAGATAGAGATGTGAGACTTAATCCATTGGGATATGGAGTCATAAAAGGCCAAATTGTGCATAAAATTTTCAAGGGCATTCACAGGGCAAGCTAACTATGCATATTGGATCTTACTAGCAGTGTGAAATGGGAAAGGAGGAGGAGATTAAGGTTCAACATAAATGCAGAGCAGACCGTCTCTGAATTATTCATCCAGGTCTCAGTAGAAAACATTAAGATAACAAACATAGACAGAATAAGGCGCTCTCTCAGCAATTCTTAATCTAAATTTTTTGTTTTGAAATCAGATAAATTGATGCACAACATGAAAATACAAAGGAAAAGTATTAACAAAGAGGAAAACATAACCATTAACATAGCTCAAGAATCATGTGAATGGTCTCTTATTATTGATGCCCAACTCAAATAGTTATAATGCTCGAATAATTCTTACAATGCAAGTTTCAGCAGGGTCCAATTTTGCAACCCTTCATACTGCTAAGGCATGCAGTATTTATCTAAAGACTAAGTCGGTTGCCCTACCTTACTAGGAAACCTTTCATTGATTACAATTTAGCAGAAAATTGACAAGTGTGGCCATGCAAGGCCTAAACAGAAATCACTGACCACAGCACTACCTATGAAAATAATTTTGGGCAACTCTTCGTAGATCCAAACGCTTCGAAGGATCTTCATAAAATCAAACAATAGCTTGGAGGTGGCTCTGATGGTCACAAAGAGGTAACCAATGGTGGCTCTGACATCTGGCCCTACTTTTCAGAAAGCTGGCATTTGGTAATCAAATCTGGTGTAGTTGCTAGCCACTTTTCATGGATTAGTGACTGTGCTGATGAGTTTGTTGCCTTTTTCGTTTCTGCCGTTATAACATAACAATTTTGTAAAAACGCCACCCGACTCGACCCTTACTACTTGTGCCCATTTTTTGAATGAATCTTCAATTTTGGTAGATTTGGAAGTTTTTAAAACATAAACCCTTTTTTCTTTTAATAATTGGTAGAACTTTCCTTCTCTAGGGTAAACGGTGGAAAACCCTTTGAACGGTTGGTTGAACCTTGATATCATGCTTAGCCCCTTTTCTTCAAAAAATAATGCACAAACCGCATTAGCCCGAACATGAAAATATTTAGGCCTTTGCTCTGAAATACATGGAATTCGCACCAACATCGCACTTCGCACGGTGCAGGACTTATATTTTCCTTATCACTTACCTTATAAAATTTGTGATTTGCGATTACGATCAAGTCCCATCGACATCGCACATCTCACTCCAACGATTATAACGCTTAGCTCTGAAGTTATCCTTTAAATTTTTCAATTTGAGATTGCGATCGGGTCCCACCTGAAATTTCACTTTGCACTTCATGTTCCATAGATTTTACATTGAAATATCCCTTTCCTCCTCTGATACGATTTAAAATCGAAAAGGCTCTACATACGGATTTGAAATCCGTTGGATTTTTCCTTTGAAACTAAATCGCATTCGGGCCTCCATCGCACTTCACACGATGCAATACGTAACTTTACCTTTTCACTTAACCTTTGAATCTTGTGATGTGCGATTTGCAATCAGGCCCCACTGCAACGCATATCGCACTTCAGCGATTATAACTTCAACCCTTAGCAGTTAACTCTTCAAACTTGCAATGTGCGGTATGTGGGCTAGGGCAATGTCATTTCCACGTTAGATTTCCACATCACCAGCATGTAATCATAAATAAACTGTGATCTTTGGGGTCGGGCCACGTCATCTACCATGTCAGCTTGCCACATCACTGCCATTTCACTACCACGTCACTTCCATGTCACTTCCACATCATTTTTCCACGCCATAGTCTACACTTCGTATTTCACATTTTTCATGACTTATCGTAGCACAACTTAAACATGTTATCTTGCAATTTATTTAGTTATAACTGTGAAAATTTCCAATATGTGATATGCGATTTAATCCTCGTCGTTGATCGATGCTTAGATCCAATGATCCTCACTGCTCCCTTACTGTGGTTTACTTTGTTTCATTAGCCGTGCTCATTCGTTTGTTTTCTATTTTTTCATAGAATACTTGATTCGTTCATGGCTTGACCCGCTTTAGCATTCACGACCCGACCCAAACGTGCATGAGTTGACCCAATCATGTTCACCACTCTACCCAACACGTTCACGACTCTGCCTTTGCTGTTATTTTGCCTTAAGTGCTTCTCTGTTGCCTTTGCTTCCTTTGATTCTTTCTTTGGAAAATATTTTGAATATGGACATCTATGTACAGTATGAAAAATTTGCAAAGAGAAAGTACACATTCACCTTGTGATACTCTGAAATACAGGAGTCTAACATGTTCCTTTTGAGGCATGAGGTATAGTGTTAAAACTCTCACAAGTTTTAACATGTTTCATCCAACTGCAAAAGCATAGTGTATATATCTAGTTAGGAGAGATTGCAACAATATGAGAAGCCAAGGAGATTGGCCATTAGTTATAATTGTTATTTTTATGGCTATTTTTATGCTCATATAACATTTTTGGCCACAAGGCAATTGATTATAGATCTAGCCAATGGAGGAGAGACACATTGCATGCAAGGTATAAATTAAGCATGAGAAACATGAAATTTGATAATCTTGTTTCATATCTTGACCATGCAGAGTGCTACTAGCATGCCACAACTTTGGGCATATGGAATGACACTTTATGCTCCCTAGTTCTTCAAGGAAAATCCAAAAAGAGTAGAAGAATCAAAGAGAAGCTAACATAAAACTAGAAAAGAACGAAAATAAGCATCCAAATGCCGTGTGGAGGAAGAAGGAGCAATATCCTATGACATAGAGATCAACCCCCTCTATAGTACATGATTACCTCATGCATATTTATAGAGGACTACATATTTTATGAGAGGTACATAACCTCAATGGGAGCATATGGTATAAATTTATGGGAGTGTGGTATATGTACTAATTGTAGCAACAGCATATGATGAGTTCATTTGATCCTAATGCACATTTAGGTCCAGATGGTTAGCTTTCCAATTAGAGGTAAACTGGACTCAGGAGGATGTATGAATGGTATGAGATTTGCATGGGTTATTTGACATTTTATTCATTCCTTCCACTAAGTTTTTGTAACATTTAGGTGTATGTTTCCATGAGTGAAAGAGTAAACTTTTCAACCATATATGTGTGCTTGGTTCTCACTAAAAATTGGCTGAAAAGACCATGTACTATCCATGCATATAAGAAGAAGAAAATTGTTTCATCCATGTCTAGAGGATGATGATGTCTTCAACCATATGTTTCTACATGTTATATTTGATGTTATGAATGAAATGGACTATGTACATGTATCTTATTTGGCTTATTCTTTCAACAACATTTGATGATGGTATGCTTTAGGAGAAGACATTGTGGCATGATCATGCATAGATGTCACTTGAGGCATGGGCTAGCCATGTGTTGGATGTTATGTGCATATCGTTTTAGCCATGTACTTATTATTTTTTCATAATTTTATGTTGGTTGAGATTCCAATAATTAGTGGTTTGAGTCTTCATGGTGATAGGCATGTTTTGGAGGAGTTAGATGGATCGTTTTTAGCAACCATACATATGGGCTAATGATGTTGTATTAGTCATATTATGTTATGTTTTTGAGTTATTCATCCATACTAGATGACAATAGAAGCAATGCATTTCATTATTAAATCATGTATAATTCTCACGAAGACATGCATTTGTATTTATTTTATCATCGTGCCTTCTAGTGGATTGAAAGAAGAGCCATGAGGTCATGCTATAGTCATTTATGAGGTCTTATGTCACTGATATAGCCATGTATTTCCAATATATATGTCATTTAGTCATGGTAATGTGGATTCTTGGTCCCTGACATGTGTTTGTTGCTATGGAGAGTATGGATTGGTGCCTCATGTGCATAATGTTGCATATTTTGTTTTTTGTTGCTCATGTATTCCACATATTTCTTCTTAATGATGTTTCTTATGGTTGCCTCATGTGCATATTGCTGCTACTGCGAGAGTTGATTGTTTTGATACACTGCTCATAGGAATCTACTTGATGATTGGTTTGTTATCCTACATTACTATTAAACCATGTAGAGATCAGATGCTCCAATGCTCATGCTTGTGTTACATAGTTCTTGTTTCCTTATCAGATAGAGTTGACCATTTTCCATTGATATCAAAGGGGGAGTGAGAGGAAATTGAAGGTATGGAGATTGTGTGTTGTTTACACCAATGAAAAAGGGGTATATTTTTGGCATTATGGCTTGTATGGTTACAACTTTTTTGTGTTGTTATTGTTGTCAACCTTGTAGCATGTGTTGCAGATGTTTAGTCATGAATATTTTTTATTGGTTGCAACTGGTTGTGTTGGAATTTATGTCAACCTTGTGTTGGCCTCATGGTGCATTGATGCCAACCTTGTGATGGCCTAGTTGATGCATTATTTTCAACATGGTTATGACCTAGTGTAGGAACTAGAGGTTTAGTAGAGATGTGTTGGATATGCCTTCCTAGTGCAAGAATTGAAGGTTGATGATGTTTTTATAGGTATTGGAGGTAGTTGGACAAGTTTTTTATGTTGCTACAAGTGTTAGAGATTTTGATCCTTGTTGAGTAGTTTGGAAGACTATGTCTTCATGTCATGAATTATTGCATAAGTGTTCGGCATAATTGATCAGTTTATGCCCTAACCTATTTGGTATGCTTGTAGAGGTGCTACAATGTTGTGCATAGGTGTTGAAACTTGTGTATGTGTCTAAGGAGAGTAGAAGACTTGTTTACACTCATGTCAACCCTTGTCTTGTTGGATTCTAAGTCAAATTAGTGGTGGCACTTGGTTGTTATGTTTAACTTATTTGGATAGGTGTCACAAATCCTGGTAGAGGTTTGGAGGTGTGTACAAGAGTTGATGAAGGTGTGAAATCAATTTACATAAGTATTGAGGTGAAGGGATATTGATTTTCCCTATGCTCTACCCCAAGCACTAGGAAGGAGTGCCATATGTGCATTTGAAAGCATTCAACCAAGAATTTCTAGTGTTGTGCGTGCGAATGTAAGCTTCTAAACTGATATTTTCCAGTTTTATGGGTGTGAATGAGGATCTACACAAAAAATCATCTTCATCCCTTGCACACATCAGGATAAATTCAATTTGACAATTCCTACAATGTTTTAAATTAATTGGATAAGGTCGTAAGTGGTTTAGAAAGTCCTCCAATGGATGTGAATTCCTTTCGTGCACAAGTAATGATGGTTATGGATGCATTTCTTCAACTTTGTGCACCTTTTATATTAGTCCAAAAGTGGAATTCACCCAAATTTTTATAAATATTTAATTTTGGATCTGAGATATGGTTGGTGAGTGTGATTGAGAGTGAGAGAGGGTTGTAGAGAGGGAGAATTCTCTGGCCATATTGGTGAGAAAATATACATTAGTTTATGAGTCTAGATGGTCATGTAATGAGCATATCAAAGGCCTGTAGCAGAGTACTGGAGAAGAATATCAGTTTTCAATTTCATATCAAAATTTATGGTGTTGATGCATTTGTGTTGCAAGATTTTTTATTGGATATTTATCTATTGTAGCTTAAATTTACGAGTTTATATGGCTGCATGTGTTTTTATCATCGATGCATTTTTAGATCGAATTATCATGTCATGTTTTTGTAGGGTTTGATGAGTTTATTCTTGCATATTAGTGTTGATGGTTGAATTATTATATTTATTTTTATTTTTTTTCTATAGAGATGTTTTGAGAGTGAGCATGTAGGATGATTGATGTATGTGTTGGAGCCACTATTTATTGATCTGCATATGAAAACTTGAAGGTTTTTGATGAAATTTCCAAGTGTAATTTTAAGGGTTTTTCTGCAATTATGTAAGTTGCATTAACACATAAAACATGATTTTAAACTCATTTTTTTTCAGAAAATAACATAGACAATAATACCATAATAGAAACACAAGACAACAAATCATGAAGGAGTTCACCCCTCCTGGGCTACATCTCCTACTCTAGCTTCCAATGTTGGGCCTCTTTAATTAGGCTAAAAAATATGTGTTATATGTATTTTAAGTGCTCATAATGCTAAATATTGTCTCCAATGGCTCCAAAACAGTCAGAAACACCTAGGTGGGCTCTTTCTAGACTCAAAAAGGTCAAAAAATGACTGAGTTATGCTCCAAAACACTATTCCTGCTAATTGTCCTACATTTCGCACCCACCTGCTATCCATCCCACATTTTCCGAAAATTTTGGTGCCATGGAGCGACAATTTCACCCCGCATCAGCGAGATTTTCACCTGTTCGGGTGAAAATTGTTGCCTCTTTAAAAGGTGCAGTGACCCCCATGAAGTGATGGATCAGGGCCACGTGTCAATTTTAAAGCTGTTGATTTCAGGCCAGTTTAAATTGCCCCTGCCAATGGGTTGACCAAGGGTGTGACCGTGGTTGTGTTTATTGAACACAGACTGGGTTAATTTTCCCACCCATTTCTTTAACCGTCACTTTAAACTACGGTGAGGTGTGTAACCATGGTTGAGTTTTGGAACTGTGCGCCAATACCCAAACTCCAACCTTGTTAGCACCATGGTAATTTTTGGTGGGGTTCTAGTGGTAAGGTTACCAAAACCATACACAAAAAACTCAAATTTAACCTGCTCTTGCATTCAACTGTGGTATACACCATGGTTCCCATCGGTTAACTAACCTTGCTTGGTATTGTGACATGTGGTTTGGTTCCTGTTCCCATTGGTTCAATTCAAAAATGCACAAACAAAATTTGGTATGATCATTGTAATATATGGTTCAAGGTTGGGGTTAACTCCGTGCCCCTAAATGCCCTAACCTACGGTCTCGTGGGTTGGGATGGACCGGGGGCCAGGGGTTAACCCCAACCCCATCCCCTGGCTTACTATACAATAAAGTTTGAATACCAATTTGAACCTATAAATAATACGAACCATTGGTGGTGGAGTCGTGGAGTGTTGTGCTGCCAGTCGGTAGGTTACGTGCTCAAATCCCCCAGAGGCAGTTCAACCCACAATTTTTTTTTAATACACCATTATGAGGCCATGTGGAAACAAATCATTGGCCCACGTGGCACTCCTCCATTCATCAACCTCGAACCAATAAAACCACAATAATTTTACCAAAAAAATGAAGCCACTTGTCAAATAATGATTGGATAATGTAATATTCCAGATTTGGAACAACACAACAAGCCTGCTAAAATAACGCACTCCTGAGAAAAATATGCATAGAAATGAGTTTGTAGCTGCTGGATCCCTTATATCATCTCATCTAATATCTAAATCCAATAGGAGAGCAAAAAAAAATCAAACTAGGTGGGTTAAACAGATCTCCCACAACCTAGTCTAGCTGAAATACCCCCAAAGAGAGGGGCTGTAGCTATATGCAATGGACTGCTTCAGAAATAACTCAGTTTATCAATCTACAAGTGTGAGAAAAACATGGGGGTTCATATTTCAGCTATACATCAGAAAATTAGATCGACAATGCAGCTGATACAGTGTATAACAAATATAGAAAGAATGTACAAGACAAAAACCTCAAAATGAGCTGCTACAACACAACATGAAATGGCAGAATAAGCTTGAAAAAATTATTTTCATTGATGAAGCATGAAGTAGATTACAACTCAGATCTAGAGAAAATATGTACATAAAATGATAGATCTATTCTAGATAGGCTCCTCTATACACTCCCCTTGGGGATCTCAGCAAAACATGGACAACGGTGAGTAGATCTGAGATCTAAGTCACAGATCTGCAGAAGTATTCAGAAAATTATGAAGCATAACATATGTATAAAATCAGATCTTAAACAACATGGATTGGTTGGCCAATCCATGGATCACCACAGTGAAAAGAAAGATCCAATCACCGAAGATCTCTCCTCTAGAATGATGCCAAGTATCCCTGCAACTCTTCTCTTGAAAATAACACAGTCAAGGAAGAGGGACTGTGCTGTAGGCCCTGAGAATTCTTTGGCCTACTGCCAATGTGTGGATATAAATCTCAACCCACTAATGAACTCTTCTAGGAGGTTAAAAGACACACTCACTTAGAAGAGGCACCAGTACAAGCTAGATCTGAACAGATCTAGTGTTCCACTTGCTGTAGCTCACATGGACAACCCAATCCTAAGTAGCACTCTGCTAGAGATGAAAGATGTGGCTTGGCCAAATGCCAGATATTGGACTAGGCAAACAAGACTCCTCCAAGAGCTGCTCAAGGAAGGAGGTGGGATTCCTAAATAGGAAAACCCAATAAGGGATGTCTAAGCAGACAATACCTTCAGAAAATAATAACATCAACAACCTTTTCCTGTTTTCCTCCTCCTTATTTTATAATATGAAAGCCTTGCCAAACCCTAAACCACCTCAATGAGTTAGCTCCTTTCACATGCAGAGCCTCCATCTAAAATTGTGCTGCCTATCCATGAGTTTTCTCTCAAAAATCATTATGAGATGTTCATAATCCATCCCACAAAGTGTCAAGAATGCCACTGAAACAAACGTGGATGAACCCCTACTCTCCTTGAAATATGTAGCAAAGCATACAAAGAGAGTCTCCATCCCATGTGGTACACACATGCCTCCTATCCTCCCTCCGTACAATTCCAAAAATAGGACAAGTAGATTATCCATGTATGGAAGAAAAACTGCAAATACATAAACAGAAATTGGAACATGAGGAGGTGGGTCATTATCCCATATATGGTGCCAGCACAAGGCATCTCCTGCTTGCATTAGATCAAGATGTGGTAAGTGGTTCTCCCACCACTTACATGCAGCCCATGTCATCTCACTGTAGCTGAATGTGTGAGATATGTTTGGTGCCTTCAGAAAGCACCCATCATGAAAAAAGATCTCCCTTTGTCCACCAAGGGAGTGGCCAAGTACAACAATTGTTGTGGCCCCATATTTTCCATGATATTTACAAGATATAACACTCCTTATTGGAGTCATGGCCTGCAAAAACATGGTGTAAGAATGCATGAAGTCAGAATATAAAATACATGTACTAAGAGCATGCTCTTCACCAACAATTCTCCTCCTATCAATGGAGTGGTGCATAGATCTACTCTCTCCTTCAAGGGAAGGAAGAGATGGCTGATTTAATTCTCCCTAAGAGCCATATTGTTGCTCCAACTCCACAGAATCCATGCATATATGAAAATGCTGATATAGTTCCCTTTCAAATCCCTCCCAGTGATAGCTCCTCAATATGATATTGTTGAGCTTCATAGAATAAGTGTGGCTAAGATGGAATTCTTCATAAGCCCTTTGTAGAAGTTTCCCCTTGAGCTTGGAGGCTCCAGACAAAAATATTATACCATGATTATAGATGACTCCATAAAGGATTGAATAGCTCCCTGCATACAACCAGTCATCAATAATCATGCAAGTATGAAGGTCCTTGGAATACTCCACTAATAGTTGGGATTTCCAATAGGGATCTAGGGTGCCCAACAATGACAACACTGATAATGTGTCGTCTGAAGTGTCTTCCATGTTATGGTTCTCCTCCTTGACATCTCCCATGTCAAAGTTACAAGCTAGAAGGTTGCTAGTCCTTCCTTGCTGCTTTCCTTGCTCATGCACATGCTCAAAAGAGGAGGGAAGTCCTTGGAAGTTAGCCTCCCTTGGAATACTTCCATCTATCCAAAAAATCCTTGGTTTTTCCAAATTATGCATGTGTCTCCACCATCTCTCATCATATATGGAAGAGGATCCTCCAAACAAGATTGTCCCCAGATTCAAGGATTGCCTCCCTTGCTTCATGATGGTGTCATTCTTCATTCTTGCAAAATCCCCTCTCAATGCAGTATGGGATGAGAGAATGGATAGTGAAGTTAAAGGAAAAATTATTTCCCTCTCCTTATACTTTCCCCATATTCTCAGCACTGAAGCATGGTCTTCTAATGCTCCCTCCCTCTTTGGATCTATGAAAGGAGCATCCATACATGAAACATCTCCCATCAAATCTGAATCAGGTGGTCTACCAGGTGGTATACCACAAGATAATGATGTCTCATGGCTCATTCCCATGTGAATAATGGATGGGAACATCATATGACTACTTCCACTACGCAAATCCTTCTCTAATTACTGTGTGGAAGTATCATGGTAAGGAGAAGTTGGAGCAACTCCCCCATATTCTTCTTCATCACCCACCTTCTACAAGATCTCATAGTCTAAGGTGTTCCCTTTAAATGTAGTTAACTCATGAACACCCATCATCTCCTTGGTGTCAAGAGTCTTGATCACAAAGGATTGATCCATCATAGTGTGTGTTCCAGGTTTTGGATGCAGTGTTGGAACACATCTCCTCCACTATTTTTCCTCTTTGTATATCATCATAGACACATGCTGCTCATCTTCTCCATGTATAGGATCCCTGGGGCCTTCTGGAAAAGATACAAGAGCCCTCACAATGGAAGCAATAGCTTCAACTCCATCTCTCAATAAAATAGATTCCCTCCTACTGTCATAGCGCTGGAGGAACCTTCCAGTTCTAATTTTATCTCTTCCTCATCAATGGAGTGTGCCCCATCAGTAAGAGGTCATTTTTCTTGATCTCTTATCAAGAAAAGGACACTCATGTCTTCTTCTTGAGAAGAATGATCTTGCTGAAGTAAGGCCTTTGCCCTTGTAAAATCATGTAGCAGATCTTTAACCCTTCCAACAATCTTCTGAAATGGAGTTATCTTCATGGATATTATTTCTTATTTGAGTTGAAAAAACTCAGGGAAGCCTAAATTCTCTTTGAATATTTTATACTGAGATTCATATTCTTAGAGGTAGTCACCAAGAGTCTCGTCCTCTGGTGTCTCTCCATCTTCTTCTCCTCTTGCAAGGAATGCAGGCATGCTACAACATTGTAAATCAGATTGTGTGGCTGCATGCTCACACACACCAAATGAAGTATTAGGGATTCCCTCATGTGAAAACCTCCTCAATATATCTGTTGGTCTTTCATTCTTCACTCTCCCAATTTATTCCTCCAGCTCATGCAAAGCTTGAGAAATAATGTTAGAGAACTCTACTCCTTTTATTCTTCCATATAAAGGGGTTTCAATGGTGTAATCATGTTTCTTTTGTCTCCTTCTATGATACCTATTATATTTTTTAGTGAGAGTTTCTCCTCCCCCTGAAGACATATTGGCTCAAAGAATGCACAGGATGTGCCAAGAAATTTGCTCTGATACCACTGTAATATTCCAGATTTGAAACAACACAACAAGCCTGTTGAAATAATGCACTCCTGAGAAATATATGCACATAAATGAGTTTTCAGCTCCTGGATCCCTTAGATCAACTCATCTAAGATCTAAATCCAAGAGGAGAGGAAAAATAAATAAAACTAGGTTGGTTAAACAGATCTCCCACAACCTAGTCTAGCTAAAATACCCCCAAAAAGAGGGGTTTCAGCTATATGCAATGAACTACTTCCGAAATAATGTAGTTTATCAATCTACAAGTGTGAGACCAACATTGGGATTCATATTTCAGCTATGCATCAGAAAATTAGATCTAAAATGCAGCTTATAGAGTGTATAACAGATATAGAAATAATGTACAAGACAAAAGCCTCAAAATGAGCTGCTACAACAACATGAAATGGCAGAATAAGCTTGAAAACGTTATTTTCATTGCTGAAGCATGCAGTAGATTACAACTCAGATATAGAGAATATATGTACATAAAATTATAGATCTATTCCAGATCTGTGTACAGGATAGGCTGCTCTATACACTCCCCTTGGGGATCTCAGCAAAACATGGACAACGGTGAGTAGATTTGAGATCTAAGTCACAGATATGCAGAAGTATTCAGAAAATTCTGAAGCATAACATATCTATCAGATCATATCTAAAACAACATGGATTGGTTGGCTAATCCACGGATCACCACAATGAAAAGAAATATCCAATCACCAGAGATCTCTCCTCTAGAATGATGCCAAGTATCCCTGCAACTCTGCTCTTGCAAATAACATAGTCATGGAAGAGGGACTACACTTTAGGCCATGAGAATTCTTTGGCCTACTGCCAATGTGTGGATCTGAAGCTCAACCCACTAATGCACTCTTCTAGGAGGTTAAAAGACACACTCACTGAGAAGAAGTACAAGTACAAGATAGATCTGAACAGATATAGTGTTCCACTTGCTGCAGCTCACATGGACAACCCAATCCTAAGCAGGACTGCGTTGTAGATGCAAGATGTGGCTTGGCCAAATGCCAGATAGTGGACTAGGAAAAAAAGACTCCTCCAAGAGCTGCTCAATGAAGGAGGTGGTATTCCTAAACAGGAAAACCCAATATGGGATGTCTAAGCAGAAAATACCTTCAAAAAATAATAACATCAACAACCTTTTCCTATTGTCCTCCTCCTTATTTTATAAGATGAAAGCCTTGCCAAACCCTAAAACACCTCAATGAGTTAGCTCCTTTCACATGTGGAGCCTCCATCTAAAACTGGGTTGTCTATCCATGAGGTTCATTACATCTAGACTGCATTGTTGACTTGGTCAAAGTTGACCCAATCTCATGATTCAAACCCATTCACACCTACAATATTTTATTTACATGGCCCATATATGTCTTTGTTTACATAGGCATTGATTTATTCTGATGTTTTTAGGAGTTTTACATGTCCTCCTTCACATTTTATTCATCAACATGAAAATCAAAATAAGGCAAAGAAAAATTGAATATTCCCATTAGCTTGGGCTAATTGGGAATATTACAGAGAAGAATAATACAATCACCCTTCCTAGTCACATCCCTAGTCAGCGTATGAATAGATGACTGGGTGTACCTGCAACCAAATTACATAATTTTTAACTTTTTTAGAAAAATTTCAGAACGTGATATCGAGATCATACAATATTTGATTTGAGTGGAATGATTTGCATTGGATTCAGGGTGACGAGATATTTGTTTTGGCACTGATTTCTATCACTTTCAAAAAATTTGAATTTTGAGTATCTTATTGATGCCCTGGATCATTCCTCCCCACTGGAAGCTTTTGGATATCCAAAAGCTCATTCTAAGTAAACAAACATATGAGGGTACAATTTCCTCACCCTGGAAATATCAATACATTTAGCTTTTCTTGGATTTGTCGCTTTGAGCTTCTCATGAAGGTATTTCACTTTCCTTTGTTTTTAAATCCTTTTCTTTCTATCAAATATGATATCTTGCTGGAATTTTTCAAGATATTCAGAAAAGAAAAACTGCCCTTGAAGGAATTTTAACATTCCCTCGGTCTTCAATCGAAGGAGACTGATTCAATTTCAAGTTCACTTCACCTTGAACATTGTAGTCCTAATGATGCTTAACATGTCTAGCCTTGCAACTGGCTTGACTCTTTACCAAATGTGATTGCCATTTCCATGCACCATCCTTATTCAAAGACAAAACCTTATGAAACACACAAGAAGATGTCTTAGACCTAATTTCCTCTTTTTCAAATCGCTTTTTCATTTTGTTTTTAATTCCTGCATTCTTTAACACTGGAAAATTGTTCATACCAATGTTCAACAATGTTGCATCCTATTGCAATTACACTTCATATTTTTTTCCTCTTTTAGGAGGAAACATGTTAGACTCCTAAATTTTTTTATCACATGGATTAGCAACCTCAATGAAATCATATATCAAACTTGATTCATATCCTTGAAAGGATTTATATTCCTCACCATATTTGTGCTTGAACATTAACAATGCAAAATTATGACTAGCATTACCAAGGCTCTTCATTTATCCAACATTCACAAGAGATAAACTCAATTTCTTTCTATGTGATATAACAATGTACTCAATCCCATTTAAAAAAAAATGATATTTATTCTCATGGAAATGAAAAATGTCTCTCCTATCATATAGATATGGGATTCCAAAAATAATACCACATATATCAAGTGAAACTACATCAAGTTCTACCTGATCAAGTTGGCAACGATGTAAAATATAAGTATGCATTTCCTTGTCACATGCAAGTTTGCATTCTCACATAACCAACCTAAAGGATAAGTTTTATGATGAGGAATGGTTTCTAGATTCAATTTCTTGAAAATGTCTTATGAAATGAGGTTATCTTGTGATCCACTATCAAACAATGTATCTATCTTAGTATGTTTTGAAATAACTGTAATGTTCCAAATCTGGAAATTAAGTAATATTTGACAAAATATTGGCTATGAAGCATAAAAAAATCTCATAACATATGTTATAATGCATATCCTTCAGTAAATACAACAACATCAACCTTATATAGCGTTTTATGGGCAAAAAGGTGGGGAAAAGTGATGATTTTGGCCCTAAAATGAGTGTATTAAGAAATATGAATAAAAATAAGAGAAATGGAGGGTGGTTATTTTATATTAGGTCATGAGGGACCTATGATCTAAATTTCAGCTCAAAAAAATAAGTCTAGCTAAGTTAAACAATTCCTCCTCCCCAAACTAGGCTTAAAAACCCTGATTTCCCATGACTTGGAGTATGCAGAAATTACTGAAGCTTCTACAACGTGATTTTATGAAGGTATTAGCTTATTTTATGCATTAAAATCATTATAGAAACTTACAATGAGATTCAAATGATTTAGGCTAAGAAAAACAAATATTTTCATAAGGAAAGCTCCAAAAGAAGTGCTGCAGCACAAGAGAAAAGACTGTAGAACTATGACAGCATTATTTTCAGAAATATGAAGTAGTGTTTGATTGAGTTTCAGATATATAACAGATCATCGGACAAAATAATAGATCTAAATGGGATCTATATGCAAAAATTCCTTTTAAGTACATTCCCCTTGGGGATCTCAGCTGAAAGTGAAAGACATTGAATAGATCTGAGATCTACACCATGGATCTGCAGTAAAATTCAGGAATTTCTGAAGAACAAATCACATAGTAGATCAGATCTGAAACATGACATGGATTGGTTGGCCAATCCACCGATCACCTCAGTGAAGGAAAGAAGCCCTTTCACTGGAGATCTCTCCTCCAAACTGCTAGCAAATAAACACTGCAACTCTGCCTGCAAAATAACACAGTTACTGGAGCTAACTATGCTGATGAAGTGGTGCACACTTTTTCCTCCTTCCAAGATAAGGATCTGGATCTCAAAACAACTATTACACTCTTTCTAATGGTTTAGATGACTTCCCCACTGCAAATATGCAATAGAACTCTTTAGATCTGAATAGATATGATTCCACTTGCTACAGATCACGTGGATATCTCAACCCACAATAGGAGAAGAGCTATATATGTAAGGTGAAGCTTGGAAAAAATTCCAGATAGTGGATCAATGCAGCACAATCTCCTCCAATAGACCCTCAAGGAAGGAGGAGGAATTCCTAAACAGGAAATTCCTCTCTCTAGCTAAACAACCAAGAGAGTTTGAGTTGCTCAAGAAATATCAAAATTGAAATATCATCAACAATATTTTCCTTGAGCCTTTTCCTTCCTTTGATAAGATGAGGATGTGCAAAACCCTAAACCACCTCAAATGAATTAACCCATTTCACATTGGATCCTCCTTCTAGAACTGCGTTGGGTCTTCAAAGTGGTTCAATGTATCTGGTCTGCTTAGTGATTTGGTCCTGTTGACCCAGTCAAGTGGCTCAATCATGTTCACACACAAGTGGATTTTATTAAGAAAGCCCTAATTTGTCTCTTTTCACATCGGGCATTGATTTATTTTTATGTTTTAGGAGGTTTTCATGTCCTCCTTTACATTTTATTCATCAATAAATAAAATTAAAACAAAATGAAATATTCCTATTAGCTTGGGCTAATTAGGAATATTACAGTCCTCCCCTCCCAAATGTTTCTTGTCCTCAAGAAACTGCAAGGATAGAACTGAAGGATGTCCCCTCCTCCTACTGTAGCATCCGCATATGATGATCTTCTCCAAATAATGAGATGTTGTGTCAATAATGAATCTCCATATTGCCTCTCCCAAGCATGTAAATTCGCTGAATAGCTATCATCATGAATAAGTAGAGTACTCAAGAAGGCAATAAGGTGCTGCCTAGAGGCTCCCTTGAGGAAATGAATTTAAAATGTATTGGGAAACAACATTCCCATGTAGATCCTCCATCCCCAAGCAATCATCCACACAAAGTGAGTTACCTCCCAACATGGCAAATCCTGAAAATGTTCCTCCACCTTGAGCTCCCGCAAAATAGGTGGGCTAAAAATCTGCACATCATAGACAATAAAGACTACCCCACAATGTTCTCCTCTCCACTTAAGATAATTGTAGAGTGAAAACTGATCTTGGGCTGCAAGGATATTGCCCTCAAGTGGCATCATGAAGACTAGATCTGCAAGGATCCTCCCTCCAATGCCGTAAAACCAGTTAGCCCAAAATGTTCCATATGTGATGGACAGAAGGGTATCATCATAAGGTATTCCATCACACACATGGCCCACCTCCAAGAGAAACAAGTGTTTGGACATGGTGGCCACAACTCTTCCCATGTTCCCATTAGAACATGTACTGCAGAAAATGTGGGAACCTACTTCCCAAAAGGACACATCCAAACCATGTGCCTCACTCAACATCATGTCTCCCATTAAGATAAAAGCAATATCAGTAATTGAGAACATGATTATCATAGTCTTCACAATGGATTTTTACATACTGCTGCTTTAGAAGAATACATGGAAAATTGTTTCTTGTTACATGGTTAATCATATAAATCAAATGAACATGCATGTAAGAAAAACATCTTTGCCCAAGGCCACATAAGAGATGGCTGTCTCCATCATGTAATTTGGCCCAATGTAGACCATGGAGCTCAATGAATAGCTTGCCATCTTGTGGAGCAATGCACTACCAAAAGATGGTAAGAGGATGCAAGAAAAAGCTCTCACCATATGTTGGAGGCAAGAAGATACATGGATCCATGAAAGAATTCTCAATAATAGTTTGGCACTTTGCCATGAAGAGAAATGAACCAAGGGTTGCATGAAAGTCCTTCTCCTCCTGCTTGGAAACCCAATTCAAGAAAAGCACACCACAGTAATAGATGCCTTCATCTACCACTTCATCTTCTTCACCTCCTCTTTGCTCACCAAGTGCATCAAATGAGAAGTGATCCTGGGAAAACTCCATCAATAAATCCCAGCTCCAAAGTGACAACACTATTGGCCTATGCAAATAGGCTCCCATCAACACATAGCTCCAATCTTTGACATGTAGAATGTCAAAGGCATCTCCCATAATGCTGCTACATATGAGAAGTCCTCCCCATGAATAAAGTCCTTCTTGAACATATAAGGTCAAGGAGTAAGCCATTTACACTATGATAGTGCCATCTTCTACTCCCGCAACATCATGAAAACTGTGAGAGCAAATCTTCCCTTGCTCTCTCAGGAACATTCCAAGAAACAAAATCTTTTGCTGCCTCTCTATAATCCCATCATCAAGATCATGTAGTGAAAACATGGTGATTGACATGATGAATATTATGTCAACACAATGTGTCCATACTCCTTGTTGCTCCATGATGCAAGTATCCTGCCACATACCCTTAGAAAGAGAGTGATGACCAAACTCTTTCAAGAGCAACCAGTGCATCCAAGCCTCCTACTGCCCAGTGTCATAGATCTGCAAGTAGCTCTCCAGCTTATTTCTCTCCATCCACATCCAATCAACCAATTGTGGATGTCTCCTTCCATCATTCATCTTGGTACTCCTCCCATGAGGCTACCATCATCCCAAATCAGATTTCTGCATTTCATGGGATATTGAAATGCAATATTCCCGAGGATCAATTTGACCCTATGAGGATCCAAATAGGTGGTAGGAAAAAACCTCCCATAATGATGTGCATGGCTCAAGAAATTTCCAACACAGTAATGAGAGATGTTATCCATCCGAAGATGTCCCCCATCTACTATATGCTCCTGTGAGAAGGGAAGATCCTCCTCAAACTGTTGAAGAAATTTTCACTCCATGATGTGCTGAAGTGCACCTCTAATGAATTCTTCCCATGAGGCATTCTTCTCATGCATGGCCTACCAAAACCAAAGGGGCCTTGGATTTGCTGCAAGTATAATTTTCTCTTTGAGAAGCGGTGTGCTCATTGAGAAAGGTTCATCTGGAAGGGAGAAATGGTTTCTCACTTCAAGATATTTACCATCCATCATTCCACCCTTTATTTCTTCATGAATGAAGCTTCCATGTGAATGCTCCAATGAGGAATGTTTCCTCTCTTATTCCTCACTGCCTTTGCACAATGCAGTGCAAATCTGTAGCTCTAAATCAGCAGCATGCAAAGATGTAGATCTCTTCATACAATGTGCTGAAATGACAATAGATGAATTTTTAATCATACCTCGGTGAGATGTAGAAGCAAGAGCTTCTTCTGCAAATATGTAGTCTTCCTTCATTACTGAACATGAAGGCTGCTCTTCCAAGGTTGTTCCAACGCTGGTACAAGTCTCCACCCTCTCAATCTCCTTGAGATCATCTTCAATACCCTCCAGGGTCTGGAAAAGGAGCAGGGAGATCTCCTCTTCTATCATTCTTTAAAGTGGTGGAGCCATGATCTTGTTTCTTCTGTACAATGCATATTATTTGTGAGGGTAGGGAGTTCATGGGTATTCCTCTCCTTCTTGAAACCTTTTTTAGGTCTCACTGCAACTTTCTTCTCCTTGAAACCCTCTAGGAGTCTCGGTGAATCTTATTTCTCTTTTTTGATTTACCTCTTTGGAGAGGCCCTTCTTAGATCTGAAAATTGATGAGATTAATCTCATCCTATACATCATTCTGATCTCTTTTTCTTCTCTTCTCTGATATTGTTGTAAAGTTCCCTCTTCAGGAGTATCAAGATTCTATTCCAGAGATTGACTACAGGGGCATTTACTGGATATGTCACCTTTGACAAAAAGATGAGATCTAGAGGATACCTGGCCATATGAAGACTCTGTCTATAGAGCTTTAAATATTCCTCCTCCAGGGATTCAACACTTTGGCTTGAAGCCACAGGCTGAGCCAAAGATCTTGCTCTGATACCACTGTAATGTTCCAAATATGGAAATCAAGAAATATTTGAAAAATGTTGGCTATGAAGCATCAAAAAATATCATAACAGATTTTATAATGTATATAATTCATTAAATACAACAGCAGAAACCTTATACAACGTTTTATGGGAAAAAAGGTGGGGAAAAGTGATGATTTTGACCCTAAAATGAGTGTATTCAGAAATATGCATAAAAATAAGAGAAATTACGGGAAATTATTTTATATTAGGTCATTAGGAACCTATTCTCCGAATTTAAGCTCAAAAAAATAATTATAGCTAAGTTAAACAGTTCCTCCTCCCCAAACTAGGCTTAAAAACCCTGATTTCCCATGACTTGGAGTATGCAGAAATCACTGAAGCTTCTACAGTGTGATTTTCTGAAGGGATTATATTATTTTATGCATGAAAATCAGTATGGAAGATTTTAATGAGATTCAAATGATTTAGGCTAAGAAAAACATATCTTTTCATAAGGAAAGCTCCAAAAGAAGTGCTGCAACACATGAAAAAAGACTGCAGAACTATGACAACACATTATTTTCAAAAATATGAAGTATTTTTTTTATTGAGTGTCAGATATATAACATATCATAGGACAAAAGGATAGATCTAAATGCGATCTATATGCAAAAATGCCTTTTAAGTACATTCCCCTTGGGGATCTCAACTGAAAGTGAAAGACACTGAATAGATCTGAGATCTACACCATGGATCTGCAGTAAAATTCAGGAATTTATGAAGAAAAAATCACACATCAGATCAGATCTGAATTATGAAATGGATTGGTTGGCCAATCCATGGATCACCTCAGTGAAGGAAAGAAGCCCTTTCACTGGAGATCTCTCCTCCAAACTGCTAGCAAATAAACACTGAAACTCTTCCTGCAAAATAACGCAGTTGCTGGAGCTAACTGCACTGATGAAGTGATGCAAACTTTGGCCTCCTTCCAAGATAAGGATCTGGAGCTCAAAACAACTATTACACTCTTTCCAATGGTTTAGGACTTCCCCACTAAAAAGATGCAATAGAACTCTTCAGATATGAATAGATCCGATTCCACTTGCTGTAGCTCACATGGATAGCTCAACCCACAATAGGAGTAGAATTGTAGATGTAAGGTGAAGCTTGGCCAAAATTCTAGATAGTGGATCAATGTAGCACAATCTCCTCCAAGAGACCCTCAAGGAAGGATGAGGAATTCCTAAACAGGAAATTCCTCTCTCTAGCTAAACAACCAAGAGAGTTTGAGTTTCTCAAGCAAACTCAAAATCAAAATATCATCAACAACCTTTTCCTTGAGCCTTCTCCTTCCTTTTATAAGATGAGTATGTGAAAAACCCTAAACCACCTCAAATGAATTAACCCCTTTCACATTGGATCCTCCTTCTAGAACTGCGCTGGGTCTTCAAAGTGGTTCAGTGTATATGGTCTGCTTAGTGATTTGGTCCTGTTGACTCGGTCAAGTGGCTCAATCCTGTTCACACACAAGTGGATTTTATTAAGAAAGCCATGATTTGTCTCTGTTCACATTGGGCATTGATTTATTTTTATGTTTTAGGAGTTTTTCATGTCCTCCTTTACATTTTATTCATCAATAAATAAAATTAAAACAAAATGAAATATTCCTATTAGCTTGGGCTAATTAGGAATACTACAATAACTCTAATGTGGAAAATCTTGATTCTTGTTTTTTCATATTGAGTTTCATTGAGACTTTTTGAAGAAATAGTACTTGCAATGTCCATACCTTTCAATCCCATGCCTGTGATATTTGTTTAATCCCCAAAATCTGATCCTAAATCTTGTTGTATAGTTGCAGTAGCCTTTTCTTTCTCCTTGTTTTTAAACTTTTTGGATGTCATTTAAGGATGAAGTTTCAAACAATGGTATTCATCATGGCCTTCTTTGAAACAATGTTTACATGTGATTTTTTCTCCCTTCTTCTTGATGGCAACATTATTCCTCCATTTTCCTTTGAACTTACCCTTTCCTTTATCTCCAGACTCAAATGAGTTCTCACTAGTTTCTTTAGAAACATTCTTCTCTCTTACTTCTAGACGTGTTTCCTGTACACAAAATTCATCTAAATTCGTAGGGTTAAACATGAGAATAGTGTGTCTCAATTATTTATGTAAACCTCCAATGTATTTGAGTAAAGTGTCTTGAGAGGATAAATCTACACCCAAAATAAATTCTCTCCTTCTAAAATATTGGGTATAAATTTGCACACTTTCACCCTTTAATTGCTTAAAGTTTTGCTAATACATGATAACTTTCTGCATGTATGCTAAAGGATAAAAATTTCTTCTTGATGCAACAAAAAACGCATTCCAAGAGGATAAAACCTTACCATGTTTCTTCATGCCCTCTTGAGTTTTTTCTTCCCACCAAATGACTTTTGCACTTTCCAAACTTAATGAAGCAAGATGAATCTTGGTCTCATCATCCTTGATCCTTTGTGTTATAGCCCATTTTGTCACATCCGATCAAGTGAGCCTCCTAATGGGATCAATCAACATCCTATTCCCATTGTCATCATCTTGAACAAAGACATAGGAATGTACATTTCATCCATTAGAGTTTCAACCCTAAACTACCCTATCTGAGCCAATTTTAGGACCAACACTCCCTACAAGCCTACTAGGGTGCGACCACCTATAGGTTTCTCTCCTTTGCACCCGGTTTGGCTCTAGAATTCAGAGAGAATGGTTGGGATTCTGGAAGCTTCACCTTCTAGGAGTTTCCAGAAGTTGTTTCAACGAATTACCTTGGATTTACATTCAGATCCTATCCTACCCTACTTTGGAGTTTTCACCACTTATCCTTTGATCCTATCCCCCCATCAAAGGTGGATGTAAAATCTTAGAATGGTAATTGGATAATAACTCCCAACTTACCCCACTCTTCTATATATTTACCCTCTCATATGTAAGAGGTAATAGTTGGCTTTGGAGAGTGATTCTTCCCTTATGCTGCTGCAATAAGTAGTTATAATCTCATGCATAGGGTGACTGGAGGTGAATATTGTGACAAGGAAAGGAAGATTTAACAACTTGGAGGAGATCTTATACAATATCAGCTTCCACTTATGGTTGTAATATCCTTCCATTTGTATTGATGAAAATAATTCTATGTTTTCCTATATGTGATGTCATTATTCACTTATTTCAATACTGTGTTGATCTAATGAATAGATTATTTATATGATACTACATACATCTTATATTTTCTTGGCTTGTGTTACCTGGCTATGCAAGTTATAATTTTGGCAATCAGAGCTGGAATTGGAGCTTACAAGCTAAAGAATAAGATAAGTGAGTGAAAGTTTCTATGTAGGCCTCACTCAGTCATCTATTTAATTTAAGGAAAAGCATTGAGTTCCTTGTCTCTATGTTGTTCTAGTTTGACCACCAAACCTAGGGGAGATACCTTTGTCCACAATTGTAAATCTCGTATAAAAAATTGGCAACTCTGTTAGGGAACAAAATATTCTCTTGGTGATTTTCCTTGTCCTCTTTATTTTATTACCTCATTAACAAACCTTTATTGCATCACCCAACCAAGAAAAACCCTAGGAAGTGGCTTCATCTAGCCCTTTTTGTAATTTTTGTGTTGGAATCCTCTTTCCCCAAGCCCAACGCTCCCGTAGTGCATTTGACAGAGAATTGCACCTCACCCAAGCCCACTCTGTCCCAACATTGCAAAGAACTGGTGCCCTCTCCACATCAACATTGGTCCCTATTTTTGAATAATTTTTTCTTTGGTTTTTGAGCCCCTCTTTCATCAATCCTCTTCCAGTTTAGTTTCCTTGAGTCTTAGTGTCTTGTGGTCTCTCTAAAACCACCATTCATTTTGCTTTTGTGTTCTTTGCCTTTGATGAGAATTGGTTTTTATTTTTATTCGTTTGTATCATTTGGTCACTTGAAAACTTGTTTTGTTTGATTTTTGATCGCTTGGATGAATTTTTGTTCGAGTCCTCATTTTGAAAAGTGTAATTGAATCAGTAATTGAACATTTTCATCTTATTTTTCTTCATTTTGAAAATTAAGAGTGGCGTTTTTTTTTTTTTTTTTTTTTTGCATTTGGAATATAGGGTTTTTCACGTGCATTAGATTAGGAACAATCGCATCGAAATGGAAATTATATCTTGCATCTTGATTGCTTATTTGATTCCTTAGCTAGGTTTTCATTGAAAGACAAAATATTCCTATTTTCTCATGCTAGATTTTAATTTTAGGGTATTCACGTGACATTCGTGGTGAACCCCAAAAATGTAACTTAATCAAAGATAAATAGTAAAATTTATCGAATCAACCTAAGAAGGATTTGTAAAATTAATGCAAACATTTAGAGATCTAGGCTAGAGACATGTTCTAGTGTCATTAAACGTAGGAGTTGTCATTATTTTCCAGTGTTGCATTCCGGGGTTGAATTCCCTTTCCATGTATGTAAGTGTATAGGATCATTCTCCACGTGCCTTTGGGTATATCATATGACACTTCATACATGAAAAGTATATGGGAACACTCTAATCGAATGGTTACACATTAGAAAAAACTACTATGGACTGCACTCCCACATACCGTCAAGTATATTTTGGGAGTCCCCAATAGGTTTCTATCCATCCTTAGGTAATTGAGTCCGCCACCTTGTATATGGTGAACACCGAACACATCATTCAGGGAGATTGGCTGCGTACATGAAATCCTTGGTTCTCCAAGGTGTATATTGCAGTTCATAGTTGCTTGGTAATCCTTTATGCCTAGATTTCCCTCTTTTTGATTTATTTATTTTTTTGTTAATATAATGTATAGTCCAATGTGGAAGAACAACATCCCCCTCCCCGTCGTTCACATATAATTAAAAATAAGCCTCCTCTACCTCCAAAGGCTACTCTTATCCAACATAAAATTCATAACAAAACACAAACTACCGAATCAAGAACTTCAATCACTACTTCTAGCCCTCCTCCTGATATTGATATTCTAGAATATTCTACCCCTTTGAGTTCCGAACTTGAGATTACATCTACTCTCATTGGTGACACTGACATAATTGAAACAAAAGTCCCCAAAAATTTTCTACCTGAGGTCATTGGACCTGACCTTCCTGAGTTAGACACTTTTTTTCCTGAGGTTGTTGAACTTGAGGAGCCTCAGCCATCCTCACATGATTCTGCAGGACCTTCCTCTTCCCTTCCTTTGTCTCAGACATAACCAATATATCTCAGAACCAATCATGAACCTCTTCCATACGAAATTTTGAGTATTAGAGAGATCCCTCAAGAAGAGCCCCACCCTTATACTCCTCTTCATTGGGAAGGACTTCATTTTTATCAACATGAGCCTTTTCTGTCTCTTAAAACTCTAATACAACCTTCTTTGCCTTATTCTCTAAGCTCACTCGTGGATCTTTAAAAAAAATATTCATTGGGATTTTCAACCATGAATGGAACTAATTCAAGCTCCCAACCTATTTCCACCACTATGGTTGAGACATCAAGTGTCACTTACCCATCTATGTTTGTGAAATCCCCAGAAACTCATTTGTATGGTGGCCCGTCCATCCCGCCTAGTTATCATTCTTTATTTGGTACCTTTTCTGGTGTGCATTCCAGTACTTGGACATGTCCCATGGCATATAATTCAGGAATAATGTCTGGTATTTATATTACGAATGCCACACAGTCTACTCCTCTTCTTCTGTCTACACCTATAATAGAGTAGTAGGTTTGTCTTTACACTAGCTGAAAATGATAAAATTAGTGACTAGGTGACTAAAACATTTAGTCACAACAATTATTTCAGGTGAATTACTACTAAATTTGAGAAATTTTAAGTTACCAAACTAAAAATGACTAACTTAAACAACTAATTTAATCTAGGGATAAAATATATGACTAGATAATAAGTGAATGAAATAAAAGTGACTAACTTAAATGTCTAATTTAGTATAGGATTAAAATAGATGACTAGATAATAAGTGACAAAATTAATAATCATTAACGTAAATTACTATAATAGTCCAAGAATAAAAATACGAAAAAATAAAGTACAACAAATATATGAATTAGTAATGTATGTTAGTAACTTTTAATTGTGTCACTCCAGAAATGGAAAATTGAAATTTTGATATTGAAGTGTTACATTTCACTATAGGCGTTTATGAATCCATTTGCAGTGTTAAAATTTAGAGACAAAGGTGTCTATGAATCCATCTACAATTTTGAAAATTTTAATACCATTTTTCTCTAAATTTTAACATTGTAGATTGATTCAGAGGCCCCCTTCTTTGAATCCATCTGCAATGTTAAATTTAGAGACAAAGGGATCTCTGAGTCCTTCTACAATGTTAAAATTAGAGACCCTCATCTGCAATGTTAAAATTTAGGTAGATGTATTGAATGACCCCCTAAAAGGGGTCCATGAATCCATCTATAATGTTAAAGTTATAATAATTTTATACAATATAGAGTATAAGTTTACAATATATAATAGTTTTATATTCTCTTTGGAAGTAGGGAAAATAAAGAGAGTTGTTTATGTTGCCACCTTCTTAAAGTCTATCTATGGAAATATCCAAGGCAAAGTCATTAAGCTACCCTTGTGAAAACATTCATCATCTAATTTATTTCCATAAAAACTTTACTTGAACATTCATGCAGCAAATTCAAAAACCTATCATTTTTTTCTCCACTTCCATAACCATAGTTTTTTTCACAATCTCATGGTGGAAGAATGACATATTAAGGTCCCATATACATTGGCACACTTCTCCAATATCTATCCCTATATCGTATTTGTCTAATAGTTTATTGATTTTGTCCTTTGAATGGTCAACTGTCTAATCAATGTCACCATGATGGGAATGAACTCGAGGATAACCATTTTGAAATATGTTGTTCAAATTATGAAACTATCCTTCATATTGTTGCCCACTTCATTGCTACACTCATCACAATTTATATATAAAACATATTTGTATTTAAATTTCCCTCCTTTAAATTCCTTTGGTGCCTTATATTCCATAGATGATGGTTTTCCTATGGGTTTAGATTCTAAAATATTCATGAGTATATCATAATTTACTTTGGCATGATGCCTTGAAACTTGTGCACAAAGTGTCCTTTCCAAATAGACCTTTTCATATTCCCAACTGTTGGAAAGCTAAAATTATGATCCAGGTGGATATTGCTGGCCACCCACTTATTCCATTTGGACCCGCACCATCAACTCTTTTAGTTCTTCACTTCCAGCAACTTACTATTTTTAGCAGGTTTTCAGGTCCTGCACTCGCGGAGCCGTTTTGGGGACTTAATGATCCAGGTGGATATCGATGGCCACCCACCTATTCCATTTGGATCCACACCATCAATTCTTTCAGTTTTTCCATTAGGGAATTTTGAGGTCTAAAACGGGCCTCCTAAGGAAATTATAAAATAATAGTGAAAATAATAAAATAAGATTTGATTACATCATCAAATTTTAGAGGGAAAAAAGGAAAAATTATATTTTCAACTTATCTCCCTATGGGTTTACTCAAATTTCGAGTAGAAACACTCGTTGGATGCAGAATTTGATTTCCCATCCAAGGAGTACCCATGTTGCATACTTTCGATGGACACTACTACATGAAAAATGAGAAATACATGAAAAAGGTGATTGCAAACACGTTTTGTAATGTATTTCTCATTTTTCGTGTAGAAGGATCCATCGATAATATGCAACATACGTAATCCTTGGATGAAGAATTAAATTTTTCATCTAACGAGTACTCACACTCAAAATTTGAATATGAGTTGAAAAAGTAGTTTTATTATTTTATTATTTTTTAATATTTTTTCTTTTTTACTCCAAAAATGATTAATCATCCCCCATGGTTGACATCATCATCTTGAATCCTATTGGTTTATTTTAAAGTTTATTTTTGTTGTACATTTTTCTTAGGAGGCCCATTTTAGACCTCAAAATTCCCCTAATGCACTTCCAGGAGCTTACTATTTTTAGCAGGTTTTCGGGTCTTGCACTCCCGGAGCCGTTTTGGGGCCTTAAGGATCCAGGTGGATATCAGTGGCCACCCACCTATTCCATTTGAACCCCCACCATCAGTTTCTTCAGTTTTTAAGTTTCAACACAACTTACTATTTTTAACAGTTTTTGAGGTCCTGAACTTCCCAAAAGTTTTGAGGTCGTAAACGAAGTTTTTTGGGGAAACTGGGTGAAACATGGGTCTTAGACCAATGTTTCTCACTCAAAAGTTGTATTCCTCGGATATATTTTTCTAACAAGATATTTAGCACGTGAAACGAAGATCAGATGCCAAAGTTACGTCCTCGGGAATTTGAAACACTAATTTACCCAAACGAGACCCACAGTTTTGGCGCTTCATCTCCTAGGGTTAGGTTTTTGGAAGTTTCGGGTTTTACATTGTTTCTCAACAATAAATAGGCCTTTGAGCCTCAATGTAACACATTTTAGGGGGTTGGTAGCTGACACATCTCTTCTCAGAGATAAGCGCTACCAATGCCCTAGCTCGCTTGTTCCCATCATTTTAGTTCTGTAACACAGTGGAGGAGCCTGGAGCCATCACATATCTTCTTAGAGATACAACAAAAATGCCCTCACCCTCTCATCTACATTATGTCTCATTGTAACACTGTTCAAGGGCTGATAGCCAACACATCTCTTCTCAGGGATATGCTACCAGTGCCCTAGCTCATTTATTTCCATTATTTCTAAAAGCATGTTTCAGTCATTTATTTTGTAACACAGCTCAGAGGCCTGTAGCCGCCACATCTCTTCTCATAGATAATCCTACTAGCACCCTAGCTATTTATTTACATTATGTCTGTAAACAACTTTAAGTTATGTAACACAGTTCAGAGGCTTGTAGCCGCCACATCTCTTCTTAGAGATACGCTACCAATGCCCTAGCTATTTTATTATAGTCATTTGATTTTAATAAAACGAAGTGTTATTTCCACTACATCTCTGTATCTATGGCTATATGTGTATTACGTTTCGTTCTTGCAAAAAAACTGGATCAAATTACTATACTACCTAGCTAAATGATGAACAATCACATGTTATCCTTATGAAAAATAGTGGATAATAGGTCATCGATAATATAGCACAGAAGACCCAAGGATATCTTGGGTGTAGCAGCAATAAACAACCAAATTTCACCTCAGTTGGCTTTCTTTCACTTTGGGCTAGTGCATCCTAAAAATAAAAAATAATATTTTTATGGTTTTAAGTAAAAATTTCACTGGTGCCTTATTAAATTGGATGAATGGAGAAAGAGGAGAAGAAAATCTGAAAAATAGATTAGTGAATGTCAAAACTGTTGATTAAGAATATTTCCATAAAGAAAAAATAACAAGAAATACCTTTTCTCTCCTTGACGTAATACCATACTATCTATTTCTGTTTGTCACATTTAATTAGGTAAAATTGAGCTTTGATCATATACTTTAACACCTCCCGATTAGATATTAATGACTCATTTTATAGTTCCTTTCTAATTGAATCACTCTCTGACCATGCCAAAGCACGGATTTCAAGATTCAATCGAGCAAATGAAATATTTTTTTCACCAATTAATTTAGACATATTGAAGTATACATCCGATTGTTGTAGCCAATGATTTAGTTCGATGGAATCAACTTCCCCAACATAAGGTTTGATATCCACCTAGACTTCTACATGAAAAGGTAATTATGACTTACTATAGTTGCATTCTCCATTTCTAATATATCATTTCATGTTTTCTTTGGCCTCCTTATTCTCTCTTCGAGTCTTCATTTATATCCTTTATTTATGATGTTTCCCCACATTTCACCACTAATCATTGTGACACCATTGGCGTTAATGGAGCTAGAATATGCTCAAGTCTATCTAAGGTAACCCTTGGATATTTATCTTGATCTCCTCCTTGATATTACCCTTCCATTATTGGTACTCTACTTCACTAAAACCTTCTAAATAACTATTTTCCACTTCTTCTATAGTCATTATAGGTCTTACCATACAAGTCTCGATAGGTGCGCTAAAAATTCTACTTTGATATTATCTTATCTGTAAATATTATGCCTATGGCCCATCCATCTCACCAATAAGGATGTCTCTCAAATAATTTTTGTAAAATTTTTCATTCACTACTCACTCACTAGATTTTTTAGTAGTATATTATGTCTAGAAGCTTCCAAAGCACTAGATTCTATGTAAAATATTCCATAGTAATATCTTCTATTGCAGAAAATTATGTGGAAACAACTATTGAAATAAAAAAATTTGTATTAGAGTTAGAGTTATTGTTATTTGTTAGATAATTAGATATTCACAACTATAAGAAAATAAATTGGAAATTAAATACATCGATTAATGCATAAAATTAGTTCTTGGAGGAATAAAATGAGATGCCCAATGACAAGATAATACTCAATTTGACATCCTACCCAACTAGTAAGAAGGAAGTGGTTGGATTTAAAATTCTTAGTGGAAGGGAAGATTCAAAAGGGTGGATTTATGCACCTAACGACTATATTAAATACCCAAGGGTGTATATATACACCCAAAAAATATTGAAAATATTTATTCTTGGATAAAATCATTATGAAAGCAAATTATCAAAATTTAAAATTATTAAATTTCCCACCAAAATTTCAAAGTCGGCTTCAATTGTTCATGTCAGCTTCTACCAAAGGTTGTGACCCTTCACCCATGGCATCAACTATAAATAGGCCACCAAGTTTGTCTATTCGGCAGGGCAAAAATTTCTCTTATATTTTCCATCTTCCCTTGGATGAATGGCAGAGGTTCTCAGCATAGGGTTTTGGCACATGTCTCTTAGCTTCTCTTGGTTCCTATACTCTCTCCCTCTGTCTACAAGACTCTCTCTTGGCTACAAATTTATAAAGAAATATTGCTCTTAGCTCATATTACACCTTGGCTAAAAACTATAGGACCTTTTCTCTTGATCTCGATTGAAGAATGGTGGATCTCCCTTAAGATTTCACATCTATGCAATGAGTAGTGTTCTCGGCATATTTGACTGGATATTGTTTTGTAAGTATCTCATGGTGATTGGATATGAATTTTATCTTCTGAATTTGATATGTTCTCATGAGATATGGTATCACACAAACTCACTTGATGAGATCTCACTACATTGAGTATGATTTCACTTGGTTCATTCCGGTGTGACATATTTATGATTTCTATGTTCACACTGCAATGAAAATGACCTTCGCTTTCCTAGATAATTGTAACTCCAAAAATCACCTTCGCTCTCCCATATCATTGTAACTCCAGGCTTCACATCACCTTCACTCTACTATATCAATGTAAATCACTTCACATCACTGTTATAGATATGAATTTGCATCCCATACATCTTTATGGTCATCTCTTTTTTCGCATTTCTGTAATATATGGCATATATACGCAATGTGTTTTATGGTAAGGCATGATACTTTTCAGCGTTGGCATGTCTCTACATTGTGTTGTATGGTAAGGCTCTTCTCATCATCCTTCACTATTTATGCCTTGATCTGTGCGACCGTCTTTCATTATTCATTCACTTCTCGTCCTGAATATGGATACCCGTTGGGATTCGAAACGTCAACCATTGTTTTATGATACTGTGGATAATCCGGATTCTGCAATTAAGGCATGTTATGTTTCAACATTGGTATGTCTCTACATTAATTTTTCCTCTCTGGGATGTCCATTTTAGCATTGATATCATCTTCGTATATGTATTGGAATGAAAATACAATGCAGAGAATTAGTAGAGTAGGGTTGTGTAGAGTCCCTGTCACCTTGAAGTAAAAAATTAATGAAAATATGCCAAAATTATCAGTATGAAGACATTATATTCTCAATTTAGTAATATTTATATGGATTTTCAGTTAAAAAACAATGATGATATTTTTACAACTCTGCCATCAGTAAAATTAACAGGAGGTAGAGGGGTCAAATTCAAAAATAAACGAGGATTCATCAAGTCTAGAACCAGAGAGATCTCATACATGAAATTCCAAAATGGTGGCCTAAATATTCCAGAAGATTAAATGTATGCTATTCTTCTACCCTTTTTTGAGATAAACAACACTCAACCATAATATGACTTAATTTGACTCTATAAGTGATTTCTAGTTAACATATAACTTTAGTTTAAGCATGTACTTTATAATTTGTTGAGGCAATAGTTAAATTGTATTTGAAGCACATAAGATATTCTTCTATGATATGTAGCCCAATTGTTGATATAGTGCAAAAATTGAAGTTTACACCTAATGGTAACCAATGATGTATATATCTATAAGATAGTCTTCCTACCTAAAGAAACAATAGCAACCTATTACTTAAGAGTTGACTATGCTTGTTACTATGGGAAATTTTTTATACTAGTATTCTTACCTAGAGAAACAATAATAACATATTGTTTCAAGGTTGATTATGATTGTTAACTATGGATATTTTTTGAAACTTTAACATTCTATAGATATTAGGAACATAATTTTTACAAAAAGTTCCCTATTAAACAACAGACTTTGAAATACATTAAAAAAGCACTAAGAAGGAGTTTTCATTCTTTAGGAGATAAACTCATTACTAAGCCAATTTAAGATGTTCCATTCAGTGCTATAGAGGAGAAGTCTACTTTTGTTTTCCCCTCTATTGAGGATCCATGGATGCCCTCTTTACTCGTGAAATATAAGACTTGAGCAACTACACCCAAGTGGAGGGCGAGTTTGGTACAAAGTGAAATTTTTGAGCAAGAGAAGCTTCAAGTATATATTTTCTATTTCTAAATCATATTTTCACTGATTTGGGTCGATTTGAATTCCCATGAAAACTTTGTTTGTCATGGCTCCCTTATGTTGTTGATGGGAATTTCCTTCCGCTTCCACAAGTTGAGTAGAAAATTTCATCGTATCATTGTTTATGCCTTTCAAAAACTTGCCTTATCTCTCTATGTTATTTTCAATCCATCTTTGTATGGTAGTTAGAGTCACAAAAAAATTAGGTCCCTTTTTCTTTCTAAATTATCCAATTATATGTACTTTCTAGGGTGAGGGTTTATTATTTGAGACCCTAGGATTCACTGTCCAATTCTCCACTCTAACACTAGTACTAGATTACTCTTCTGCGTCATGATTGGTGCCCCAATTAAAGCTAGAGAAAAAATAAAAACTAAAAATATATTTCACCAATTGGGGGGACAATGTAGCCTAACAGAGAAACAAGAGTCATAAAGGTGAAACCCCCACCACAAAGACCATTGAGTCCATAAAAAAAGATGGTAAGTGGGGGATAAAAATGAGTAAAATTTGACCTAAATTGGTAAAAGTGCATTAGCTTCAGAGTTGGGCCTAATTTTAATTTCTAGAGCCACTTGTCTACTTGTCTTTGTGATTCATATACTCAATCACATTAACTTCCCATCAATACATGACAAAGGAATCATAGACATAGATAGAGTGAGGAATGAACATGCGAGGAGAGTAGAGTGGTCATATTGACCAAGTCCATACTCTTTCATAATTAATGACCATGCAAAAAAAATCCAACTGTCATTTCTAAACCTTGCAATTTGTTTAGTGCATGGAAGGGTTAAGGTACAATTTGTGCATATTTCTTGTCATTCATTTTAATAAACCCCATTTTTCTCTTTTTTTTCCTAGTTGGATAGATGGTCTTCCTCTAGGTTTTGTTCCCTTAGGACATGGAAATAAGAGACCAAGTCCAAGATACCTTTCACCTTCTTCATTCTTTCTAAAATTGAGTTCAATTGGTAATTTTACAATGAGAAGTTGAAAAGTAAGAACCTGACAATTAAAAAAGAATCTCTAATCACTATTTGTTTAGAGGAATTAAAAACTTATGTTTAATTTACCTTTAAAAGAAAGCATACTCTTTGGCCACATTGTTATGTCCTATTCTGAAAGTTTAAGGATACGAGTATGCTTTTACTCCTCTAAATCCCACACACTTTTGTTCATAAAATTTATTTTATTTTTCTAAATAATCAACAAAGTTATATTTTTTAAGTAATAACTTCCAAATTACAATTTAAAATTAATTTAAATATTTAAAAATATTAAAACACATCAATTTTTATTATTCAAAATACCCTATTACTTATGTGAGTGATTCGATCCCAACCTACTTTTATACACAAAACCGTCTACCCCGTAAAAAGTGAAGAATGTAGCTTTAAATATTTGAAGTTTCATAGAATAAGATTCAATAAACTCACACCGATATGCACTGGGATTTTTGGGGAAATTATATGTGTTATAATTTCCAACATTAAATTATCAATCCAGGGTCGTAAGACTTAGAAGCACAAGCGCAGGTAACATGAGATTAGAGCATCTAACCTAAACTAGAGTAAGAAATCAAATTATTTTCTAATTACAGAATCAAAGCTGAAGCAAAGAGCTTTATAAAACTAAACCAAAACCTTAATAACTGCTCTATTTAGAGCATAACCTGACTAATTCAAATAGTAAAGCACACAAACAACTAATCTTCAAGCTGATCAAAAATTAAAATATCATAACCTAAGACACACTTTATCATAACTTAGGCATTCTGATTCAATACTTAAAAATAACTTGAATTGAAATCTACAACTAAAAAAAAAAAAAAATCTATTATCTACTCTTTCTCAAAACAATTCAATTGCAACTAATCTAATTCCCGAAATCACAAAAATCAATAAGCATTGAAACTTATCTCTTAATCCTATCTAGTTTACACCTTCAATTCTACAAAGCTTGAAAACCAAAAGGAAACTTAAATTGATTCTTCTATGCCTTCTATAAAACAAAAGAGATATATTCTATGATCTATTCCAATGATGATCAAACCATAATTCAAATAAATCTCATGCAAGGAATTGAAATGACTATGCTATGAATACTACACAGTTCTTAAACTATTAATTAACCGATCATTAAATCTACAATATATAATTCAAACTAAAGAAAATACTCACAAAAAAAAGCTAGAAACACTACTTTAAAATTTGTAAATGAAATGCATAAGCTCACACCAACTATACTCAATTCAAGAACCTTAAATCTGATTCTGTACTCAACACAAAAAATCATAGTAATGTGCACGGTCTTGTAATTACAATTTCATCATTTTCTCATTGTATTGGATCTGCAGTTAATGGAATGTGAAGCTAAATGTATCTGAGCTTTTTTATAAAAATATGACAATATCAAATTCAGAAATAACCAAAGTATAAGCTCAATTCATTTTTAAAATTTAAATTATCATAATCAATCCTTACGTGTCTTTGAATTAAAAGTTCCTTTCATAAGCTTCCGCGTGATGTAATTGTATGAGGGAAAAAATGACATGCCAAAGTTCATTCCTTAACGAAATCCCTGCTAATATATACCAATCGAGAAATGAAATATATCTTGCAATTCAGATTTATAAAACAGAGCGAAAGTTTAAGTACAAAACGAAAATAAAAATTCAGAAATCTAAATAATTATGCTACTAAATAGTTAATTAAACGCAGTCCTGAGATCTACACTAGTTTACAAGACTTGTTTCCAGGTGTGGTGGGTCGTTGCCACTCCTGGAGAAAGTAAGGTTAAATCAACGAGAATAAAATTCAAAGCAAAATCATCATACTTACAGAAGATTTAATGATGGAGCTGAATTATATTAAAATTCAAATGTCAACACATATGCGATGTTGCAATCTCCTGAACAGAGTATTTCGTAAAAAAATAATAGTTCTTCATCGCTATTTTTCTTTTTTCTCTTTCATACATACAAGGCATAAATTTATATAGAGCTGTTGATGAAAACAATACACAACCATTTAAATATCAAAAGAAAACAACAAGCTAAAGAAGGTCGTATCAAACTTCTAGAGAGCCTTCAAATAGCCCATGGTTGGGTTCATTATTATCAACGCATGAATGGAGGAACCAATTCTATTATTAACAAAAAAGGCATTCAAAAAAAATTGTTGAGAACTGAACCTGTCTTGATCCATTCAGACCGAACATGACCCTGCACGTTTAGACTAAACCCGACTTGACCCATTCTGACCATTCATGATTATGTACTTAAGAAGTCATGTTGTACTTAAGAAGTGTTCTTAACCTAACTTCCTCTTGGTGATGAATTTTTCCAAAAGGTTTTGGGATTACTTGAAAGAGGGTATTTTGAACATGATCCAAGTCTGAGAATGTAAATATTCTTCACCATTTGATTAAAAAATGAGATTTTAACCTGTAGCAACTAGTTTAACCGAGTCATGAAGAATTTCGGGAATGGAACCCTGTGACAAATGAAATTAACAAAACCTTCATTATAAAATCATGACTAAATCATCTATAATCATATGAAATCTAAGAAAACTAATGATAATAAACCATGAGGCGTAAGATATGAATTGGAGACAAGTGATGGAATTATGGTGTGAAATGAGTGTAAAAGTGTCAGAATTTAGGTTATGAATAATGGATTTGTATGATGGAAAAATGGGCATATTTGAGGCCTAACATACCCCCATGCCTGAGGGTTTTCATGTCCTCATGCAAAAAATCTCTTGCTCATTGATAGATTCTTAACATTGTTTTGTAGATGTTGGTTCTTGTGGGACAACATTGTTTGGATATCTGGAGGTGTTGGTTCTTGTGGAGAAACACTACTTGAATACTTAGAGGTGTTGGTTCTTGTGGAGCAGCACTCTTCACCTTTAATATGTCACACTAATTTACTGAGAAATACAAATTGAGGACAAGAAAGGGACATATGAAGAAGAGATGATGCATGAAATGAGGCGGTGATGGAGATGGTGAATGGGTGCTTGAAAACTATGTCATTGTAAGGCCAATGACTATAGGTGGTTTCCTTTATCATTTCATGGCAGATAATGAATTCATAATATTTTTTATTATCATGGAAGGAGAAGACATCATAGAGACTCCTTTTATTAATGCACCATAAGGATTTTTCTTTTAACATGGTATTGTAATCAGAGTATATGTGTAATGAATGAAATGAAATAGAAGGATAATGGTTTATGAAATATGAAATGAGAAGTGGTGAATCATTAATATTATTTAACCTTCTAACGAATTAAAGAATCATAAGCCAAATTTACCTCAATTTTACCTTTACTTTGATGTGTTGGTGCTGTAAGATGCCAGGAAAGTTGAAGTGGAGGATGAACTAGAGTTGATGTGTACTAATGTGGATATGAGAGGAAGTGCTAGAGCTACAATGGATGTTGATTCAGATCTGCTGAAGGATGAACTTAAGAGATGAAGGATGAACTAAAGGTCCCCTTATCCCCCATGCCTGAGGAGTTGTATGTCCCCAAAAAGATGAGGAAATGTGACTTCTGTTGCAAATGATATATGGAAATGCTGATACAAAAATCCAAACCGCTGCAAATCTGTGTCAAGATCACAAAACCATATAGTCTTCAACTGCTACCCACCCATGTGTAATATTGCATATGTGAATAAATGGTGTCGATGTAGAACATAAGAAATAATCATTGGATTACCTACCGTTTAGGATGTTGTTAACCAATGTGAGATATCCCACCTTTTATGTCAATGGGAATCAAGGCACTAGGTACATTCTACTAGCCATTAAGGGATTTGTCGAAGTTGAATGGATTAAAAAATTCATCCACCAAGAAAAATTGATGTATTTCCTTAGTAGATGACAAGGATACCTGCTATGAAGGCATGCATACTACTAGGTACCTTATCTAACCCTAACCTTGGTCCCATATAATGTGTTGATGTCGATGGGAGAAGGCTTGTTGGCAGATAGGCCTTAAGGAATCCCACATCGGCCAACTCGAGTACCAACATAAAAAATTAAAATATACATGATTTGAATAACTCATAAAAATTTAAAAACTTATTTGGGAACATTGCCCGCTAGTTACCTGTTTTCAAGAAAAGTCCCTATCCAGTTGTGCTAGACAAGCTGGTTTTCACAAAATAACTTATTTTTCTCTTTACTATTTTAATTTATTTAATCATTACAATACTAAATTTTCTACTAAACTGAAGATAAAACTTCCTCCTTAAAGTGAAAGAGAAATTCCAATGAAGCCATGTGTGTATTAGGTACAAAGATATATTCCTTCCCAAATTTAACATATAAAATTTTGAAGGTTACACGAGCATGAAAATTCAACAGTTTTGAAAGATGTGATACAAAGAGTATTTGAAGATGAGAGTGGTAATTTGACTGGATTGTGATCTGGAACCAATGCTCGATGTAATCTTGGTGGTATTGGCTCATTTATTCTTTTGGACCACTCAGAAAGTCCTCCTCAGTCGTGCCCGACAAACTTGGATAATTGGTATCTAGAATGCATGCAAGGCTTACTGCTGGGCATGGTGAGAGTTCCTCAATATTAGGTTCATCAGGATGATCCTCATTAGATTTGGTACATAATTCATCAATCTCCTTTATAGATAGGCAAGAGGAATCGAGGGAGAATTCCAAATCCTTTTCTGGTTGTGGAGAGATAGATAATTTGCTGAATGCGGCCAGGATGAATTCTTCATAAGAGGCAGATATCCTAGCTACTGCTCAGATTTAAGAAACTGCTTCGAGGGACATTTTTAAAGCTCTAAATAATTCTATAATTTCTCCTGCTGGTTGATGATCACTATCTCGCAACATGAATTAGTACCTAGGGGTTCGTACAACACCCTAAAAATATTTTTTCTTTAAAGGGCTTGAAATTTTTATCTAAATGAATTAAAACTAATTGTAGTAAAACTCACCAAAATTGCTTACTTGGAAAACCAAAATTTGGAGCAACTCCACCATAGTGGATGCATGGTTCTTCACTCACGTCTTAACATACACTCTCTGCCCTTTTATTGTCCCGCAACTAAGATCACACAACAAACTTGTGAAAGAAACTAGGCTCTAATCCCTTTAGCACCTCCTCAGAAACGTCGCCAAATTTTTTGGGGAAATTATATGTGTTATAATTTCTAATATTAAATTATAAATATGGGGTCGTAAGACTTAGAGGCACAAGCACAGGTAATGCAGGATCAAAGCATCTAACCTAAAATACAGTAAGAAATCAAATTATTTTATATGTACGGAATCTAAACTGAGGAAAAGAGGCTTATCAAACTAAATCCAAACCTTAATCACTACTGTATTTAGACTATAACCTGCCTAATTAAAATAGTAAAGAAAAAAAACAACTAATCTTCAAGCCACTCAACAATTAAAATATCATAACCTAAGACATACTTTATCATCACTTAGGCATTCTGATTCAATACTTAAAAATAACTTGAATTGAAATCTACAACTGAAAGAAAATAATTCTATTATCTACTCTTGCACAAAAAAATTCAACTGCAACTAATATAATTCCTAGGATCACACAAATCAATAAGAGTTGAAACTTATCTCTTAATCCTATCTAGTTTACACCTCCAATTCTACAAAGCTTGAAAACCAAAAGGAAACTTCAATTGATTCTTCTATGCCTTATATAAAACAAAAGAAAGATATTATATGATCTATTCCAATGATGATCAAACCATAATTCAAATAATCTCATGAAAAAATTTGAAATGACTATGATATGAATACTACGCAATTCTTAAACTATTAATTAACCGATCATTAAATCTGCAATATATAATTCAAAATAAAGACATCACTCACGAAACAAAGTTGGAAATACTACTTTCAAATTTGTAAATGAAATGCATAACCTCACACCAACTATACTCAATGCAAGAAACTTAAATTGGATTATGTACTTAACACATAAAATTCATAGTAATGTGCATGGTGTTGTAATTATAATTTCATCCTTTTTTCATTGTATTAGATCTCCAATTAATGGAATGTGAAGCTAAATGTATATGAGCATGGTTATACAAATATGACACTATTAGATTCAGAAATAACCAAAGTATAAAATAAATTCATTTTTAAAATTTAAAATATCATAATCAATCCTTACATGCCTTTGAATTAAAGTGCCCTTTTATAAGCTTTTGCGTGATGTAATGGTATGAGGGAAACAATGACATGCCAAAGTTCATTCCTCAACGAAATCCCTGTTGATATATACCAATCGAGAAATGAAATCTAACTTGCAATTCAGATTTATAAAGCAGAGCACAATTTAAAGTACAGAATAAAAATAATAATTCAGAAATCTAAATAATTACACTGCTAAATAATTAATTAAACGCAGTCCTGAGATCTACACTAGTTTGCAAGACTTGTTTACAAGTGTGGTGGGCCCTTTCCACTCCTATATAAATTCATATTAACTCAACGAGAATAAAATTCAAAGCACAATCATCATACTGACAAAATATTCAATGTTGGAGCTGAATTAGATTAAAATTCAAATGTCAACACATATGTCATGCTGCAATCTTCTGAACATATTATTTCGTACAAAAATAATATTTCTTCATCGCTACTTTTCTCTTTTCTCTTTTGTACATACAAGGCATCAAATTATTTACAGTTTTTGATGAAAACAATACATAACCATTTAACTATCAGAAGAAAACAACAAGCTAAAGAAGGACATATCAAACGTCTAGAGAGCCTTCAAATAGCCCATGGTTGGGTTCATTCTGATCAACACATGAATGGAAGAACCACTTCTATGCTTATAAAAAAGGCGTTTAGCAAAAATAATTCAGAACCAAACTCGACTTGACCTGTTCAGACCGAACCTGACCCTGTACGTTCAGTCCGAACTTGACTGGACCCGTTCAGACTGAACTTGACTGGATCCGTTCAGACCGTTCATGATTATGTACTTAAGAAGTGTTTTGACCCTAACTTCATCTTGGTGATGATTTTTTCCAAAACATTTATGTGTTAATTGAAAGAGGGTATTTTAAGCATGATCCAAGTCTTGGAATGTCAATATTATTCACCATTTGATCAAAAAATGACATTTTAACCTGTAGCAACTAGTTTAAATGAGTCATGAAGAATACAGGCAATGGAACCCTGTGACAAGTGAACTTAGCAAAACCATAATAAGAAAATAATTAATAAATCATATCTAATCATATAAAATCTAATAAAACTAATGATAATAAACCACAAGGCGTAATATATGAATTGGCGAAAAGTGATGGAATTATGATGTGAAATGAGTGTAAAAGTGTCAGAATTTAGGTTATGAATAATGGTTTTGTATGATGGAAAAAATGGGCATATTCGAGACCCAACAAGGATGAAGGCATTATGACATTGGAAAAAAGCCACATCACCCCACCCCCATTTTATTTAAGGCTTCATTGGCCCATTGCACGTTCGTTAAAATTTTGGAGTGGATGTGAGAAAATGAAACGATATTTAAGAGAGAGTACATAGTTAAAGATAATTTGAATTTGGTGTAATTCATGGTTCTGTTTAAAGTAGCATGGTCCTAAGAACTCAGGAGAAGTTAATGGAGAGCTGCAAAGATATCCCAATTGAGAGATGGATAGCAGTTGCAACATCCAAACTCTGTCGAGAAGATGCTTAAATCCACCTATTTCAATATCTAATTCTACTCGAATTAGTAAGTCTGAATTAATTTTTCCTTCACATTGTCTCTGTTTATAGAATTAGGCTTTCTCTTAATGCGTTTTAATGGAATATAGATTGGGAATAAAATATAAAGAGGAGATTAAGGTGATAATTGATGAAACATGTATCAGATATCTCAATGCCCAGAGTCTGAAAGCCTTCAAGTATATAGTGTCATTGTTCAATTAAATAGTTGGGTTCTTATAATCCATGATGTGGCGGGTGGGAAACACCCAAAAATCTCACAGAATTGATGACCACCATCTATTGTGTTGTACGAAGTGAAAATATTATATAACCACCCGTGAAACCTAGAAAAACAAAGGGCCCTTAGCCTATGAAGTAGTTCTCCAGGAGATTTTGGATGGGGGAATATAAGTCTTAGCATAAACTTCAAAATCACTTTATATTCAAGGTAAGGGCTTTATATTCGCACACTGCTAAATGTGAATCACTTTAACCAACCTGAACCAACCAGATTTATTTGCATTGACACAATTCAAAGTGATAAATTGAGTAATACAAGAGGCTTCTTTCCAATTCCCACTAACTTTATCTGTTGATAGTACCCCATGGTTCTCAGATGAATGCAGTTACTGTGAAGGGACTCTTGAAGACTAGCGTCAATAACCTTTACATAAGGAGGCAAAATGACCGGTATTCGCATATTTATCCCATTTGCATTCTAGAATTTTATGTTCATGAATATTTTCAAAGGTTAGCAAAAAATCCATTGCATTTTTTGAGGTGACATAATACATATGTGCGTATTTTTTTAAATATGTGTATTTTTTTATACATACTTTCTTGTATATTTCATGAAACTCTTGCTTGGTGTGCAGGGATGGGATATGAAAATTGATTTTTGATGCAAAGCTGAAAAATGAGAGTAAACTTCCTCATCGGTTAGGGTATGCTTCTTATTTTCTTGATTAACTCAGATAAAAATCAATGCATCGAGCCAACCATTAAAATGAATGAATTAAGTCAAGCAAGATCTCAATTTATGTTTTTCAAGAACCTCTCAAGCAAGATCTCTGAGAAACCTTCTAAACTATGGTCAATGTCTAATAAGCATGGATGTGAAAATGTGGTTTCCTTTAAATAAGCATCATGTTAATATTAGCTCTGACCATGACCAATTCATAATCTTTTAGAAGATTTGTAAGCCATAGAAAAAATTTAAGTAAAATATAGCGAGAATGTGAATGCCTAAATAAAAACAACTTAAATATAAGTTCCTATAAATATGCAGTACAATTTAACTTGACCTTGTCCATCTAATAATCTTCTATTTTAGTTCACGAGATTGAACCTAGGGATAAACCCATTAAAATAAATCTTGATTATGATGTATGGGATATATATCCTATTTGGTATCTTAGGTCACACAGGGGTAGAACCAATATAGTTGATCATCATTGCCACTTACGTGCATGATGTCACTCATATTTGATATTGTGATGCTTTCCTTTAAAATTAGAATCCTCCTTTGTGATGTTGTAATGATTTCCTTTAAAACTAGAATCAATAATAGTACTATTCATCAATTCAGGTATGCCTATTGATGATTCATCAATTCAGATATGCATATTAATGTTGTCCATCTCATTACCAACTTAGAGAAATTGTATAGGTTCTTGAAAGTTGTTGTGTTTTCTATAAACTGCTCGAGTTCTTTATAATCTTCTTTTTCTGATGAATTGGCTTCAGCCTCACGATTTTGTCTTGTTGAAGCCTCAAAAATCACTGCTTCAAACATTGGGGGATAACCACCTGGTCGGGACCTTAAGACAACTCCTTTTCCGTTTGGTGTGGTGGCTCCGACAGGATTTATAGGACTAGTTTCCTAGTAATTTAAATGGGTTGGTAATGGAATGATTGGATGGAGGGAAAATGGGAATAAATGACTAAAATAAAATTATTTAAACTAACTTAAAACTGATAAAAAAATTCGAATAATAACCCGGGCATCAAATGTGAATACAACTTTAAATTGTTTCAATTAACCAATAACCATGAAAATGTATTACGACTTAATTGAAATATGCAGTAACAAATAAAGATAACTCTGTTTAAGAAATTAAACAGAGTTATAATAACATATTTCATTCATCATCATATATCGCTAGAATATAATGTAAAACATAAATATTTCTAACACACTCAGAAATGATATGTATAAATAAATATTTATAAAGCGAGTACACATAAACGATAGCAATTTAAAAGAGAATATCACATAACATAAGAAAGTAACAGTGAATAGATAGAAATACCATATCCATATCGATATTTTCCAATGAAATCTGATATCCAACTCCAGCAACTTCAATGTAAAATCAACTCCAAGATACAAAAATGCAATTCTTAAAGGCGATTTTGCAGAGAATCACCAGATGTGATCCTTGATAAAAATATAGGAGTCAATGGAGTACAAAAATGTAATCTCCAAGTCAAAATATTACAAATTCAGGACCCCTTTCTAAATGCATGAAAGGGATTTAAATAGGTACTTAACAAAAATAAGTAAAACTATTCCTACAATCTATCTAAATATCTAGAACAGAAATGCGATTTTGAGGAAAACCTATATATTTGGCATCGGAGAATTCGAGAATGACATAATTGATGGCATTTGAAAGAAATTTTATTGCTGTTTGTTGACTATGTGGCTTGATAAGATAAGTCCACATTGTATCCCATGATATTCCTTGTAGTTGGCCAATTTGCTGATTTTTATTAATTATCTCTTGTTTCCATTTGTGATCAGTTTCTTTTACCTTAGATAATTGGTCGGGACTACAATCTACAATTAAATTGATTGCATATAAGTTATCATTCACCAGTTGTGTTACATTGTTCATTATGCCATTATCTCTGGATGTGGCTCTTTCTGCTTTAATCAAACGATGTTCCCATTCTGCAAAAATAATTTCTTTATGTCTCTCCATAATCTTGGGAAGATCTACTTTTCTTCCTGATTCTGAGTCTTTCCATAAAAGAAATTCAGAGATATTTTCATAATCTTCATCAAACTCAATTTTAAGAGTGACTCCTTCATCTATCAAGGAAGAGGTTAATTCACATAGGGATTCTGCTTCTGCAATCTTTAGACAAAATTCATTTAATTGTTGAGACAATAACTTGTTTGTCTCCAAGGCTTCATTTTTGAATTGATCAAGACTAGGATAATTCTTAAACTTGTCTAATTTAGATTGAAACATCTTCTCTTGCTCATTCTTTGAAGTCTGTTCATTTTGTAGAAAAGCCTGTAATTTTTCTATTTCTTGATTTAGCTATTGTTTCTTTTCTAAAGTCTGCTGATCGATCTTTGCTTTTTCAATAGCCAGATTCTCTTCTAATTTTTTAGATTTGAGCTCTCCATCCTGTAATCGTTGTTCTAAATGAATGATTTTCTGTTGGTTTTCTGTAACCCGTTCTTCTAACATGGCTATTTGTGCATCTTTTCGCTTCATTAACTGTGTCACTTCAGAGGCTTTGTCTATAGTAGCAGCACTATAGGCACCTGTATACTGGGATAATTTGGTGAGATCCTCAGATGGATTCACCTCAGCATTCTTATAAACAATATTCATGAATTCCCCCTGTGATGGAAAAAGTGCATCTTGATCAGTTCTCCTCCTTTTCCTCTATTTTCTAACCACAACTCTATGTTTGGGACTGTAAAATATATCCAAATGAGGGATTTCTTCTATCTTCAACATGATCTCACCTGTGGGATTTTCAGGGATAATTTCTATATCCTGGTCTTTTAGATCATCAACTTGGGGAGTGTTTTGTTGTCCTATTTGCTGGGAAAATTGTTCATATTGGCTCAACAAATGAGGAGAAACAATAATTTTAGTAGCTTCTTGTCCTCCAAGTTGAGAATTTGCACTACTGTTTATATAACTTTTAGGTGCCTTTTCAGTATTCTTACTGTCTGTGCCTCCCTTTTTAGTACGCACATTGGCATCAGTACCTGTGCTTTCTTTTCTTGCTTGGGCCGAAGACTGCTATACATCAATTTTAGCAGCTGTTTCTATTTTTTCAGTGTCAGCTTTACTGCTAATATATTTCTTTTCTAAAACAGGATTAGTTCCTGTTACTTCTTTGCCAGATGTACTTCATGTATCCTTCTATTGTGATTCACATCCCTGTGTAGAAACTCTCAACTGATCCAGAGGAACTTTGAGTAACCTCTTACTTCTAAATAACAAAAAATTATTCATTTCTTCGGCTTGAAGTTTGGACTTGGCCAAATCAAAAACTTGGGACATTTTATCTACATAATCAAATAAATCATCAAAGACATTTGCTTCATGTTCGAACCGAACAATTGAAACAGAGGTAGTAAAATCATATGCCACCTTCCTAGGATCATATTGCCTTCTAGGAATTGTTGAAAGTTTAAGATCGGTTAACTTAACAACTTCTTTTTCAGCATGGAAAAAATTGCTGAGAGTATAGTCACTACATTTAAAAGGAAAAGTAGGCCACATAAGCTTCTTGCCGTTCTTTAAAGTTCTAGACATACCTTCTACTGTCAGATGATAAGAAATTTCCTGTGCTAACAGTTTGTCTGGAACATACAAAGGAAGGATTTGTGGCTCTACAATACTTCCAAAAATTCTGACATATGTGAAATTTTCCTCCCCGAACCAATCTCCAATAGAGGAAAAATCAACTCTAGCTTTGTCGGAAAGTATAGGAGGGAATCGGCCAAAAATGATTTGGTAAATCGGAATAAGAAAACCATGACAGACTCTATAAACATGACTTCTAAAATTCCCCTTCCATAAGAACTTGTGATATATATGAATTGGAACAGGTTCTTTAGGAGTCCATTTCCATCCTAATAAGGGGAATTCTGAATTGAAACAGAGGGCATCTATGATATAAGCACAAAAGTAAAAAGGAGTGGAATTTCCTAAATTTTTGTCTTTACTGTACTCAAGAATTCTATTGGCTATCTTATCAGATATAATGATAGCCCAATCCATTATTTCAGAATTAATAGAAAAATGTATTAATGGAACCATTTTAATGGAAAACCTAGCCAAGTTATCATTTCCAAACAATCTACACATCATTGTTGCGGCATAACAATATGGAGGCAAAAGAGACTCCACAGAGAAGATACCTGATGCCTCGTGTCTGTGCTTTTCAGGAGCCCTTCTCCATTCTCTAATTGGTTCTAACTGATTTTCATTATTCGCAGCAAATTATTTGATAAAATATTTGTTATAAATCTTCTGTGGGTCTGGAAGGAGGTACATCGCTTTGATGTCCTCTGGTCTGAATGACCCGAAGATTGCTCCAGATGCAGAAACAAAAGTTCTGTCTTTGATATCCACGTTATCAATCACCCATCTAATAACATCATAATATGGGAAAATGTTTGCCCGAGCTGCAACTCGGTGCAGAAATGAGTTTTCTAATGCACCAAGAGGACTTTCAGAATCAGATTCTGAGTCGGCTTCGTCAAGAACTGTGGCCTTAGCTTCAACAACTCTAGGGTTTTCCTGTTCTAGTAGATTGTAAACATTTTCCCACGTCATTTTACCAAGTCCCTGGCATGAGGTATCTGTAACCAGCTTAAGCTTTGCTGGTTTCTCTTTAGGTGGCATAGTAATCAAAGGGGCTTTTGCAGCAACAATAGCTTTCGATTTCCTGAATCTCTTCGACATTTCAGTATCAGGCAGTGTTTTTCTTGTTCTGCGAATGGAAAAATTGGATGCTCTATTGTTCTGCGACAAAGAGAAGCTTTCAGCGAAGGTGAAGACGTAATAATGAAAAAAACTATACAAAAGCTTTATTCACTGATTTGTATTTATTATATCCATGGTTAAAAACTTAAATGCCCTCTAGGGAGTCACACTCATACATTCAATAACAAAACAAATCATTGTTATTCGTTTGATTCGCAAGCTAATGTTAACGTACAATCGGAGATTTGGAATATTTCGAAATAAGTGTAGGTATATTACATTTTAAAACTTTGAAACACGATGAATAATAATATATGGACATTTAAGTTATATTCGCATCGCAATTCATTTAAAAAGGAAAATGAAATAATACTTACACCAAATTATGATTGCAAAGATCGCATCGGAGATTTTAAAATGAAATGAAACATTTAAGAGCTTCTTCGATAATGTGATTGCGATGAGGGGGGGTCTTTCACATCGGAATTTTAAACCAAATGAATGCAATGTTTTAATTCTTCCGAAATGTGATTGCGATGAGTCGCATCGCATCGGGAGTATGTAAAAGAAACATACATTTTAAATTTTATCGAAATGCGATTGTGATTGAGCACGATCGCATCATAATTTTACAAAGAAAAAACAAACTTTAAAGAATTCTCTGATTTTCCGATTTGCGATTACTGTTCATATCGAACATTGTTAAATATAAAGACTTCATATAATATTTTCGATATGATTTAAGGCTTTGTTTCTCATCGGATCAGAAAGTTATTAAAGGTTTGTACACTTTGAAATTTAAAATATGCAATGTATCTTTTTATCAATGAATCTTTTATTTCTAATAAAAATGATTGGGATTTTTCCTAAATCTTTTATTTCTATCTAGAAAGAAAGATGAAAAAAGGGGACCTATTTCTAAATGGGATTTATTCTAAAATTTAAAAATGGGGAGGGTTTTTGTACTGTACAACAATTGGCGATTCACTGGAAGAAACAATTATCTTTGAAAAAATGAAATGAGCACTATATTTCTGGTAAGTAAAAATTTCTAAAGATAATGAAAACTTATCTTAGGATAATTCAAATAAAATCTAACTATGAAATATAATAAAAATCACTTACAATTTCTTTTTAATTCCTTAAAGATAAATTTTTTTTGGGTTATCTCAAGCTTTGATTGGTTGATAATAATAAAGTAAGAATATTTCTTCAAGTTTAGCTTTTGTAATATACTCTATTATCACAAGCATTGCCTCTGCTACCAGCAAACATTCATAGTCTTGACAGGGTTACCTTTTAACTATTAAATATCCATTATCCCATCCAACTAAGATTATGACTCTTTAAAAATAAATTCATAAGACATATTATCTCATGTTTTTGTCTTTTATTTATTTTTTCTTAATTTAAGAGCCATTGTTTTGGTTTGGTAGCCAGTTAGTAATAAGGCCATTCACTAGTTGTAATTAAACTGAACAAGCTGGCTCGTGATGAGACCCCTTGTCTTTCTTTTATAAGCCATTACCCTGTTTTGGTATGCAGTATTGGTAATGTCAGTTTTATTACTTCTTATGATCATGGTAAGTAGGCTCGTGATGAGACCTCTTATCTCCTAAATTTTGTCATATAATTTCTTTAGAATTACATTCTAAAAAATCACAACCGAAATGGATGGGGTGAAATAGTTGTATCCTTAAGAATAAATGGATGACAATTTTCAGAGTTTTTGTTTTCTAAAGCTTGAAAAAGTCTTTACTTTTTAGAGATAACCTTTCTCTGCTTAATAAACTTATAATGATTTACATTTTCTTTTAGGTTTAAAAAGATCATGCAAATGTTTTTGAACAAATTTTCAAAGTTTAACATTTTATTTTAAACTATCCAAAATTGTAATAATTTCCTTGAAAATTCTTATTTACACAAAATAAGTATTTATAACATTCTTTCCAAGAAAATTTTCTAATAGTAAAAAGTCAATTAAAGACTATTAACAACCTTTATTTACAAAAATAAATAAAAATTGCAGAAATGAATATGTACAAGTAAGAAGGGGTTATCTCCTTATGAAAATAATTTCTTTAAGACAAGCCCATTTACAGGAAGAGATTCTCTCTTTCCTGTTAAATCTTGAAGTATGAATGTATATGAGCCTATCTTTTCAGCAATCTGAAATGGTCCAAGCCACATTTTCTGAAATTTGGTATGCTTACCTTTTTCTTCATGTGCTTTATCCCATTTCAGAACAAGATCACCAATTGACAAATTTTTTGAGCCGGTGGAACTTGAATCAAAAGAATATTTTACAAGCTGTTGATGTTTTTCATGAATATCTTTCGCTTTTCCTCTATCTTTCTTCTAATTTAAGGATTTGATCAAATATCAACTGAAGGGATGAGGAAGGATTTTCTTCAATTAATTGCGCTAGGGCTAATGATGGAAGAGCTAGATTTGATGGTATCATAGCTTCTTTACCATAAACTAAATTGAAAGGTGAAGTTCCAATAGAAGCTTTAAGAGTAATACGATCAGTCCATAATGAAAAGATTAAAGACTTGTGCCAATTCTTTTGATTTTAATCAATAGTCCTTTTAATGATTTTGATAAGATTTTTATTAGTGGATTCATCTAAACCATTACCTTGTGGATAACAATTTGCTGAATATTTCAATTTAAAACCTCTTTTAATTGAAAATTCCATTATACTATTACCAGAAAAATAAGATGCATTGTCAAAGACCAGAGCGTTAGGTACACCAAACTTGGTAAGGATGAATTGATCGATGAAATCAATAATTGCATCAGAGTTGGCTACCTTTAGAGGAATTGCTTCTACCCACTTTGTGAAGTAATCTTTGCTATGAGGATGTAATTGTGATGTTTGGAAGAATGAGGAACTATCTCACCAATAATATCAAGCCCCCACTTCTCAAATGGTTGTTCAATGTTTACTGGCTGCAAAGGAAAAGCTGGCTTCCTGTGTCTTCCACTAGCAGTTTGGAAAATTTTTCATTTTCTCACATAATCATGTGTATCTTTAAAAAGGGTAGGAAAATAATACCCAGCATGGATAATTTTGTGGGCTCTGGTATTACCTCCAAAATGACCTCTTTCTAGTCCATCATGTAATTCCTGCAATACCTTTTTGCTTCAGTCTTTTCAAGACATCTTAATAGGATTGAATCATAATTCTTTTTGAATAACACATCATAAATGATTTCATATTTAGTAGCTTTCAATATTAAAGCACGTTTATTCTTGTAGCTGAGATTAGAAGGAGCATACCCATTTTTCGAGTAAAATATCAGATCAGCATACTGAGATTTGGAATTTGTAACACTTATTTGACTTACTTGAAAAAAAAATTCTGGATCTTGATTTTTTGGTATGTTATGAGCTCCTGCTAATAATATGCAAAAACCTTGTCCTCTAACAATCTTTGCTGGTTTAATATCAATATCATATTCTTGCAAAGATGTCACCCAATTAGCCCTTTTTTCTCCTACTTCTCTTTGAATTAGTAATTGTCTTACTGTAGAGAAAGGAACAATAACCTTTGTGTGTGTTTTTAAGAGAAAAGGCCTAAAATGTTTGATTGAATTAAATACAGCGAAGGCTTGTTTCTCAACATCAGAATAATTTAGCTCATCTCCTTGTAGATTTGAGCTGAAGAAAGAAATCGATGCTTCGATTTGTTGATCATTGAGCTATGTTAAAACAACAACATAAGATGTTTCGGTTGCCAAAGTATACAGAATAAAATCTTTGGAAAAATTGGGAGTATTCAATGCAGGTGCATCAATGATTGCCTTTTTTATTGAATCAAAGGCTTATTTTTGTTAATATCTCCATTTGAATACCGAATTTTTCCTAATCATATTCTGCATAGGCAAAACAATTTGAGAAAAATCTGGAATGAATCTTTTTACAAAATTAATTTGACCTAAAAATGATTGCATAGAATTTTGATTACGAGGTAAAGAAATATCAGAAATTTCTTTAACTCTATCAGGATCGATATATATACCATCTTTTGACACAAAAAACCCTAAGATTTTTCCTTGATCGAGAGCAAAGAAGGATTTCTTTGGGTTTAAGGAAATACCAAATCTCCTACATCTTTCAAATATTTAATTCAGATCGTGTAGATGATTGGATTTCTTCTTTGAATAAACTGTTATGTCATCAAGATAAATAACAACTGATCTATTAATCAGACCCTTAAATGCTATGTCCATGGCTCTCTAGAAGGTAGCTCTTGAATTTACTAAACCAAAAGGAATTTTCTGATAAGCATAGATTCCCCATTTGGTTCTGAAAGTGGTTTTCAACCTATCATCTGGATGTACTAAAATTTGATTATACCCTGAAAATCCATCAAGGAAGGACATGAGTTTAGAACCAGCTACCTTTTGGAGAATTTGCTCCATGGTTGGTAATGGGAAATTGTCTTTTTGACATTCCTTGTTTAAATTCCTAAAATCAATACAGATTCTAATATCGCCATTTTTCTTCCTGACAGGTACCATGTTGGAAACCCAATTGGAATGCCTTACAAGAAAAATGATTTTGGATTTCAAAAGCTTGTTGAGTTCTGTTTTGATTTGATCCTCAAGATTTGGATGAATCTTTCTTAACTTTTGTTGAACAGGCTTAACATCAGATATCATTGGAATTGTGTGTTGAATTACAGAAATATCATAAGTCTTTAAATCCTCATAACTCCAAGTGAAGACATTTTTATATTTACTCAGAAGTTTAATAAAAGCAAATCTTTCTTCTAGAGTTAAATTAAGACCTAGATTAACATTCTGAGGTTTAGAATCAGAGCCAACATTGCTTAATTAAAACTTCAAAGTTTAACATTGAATTTTAGCATTAGTAACTTTCTTGAATCTGTCTTTAATATCATAAAGATCTTCAAGTTTAACAACAGACTTAGGAATCAGATTTTCATTATTTCTTGAAGTAATTTGCAGATCATGATCATCTTCATCAATAATTTGTTCATCATATGATTTCTCAGAAGTTAAGAAATTCAAAATATCTTGATCATGGTAGAATACTCTCCATTTATTAATATTGTCTGGGACAGATGGGCAAAAAATCAATTCTATTGAAAATCTATCAGGACTACAATCTTCAACAGGAAGGAGCTTGGACGCAACATTAGCTAACAAGTTAGATGATGTGTTTTGATTTTTGGGAATAGAAAAGATATTAAAAGCTATAAATTGAGTGGTAAGGTCCTGTACTAGGGTTTGATAATGTTTGAGATGTCCTGAAAGACAATGGATGGTATTTCTTACTTGTCTTATGACAATTTCAGAATCTCCATAAACTTTCAAGTATTTTACATTTAACCCCATGGCCTTATAAAGCCCTTGAATCAAGGCTTCATATTCAACAATATTATTAGTACACTCAAATTCTAATCTACATGATAGCATGGTTTTCTATCCTTTTGGATCAATTAAGATGCATCCTGCTCCTGCTCCCTCAATATATTTTGATCCATCAAAATATAATGACTAAAATAAAGTTTTATCTATGGGTTTATCTACAAATGAATCAGAAATATTAACAATTCTAGAAGAATCAGATTGTGAAATTTTTTCAATTTGAGAAACAAAGTATTTACAGAAAACGGTGATTGTGGTGCAGTAAAATTTCCAAGAAATGATTCAGCAGAATAACCTCCAAGAATATTATTGTTGAAAGCTACAGGTTCATTTGGTTGTTCAAATTCAGTTACAGTGTGGGTCATATGTTTTTCTCGCTTGATTTTGATTTGATTTGGTTTCCCTTTGTAGGGAAGCCACATATGTGAAAAATCGGTTGAGATATAGCCATTAAGTTTCGCAGACTAGTCTTTGCTTAAGACTAACCCATAGAATTCCGGAATATATGCAATTAGAATATCAATTCTTTGGAAAATCCTAGGGTTAGAGGCTAGTCTGATGGTAACTGAATTTATTTCTCCTACAACTTGAAATTTAGAGCGATCCAATTGTACAATATGAACAACAGAATTTTTTGGTTCGATATTCAATTTAGCACAGACTAAAGAAGGCATTATATTAGAGGATGCTCCAGAATCAATTAAACAATTATGAAAAATCTTATTGTAGATTTCATAAGTCAACAGAAATGGAGGTGTCTGAGAATTTGATCTTTCTCCAATAAGAACAATGTCTATTGCATCTACTTTTTCTGGTGGCTTACCATTCCCTTTAGCTACTTTAGCTACTACACCACTTGGTAGAGGAGCAATAGGTGTAGCATTTAACTCTTTTAATAGCATCTTTTGTTGATGTTTAAGTTTGCTGAGTTCATGTAATGAGATGTTCGCTCTAGTCTTTTTCATGTCTTCAACAATATTATAATCCATCGTATATGATACCACTAGAGTTTTGGATGATGATGTGAGAGGATCAGGAGATGATGGCTGATTCTAAGTGGGTAAGGGAGAAGCTCTCTTTGTAGGGGTTTTGTCTTTAGTACTCAGAGTTGTATTTTTCTTCTTCAAAACAATTTGAACAGGTTCCGATGCAGATTTTCTCCTTGTACTTAGAGGCATAGCTTCTTGTTCCATTTCACTATTCGAATTAGGGAGAATGAAATCCCACATTCCATTTAGTTCAGTTATTTCTTCCCTTTCATCTTCTTCATCTGACATTAAAGGAGTTTCTTCTTCTTCTTCATCTTCTGATTCTTCATTGGAGATTGCATTGGGAGGTTTTGATTCAGCTTGATTTCTCTTGAAATTTCTAAATGGTCTCTTTGTAGAAGTCTCTGCTACTTGATTTTTGATCTCAACCATCTCATTAGACATGGTTTTAAGGAATTTATGTAAACCTTCCATGTCATATGGATCTCTTGGTGTCTTTTTCTTGGAATCATCTATAAAAGTGACTTTATTTGATTTCCTTTCCTCAATAGCATTTTTCTTATCTAGAGCAATCATTCGTTTTTCAACTGAAATAACTTATTTCATATTCTCATCTAAAGTCGGCTTTGCAGCTCTATCTATGAAAATTTCTATGTTTGAGGGTAGAGCATTAATATACCATTCACTTCTAACTTGTTCACTAGGTTTAGATGTTGCAGGGATATTATTCAAGAGTTTGTTGAATCGAGAGTTAAAATCTTTAATGGGTTCCTTGGGTTGAGTCTTTAAATTCGAAATATCGTTGATTAGGGTAGAAATTGATCTATCATCTCCATATTTAGTTAAAAATTTCTCTTCACAATATCCCAATTAGTGATAGAATCAGAAGGTAAGGAAAAGTACCAAGATCCTATTGTTCCTTACAAGGTATAGGGAAATAAATTGAATACAACATCTTCATGCACTACTTGATTTAAATTTATATCAAGCATAAAGTTATTGATATGTTCTTCCGCTTGTATACCAGTATCTGGACTAAAATTTGGCAGCCATTTTTCAAGATGATTAGGTAGATCGTGTAAAGGAACAACCATATTTACAGCTCCTGGTCTGGTCCATGGTCTTTGTGTTGGTTGTGCCATTCTTGTGATGATGGTAGAAGAACTAGAAGTGATAATTGGTATATGAGTATTAACAGTTGAAGTACTGGAAGAGACAATTGATGTTTGAGTAGATGTAGTTTGAGCAGATGTAGATGAGACTACTGTACTTTTCTAATTTGGAGCTTGGGAAATAGATGATTGAATATGCGATGAAGAACTAGTACCACTTTTTGTTTTCGATGGAGTTTTTCTTGTTTTGACTCTATTAGGTATAGGAAATTATTTTCGTGAAATTCCAAGTTTCTCACTCTGTGACCTAGTAAGAGGTCTGGAAGAAACAAACTGCGAGGTGACACTACCTTCAGATAATTCCGATTCTTCTAATGATAACGGAAATCCTTGAAGTTTATGAACTAAAGCTTCGACTTCAGGGGATTCAGGAGTTGGATTATCTGATTGATCTGAGACTTTGGTAGTGGGTGTTTGAATACTTTTATTAATTTCTTCTATTGTGATTTGAGATGTGGAAGAAATTGAAGGTGATGAGGGTGATGTGCTCTTAGAATGGCTTCCGGATTTGGATTTATCTGCCATTCATATATTTTTCCCTCCTTATAGCGCCAAAAATGTTGAAGCCTCTAAAATCGCTGCTTCAAACATTAGGGGATAACCAGCCAGTCGGGACCTTAGGACAACTCCTTTTTCGTTTGGTGTGGTGGCTCTGACTGGATTTATAGGACCAATTTCCTATTAATTTAAATGGGTTGGTAATGGAATGATTGGATGGAGGGAAAATGGGACTAAATGACTAAAATAAAATTATTTAAACTAACTTAAAACTAATAAAATAATTCTAATACTAACCCGGGCATCAAATGTGAATACAACTTTAAATTGTTTCAATTAACCAATAACCATTAAAATGTATTACGGCTTAATTGAAATATGCAGTAACAAATAAAGATAACTCTGTTTAAGAAATTAAATAGAGTTATAATAACATATTGCATTCATCATCATATATCGCTTGCATATACTGTAAAAGATAAATATTTCTAACACACTTAGAAATGATGTGTATAAAGAAATATTTATAAAGCGAATACACATAAACGATAGCAATTTAAAAGAGAATGTCACATAACATAAGAAAGTAACAGTGAATAGATAGAAATACCATATCCATATCGATATTTTCCAATGCAATCTGATATCCAACTCCAACAACTTCAATGTAAAATCAACTCCAAGATACAGAAATGTAATTCTTAAAGGAAATTTCACAGAGAATCACCAGATGTGATCCTTTATAAAAATATAGGAGTCAATGGAGTGCAGAAATGTAATCTCCAAGTCAAAATTTTACAAATTCAGAACCCCTTTCTAAATGCATAAAAGGGGTTTAAATAGGTACTTAACAAAAATCACTAAAACTATTCCTACAATATATCTAAATATCTAGAATAGATATGCGATTTTGAGGACAACCGACTCATTGATCATCTGTTGCGGTTGATGTGCGCAGATGGTAGATTTTGAGCATTTCCTTTACTTCTTCAGGATGACTAAGCTTTGAGTGCAACTGCCCTGTATATGTGGCATCAGAGAATTCAGGAGTGATACAATTGATGGAATTTGAAAGAAATTTTATTGTTGCTTGTTGACTATGTGGCTTGATAAGATAAGTCCACATTGTATCCCATTATAATCCTTGTAGTTGGCCAATTTGCTGATTTTTATTAATTATCTCTTGTTTCCATCTATGATCATTTCCTTTTACCTTAGGTAATTGGCTGGGACTACAATCTACAATTAAATTGATTGCATATAAGTTATCATTCACCAGCTGTGTTACATTGTTCATTATGCCTTTAGCTCTAGATGTGGCTCTTTCTGCTTTGATCAAAAAATGTTCCCATACTGCAAAAATAATTTCTTTATGTCTCTCCATAATCTTGGGAAGATCTTATTTTCTTCCTGATTCTGAGTCTTTCCATAAAACAAATTTAGAGATCTTTTCATCAGCTTCATCAAACTCAATTTTAAGAGTGATGCCTTCATCTATCAAGTAAGATGTTAATTCACATAGGGATTCTACTTCCGCAATCTTTAGACAAAAGTCATTTAATTTTTGAGACAATAACTTGTTTGTCTCCAAGGCTTCATTTTTGAATTGATCCAGACTAGGATAATTCTTAAACTTGTCTAATTTAGATTGAAACATCTTCTCTTGCTCAATCTTTGAAGTCTGTTCATTTTGTAGAAGAGTCTATAATTTTTCTATTTCTTGATTTAGCTGTTGTTTCTTTTCTAAAGTCTGCTGATCGACATTTTCTTTTTCAACAACCATATTCTCTTTTAATTGTTTAGATTTGAGCTCTCCATCCTGTAATCGCTGTTCTAACTGAATGATTTTCTGTTGGTTTTCTGCAACCTGTTCTTCTAACATGGCTATTTGCACATCTTTTTTCTTCTTTAACTGTGTCACTTCAGAGGCTTTACCTATAGTAGTAGCAATATAGGCACCTGCATACTGGGATAATTTGGTTAGATCCTCAGATAGATTCACCTCAACATTCTTATAAAAAATATTCATGAATTTCCCCTATGATGCCAAAAGTGCATCTTGATCAGTTCTCCTCCTTTTCCTCTATTTTCTCACCACAGCCCTATGTTTTGGACTGTAAAATATATCCAAAGGAGGGATTTCTTCTATATTCAACAAGATCTCACCCGTGGGATTTTCAGGGATGATTTCTATATCCTGGTCTTTTGGATCATCAACTTGGGGAGTGTTTTGTTGTCCTATTTTCTGGGCAAATTGTTCATATTGCCTCAGCAAATGAGGAGAATCAATAAGTTTAGTAGCTTCTTGTCCTCCAAGTTGAGAATTTGCACTATTGTTTATATCACTTTTAGGTGCCTGTTCATTATTATTACTATCTATGCCTCCCTTTTCAGTATGCACATTGGTATCAGTACCTGTGCTTTCTTTTCTTGCCTGGGCCGAAGACTGCTGTACATCAATTTTAGCAGCTGCTTCTGTTTTTTCAGTGTCAGCTTTGCTTCTAATATATTTCTTTTCTAAAACAGGATTAGTTCATATTACTTCTTTACCAGATGTACCTCTTGTATCCTTCTGTTGTGATTCACATCCCTGTGTATAAACTCTCAACAGATCCAGAGGAACTTTGAGTAACCTCTGACTTCTAAATAAAAAAAATTTATTCATTTCTTCGGCCTAAAGTTTGGACTTGGCCAAATCAAAAAATTGGGACACTTTATCTACGTAAACAAATAAATCATCAAAGACATCTGGTTCATGTTCGAATTGAGCAATTGAAATAGAGGTAGTAAAATCATATGCCACCTTCCTGGGATCATATTTCATTCCAGGAATTGTTGAAAGTTTAAGATCAGTTAACTTAACAGCTTCTTTTTCAGCATGGACAAGATTGCTGAGAGTATAGTCAGCACATTTAAAAGGAAAAGTAGGCCACATAAGCTTCTTGCTGTTATTTAAAGTTCTAGACATACCTTCTACTGTCAGCTGCTAAGAAATTTCCTGTGCTAACAGTTTGTCTGGAACATACAAAGGAAGGATGTGTGGCTCTACAATACTTTCAAAAATTCTGACATATGTGAACTTTTCCTCCCCAAACCAATCTCCAATAGAGGAAAAATCAACTCTAGCTTTGTCGGAAAGTCTAGGAGGGAATCAGCCAAAAATGATTTGGTAAATCGGAATAAGAAAACCATGACAGACTCTGTAAACATGACTTCTGAAATGCCCCTTCCATAATAAATTATGATATATATGAATTGGAACAAGTTCTTTAGGAGTCCATTTCCATCCTAATAAGGAGAATTACGAATTGAAACAGAGGGCATCTAGGATATAAGCACAAAAGTAAAAAGGTGTGGAAATTCCCGAATTTTTGTCTTTCCTGTACTCAAGAATTCTATTGGCTATCTTATTAGATAGAATGATAGCCTAATCCATTATTTCATAATTAATAGAAAAATGTATTAATGGAACCATTTGAATGGAAAACCTAGCCGAGTTATCATTTCCAAACAATCTACACATCATTGTTGCGGCATAACAATATGGAGGAAAAAGAGACTCCACAGAGTACATACCTAATGCCTCGTGTCTGTGCTTTTCAGGAGCCCTTCTCAATTCTCTAATTGGTTCTGACTGATTTTTGTTATTCGCAGCAAATTCTTTGATAAACTCTTTGTTATAAATCTTATGTGGGTCTAGAAGGTGGTACATCGCTTTGATGTCCTCTGGTCTGAATGACCCAAATATTGCTCCAGATGCAGAAACAAAAGTTCTGTCTTTGATAGCCATGTTATCAGTCACCCATCTAATAACATCATAATATGGGAAAATGTTTGCCCGAGATGCAACTCGGTGCAGAAATGAGTTTGCTAATGCACCAAGAGGACTTTCAGAATCAGAGTCTGAGTCGGCTTCGTCAGGAACTGTGGCCTTAGCTTCAATAACTCTAGGGTTTTCCTTTTCTAGTAGATTGTAAACATTTTCCCACGTCATTTTACCAAGTCCCTGGCATGAGGTATTTGTAACCAACTTAAGCTTTGCTGGTTTCTCTTTAGGTTGCATAGTAATCACAGGGGATTTTTAAGCAACAGTAGCTTTCGATTTCCTGAATCTCTTTGACATTTCAGTATCAGGAAGTGTTTCTCTTGTTCTACGAAAGGAAAAATTCGATGTTCTATTGTTCTGCGACAAAGAGAAGATTTCAGCCAAGGTGAAGACGTAATAATGAAAATAGCTATACAAAAGGTTTATTCGCTGATTTTTATTTATTATATCCATGGTTAAAAACTTAAATTCCATCTAGGGATTCACACTCATGCATTCAATAACAAAAAAAATATTTTTTATTCGTTTGATTCGCAAGTTAATGTTAACATACAATCGGAGATTTGGCATATTTCGAAATAAGTGTAGGTATATTACCTTTTAAAACTTTGAAACACGATGAATAATAATATATGGAAATTTAAGTTATATTTGCATCACAATTTGTTCAAAAAGGAAAATGAAATAAGACTTATACCAAATTCCGATTGTGAAGATCGCATCGGATATTTTAAAATGAAATGAAATGCTTAAGAGCTTCTCCAATAATGAGATTGCGATGAGGTGGGGTCTGTCGCATCGGAGTTTTAAACCAAATGAATGAAATGTTTTAATTCTTACGAAATGTGATTGTGATGAGTCACATCGCATCGGGAGTATGTAAAAGAAACATACATTTTAAATTTTATCGAAATGCAATTGCGATTGAGCACTATCGCATCGGAATTTTACAAAGAAAAAACAAAATTTAAAGAATTCTCCGATTTTCCGATTTGCGATTACTGTTCATATCGAAAATTGTTAAATATAAAGACTTCATATAATATTTTCGATATGATTTAAGGCTTTGTTTCTCATTGGATCGGAAAGTTATTAAAGTTTTGTACACTTTGAAATTTAAAATATGCAATGTATCTTTTTATCAATGAATCTTTTATTTCTAATAAAAATGATTGGGATTTTTCCTAAATATTTTATTTCTATATAGAAAGAAAGATGAAAAAAAGGGACCTATTTCTAAATGGGATTTATTCTAAAATTTAAAAATGGAGAGGGTTGTTGTACAGTACAACATGTCCATAAGTGACCTCTGGCCATTTGATGGTCATGGTTTCTTATCCTAACTGCTCATTTTATATTCAAACATTTAGTTTATTGTCTCTATATATATATTATTTACATTAATTATGTACATCATGATCATGATCATTAGGTCACCATTTATCATCTAATTTCTAAAATCCCTTGAATCCTCTTAAAGTTCATATTCACTGATCAAACACCACAGCCAAAAACCTATAAGAAATTCACACTAAAAATACTTCATGGAGCTGAATGAAACTCCATTATTCTCGAGCTTTTACATTGAATTTGTGCCCTACATGTGTGTCATATGCATGTGTTGTAGAAAATCCACGAAATTCTGCAATTGCTAATATGAACAATATGAAAACTAGTTTCTTTTCATATAGATAGACAATTTCTTTGATAAAATTGCAATGTAATAGGAATATAATAAATACATAATCACACGTTTCAACAACAAAATTTTCTTCTCCTTCAATGATTCACACAAGCTCCTCTTGGCAGTTTTTCTCTCATAACCTCACACACAAAATAGTGCATACAATTATGATTACAATTGTGCCTTCGCTACATTAAAGTAATTCAAATGGATAACGTTAGCAAGTTTCTAATTGGGGAAAGTTTTTTTATTTTATTGATTGAGTTAATTGAGTTAACTAATCATGCAACTCGTTCAATATCAGTTCTAGAACTTGAGACTCAAAAACTCATCATTTTCCTCAATTAAATTACATTAGGAGACAAATAACGTGGCATTCCACTTCAATGCTTTAGTTAACTGCTTCATAGCTCGTCCTAATTTTTACGAACTCATCCTAATTTTATAAACTCGTCCTAATTTGTAGTGAATTATCCTAAATATTAGGAATTCATCCTCACCCATAGGAATTAGCTCCTAAATTATAGGAATTTATTCCTAACTTATAGTAATTTGAGCATTCTAAGGAGGAAATCATTGAGGTCCATCTGATTAAGGAAAAAATCAAGGAACCTTTATCGCTACAATTTTTAACACTCCCTCTTAGAGAGGAAGGTGCTTCTAGAAGAAACTTGTCCACTTGGATCTGTCTCCAACACTGCCATGTTCTCCACTGCTGCAACTGCTCCCTCTGAAGTAGAAGACTTCCCTGCTTTCTTTTGTGGTACTTGATCTAAAGACTTATTCTTTCCCACCAAGCTTTTCGAGTCCATCAATTTAGTTAGTTCTTCCTCTTGCTGGAAGTGATATTGGAAGATTCAATATTATAATCTCCCTTACCCAAATCCTTTGCCCACTTAGCTTGAAATCTCCTTATATTGGGAGTCATCGATTGAGTGGCTTCTGCCACTTGCCCTAGGCTATGCTACTCATCATCTTGGTGGTCAGAACAACTACCAGATAGCTTAGAATCAAACTTAGATACTATCTGAGGCTCCATCTTCATAGGTCTATATTTCTCTCGCTCAACCATCACTTCTCTAAGCTCTCCCTGCCTTTTTGCTCAAGGTTGCACCCATGTTTTATATAAAATTACCTTTCTATATGTGGCACATCAAAGTGTATTTTTTTTTTTGCATAGTTCTACCCTTGTTGAATTTTACCTAGGTTTTTCAACTAATGCTTACAATAATTTGGAAGAGTGCAATTTGAGTTGTCTCATATTTGTGAGTCTTGCCTAAGACTTTCTCTTGAAACTCACCACTGGCCAGAGTCTTTGTTGAGTATGATTTTATTTGGAAACCATTGATTCTTGTTCATTTCTTTTAGAAAAATCGTTTGGATTTTGTCTTGTTAGCTTCCTTCGTTAGAATGGATTGATGAACATCTTTGGATTTCTGTTTGATTCTTGTTCACATTTACTTGGTTTTTTCAATGATGCTTGGTGTTTTATATTATATTTTAAATGATAGATTCTTACAATTGACTTGATCCCCTAATTGTGTCCAATTCCTTTAATGGAAAATCACAAAGCTCCATGTAACCAACCTAAAAAAACAAATGTATTATTCTCATATTGTTCTGAACTGTGTGCTTGGCTAAGTTGCTGCAACAAGGGTTCCTATTGTGTCAAAGTATTTCGGGTACTATTTACTTTGTATGTGGTCCCAAACTCTATAATAATGCTTTTGGATAGTCAAATATTGGTTGGTGGCCCCAAATGCGCCATCCTCACCATCTAATCATGGCCTCAATTCAGAAGCTCAAAGAAAACTCAAGCTAAAAACTCACTTGAAATCTTGTGAATATGTGAACTTCTTAAAAAAACACGAAACCTTGCCAATAAGTATACCACTTGAAAAAAATCGAAACCTTGCCAAATCTAATGTGTCCTATTGTTTTAAGATAATTTTAATATATTATTATCTAATATGTTAAATTTAGTAATATATTCAGGCAAGGCGATACTAACACATTGCAAAACTTTGCAAAGGGAGAAATGATAAGTTGCCATTTATTATTTTGTAAGGAACTGTTAAAACAATGTATACTTAGCTCTTGAGATTCTAGAAAAGGATATAATAAATTAGGTGGAGAAACTTTCCCTACTCCAACTTTAGAGGGTAATGTCAATGCTATATATTGTAACCAAAGAAAATGGGGATTGTTGTCTTGAGAGAAACGTTAATGCAACCTTTCACACAAATAGATGGACTGTAAAACTATATTGGTAATTAGAATTGGTTCGATGAAAAATTATAATTAGTTTGATGAAAAATTATAATTAGTCTGATGAAAAATTATTCCCCATTTTCTTAATGTAGGAGTCTGAAGAGCACTAGCCACCTTCTCTTCTACAATCAGGTATTGTCTCTTGAAATATCAGAGATACTTCCATTGAGACATCGTCTTTGCTGCAAAGTAGTCAAGCTGAATTAGAACATAGACGTGTAATGGGCCAACCTCCTCACCTGAAACATCAAAATTATAGCACAAATTTACAATTAAGGTTGAGAACACTTCAACTACTTATTCCTAGCCACAATAATTCTAGTTATAGCTTGGCATATTCATTCAATTTAACTCATTCTCTTGGTCACCCTATAGATTCATCGAATTAATCTAAGTTAATACGTACATAACTACCATTAGGAATGGTACTGAAATATCAGGAAAAAATTAGATCTTCCCTTGGATCTGATCCCTGGAGCTTTGAATTATTGTCACCCGTGACACCATAATCAATTAAGATTCCTTTCTCACAAAGGAAACAATAAAAAAGACTTGTTTAGTTTTCTCCTATTATACAATTTTTACTACCTTCTATGAAAATGCTGCTACCTCTACCTCCATCTGCACCACCCCTTCAACATCAACAATTTCAACCACTAAACCATCAACATCAGACTAATTTCATGAAGCATTGTAAATCACAAGTTCAACTTGATTCCCTCCATTCATTTCCAAGTTCATTATTTATAGTACTTTCAATAATATCCACTTCAATCAAAACATGTTCAAGACATTCCTCAATAACTACCAGAGTTACAACAAGTATCACAATTTGAAATTGCTATAGATTTGTTGAATCAATTACCACACAAAATTTCAAAAGGTACCCAAATTTCACAATAGTTACCAATACCTTAAGGATTAAAACCAATTTTATGTACTCCATTTCAACATATTACTTCACTTCAGGCATTGAAAAAATCACAACCTCGACAAAAATCATAGTTAAGTTATGGGTATCCCAAACAATGGCATATGTTGTGAGTAGTAGCATGATGAATGCTTATTCAGGATTAGCATCAAGGCCTACTTTACTTCCCTTAGGGCCCAATCACTTGTATTCTTTGGTTTTGGGAGTGCAACCTCCTCTTCCTCTTAGCCCACCACCAACTTAATTATTGGTAGCATCAACATCATCGACATCATAGTTGAAAAATTTAAACACCACATTACCATCTTCGATAGACAATGTGTCATCTCTTTTAAGGTCGCTAATGGCACACAGTGTAATATGTGCAGAAACTCCAACCACCTGTTCTTCTAATCCATATATACATGTCTCTTTGGATGTACCAAATCAATTTCTATATAAAAATTCCACTATACTTACAGTTTCTACTACGACATTCTTATTTCTAGCCCCATATTTGAATGCAACACCTGCAAAGTTTGTTCAAGATGAAGCAACAATTTCTACTCAAGTTATCATTAGAGCTCAATTAAATTAAAATATACTTAAGTTTGTCATGAATTTTTTCTTATTGCATTGTATGAGGATTTTCCAAGACAATGCACAACCTGTGGTTTGCGCTTCAAGTTTCAAGAAGAGAACAAAAATCACATGGATTGGCATGTTTCTTGAAATAAAACTGTATCTAAGAGTCGTAAGCAAACAAAACCACATTTATTTTCTCATAAATGGTTTTTAAGTGCCAAGGAATGGCTTATTGTAACATAAGTGTCAACATATGAGGTTGTTCCTACTTTATCCCCTGTGTAAATTTTGGATTGGGGTCCCTTAAGACCGAATTTTTATGAAAATACTATATTTTTTGTAAGTTTAGTTGCGTGCACTAAGAGAAGCACGGGTCAAGGGGATTTGGGGTGGGTCAAATCCCCTCATGAGTTGCAATGGGCCAAAGGGTAGAACTAGGGGTTGAAAACCACAGTTTTCAGTCCTTAAATGAACACGGGATAAAGATATAAATAGGAGTTTAGATCGAGTCGATAGAGGACATGATGTAGTAAGTATGAAATATGTTTTGATTTTTTGAGATAATAAGCGAACTTGTCTAGTTTAGAAGGTTCCTTCTGGCTGTGTGTGTGGAGACCTTAGTCCTGCTGTGTGCGTACCTCACTGGCTATGTGCGCGGGTAGAATGAAGGTGTTGTAAGGAAGACCTGAACTATGAATGAATAAAGGAATGTTTTGGATGATATCTGAGTATAAAATGCATCTATCTTTTTCTTTATGATCTATTTATACATGTTATTTCTGATTGGAGCTTTATCTGTGTTTGGATCAGTTGCACAACTGTCTTCGTAATATTCCTACATTAGCATGCAGCTATTAGGAATATTAATTTTGCTCCAAAGACATAGTTAGATGAATAAATGGGTAGGGAGACCCATAAATATTTCTAGTAGCAATAAAAACCCTCTTAATGGGGAAAGGATCATATTCACAGCTGGATAAAAACACCTTCATGTGTGAACAAGGCTTAATGCATGTAGACAAAGTCAAGTTTGACCAAGTCAACTAAGCTAAGATGGAGGATGTGGAACATTAATGAAGATAACTCAGTGGGAATATATATCTCTTTAGATAGATAGAATAGAACCACATTGAGTGTGGAAGAAGACTTTAGATGGAGATCCAGTCAAGATTGATCCAGTCAAGATTGACTAAATCAAACAACGCTGTAAAAAGATGAGTAAGACTAATGGAGACAATGTAATTTTGGAGGGAGATTTATTGCATGAATATGGAAACCCTAATGAGTGGGACCCAAGACGAGAAGGTTCACATTTTTTACAAGAAGGAGGATGGAAGCCATATGGGGTTAGATTATGATGATGATTTTATGATTATATGGTCTATTTAGACATATTTTATTTCTCTGGCTGTTTAGCTGAGATAGAGTGATTTTTAGCACAAGGTCTTCCTATTTAGGAATTCCTTCTCTTCCATTGAGTAGCTCTTGGAGGAGTCTTGCACCATATTGTCCACTATCTAGCTTCATTCCAAGCTTCATCTTCCTTTGATAACGCAGATCCTATGGAGGGTTTGCATGTTTCAGTAAACTGCAACAAGTGGAGGCTAGATCTTCAGATCTAGGCCATCTCAATACTTATTTTCAGTTGATAAGGGTTCTAATCCATTGGGAGGACACTATTGAAGGTTTTGAGCTATATTTTCATATCCTGGCTATATTCCAACATTATTTTTTCCCCTACAGTGCAGAAGAGGTCTAGATCTACGTTATTTCTGAAGAAGCTGCTGTAGGGTGATTCAATGCACCATTTGGAGAGCTGATTTTCTGAGTGTTGGGGATCCGCCCTTCAGTTTGGAGATCTGTTGGAGGAGATTAGTTTATTATTTATATCAGATCAGATCCACTTTCCAGATCTAAATATTTCCATATATCTGTATTCTTAAAACTCATATCTACATTTTGTACATGGTGTATTGCTGGAAATCCCAAGGGGGATTGATAAAAGAGCTTGTATAGTGCATGGATTTTCTATAGATCTAAATTTTTGTCCACATAATTTTTCTAGATCTGATGTATAACCTACTACTATTGCAGAGGTGATAAAACAATGCTGTCATGGTATTCCAGCTTTTACACATGGTTGTAGTCCCTATTTTTGCACGATTTTGAGCTATTTATGTCATGGGAGGCTTGTTTAACTATGCAATAGTGATTTGTTTCTGGTTTCCTTTCAGATCTAGTCATTATAATATCATATCTAAGGGATCCATGAGATTCATTTAACTTTCATTTCATACATTTTTTAAAAATGCGTTATTTTGGCATGTATTGTTGAGCAGTCCCATTTTTGGATATTACAGTGGTATCAAAGCATGATCTTTGGCTCAGCCTGTGAGTTTCAAGACAAAGATCAGAATGATGGAGAGAATGAGTTTCTTCTCATCTCTTTTCAGATCTAAGAAGGACCTCACCAAGGAGGTCGAGCAAAGAAGAAGTTAAGCCAAGTTAGGTTTTCAAGATAAGGAAGGTCCATGTACTTCCTATCAGCAAAAAGGAGATCGGGTATTACATAAAGCTCCAATGAAATATGCTATGGCCTTTTATTTGAAATATAAGAGGCATAGAAATGAGCAATACTTATATCATGAGATTATAAGTGAATATCTTGCATAATATAAGTCTCAACCTAGAGCTATCAAGGAGAGTCTAACTCTCCCACAGTTCATTCAAATCAAAGAAGAAAGGAGACCTTGCAGCAATATAAGAATGAAGGACAATAGATTTATATTGTCTACCTTTTATGGGTCATCCTCATGCATAGAAAAGGCTTGGGGAAAGAATTTGGATGCATTTTTTCTGCTACATCTAGAAGTAGAGAAAGAAGTTTTTGAGATTGCAGCGCTGCACCTTGAAGGTGAAGCTAACAATTGGTGGTTCAACCATTTGAGTCATGCAAGAGTGACTACATATGAAGATTTTACTCAAAGGTTGAGCAAGAAGTTTGACAAGAAGAAATTAGAGGGGAAGAAGCCTTCACCACCATTTACTGCAGGAGGACTTGTTTTAGGAGGAAGGCCACTTGCACCTTTGCACGATGATCTTGATCTCTTGATATCTAGAGTACATGCACCATTTTGGAGATTCATGAAGAAGAAGAGACTTGTACCAGCGTTGATGAAGCCATAGAAGAATAGACATCATCATCAGTAGTTGGGGAAGCCATCACACCAGATGGAGGAACCCTTGTAGTAGTACAAGATGTTCTCAAGTTGTACCAAGGTATGAAAATGTTTCAATTTCTTATTATTTCAATGCACCATATGGAGGATGATGGGAATGTACTATTGCATCACCAAGGGTCAAATGATATTTCTGATTTGGAGTAGAAAATTTTCACTGCGCTGAGAAGCCTTGATTCATTCAAGGAAGAGACAAATAGTCATCCTAATGTATCATTGATGAGCTACACACTACCCTTGAGGTTGGAATGTAGTTTCTTGGAGGATGGGGTGAGTATTGTCTTGAAAAATACATTGCAAAACTATTTTTTCAACATTGGATTTGATCTTGAGGCAGTAGCTGCACCATCATGGAGATCAACAATGTAGTCATTTAGCAGAAATGATAAGTTGGGGGCCCAACCATTTTTGGAACATTCCAATGACCTTCCAATATATATAACAAAGGGGGAGCAGATAGATGATGGAGGACACCTTAGGATGGATAACATCTCTCATGTTTGTGCTGGATACTCCTTGATGAGACCTACACATCATGATGGGAGGTTTTTTCCTACTACCTATTTGGATCCTTATGGGATCAACTTGGTCATTGAGGAGATTGAATTTCAATATCGTAGAAATGCAAAGACAGAAATCTGATTTGTGAGGATGGTATTCTCCATTGGAGGAATTCCACTTATATACATGATGATAGACACTCACCATGGGTTGGATGGGTGATGTTGATGAGCAAGAGGTTGAGAAACCACTTGAAAATTTATGTCACTGGACAATAGGGTGAAAAACTATGTTGGTTACTCTTGAAAGAGTTTGGTCATCCCATGAAAAATTCTATTTCAAAGGGTATGTGGATGGATGGATCTTGGAATGACACTTACATCATATGGCAGAAAGGAGTTTTGATGTATTGGGGTGGTGTGATATCTTTCATATCAACTATTATGTTGTTTATCCATAATTTATATGATGATGGTGTGGGGAGGCAACTAGAGATGTTGTTTCTTTGGTTGTTATTGAGAGAGTATGGGTTGATCTTATCCCATACTTTGCATGATGTTGCAAGAGTAGGAGATGGCACTATCATGGTGAAAAGGGGCTACTCTTTAACCTTGGAGGATCAGTAGATGCTTCCACTTTGGGAGGGATATCTCACATATAGCAACATTATATTTGATGATTAATTTGACATATGGGATGTCAAAGGATGGAGCCATGAGAGGACAGGAGCCTTATTATAAAGGCCAACAACGCTGTCACTTGAGAGCTTGGGTCTTTTGATGGAGTGTTCCCGGGATCACTTCATATATGATGCACTTGATGGGAATGTAGGAGATGAGAGTGATGGATTAGTGGATGGAGACATCTATTATCCTGATATGATCTTCTTGACTTGGATTTTCCGGCATAAGAAGAGATATTTACATGCGGCACTTGTGGGCTCTCTTTCCATGAACTTTGATGCATATCATTCCTTGATGGAGGAGTTCACTTAGGAGGGCATCCAATAGGATGTATATAAACATATGGAGAGATGCATAGCCTAGATGATGATGGAGAGGTTGCCACGACCACTTCCCTACTCATTTGAAGTGAGGGAGAGCTTTCAATTGAGCCATTTCAGCTCAATGACCAAAGTACATGATAGAGGATGTATATTTATGATTCATGATTTTTACTCCTTTATTTTTTATGAGCTACATATTGTACCAAGGATCTTTCCTTATTGTATTTTGTATTGTGATGTACTTGAGGCCATTTTAAGCATTGATGTTGACCATTCTATTTGTGGTTTTTGGAGGATGCCACATGATTTTTGGTGTGCACCATTGGCACCACGTTGTACTTTCATGATTCCATCTTGTAGGATGATTGTGGTAGAAAACAAGTGGCTGAAAAGAAACTTGTTACACTTTGTTTTGAGGCAGGAAATGGATGCACTGTGTTGGTTCCATTAATGGAACTATGATCCACCTCCTAGTTGTCATATGAAAACTTTCTTTGAATTGTTTATGCTTCCATATATTGATGATTTTCTTATGTTTATGGGAATCCTTGTTGGGAGAGTGGCACAAGAGTTAGAGGTGCCCATTGGGAGTATGATTCTACATACTTCATGCGTTACATGTTTCAAGGGAAAAAATGGGCAAACCATGATTGCCACACTACACTTCTTGTCTTCATGTGGGAGGAGCCATTTGGAGAACTTGAGTTCTTGGGAGGCACTTCATGGATGTTTTGATTGGTGGGGTAACTTGGGTCATTCTTGGAGACCATGATATTTTAGCCCAAGATCAAAAGCAGCCCCATACATATCATAAGTGGAGAGAGAAGTAGTGTGGGATGGACATTCTAGAACCAAAAATTCAACCATGCAGCCCACCTTCTTTGCAGGAGCTTAAGGTGGAGGAGATGTTTCATGAGTTACCACATTGGAGGGTGACTCACTTTTTGTGGATGATATCTTGGGGATGGAGGCTTCACATGGGGATGATGATTCCAAATATATTTATGATTCCATGCCTCAAGAAGGCCTCTAGACCACATATTTTTGTTTCCATGTAGGTCCCACTTTTTCATGTTGAGAGCCATTTGGAATTTTCACCAAAGGCCTACTTTTACACATGGGAGGAACAACTTGAGGACATATTGTTGAGAAATCATCTTGTTCTTTGGAGGAAATTATCACTTGAGGATGCTACAAGGGGAGGAGGGGAGGCTCTTCAGTTCTATCCTTGCAGTTGCTTGAGGACAAGCAACATTTGGGAGGGGAGGACTGTAATATTCCTACATTAGCATGCAGCTATTAGGAATATTAATTTTTCTCCAAACACATAGTTAGATGAATAAATGCGTAGGGAGACCCATAAATATTTCTAGTAGAAATAAAAACCCTCTTAATGGGGAAAGGATCATATTCACAGCTAGATAAAATCACCTTCATGTGTGAACAAGGCTTAATGCATGTAGAGAAAGTCAAGTTTGACCAAGTCAGCTAAGCTAAGATGGAGGATGTGGAACATTAATGAAGATAACTCAATAGGAATATATATCTGTTTATATAGAGATAATAAAGCCACATTAAGTGTGGAAGAAGACTTTGCATTGAGATCCAATCAAGGTTGATCCAGTCAAGATTGACTAAATCAAACAGCGTTGTAAAAATATGAGTAAGACTAATGGAGACAGCGTAATTTTGGAAGGAGATTCATTGCATGAAGATGGAAACCCTAATGAGTGGGACCCAAGGTGAGAAGGCTCACATTTTTTATAAGGAGAAGGATGGCAGCCATATGGGATTAGCTTATGATGATGATTTTATGATTATATGGTATGTTTATACATATTTTCTTTCTCTGGCTGTTTAGCTGAGATAGAGTGATGTTTAGCATAAGGTATTCCTGTTTAGGAATTTCTTCTCTTCCATTGAGTAGCTATTGGAGGAGCCTTGCACCATATTGTCCACTATCTGGCTTTAGGCCAAGCTTTACCTTCCTTTGACAATGCATATCCTGTTGAGGGTTTGCATGTTTCAGTAAGCTGCAACAAATGGAGGCTAGATCTTCAGATCTAGGCCATCTCAATACTTATTTTCAGTGGATAAGGGTTCTAATCCATTCGGAGGATATTATTGAAGTTTTTGAGCTATATTTTCATATATTGGCTGCAAGCCAACATTATTTTTTCCCCTATAGCACAGAAGAGGTCTAGATCTGCGTTATTTCTGAAGAAGCTGCTGCAAGGTGATTCAGTGCACCATTTGGAGAGTTGATTTTACGAGTGTTGGGGATCTGCCCTTCACTTTGGAGATCTGTTGGAGGAGATCATTTTATTATTTATATCAGATCAGATACACTTTCTAGATCTGAATATTTCCATAGATTTGTAGTCTTAAAACTTAGATCTACATTTTGTACATGGTGTGTTGCTGAAAACCCCAAGGGGGATTGATAAAAGAGCTTATATAGTCCATGGATCTGCTATAGATCTAACTTTTTGTCCACATACTTGCTCTAGATCTGATGTATAACATACTGCTGTTGTAAAGGTAATAAAATAACACTGTCATGGTATTCCAACACTTACACATGGTTTTAGTCCCTATTTTTGCATGATTTTGAGTTATTTATGGCATGGGCAGCCTGTTTAACTATGCAATAGTGATTTGTTTCTGATTTCCTTTCATATATAGTATTATAATATTTGATATAAGGGATCCATGAGTTGCATTTAACTTTCATTGCATACATTTCTGAAAAATGCGTTATTTTGGCATGTATTGCTGAGCAGTCCCATTTTGGGATATTATAGTGTTTTACCTTAGATGAATGATTAATGTATGGATTTATTGTTGTTGAATGTAATTGTTATGTATTAAGGACTTTTGAAAGGGGTTGCAGATCTGTATCAGTGTGCCTTGACCTAAATCTGTCTAGTTAAGGTTTATGGTTAGGGATTTTGTTGTGAAGGTTAGATCATAGTTGTTTTAGATATGAAGAAACCCAAATCATTTAATTCTCTCTCAGGGTGTGGAAACATGGTTCTAGAACCACCCCATACTACTTCAGGTGAGACTTTGACTTGCACAAGCAAGTCACTACTAAAAGGGCCAGTAGTAAGAGAGTTTTGTTGGTTAACCTTAACTTCGAACCTGGGCTAGGACCGCTCAAGACAAAAAATGGTTCTGTTGCCGGGACCGGGATAATTCTGAGAAATATTGGGTGATGTTGCGGCCATTAAAGCCTAAATTAGAGAACTTGTTTTAGAAGAAAATTGAAGAATTTTCCCTTAAGGAAAACAGGAGTAAGAAGTTGTCTGCTGAAGATTGGAAACAAAAGTATATCTTCACAGAGGTTCACGAGATCTTCTTTGTGACCTTTACAGATGAATTACAAGAGTGGTTATAAATATTGGCAGAGTTCCAAACCTTTTTGAAATATGACAAGGTCACTCAGTGGACACCTAAATTGATCCTACAGTTAGAGCAGACTGATAATTCCATCGACCAGACTGTAGATCACTAGGTTGACAACATCTTGGGTGGGTTTGTGATAGAATTTGCAGTAGATCAGTTCATGTCATACTCTGAAGCTGAAAGGAGATTTTTCAAGGGATTGAGAGGTAAATTCATACACTCTTGGAGTTTGCTGATTAAGATTCTTTTGTGTGAAAAGGGTGTTTTATGTAGCCACACTAAGTGAATTACCCCTGATAAGATATATAGCACTATGCACAATGGAAAATATTATCGGGTTAATCAAAGAGGGGATAGATCTGTATAAAACCCTCTAAGAAATCCACCTGATATAGAGAGTAGTAAGGCTACATGCGCTGAAGGTAGCCCTCCTGCTATGCCACAATCAAACTCGCGTAGGGGTAAGACATCTCCCACCCCACCACCATCGCCACCTGTAGAAGATATGGCCACGCATATGAAGCTACAAACCTTTAAGGGCGTGGGATATGAGGACATTGATAGGTTTTGGTTTGTTGGTGATGTAGTATGGAATACGAAAAATGTTAACACTGATGCTGTCAAGAGAGAACAACTGGCTATGGAATTTGAAGGTTGCGCGTTAAATTGGTTCATGGGATATCTGGCTCAGAACGTTGATCCCACTGTTGTGTAGATTAAGGATGCTTTGAAACAACAATTCAGGAAGATGAATTCCTACTCACGGTGCATAACAAAATTAAAAGATATCAAACAGAAGCCAAATGAATATGTTTAGGAGGTTGATCAACGACTGAAGTGCACAACAAACGAAGGAGGATTTTTTTATTATGATAAGCATCATAAGGAATGGTTCATTTCCATGCTCTTACCACATCTGCACGAGCCTATGATTTAATAGAATATTGATTCTCAAACTGAAGCTTTGCAAGTTGATATGAAATTGAAAGTTACACCCAGAGCAGATGATCAATTTGGAACTCTTGAAATCCAAAGTCAACTAGAGGAAATGCACTTGGAGATTTAGAACCTACGCAGATAATGAGGAAAATAAGTTGGCGTAGATGTCTAGTGCATACATTGGAAGGGTTCAGGCCATGCCAAAGAGCAATGTACTTTGTTCTCTAATTACATGCAAGCAGAGGGTCTGGATCCACTTCACCCCAGGGATGTTGTTGGGCCAAGTGGGACCGCTACAAGATGGTGTGTTGATTTTAGGGTAGTTGGATGACATGGTACTGAAAATTTTCCTCACTTAGGAAGCTATGTGCCAAAGTTGATGCAAAAGTGGTGCAAATTTTTCTCTTTAGTTGGTCATGATGAGCACCATTGTCAAGCATTCGACCTAATGATGGACAGTGCTAACCTCTATAGAGTGCAGGCTAACCCACCTTCACCAGCATCTCCCTATATACATGGAGGATCCGCAACATGAGGAAGGGGAGGGGGAAGTGGTGGAGCCGCAGGTCAAGGAAGAGGAAAATTAATATGCTATAACTGTGGAGATGATGGAAACTATGTGCGGGACTGCCCAAAACCTGTGCGGAAATCTTTCAGGTACTGTAGGAAATTTGATCATGTAATTGAAGATTGTCCCATGATAATTGCTAGAATGTAGGAAAAGAAACAACAGAGACCTATGCAAAACGTGCAAATGGTTGAAGTTGAACTGCGTGATGATGACTCAAGTGTCAACATAATTACATGCAATGGTGCTGCCACCAGAGGAGATGGAAAAAAGGGCTGATGCAGAGCCACTGATTAGAAACACTTCTGAAAAGAAAGAAGGACTCAAACTGCAAAAGGAAAAGGAGAGTTTTATTGAATCTAGGAAGGATTTTGCTATTGCAGGAGTGTGCACATCAAATTCTAACATGGACTAAAGGATTGATGATGGATTCAAACCATTCCTACAATACTGTATTAAGTTATTGCGCAATCAGAAGGTAGTAGATAATATTTAGGCCTTGATCGATAGCTGCATGGACAAGGGATTAACTCGCACTAAGACTAAGGCTATGAACAAGATTTATAAGAACAAGAAGAGAACTGGTCGGGAGATGCACATGATTGTGAAAATTGGAGAGTATGAGATCGATCAATTCATCCTAGACCTAGGGTCTAATGAAAATGTTATACCTAAGTAGACTTGGAAAAATATGGGAGAGCCAAAGCTAGAATGGTCCACCATTCAGCTACACATGGCCAATCAACAGAAGATAATTTTTCTTGGGAGACTTCCACAAGTTCTGGTAGACATTACTAGAGTGAAGGTATGCACAAACTTTGAAGTGATACAAATTATGGAAAATGCAGGTCCATACCCAACGTTGTTAGGGTTGGATTGGGCCATCAATATGGGAGGCATCATCAACCTAAAGCATAGAAGCATGATCTTTGAAAATGATGGAATGAGGGTGATAGTACCACTGGACCCGGTAGAAGGATAAAGATATACCAAGCTAGTACACAAAGGAGAATATTTTTATCATATCTACAAGATGACTATGCGATACAAGGATTTGATCAACCCTACATCTGATGGAATGCTGAATTGGGAGAAGGATAGTTATTATTTTTTAGATTCAGATGGGGAGATGCAGAATTCGCAGAATCAGTTGCATGATGTTTCTATGCTACACTGCCTCAAGATCACTAAGAACGTCTGATGAATTTCCTCAGAGGTAAGAGAACTACCCTATTTTCATGGTTATGGTAGTGTCGTATTATTTCTGGAAGAATTGGAAAATGCTGTCCCAGAAGAACGAAGGTTTTGGGCACTTGATCTAGCTATGCATGCGACCCCAGTGCGTTGGTGGGATATGCACAAGGGAGTTTTTAAGGACTGGGAGGAATGTAGAAAAATGATGAAGTTGAGCTTTGAGCCTCTCGCTACCCCACCAACTGAAATTTTCTATGGTCAGGGAGACCCGTGCAAGGAACTAGCCATGTGGGTGGAGGTTTGGAAGGAAAAGACCTGGAACAAGTGGGTTCATATGTTAATTCATTCGTTGGGGCCGGTACCTACTACTTGGTATATCGAAAGAGAGATGCACCGAGGAACTCACCATTGGATTACAATGAATGATTATTTAATATCAAACTTTAGCTTGGTTGGTGGATAGCAGGAATTGGATGAAGCTCTGCAGGATATAGATTCTCTTATCTTTGATGAATCTCGACCTCAAAGGTAATGAGCATGGGACGCGTAGATGCAAGATATTTTCAATTGCAGAAACCTGTTAGTAAAGGATAATGAAGATGATCCAAGAAATATCAACAACCTTGAGTCCAAACAAGAGCGCGCAGTTGCGGGGCCCTAATTAGGACTGGAAGATGTCACTAAACCTATGAAGTTAAACGATGTAACATTGGGACAGAATAATAACCCAAGTTGGCAAAAATCATGGATTACTGGGATGATGATACAATAGGGAAGGTTGTGGAGCTACTAATAGAGTACTAGGAACTGTTTCCCACGAAGTTTTCTTAGCTCAAATGGATTGTAGGAAACCTAGGTGTTATGAAGATCACGTTGAAGCCAGACGCATGCCCTGTCAAGCAGTGACCATACTGATTGAATCCCAAGCATAAATATAAGGTAAAAGAAGAATTATATAATATGGTTGCTTCAAGAATTATTAAGCCAGTAGAGCAGTCTGATTGGGTAAGCCCAATGGTCATTCAAGAAAAGAAGACGAAAGGAGAGATAAGGATTTGTGTAGGTCTACGCAAATTGAATGATGCATGTGTGAATGACCCCTTCCCTACTCCATTTTTTGGTGAGATCCTGGATAATGTGGGAGGAAAAGAGGCTTATTATTTTACTGATAGATTTTTGAGGTATCATTAGTTTAGAATTTCACCTGAAGATCGCAACAAGACTACGTTTGCAATGGAATGGGGGTATTTTTAGTACACTGTCATGCCTTTTGGATTAAAGAATGCACCTGCGATATTCTCGCGTGTAGTGGTGGCTGTGTTCAAAGAATTCATGAATGAATGTTTGGAGGTGTATTTTGATGATTAGACAGTGTTGGGGTTGGTAAAGAAACATGTGTCAAACCTGCACATGATTCTTGACACTTGTAGGAAGCACCAAATTTATCTTAACTTGAAGAAATGTGTATTCTGCATGCCTTTTGGAATTTTTTAGGGACATATAGTGCGTCAACAAGGATTGATGGTCGAAACCACCAAGATAGAAGTTATCATCAACCTAGGAGTTTCCACTAACGAGAAATAGTTGCTCTCCATCCTAGGACACACCGGATATTACAGGAAGTTCATTCAGGGCTATGCTCTGATCACTGTGCCAATGGAGAAGTTATTGATGAAGGATGTGTCATTTGTCTAGGACAAAGAATGTCAAAAGAGATTTGAGCTACTGAAGGAGAAGATGGTCTCTGCACCTATTCTAATATTCCCAGACTGGCCTAAGGTTTTCCATGTACATGTGTATGCATCTGGTATAGCACTTGGGGTTGTTTTAGTGCATCCAAGAGAAGGAGACATTAATCACCCTGTTTATTTTTCTATTAGGAAGATCTCCAGTGTAGATCAAAACTAATCAACCACAGAAAGTGAAGGATTGGACATGGTCTATGCTCTGTAAAAATACAGGCACTATCTACTAGGAGGACACTTAAAAAATTTTACTGGCCATTCCTCTTTGAAATACCTGGTCAATAAGACTGTGTTGGGGGGGGGGGGGTATTTGTATATGGTTATTGTTATTTTAGGAGCATGACTTTGAAATCATTGTGAAGCTTGGAAGATTGAATGCTGGACTTGACCATTGGTTACACATTGAAAATGGGGAAGAACCAATCAGCCTGGAGGAGGGGTTAACTGATGATCACCTCTTTGCTATCAAGGAGTTAGATGAGCACTTTTTTGATATTATTCACTTCCTAACCACTTGAAGCACGCTTGCTGAATATTTAGCACATCAGAAGAAGGAGTTGGTTGCACGCACAACTGATTTTACCCTGATTGTTGGTTAGTTGTATAAGTTGGGAGCAGATGAAGTATTGAGAAGATATGTGTTGGAACATGAGAGACATGATATCTTGGATGAGGCTCATGGAGGGGTGGTAGGAGGCCATTATGATGGGAAGGCTATTGCGTAGAAGGTGTTGCATGCCGGGCTATGGTGGCCCACACTGCACATTAATGCACATGCCTACTGCCGAGCCTGTGATGCATGTTAGAGAATAGGGAAGCCCTTGCGCAAATATGAAATGCCCCTGCAGCCACAAATGGCCCTAAATTCCTTTGATAAATGGGCTATAGATTTTTTTGGACCGATTGATCCTCCAAGAAAGAGGACTGGAGCACGCTACATCATAACTTCCACATATTAAGTAACGAGATGGGAAGAAGCTAAGGAAATTAAGGATTGTACTACAGATACTGCTACGAAATTCATTTTTGAACATATTTTGACTAGATTTGGATGCCCGAAGATATTGATGAGTGATAAAGGTATGCACTTTGTTAATGAAACCATCGAAGCTATGACAAAGGAATTTAATATCCATCACCAGAAGAGTACCCCTTATCACCCACAATCAAATGGTGTAGTAGAGGCTTTGAACAAAATTTTAGAGAACACGCTCACAAAGATCTATAATGAAAATTGGAATGATTGGGACGCGCACATCCCTTATGTGTTATGGGCTTATAGGACCACTTGCAAGAAATTGACTGGGAAAAGACCTTTTAGGATGGTCTATTTGAAAGAAGTGATCATGCCAATGGATTATATCATCCCAAGCCTATGCATCACAACATTCACCAATATGGTTGAGCTTGACATCATGGAGGAACGTATGGCGCAATTGGTTTCCTTAGAAGAGGATCGGTTCATTGCTAAATTCAATCATCATTTGCAGAAGGAGCGCAAAAAGGCCTGACATTATAGGCACATCAGACAGAAGGTGTTCAAGGAGGAAGACTTGGTATTTTTATATGAAAATTAGTTTGCGTGCCACCCAAGGAAGTTAAGGAAAAATTGGTTGGGGCCATACATTGTGAAGGAAATCACTAATGGAGATGCGGTGCGCTTAACCACATTGCATGGTGAGAATCTTCCTGGGTATTTCAATGGAAGTCGTCTGAAGTCGTATAGGGACAATCCTATGTTGACCAAATGACTATATGGCCAGAGCATAAGGATCCATTTGTCTATGTGCGGCACTAGGGGAATGGGAAGACAGGTGCGACAGGAGTGCAAAGGTGATGTGTAGGAGGAGAAACTAGCCATTGGAACAATGAAACTGTGTGAAAAAGTAATTTTACTATTGGATGGGGTGATTTTTCTGCATTTAATGAGGTGATATTATGGGATTCTTAACTGTTTTTACAGAGGTGAGTTGCATTTAATGGAGATCCTAACGTTTTCACCTTGGATTTCCTATAAAAGGAAGGGAGCGGGTCACATTTGGTTCCTTTTCTTTCTGAGTACATTACACCCTGAGCTTATCTATGATTTGAGCCATAAATTTTTCTATGAGAATTGTATGCCTGGCCAAGAGACCCCATCCGACGTAAGTAATCTAGAATTTAACTTTCATCCAAGAATGATGGCCACCAATCTTGAGAGCGTGCTTTCTGAGGAGCACTCTGTGCCTCTCACAACATCGACCGAACCGGGGTCAGATGATGTCCATGAAGTGAACCCTGAGGTTGAAAAAGTCGTGTCTACACTGGTTAAGGGAAAGGAAAAATTGACGAAGGGGTCCTCTTTGATGCCGCAGACCTCTCTAAAGAATGTAACATATCCACGCCAAGCTACTAAGGATAGGTCGCCTATGGGTGATCCTACGAAGAGACCAATGAGCGCCACTAAGGAGGTTGCGCTCATTGATCCAATCTCATGGTGACCACCGTATGTCAAGATGTGTAGACCCTCTATCCATGTGCCGAAAAATCTAGACATGGTGAGGGATTAAATGTAGATGCCACTAGTCTCGTAGGATATCTGCCTGACTAAAGATATGTTCAGCAAGATTCCTCATGTCAAGTTTGACAACTATGATTTAGCAAATGAAGATAAATTTCCTGAGTTGGCACCAGAATATTACCTAGAGCGCGTGCTCTATGATGAAGTGGTGAAGTTTGATCCTATGTTGTGGGTGCGCAGGCTGAGTAACGCGGGGATCCTCAATCTGATGAGGATTCCTCATTTCGGGAGGTACCCTATCACTGTTATATGCATGCGCTAGCTACTAGAATTGGTGCATGAGGGATGCTTATGGATTCAAGGACGAATTCTGATTGAAGCCACGCTAATCCACTGGACCACTGGCTTGCCCAAGAAGGGGCCTTATACTATGAAAATTTTCAGAAAAAGTAATGAGCTCAAGGTCGCAAGGTAAAGAAATATTACCAGGTTGGAAGTGATGCTAGGGGATTCCTGGTGTAAAAGATTACAGACCCGGGTGTGCACCTAAGGACCTTAATCCTAGGCTACAAATTAATGTGAAAGTGCCAATCAAAGGCATTCCTTGGGCATGTGATTGTGTTGACAAGCGAATACGAGAAGGGGGTGGGATACAACTAGTCCCTGTATCTCTCACAAGATTTGATGGGAAACGTGTGCAAGGCACATGAATAACGCAAGATGTTTTTCTACTCTTGGATGTTGTTTCTCATTGTGTTAATAACATGGGAGACCCCAGAGGGGGAAGCCCTCCCAGAATTAGAGCCTAGCGTATGCGAGGGGGCGCACTACGTCAATTTGTGGGATTCCTCCAACCCCAAGCAGGTGACGGAAAATAAAATATTGTGGGTTCTATTTGAAGGTGAGCTGGTAGCAACAATCCATTCATGACTAAGAATATCCCCAACATTTTTTGAGAAGTACAAAAGCATCGCATATTTTTAGATAACCATGCACCATGAGAAAATCAGGGCACACAATGACCCTGTGTGGTATAACTTTCCCTTCATGGTGACTGAAGCAGAGATCGAAGAGGTCATTGCGACCTGGACGAAAGCGTGGAAATTTGGGCTTGGCTCCACCCAGCTCGTCACAAAATCTACTTTAGGAAAGGAGACAGTGCCAGAAGATAAAGAGAAAGAAGCCGAGTTGTGCACTGACAAATATGTAGAAAGAAGCACAGAAAAGAATGGTGAGAAGGATCCCGAGCAGGAAGTAGAGAAGGACACGAAGCAAGATCTTGATGGAAAAGCTGATGTGGACCCTAGAGTCCTTGATGGGTTAGATGGCACTGGTTCAGAATATCTGCGCGGCACGAAACATGGTGCAGAAACCCCCAAAGGGATTCAAAAGAAGAGGAAAGGATCCGAAGCTGGAGGCACAAAAGAGGTCACTTTGACTGAAGATGACCTGGAAAAAATAGCAGATGCAGTCGCATATGCCTCTAAAGACAGGTGGACTGCCATGGAAGAAAAATACAAGGCTACGATCAAGGTGTTACAATCTAGATTGCATGTACTCTAGCTGAAGACCGACAATTTACAAGTGAGTGTAAATTAAGTGAGGCCGATTCAAGTGAGCCTCCATACAACTATTATAATCACCATCATTGACAACAAGATCTGCCCCTTCCCGAATGTAATAGTCACTTTGGAGTAGCCAGAACTGCATGCACCGGTGTAGACTTGCCTAGAGGTCGGGATCAATCTCTCCATGTTGCCGATTGGAAAGCTAAATGCTCTCTAAACCATCATCTTCGAAGAATTGCAGTGTAGGTAGGCCCACGTGCAGTGACAGTTGATTGAAGCAGAGTAGAAGGTTGCGGCTAAAACTAAAGAATCACTCCAAGCACAGATTGTGCAACAGGTGGTCGTGGCTCAAAGCGTAGATTTGGAGCATTTGATTAACAAGTTGTGTGGTGATCTTATAGAAGTAGCCTTCCTGCATCAGACACACCACAAGTAAAATTTGAAAGCCTGGTCGCAACATTGAAGGCTTTCCGGTCAGAGGTGTAGATGGTAAAATCATAGTTCGGGCAACAGATTGCAGTGTTGTAGGCTAAGCTGCAGCCAGAGAATCCCTCAGAGGTGCACACTCAACGGGAAGCCTTGGTGAAGGAAGCATAAGAAAATATGGCTGCTAATGTTGATAAGGGCTCCACGTTGCTTGAAACAACAATTGGACTATGGACATCTCTGCAAACATACTGACAAGGCATCAATATTTCTCAGAAATTGCATGCTAAGGAGCAAGCATTTGATTAACTCCAGGAGGCCCTGCCCACTTTTGTCCCTACTCAACGCATGGCCCACCTGCAGACAAGTCAAATTGTTCGCAATGACGTAGAGGAGCTACGCAGGAAGAATTAGATCATGACAGGTCACATGAAGTTGTGGGTAGATGAGGCAATGAAGCTGTCATAGGACTTGGATGCAATATTTAAGAATCTGAATCAGACCCTTCAAAGCATCAATCTAGCCATAGAAGGGATGAAGTCATAGAAGTTGGTGGACACAACGTAAAGTGCATTGGATCAAAGCGCAGGCTTCCTAGCGCCCTTTGTTGCCGCTATTGAATAATTTTAGACCAAAATGAAGAACCCAACATTGCTATGACTTGGGAAGAGTCACAAGATTGTGTTGGGGGCATGTTGGAGCGGGGTCCCTTACGAACAAATTTTGATGAAAATACTATATATTTTGTAATTTTTTGTAAGTTTATTCATGCGCTCTAAGTGGAGCACATGTCAAGGGGATTTGGGGTGGGTCAATTCCCCTCATGAGTTGTAATGGGCGAAAGGGTAGAACTAGGGGCTGCAAACCACAATTTACAGAACTTAGATGAGTGCAGGCTAAAGGTATAAATAGGAGTCTAGATCGAGCCAATAGAGGACATGATGTAGTAAGTATGAAATATGTTTTGATGTTTTGAGCTAAGAAGCAAACTTGTCTAGGTTAGAAGGCTCCTGCTGGCTATGTCCATGGAGACCTTAGTCCTCCTATGTGCAGACCCTTCTCGGTGTGTGCACGAGTAGAATGAAGCTGTTGTAAGGAATATCTGAACTGTGAATGAATAAAGGAATGTTTTGGATGATATCTGAGTATCAAATGCATCTGTATTTTTATTTATGATCAGTTTCTGCATATTATTTCCGATTATTGCATTATCTGTGTTTGGATCAGTTGTGCAACTGCCTTTTACCTTAGATGAATGATTAATGTATGGATCTATTGATGTTGAACGTAATTGTTATGTATTAAGGACTATTGAAAGCGATTGTGGATTTGTAATGGCATACCTTGACCTAAATTTGTCTGGTTAGGGTTTTTTGTTAAGGCTTCTATTGTGAAGGTTAGATCATAGCTGTTTTAGATCTGAAGAAACCCACATCACTTAATTCTCTCTCAGGGTGTGGAAACCTAGTTCCAACACCCCCTCATAATGCTTCGGGTGAGACTTTGACTTCTGCAAGAAGGTGACTGCCGAAAGGGCCAGTAGTAAGAGGGTTTTTTTAGTTAACCTTAACTCTGAACCTGGGTCAAGACCCCTCAAGCCAATAGTAAACAAATTTGAATAAAAAATATAGTGAGGAAGTGGCAGTGCCTGTTGATGAAACATAGGGTGTTTGTGTTCTATGTGGATAACTATTTGATTATTTATATAGTAGTGAAATAGATAGATGATTGTATAAAGGATTAGCGTATATGCAGGCTCCCATTTGTTTCATGCTTAAGTAAAATCCAAGGTTAGTCGGTTAGTGGAAAATACATATGAAGGAGATTTGATGATATTGTCTGTGATATTTCTAAATGAGACGTTGGGGATTTTCTGGGATTATTTTACAATCTAGACAACTTCAAGGAAGGTGCCCCATAGATTTCTAGACTATTGTCTCTGACATTTTCTTTGATTAATGGTCATGCAAAGAGAGAGAGAAAGGAGATGAAAATTTCCACCCAGATCAATATGTAGGACACCTTTTATATAAATCCTTGTTTTTGTATTTATGTAGTCTCGAGAAAATGAAGTTTGGATTTATATACACATATTATTGAGCATGTAACAAGATCTGGATGAATGAAAATAAAATGAATTTGTAGTGGGTTTTTTGTACCTATTTTCCAACTTGTGCCTTTGTTCCTACCACAACTAGTATATTTGTGAACAATGCTACCCCAGTTCATTTGCATGCAGGAAAAAACTACATAACTTTTTGAATTCATCGTCCGAATTATAATGTATCCATAGAGTTAGTAGACTTGGAAATGGGAATAATGAATTATAATAAATGCACATACACACCAACCTATATCAATACCTCACCTGCGTCACCAAGTTTTATAATGAATTATTGAGAAGAAGAATCGAGTGATGAATTATGAATTGGAAAAAATAAATGAATGAATGAATTCAACCTATATCAATATGAATTGGTGATTCAGAAGAGTCGAGTGATGAATTATGAATTGGAAAAAATAAATGAATGAATGAATTCAACCTATATTCAACCTATGAATTGGAAAAAATAAATGAATGAATTCAACCTATATCAATACCTCACCTGCATCACCAACTCCGAATTATAATGAATTCTTGAGAATATTTTTACCTTGGTGTATTTTTTGGTCTGTTGAATTTTCATAGTATAAAATTTCCCAATAGAGATAAAAATGACCAAACATTGACCAAATTTGGGGTAATTAAGGGTCTATGTAGATTTTAAAACAAGTTTAACTTAGTTAAGTGGAGTTTGACTCAGTCAACGAAGTCATACTCTTACTTGCTAGTCAAACTCACGTTGACTAAGTTAAACTATCAATGGGAATGTTTATGTCACGTGAGTAGGAAAAAATTGTTGACTTGGAAATTTGTTTCAAACTCGGATTTTTATGGGTTTGAGTCATAGTTTTGGTAGTATTGGTTGCACCGAGAGGTTCTTTACCACCTAGTACAGGGGATATATTGTACATAATGTATGACTATGTACATAAAAACAAAAAACAAAAAAATCACTAAAATAAATTACATTTTGTTTGCATTACACTTGGAAAAAATAAATGCACATACACACCAACCTATATCAATACCATGTATTTGTGATGGTATCTATTAATTAACATATAGGCCTTTCTACACTTATCCCATTCCTTTTATTTTTTCATTCAACATGGAGATTTTCTTCCTTTATATATTTTATGAAGTTAAATGAATTGTACCAATCCTTACCCCAAGCTAAAGGGTGGTATATTATCTTAACATGTTTGAAAAGAGGGGGAATGAATAGGTTTCGTTAACCCATAGATTAGCTTGTGCAATTGGAGGGTCAAGATCCAATTCATTTTCATTAAATGGGTTTTCAGTTATAGGCGCATCAAGTTTGATGATGGTCAAATTTCATTCTATTTCATGTTTTCTAGGAGCCGCAGTTCCAAGGTATGCTTGTGAAAATTGACCATGTATCATTGGTATTTGTGAGCTCATGTTGCGAATGAGATTTTTCTAGGACATGCTAAAATTTTCATGACATTTCTATTTTTATGCTTTTCACAGTTCTAGTTTTAAGGCTTGCATGCTAATCTTGAGCATATATTTGGGTTTGTTGCAGTGAGTCTGATGAGGCTATTTTTATCGACATCCAAGATGCTGCTATTTCTAGGCATGCTCTAGTTGGTTAGTCTCCTAGAATAGTAGGAGTTACCTTCATTTTATATCTTTCCTATCTTTTAGCATTCATGCTACTATTTTTGACATGGTTATATTTAGCATTTCTCATTGTGGTAGGTATGGGTTCTATTCTCATGGTTCCAGTGTGTATTAATTGTGAAAGTAGAGGCGTTCTTTGTGTGACAAATTTTAACAATTGAAAGGTTTGTCACTTGAGGTGTGCTAATCATCTCAACCTCCATACCCTAATTTGACCTCCTTTGGTATATTTAGTAGTTTGGTATGTTTTCCAAAATTAGTCTATATCCTCTTCTCATGGTTTTAGTTCTAAATTTACTAGTAGATGATCCCTTACCGATTTTGGAAAGGCTAATTTGCATTGGTATTTGTGCTATTTTTTCCAACTAAAACTTTAAATTGACTTGCTATATTTGTCTAACTAAAACCAAAGTTTACTTGTACTATATTTAAAAAACTTAGGTCAACCTTATATATATTTAAAATTTTGGTTGAAATTTTACATGAGGCACATTCATTCAAGGGAGGTCAATGGGTTGTTTTATTCTCAGTAGCATGAATTCAGAGAGTGAAACAAGCATTTGAAATAGGCATGCAAATTTTCTAACCTCAAAAAGTCAACTTGGTTTATTGGCATCCCTTGGATGTGAGTTCCATGGATTCCAATCAACAACTATGTAGGGTTGTTAGAGCGTGTCATTGCATATACTTGGGTGTATTCTTGAACTGGTGAGAGGAGAAGAGTTGTAATGGATTTTAATTAGTAGCTTATGTACATAATTATTAGTGAGCAACAAAAAATTTTAGTGATCAAGCGTTGTAGAAACCTATTTTCACCTTATATAGCAGGTGTACCATATAAAAAACAACTATGTTGGAGTTAAGGAACTAATAATAAGAATTATTTCCACCAGATTGAGGTCAAAGCAGTGATATGGCAATAGTATTTATAGCTCTTTGAGTCCCGTGGTCGAATATTTGTGTCTTGTTACAGTGCTCCGAGTGACCATAATTTTTATTCATCCTTTTCCAACCATTTTCATTGTTTCTATCACTACATGCACTGTTAGTTATGCAGCCAATGTCGTATTCATCTCTATGATGAAAACAATCTTTAGATTGATAAACAAATAAGGTTTGATTATGCCATGTCTTTATAGCTCTTTTAGTCTCATTGTGTAATAATTGTTATCTTTTACAGTGTTGTGGGTTCTTGTAATTCCTTTTTTTTCTTCTGATTCTACATTCATTTAAGGTTCATTTTGGTTTCCTTTTCATCATTCATAGTTTTATTTCACTAATGAAATCGAATCTCCCTCGTCTTATTTGACTAAATTTTCATGTTCCCTTGGTTCCTTGCATGCATCTCGATGGAAAATATTTCATGTTCTCATCACTTTGTGTTTTTACACATTTTTCTTAAGTTGCTAACAACATACCATCACTAATGACACCCCCTTGTGACTGTAAATGCACAAGTACAAAGGGAAGAGTAATTAACAAGTGATCTTAGGCTAATTTCTTGTAGTTATTTTGTAGAGATAACAAGTCTTAAATATTTTCCTCTTGTTTTTTATTTGAAAATATTGTATTGGAGAATAAATCAAATCCACCCAGTTACTATTATCTGGAAACCTTTATTAGGTGGTACTATGGAAATTATTTGAGGTAAATTTAATCATAATATTATCCATCCAAGATCTTATATTGATGATAGTTTTTGGGAAAGAAAAACAACTAATTTTTCATAGTAGAGGATTGTGACTACTATTTCATAATGAATTTTCATATGACTAAGGTGTTTCTTTTGTGCTTCATAGCCCATTGATACTCTTCTCTTGGCTCACTAAATAGGTAAGCATGTATTCAATTGTGGCAGGCATTGTATGAACATGATGTAAAAAGATAAAAATATCCTCAAGAAATTTAGATATTGGCATTGACAGGTATAACATCAACAAGATCACATTTCAAAATTGATTTTTTGTTATTATGTTAGATACACAAAGTATCTATTCTCAACCTTTCACTTATTTATTTAATTATCTATCATATCATGTGACAGTTATAGGAATGGCCCTGACTCGAACAAATTCTTAGCATTGTATGAATTTGTTCCTAAAACTAAAATTAGTATCAATTGAATGTCCATTTAAGTTTAGATAATAAAATACAATTCAAACTTACCCTTCAATGGAATATATAAAATAATGTTTTTGCATGTTTGGAAAATTTAAAGTTGTAATATGTTCCTAACTACAATAAGAATATTTTTTGAGTCAGTATCTGCAAATCAAAAATGAATTGTCAAGCATTAAGGTATTATTTTATCAATGGATATTTATTGGAATATGAATATCTCTTTACCTCTCTCCTACATAAAACAACTATTGGAAGATATAACAATACCTTAAATTATGTAAAATCATGAAGGTCTAATACTACATGTTCGTCCTTGTCTAGGTCTAACATAATTTGTAGGATGGTTGGAATTCATAATGTTGTTGCTTTGGGGTTTTATTTTTATCATTTCAGAGGAATATAAACAATAAAATTTGAATAGAACTATTATGTCCGACTTAATTTTTTTTTTTAAGAGTTGTGTGGATTGCATGAACCAATATGGTAAATTTCGTATTGAAGCCTTAGATTTCATATATGATTCATAAGGTCTAATATTGACTCCAAGAAAAAATTAAATAGGTATTGATCAAGCACTATTTGGAGAAGTTGTGGTATTTGTAAAACTTTTTGATTTGGGGATATGTAGTGGTGTTGGCTATGAAGGTCCAATGGAGGCCCCAAATCCAAGTGGGAAAATGTTATGGAAATTTTCATGCAAAACTATTTGCAAGTATAACAAGTCTCATTCAAGTATCCATGTTGATTTCCACAAAATTATTATAGGTTTCTATGATAAAGAAAGCAAGATATTGGTCTATATGGAGAGTGTGGCATGTAGAAATTGTAAATTATAGCTTTTGACTCTGCAGACCCAAGGAAATGATGGGTTGGTTCACGATAGGTTTTTATGCTATAGGAAATTTAATGTTTATTGTACTTTCTTGCAGGAACTCTTTGGAGATGGAAGCTAAAATTCATACAAAATTTTCAACGAACTAATACTTTTGTTTTAACACATGTTGATGCGTATCAAAATATAACTTTTAAGGTTAGGTTATAATTTTACATATCTACAATTTTATATCCTTTACATTTATTTTCTTAATGTCAAGAAAATATGGACATGAATTCTGGGTCTATTCTTAATTCCTTATAACATATCAATGATGATCATTTATATTAGGTTTGCAACACATTCTTGATTCCAAAAAAAATATAGGATTTGTGTTTTTTCAACTACTGTGAAGTTAAAAATGGACTCATCTTATCATGTTTTCATGTCACGAAAAATGACCACATAGCCACTATAAACCTCTTATGGTCATGATTTTAATAGAGGTATTGCCTTAAAACTTTCACCTCATCTAATTTACTTTTTTTCTCATGTTATATATAGATTTTAAAGCATTCATTGATTGTGAAGTTTGGATTTTAATGTATTTTTTCTTTTATTAAATAAATCCTTTATAGTCTACTTTAGCTTATATTCTATTGTTCATTGAATTTCATGTCTTACACTCTGCATTTTATCTTCTTTTGTTTTTAGAAAAGGAACTCTATATTAATGGTAAGAAGGAGGAATTGAAGAAAGAAGAGAACAATAACACTGGAGCGACGAAAGAAAGAGAGAGAGAGAGAGAGAGAGAGAGAGAGAGAGAGAGAGAGAGAGAGAGAGAGAGAGAAGAGAACTAGTCTAGTGATACCCTTAGATTCAATATCTCGTATGAGACACACACATAAAGATTGATGGTCAAGTCCTCAAAGTTGTTGAATTCACTTGCAATGCCTTGGAAACACAATGATAATGTTTAGAAGTGATCAAAAAATATTTCATGTGTAAATTGTAGTCTAACCAATATTAAGTTGGAAAATCGTATTGTAATACTTGACATTTCATATAATATAATTTATGTGGTTGAAATTATTTATAGTTGAACTTGATATTGTTTAGTATTGTAATTAACATATTTAACTTTGAATTTTCATATTAGATGAACATGCACATTGTATGGCATTTTTTTAATTTTGTCGCAAAATCATACTAATTAATTTATGTTGATTATTAATGAACACATAAAATCAATCTAAAACTACTAAACTAGTAGTTTAATTGATTAATGATGAACACAAATAAAATGAGTATACGACTAAATTAGTCGTTTATAATGATTATTAATAAAATTAACTGAAATTAATATAAACTACTAAATTAGTTGTTTTATATAATGAATATGAAGCTACCAAAAAAAGATAAATGACTACTGCAAATGAAAAATTTGTGATTACAAATAACTACCAAATTTTGCATATATACGACTATGAGTAGCTAATTTGCAATATCTTATAATAGGACCAAAATTTAGTCATATTTATTTGTTCATTAATTGATTTCAAACAATGATTAAAATTTGAATATGTGTGACTAGTAGTATCTAGTTTATAGTATCTTATAACACAACCAACATTTTGGGTCATATTTCTTTGGTTATTAATTGGTTTTCTCGGGTGGTCATATAGTAATATATTTTGTTTTATATTTGGTCATTAATTCTAGCAATTAATGACTACATCAATGACTAAAATTTTCATATACATGACTATTATTAGCTAACTTACAATAACATGACCAACATTTTGGGTCATATTTCTTGGTTCATTAATTGGTTTTCTCGGGTGATCATAAAGTAATATATTTTGTTGTATATTTTTTCATTAATTGTGACAATTAATGACTAAATCAATGGCTAAATTAACAACCAAATTTATGACTAAATATACTACTAGAAGATAAAATTGAGACAACCAATTAATGACTAAGCTAAAAATGACTAAAAGCTGGTCACATTATAAGATAATCTAAATTAGCTGCTACTGGTCACTGACTGAAAAATTGTCATTTATATGAAAATTTTAGTCATTTTTTTAGTAACTAATTAGCCATTTTGTACTAGTGTTAAATCAGTGGACAATGACACCCTCAACAACCTAACTCTCCTTATGTTGGGTACTTTCCATCTAGATCGTAGTTGCCTCCATAATCCTCTCCTCCTTATGCAAGGGGGAAACCTGTTGTTGGTATGCATCAATATAGTAATATGCCTAATTATAATCCAACTTATCTTGGAATGGCTTCCAATGTTTGGCAACCTACTTCACCCATTCAACCTGGTTCATTTTGGGATCTATTTTTGAATCCTTAGGATACACCATCCTCATAAAAAAATCCTATCTATCCATCAACACCTAAACAATTTCAATACATGTGATCCGACCTTTACAACCTATTACAATGGTATCTAGTTCTTCTTAGGTACCACTTAGTCAAACTGTACAAGGTGCCTCATCTACTCAATCACTTGCGCAAATTTTTCCTCATGTTTTGGTAGGTCAAATATTCAAAATTTGGTGTAGTATCAACCAAATCCTCCATACTAGGGGTCAATAAAAAATTCTATTGGGAAAAAATATGGACCTCATCACGCACCTTTTCAAGGCTTGAAAACCTAGACCCAACCATTCCATTAGCTTTATTGCCATACTGGAATTGGGAAACAAAATCACTTGAATGCTAGTTATCAGAATCCTCCATGTCTTGGTAACCATGTTCCTTATTATCAGGACCCTCCTTATCTAGGCATGCAAGTACCCATTTCTCAAGATATTCCTTCTTACCTAGGTCATCCTCCTCCGAAGTTTAATAACCAGTTTCCTTTTGTGACTACTCTTGAATTACTTGAATTAATTTAGCTTAGTAATGCCCCCATTGCTCATTTTCCATTGTGGCCGATTATTACCACCAAGTTTCCATATGATATCCAAAAGTTCAATGGGAATCCTGGAGAAGACCCGTCAACATATGTCATGACGTATCTTCTATGTGGTTCATCCAAATCCCTCAATTATGATTCCATTCGACTTCATATTTTCTAGAGAATACTTACAAGTACCACAAATAAATGGTATATTGAATTACCTAGAGCGTCATTTCACGATTTCATTACTTTAGCCACCAACTTACTCACACATTTCCAATTTACCATTATATAAGAAAATGGAATGGAAGTATTAAATAAATTCAAACAATCAGATTCCACTCACATTTCAGATCACATTGATGAGGGGAACCGTCGTCGCGGGTTGGTCAAGTATTTTTTTCTTGATAAGTTTTTGACGGAATGGTTTGTCAAATATATGTTAGCTCCTATATTAGAGGATGTGGCCAAAGGTGGAGTCATGACCGAAGAGAAAGTTATTTCTTGTGATCAATATTTAGAACTAGTTTATACTCAATCGGGCACACTCTATGATAAGATACCAAATTCTCTGTGACCTTCGAACACTGTTCCTCTTCCACCTGGTAAAGAATCTCATGCCGCTAATGGCATTGTTTATTCTGCCAATTTCTCAACCGACGAGTAAGCCATCTAGTATAGCTCTCGTCACTCTAGCTCAAAACCCTCAATCCCACCCTCCTGCGGCTTCTACTTCCGAGATAAATGCCATTTCATCTGATAAAGTAAAATATCAACAACAACCTAAAATCAAGAAGAGAGGTAAAGGTAAGAAAAATAAAGATTCCTCACCACATGATAAACAAAAAAAATCATCTTCTAATGAGAAATGAAAGACTCTATACCTTTGGTTAATTTTCAACAAGGATCACTGTACACATGATTGTCCACACCATGCTAAAGTGAATAAGTTTCTTAAATCGTCGACTTCTTGCACTTTGTTGACCGATGTGTTTCCAAATTAGGAGACTCATATCATTGTCCATGACCCCTATCCCTCTAACATGGTTTTGATGCATTCCTCATCAAAGATAAAATCCCATGTTTTGGTGGCCACATAGAAAAAATAGTATGGTAATGTGAATCCACTGAATGGTCAGGCTACTAATCAACCTTCCCGTTCGGCACCAATTTCATCTAACTATGTTCCTCCTCTAGAATTGACTATCGATCCTCCGAAGGGTGTTATCCATAAGTATGCTTACATTAGGGGAATTTTGAGGTCTAAAATGGGCCTCCTAAGGAAACTATAAAATAGTAGTGGAAATAAAAAAATAATATTAGATTACATCATCAAATTTTAGAGGGAAAAAATGAAAAACTACTTTTTCAACTCATATTTTCTACTTATCTCCTTGTGGGTTTACTAAAATTTCAAGCGGGAACACTCGTTGGATGCATATTTTCATTCCTCTTCTAAGGAGTATCCATGTTTCATATATTAAATGGACCCTGCTACGCGAAAAATGAAAAATACATGAAAAATCTGATTGCAATCACGTTTTTTCATGTATTTCTTATTTTTTGTGTAGCACGGTCCATCAGAAGTATGCAAGATGGGTACTTCTTGGATGAGGAATAAATTTTTCATCCAACGAGTACTCCCGCTCAAAATTTGAGTAAAATTTTAGGAGATAAGTTGAAAATACAAGTTGAAAAAGTAGTTTTAATATTTTAATATTTTGTAATCTTTTTATTTTTTTACCCCAAAAATGGTGAATCATCCCCCATGGTTGGCATCATCATCTTGAATCCAATTAGGTATTATAAATTTTATTTTGGTTTTACATTTTTCATAGGAGGCCCATTTTATACCTCAAAATTTCTCTAATGCAACCCTCGTTCAAGAGCTTACCAAAATTAACTATGTCAACTCTTGAGGTATTGAAAAAATTCCCTACCCAAAAGAAGGCTTTGTTGATAGCTATCGGATGTATGGACCCATCAGATTCCAACTTAGTGGTTTTATCTCATGAAAAATATACTCCTCAGCTTCCATATTAGTTGGATTTCATGATTCATGTAACTATCCATGGTAAGAACATTCATCGCTCTATTGTGGATGATGGAGTCTTGACCTGCATCATATCTATGTATTGCTGGAAGGAAATTGGTTCAACTAAACTAAATAAATTGACCACCACATTAAAGGCCTTTGATGGAAGGACATAGAAAATTTGTGGGATTTTAAATTCCCTCCAAGTGGAACTTGGGGGAAAAATTGTCTCCATTGAAGTAGAAGTTATTGATGGACCTCTTGATTATAATATTATACTGGGATGCACATGGGTTTATGCTATGGTTGCCTTTGTTTCAACGTACTTCCGGATGATCGCATTTCCTCATAAAGGAGGGATCATAGCCATATATCAAATCAATTTCTTTTCCTCTGATTCCAAAGTTACTACAAGTTTCCCTCTTGTAGGGGATGCCCTAAATTCCTATGAACATGTCGAAATTTGATTATTGAAGGATTCTTCACTTGTGGGAAATTTTTCCCAATATCTTCCTCCCACTTCCAACTACCCACTTTCAGTTTCTTATATCATTATGATATCATCCTCGACGATTATGGCTAATCCATGGATTATTTCGTGTGAAAGTGACAATCAAAGTTTTGGCAACCAAATGTTGCTTAGCCCCGTTGAGAAAGATTACGAATCCATATACTTTTTCTTACATCAATTGTATATATTGATCGCTGGATTATGGCATCCTCTCTGATCCTTTCTCACGTATATTCTCAACCGACAAAAGCACCATGGAGATCATGATGTTAGATGATGCATCGTGAGACAAGAATCACCATGGTTCCTCCCTTCCTAATTCCATAGAAGATAATCTCAGTGGCTTGTATCTACATAATTTAGTCGAACCCTCTATGAATTATATTTCCATTCATGTTATCGACTCTGAAAATAACCTATTGAATATCAAAGAAACCATCCCTCTTGATATTTTTATTAAACCAAGAATAATAAAAAATATTTATTTTAGAGCATCTTGTTCTTCATCTGAAGTTGAGACCTACCAAGCCCTTTTTCATGAGTTTAGAGATGAATTTTATTGGACGCATGAATAAATTCTAGGTATCGACCCAAAAACAGTTTTGCATGAAATTAAAATGTATCCTGATGCCAAACCCACCAGGAAACACCTTTGCCCGGTCCATCCTACGAAGCAATCTGAGATAAAATTTGAAGTGGAAAATATTCTTCTGGATGGTTTCATATACCCCATTCCTTTAACCGATTGGGTTTCAAATATAGTATCTGTCATGAAGAAAGAAGGCATGATTCTAGTATGCATCGATTATCGAGATATTAATCAAGCTTTTTTGAAAGCCGACTATCCAACCTCGTTCATTGATGATTGCACTGGTTGCAAGAATTATTCATTTATGGATGGATTCTCAAGTTAAAATCAAACCAGCATTCTCCCGACAGACGTCCAACCCAAGAAAAAATTTATTTCTCCCTGGGGTACTTTTGCTTATAAAAAGATCCCATTTGGTCTCAAGAACGCTGGGGCCATGTTTTAATGTTTGATGGATTATGATCTTCATGATATTAAGCATATAGTGCAACCCTATTTGGAAGATTTCCCTGCTCATTCCAAACATCGGGTTGATTGTCCTTTCCATTTACAAGCCATTTTTCTCTGTTGTAGGCACTATAAATTTTGACTTAACCCACACAAATATGTTTTTTGTGTTGGTTTTGTTCAACTCCTTGGTTTTTATATTTACAAACAAGGAATTCACATTGATCCTATCAAAGTTCAAAAAATTTTCGATTTTCCTGCGCCCTACTCCTTAGTTCAATTACAAAGACTCCGAGGGAAAGCTAATTTCTTGAGGAGATTCGTCCCTAATTATGCCAAGATGGAAAAATGATTTAGTTGCTTACTGGAGAAATGGATTCCCTTCCTTTGGGATGACACTGTGCATAAAGTGTTTGATGCCTTGAAAGATGTATTAGTTTAGGCATATCTCTTATATCCCCGTGACTATTAGCGCGACTATTTCCTGTATCTCGCTGCTGCCATCTCTACTATAGCTATGGAATTTTTCCAATAATACAACATTGATACTGAAAACCCCATCTACTTTCTGAGTCAGAACCTCAATGATACCAAGATCGGGTATACTCATGTCGAAAAGTTGGTTTTGGTGGCCGTTAAAGCTGTCTAGATATTTCAAAATTACATCCTGCTTCGTAAGTCTATGGTCATCTCAGATTGCAACCCGATGACATATATACTGTCACGTCAATTTCTAGGGGGAAATTACTCGAAATGGATAGTTATTCTCCAAGATTTTGACCTATAATTCATCAAATCCAAGTCAAATAAATCCCTATTTTTCGCCGAACTAATGTGTGATCTTCCTTTCCTTGATGCGAAATCTACATCTAAAGATTCCATCCCTGACGAGTCATTGTTTATGATATCATCATATGACCCATGGTATGGATATTTCCTGATTTATCTCCAAACCCAAAATTTTCGACCTAACACCTCTCACTTTGTGCAGCGACATATTTTGTACCAATCCTGAAATTATATGATTATCAATGACACCCTTTACCATCGTGGCATCGATATGATTTTATGGATTTTCCTCACCCTCTAGGAGGCCGAGAAAGTTATTAATTATTTCCATTGAAGAGCATGTGGTAGACATTTATCTAGTTACGTTATTGCACAAGAAATATTACGCACCGGTTACTTTTTGCACACCATTTTCCACGACTATATCCTTGTAGTCTAGAATTGTCATGCTTTCCATATATATGATCACAAAGTCTGTGCTCCACCCGCTCCACTGCATCTCAATATCGTTTTTGGTTTCTTTGTGAAATGGGGTATCGATGTTATGACATGTAACACTCATTAGGCTAGGGGGTATGGTCATATCATTGTCATTGTTGAATACTTTACTAAGTGGGTCGAAGCGACGCCTACATTCAATAATATCAGCAAAACGACTGCATACTTTTCTTTAACCATGTGATTTCTAGGTTCGGTGTTCCACAAGAAATATTTACATATCACATGAAGAATTCTCGGAATCATATGATGACCGAATTAACTACCAAATTCGGAAATTCACATGAAAATTCCACTCCCTATTATCCTCGAGCTAATGGAAAAGTTGAAGCTATAGAGAAAGTTCTTAAAGCTATGCTTCAATGCATGATAGGGGTCCATAAATTGGATTGGAATTTACTTCTCTATGCTACCTTGTGGGAATATTGAACCTCATTAAGCACTACTACTGTATTCACTCCTTTTCAATTGGTTTACGGTCTAGAATAAATCATTCCCATTAAGTGCAAAATTCCATCACAAAAAATAGCTATCAAACTTCTTCCTGCTACCTCCACAGAACAGGAGCATCTTTTATACTTGAATCATGTAGGTTTTAACCCTGTACATAAATTATATGCAAAGAAACTCTTAAAATAGAAAATAAACAATAGCAAAAGCATAAAACATAAAAAATATATACACATATATTTTCCCCTCGATCCCAAAACCAGGACTACCAACTTGATTTTTCATTATACTTCTTTCAATATTACAATACATATATATACACGTTTAAGCATTAATAAACCCACATCCATTAACCCTAGACTACAACATAACCATAGTTCCCTTGACTGGATCTCCAAAAATACCATGGGCAGAAAACCATCATGCCCAAAACCAAGTGCAATCCCATGCATAAAACCATAGGCTTGTTGTGGAAAGAATATAACACACACCCAACATTCTCCCACTTTTTTTCTTTCCATAGGGGGCCAAAAGAGAGCTTAGTCATTGGTCCAACCCTGCAATCCCCATTTTTTCTCTACACCAAGAGAACTTCTCAATGTTCACAGACTCATTCAATGCATTTGCAACATTCTTCAAGGTGTCCACCTTTACCAACAAATCATTTTTATTTTCAACCATATCTCTCACAAAGTGATATTGAATATAAATGTGCTTTGTCTTTGAATGATAAGCAGGGTTCTTAGCCAAGAAAATTTCGCGTTGGCTATCATAATCTATCCTTATAGCTCGTTGCACCAACCCCATTCTTGAACACAATCCTGGCAACCAAATTACTTCCTTGCTTGCATGAGTGTTTGTCATGTATTCTTCCTCTGTAGTTGAAAGAGCCACTATAGACTATATTTTACTCATCCAAATGAGTACACCTATAAATAGGATAAACACATACCCACTTGTCGATCTTCTTTGATGAAAATCTCCAACCTAGTCTGAATCAACAAAGCCACAAATGTCCAAAAATCTGTCCAATCCTTGTCTTCCTTGGTAGCATAGAAAATAATCATTAATGCCATGCAAATATTTGAAAACATGCTTCACTTTTGTCCAATGCTCCTAACTTGGTTTTGACATAAACCTGCTCAATACTCCCACTGCATGTGCAAATTATATTCTAGTATAAACCATTTCATACATTAGGCTACCCACTGAACTTGCATATGGAATACGAGACATGTCCTCTTATTCTTCTTGTGTCCTGGGACACTTTTCAACAAATAAATTTACACCTACAGGAATATGAACCTTTACCGATTTACTAGTATGCATATTAATCCACCGCAATATTGTCTTGAAATATTTCCTCTAGTTTAACCAAAGCTTCATCTTTGCCCGATATCATTTAGTATCCATGCCCAAAATATAGTTTGCATCACCAAGATCCTTCATATCGAATTTGGATAACAACTGGGTCTTCAAATCCTGGATAATTTATTTTTCATTTTCAACCAGTAACATATCATCCACATATAAGAAAAAATAAATAACACGATCACTAATTAGTTTAAAATACACACAGTGATCCTCTTTTCTTCTGGTGAAGCCAAGTCCCGTATATATGTATAAAATTTATAATATCACATCCTTGGTAACTATTTCGACCCATATAGAGGATTTGTTAACCTGCATACCAGTTCTTTCTTACCCTTCACTGCAAAGCATTCAAGTTGCTTCATGTAGATCTCCTCTTCCAGATCCCCATGAAGAAATTTTATCTTCACATCGATCTGTTCTACCTCAAAATCAAATGCAACATCAAAAAATAAAAGTAATCTAATAGAATTTACCCTGGAAATAGGAGAAAAAACATCACCAAAATCAATTCCTAGCACCTCAGAATAAAATTTTGCTACAATTATCGAGCTTTGTATTTCTTCACCTTGCCTTCTGCATTTATCTTCTTATTAAACACCCATTTTCTTCCAATGGGTATCCTTCCAACCGACAACTCCAACAGATCCCATGCCTCATTTTTGTGCAAGGATTCCATTTCATCAACCATGGCCTCCTTCCAGAGTTTTCCATCCTATGAATCCACTGCCTCCATGATATTTTTTGGATCATCATCAATGATAGATAACGAAAAATTTGAATAGAAAGAAGATGGACTATACCTTTCTAGTTGCCTTCTTTCTCAAACTGATCTTCTCACAGATGGATTTTGTGGCTCTTCCTCTTCTGAATATTGTTCTGTTGTAGAGTCTAATTCTTCCTCCTTTAGCTCAATCTCTATCTTCTCAGGTTCCTTGTGTAGGAATTCATGTTAGCAACATATTTCACCTCTATAAACACCAAATCTCGGTCATAAAAAACCTTCCTTGTTTCTGGGTTCCAAACCTTATAACATTTTAAACCATCCTTATACCCAATAAAGCTGCACCTTTCAGATTTACGATCCAACTTGGTTATTTTATCCTTTGGAACATGTACATATGCATCACAGTCAAATACCCTCAGATGTGAAAGAAACGGCTTCTTACGATTCCATACCTCATGTGGAGTCTTATCCTCCAATGCTAAGGAAGGTGATCTATTAACTAGGTAGCATGCAGTCTCCACTGCCTCTACCCATAATTATTCTTTCATTTTCCATCATCATCCTGTTCATTCTTTCTGCAACTCTATTTTTATGAGGTTTGTATGGGTATTCTTCTTCCATACCATACCACACTTCTTACATAACTCTTTAAATTCCTTTTTGTAGAATTTGCCTCCATCATCTATCCTCGACACCTCTATCTTCTTCTCTGTTTGGTTTTCCACCAGAGAATTACATTATTTAAATATGTCAAAGACTTCAGATTTCTTCCTCAGAAAATATATCCATGTATTCCCTTAGAATCATCTATAATTGACACATAGTACAAAGAATTACCCAGTGAAGGAACCGACACAGGTCCAAACATATTACTGTGCACAAGCTCTAATATCTTGTTCCCCCTCTTAGCACCATAAGGGGAACTCACCCTATTATATTTCCCATATGCACAATGTTCATAGAAATCGAAATCCAGAGATAAATTAGACATAAATTCTACCATACCATACCATGCAATATTCAAAGGCCCTTCTCTCCAATATGTCCAATCATTTGATTCCATAACATTGTCTTTTCTCCAGAGACAACTAGGATTTCTACTCCACTTTGAAGAACCACATAACTGTTGCACCCATCAATAACAACGCTACCCAAAATCTTGTACAAAGTTCTAATCTGAACTCCCCACATCAATACTAGTTCTCCTCAAACCATCTTGCAGGTATCTTTATTGAACACTATTTTTACACCTGCATCATCCATCTTGCGTACATAAATCATATTTATATCTAATGCAGGAATATGCATAACACCAAGAAGTGTTCTAATCCTTCCACCTTGCAACTTCAACTTGAATTTTCCATGTTCGTCAATTTTTCCCTTTCTATCATCCCCTAATAATACGTCACCACCATAATACTTATTATATTCACAGAACCACTCCCTATGGGGAGTAAAGTGAAAGTATGTACCTAAGTTAATCAACCAGGCATCATGATCTACATATGTATTTGAATAAGAAGCCTAATACACATCCCCACCTTCATCTAAGGTGGTTTTCTCCTATGTAGAAGGACCATCATCAAATCCATTTCCTTTCTTAGGAGACTTATATCTATAGTCCATTTTGAAGTTCCCTTCATTTCCACATTTACAACACACCTTTACAGGATTTCTTGGAGATTTAGATCTCCCTCAGGGTTTAGATCTCCCACTCGAGAACGTATTTTTGTTTATGTTCTAGGACTGTCCTCATGCAGAAAAGGCATCTCCATTCTGGCCCTCCATATTTTTCTGTCTCATTTTCTCTGACTGCAAGGCTAAGACAATTTCATCAAAATTAAAGGTAGTTTTATTGCTACCTATTGCAACAATCAGAATATCCCACGAATTTGGTAGAAAACATAGAAAACAGTTGCACTTATCTTCATCTGAGATTTTAATATCAACATATGAAAATTGACTTACCACCGCATTGAAGGCGTTCAGATGCTCTGTCACTAAGTCTCCATCCTTCATCCTTAGGTTATACATATTTTCCCGCAGGAACAATTTATTTACCAAAAACTTATATTGGTGCAAAGTCCCTAACCTGTCCCACAAATATTTTTCCGTAGCTTCCCTAGATACATTCAACAATAATGAATCTGAGATACACAACCATATTTTTCACTTTTTCTTTCGATCCAAATTCACCCAGAATTCATATACATTTCCGTTGGTTTAGTACCTGAATCTACTGTGATGCACTGATGTTTATCTACCAACAAATCATCCATCTTGAGCTTCCAAAACTAAAAAATATGACCATTAAATTTCTCGATCTTTATCTTTCCATTCCTCACCATATTATTTCATCGCAAGAATCGATCTTGCAGATCTCCCACTGAACATGGTCTAACATAGGCTCGAGTAAAAAACCCCTCAGCAGAAAAGGTGTCCCCTTGAAGCCGAAACAACTATTATACCAAACATAGGTTTTAACCCTGTATAGAAACTATCTACAAATGAACTCTTAAAAAATAAAATAGATAATAGCGAAAGCATAGAACATAAAACACATATACATAGATATTTTCCCCTGGATCCAAAAACCGGCACTACTAGCTTGATTTTTCATTATATTCCTTTCAATGTTACAACACACACACACACACACACACACAGACATATATACATTTTAAAGCATTCATAAACCCCAATCCATTAATCTTGGATTAAAACATAACCGTAGTTCCATTGACCAGATCTACAAAATTACGATGGGAATAAAACCATCATGCCCAAAACCATGTGAAATCCCATGCACAAAACCATAAATAGGTCCTCCCACCTAATATAAGGTCCAAAAAAATTTCTCGGGGCATTGCCTTACACCCTGTACAAGGGGGATACCGCCCCCCTGCAAAGCCCCTGACGGGGGGGGTGTGCCCCCCCCTATGACCCCCTTGCTATGCCTGGCATAAGCGTAGGGGGGTTGGATGCCCCCCTCTTACCCCCCTCTTCTCACCTAGATCTAGTCGTGTAAATAATATAACACACACCCAACAACTATATTATATGAGACCCGATGTGATTTCGCTTTGGTAAACGAAGCTAATAAAAGATACATCAAAGCGCAACATGAATAAAGTTTCAAGCCTAGAGTCTTCTTGCAAGGATATCTCGTACTCTTATATGAACAGGAGGGCAATACGTTAGGCCCAGGAAATTTCCAGCCTATGCGCCTGGGCCCATACACTTTCAAGAATGTCTGTGCAAAAAGGGCTTATGAGTTAGTAGATCTTGATGGAATTCCACTATTGCAGCCTAGAAACGAGTTGTATCTAAAAAAAAACTATGCTTGATCCCATGTGTAGTACATTTTGTACATATTTTCTATAGGTGTGTTGAGTTTTCATACAGATATAATTTAGAGAAAAGTATTCAATAACAACCCTTCTTGTTGGGCCAGAATTGTAATCTACAGATAAATTATGCTTCCCTAGAAAGGTGTTAGTCTACAACAACATATGAAAGACTATACTACCATTTCTCCTTACTCAGAATAGATATACAGATAGGATTGGAGGCTTACTTGTTTCAGTTGCTTCCAAATGGCTCCTTTTTTCACTTCTGCTACAGCTTCAAATTCAGGAGGTTCATTGGCTGAATGCTTCTTGCAAGAAATAACACTGAAACAACAAAAGATGCAATAATATAGATATCTATTCAAGCTAGTTAGATAAATCAATTAAGCATAAACTACATTCATCAACCAAGATCTTACAATATGGAAAATCAAAGTTAACATAGATGCATGTAGGGAAAAACAAGAAGTACTCTTTGTTGATGATAGAAGGAGAAGTTACAACCTAGTGACTAATTTGAAGTGAACTTCTAGCAAAGTTTCCAAGTCTCATCACAGCATAAATCTCTCCAGCAGTAGCTCTACAAACCAAATTGAAAATTCTCCAGCATTTCTCTACTCAAATTCTTCCCTTCAAACACTTAGATCTGTGTTCAATTTATACATGAGCTATAGGTTGTTTTTCAATAAATAGCTTTCCAAAAATAGGCAAGACTTGTTTCCATCCATGTAGATCTCAAATGGATACTTGGATCTGAAGCTTACACATGTGAACTCTTCTAGAAGGCACTGGTCAGGTGGAGATTCCGGAACAATGAGAATTTTTCTCCCAATGTGACCAATGCACTTGTAAATGTCGGGAAGTGCTTTGCAGAGTAGCCTTCCATGGGGCTACCTACATATGTAATGCACTTAGGTCCCTTAGAGCCTGCATTGGTGAGCTCTCATATGCTATAAAATAAGCTTCAAACCATGGAAATTCTTGCTTGATGAAAGTATTGCTTGATTTGTCTTATTTCTTGTCTTAGGGCATGTAGCAACTGAAATGATAGGGAATGATAAAACCTTGATCATTGGTCCTGGAGATGATGCCCAGTTAACCAGGTCATTGGGAATGGTGCCCAAATTGACCTATAACAATTTCCCCTTAAAGCATGAGATCCAAATAATAAGAACATTTGATTGAGATGCTTTACGCTGTGATGAGCCTGGAAACGAAGCAGAATGGTCACCTGCATCAATATTACCATAAATTTCATCATGATATATCCTCTATTGATCATAATTGTTGAGGGTAGGCATTCCCATATTCAGCACATAAAACAATCTAATAACATGTACATAATTTAGAAAGTCGTCTACATTGGAATGTTGCCCAGATGCAGACACACCTACAAATATAGGCCCATGTTTGGATGAAAATCTGTATGTAACGTCACCGTACAGATGATCTGTACAACAATCCTGAAATCGCAGGCCGGATGGATGAAACTAGATCTGGGGTCTTCTTATCTCATTCACTCGATCATTCGGGTACAAGTCTAGCCATGCGAATATATGATTTGTTGTCGAACATGGAAATACATCGTTTGATTACCACCCAATAATGTGAGCTGTTAACAAATGCGAGAGAACCACCATTAATGTCAATGGCCCTCAAGGTACTGCAGTAAATTTTGTAAGGTGTGAATAGATGATCTGATGTCGAACGCCAAACAAAATCTTTCGGTCAAAGGTCTGGAAGCGAGGATCTTGTCGATGCTGTAACAAGCCTCATGGTACTGGAATCTGATTTTTCTAAGTGAACTTCTTGGATATTGATTTGTTTTCAACAGGAAGTCCCCTTATTGAAAAATGGGACTTACTGATTTTGGAGACAAGGGTATGACTTGATATAGCAATTTTTAGGGATGATGGTCATGAAAATGAAGTTTTACGAGTATTGCAGATGGATGAGTTTTTAATCACTGGATGACTTCTCTTGAACATATCGGCAACACTGTGATGAGTTGGCAGCATTGACCCAAAACCGAAGTGAAGGTATGATGAGCCATAGGTGTGAATTAACTGTCAAGATGATTACCCAACCCAAACAGTCATGGACATGGAGTGAAATAAGTGTCATGTTCAAGAGCGACTTGCTACCAAAAAGAAACTTTACTTACTTTTCCCAAATTTTCCCTGGTCATTTTTCGACCAATACCTCTTTATTTTTTAACAAGCTTGAGGAGGATAACATTTGCTTGATTTATAATTCAACCCTTCGGGAAAATAAAGTATCGCTATTTAATAATTTAATGAGTCTAGCGATGAATGAAACTCTATTCTTGTCATGATTGACAAGCTCGTCGCTATTTTATGTTTTAACGAGCTTAGCAACAATGATAGCCCGGTCCTTTTTCATATTTAGAGAGTCTGAAAAAAAGTACGAAAGAGAACTCCATAAGTACGTTTCCGTAAATTTGTCTCTCAGATCCGAAAAAGTGTAAAAAAATATCTAAAAGAACCTCTTTGGTCATGTTTAACCAAGGTATTCCTTTTTCGTAAATAATCCATCTCAGTTTGGAAAAGGGTTAAACTTATACTGAGTAGATATCAATTCATTTACTTTAACGAGCTCGAAAAGGCAAGTGCTCAGAAATATTTTCACATTATGAGAGTCTAAAAAGAGCTAAAAGAAGACTCCAAGGGTTCCTTTTTCGCTGTTATCGAAGCTCGAAAAAGAGATAAAAGTGCACTTCAAATATTTTTTCGTTTTTAGAAAAGCTCGAAAAAATAAGGAGAAAAAGTATGCTTTGTGGTCAAGTCATTCTTTGAATAAGTCTGCACGACAAATTTGTTCATCAGTTGTATTTCCTGTTCAGAACAACATCAAATGGATTAAAATTACTCGTTTCATGATAAAAACATAACAAAACTATATTCATAGCAATAAATTTAACTTGAAAACAATTAAATGAATATATAAAGCAATTTCACTATTAATTTTTACCATTCCATAGTTACCATTTGCATTTTGGAGCTCTGAACTTGATTTTGCCCCAAACTTCAGTGGTCAATTGCGTGCAATTGGTAAGAATGTTTTGAATGCCCCCTGCAAGAGCACATGTTGAATGCCCCCTGCAAGAGAAGATCCCCCCCAAGATTCATTTCATTCATTTAAGTATATTACTGGTTACTAATAGCTGGATAGAATGAAGGTTCATTATAGGGAAGGATTTGTTTCATTTTTTAACGAACTTGACACAGGAAAAGAACTATGCTCATGACCTGTTTCATTTTTTTAATGAGGTTGACACAGTAAAATAACTTTCCTCAAAGGCAGTTGTTTCATTTTTTAATGAGTTTGACACAATAAAAAAGAACTATCCTCAAAATATGTTTCATTTTTTAACGACGTTGACACAGGAAAAGAACCATCCTCATGGGAACCTGTTTCATTTATCGAAGTTGACACAGGAAAATAAATTTCCTCAAAGGCACCTGTTTCATTTTTTAACGAGGTTGACACAGGAAAAGAGAACCATCCTCATAATCTGTTTCATTTTTTAACGAGGTTGACACAGTAAAAGAACCATCCTCATTGTGCAGTTGGACTAGTGAGTGTGTGCTAGAAAATACGTAGTCTAATGAAGTCATCATTTAAGGGTTTTTATGAATAAAAAAAATGATAAGTTATAACATGCATTGACGGGTCTTCTCCAGGGTTTTCATTGAATTTAGGAATGTCTGAGGGTAACATATGTGCTATCACCAGCCACCAAGGAGAGGACCCAGATAGGATTCCAGATGATGACATGGGTGAAGTCAATGGACAAAACATCGAAGATGAAGCAACAATAGATGTTGTCACAGCTGAAATAGATGGTTCAGTCTGGTATGTTATCTCATCCATGGTCAAATGACCCAGTGTATACCCTGTAGAATCTATGGGAATTGAATGGCAATGGGATAAAAAAAAGCAGACGGAAACAATTGAGGAAAAGACTGGTACAGGTAAAGGTCCCCCCCAAAATGGGTTGGAGTTAAAGGTGTATCGTCTTGTGATATTTCTTCAATCAAAATCAAACCAGGTGGAATAACTTCGCCGTCAGGCCCAAAGTATATTTCAGATGGTTGACTGTGCAATATGGGAGAATCAATGGCTACAATAGATTGTGGAGTGACCAATACAGAAACAACTTCTGGTTGTTCAACTTCGGGATCAAGATTTTCTCCACTTAGGGAATATAGAAACAAAAATATATGGGGATGAAAGACCCTATTTCATTGGTCCTGGGGATGATGTCCAGTTTCACCAATAACAGTTGCCCCCTAAAGCACAATGGGATCTGGATCAACTTCCAGTTGAACAACGTTGGGTTCGGGAGGTATGGTCTCACAGATTAGATGGATCGTGACCACGGGTAGCTATGAGGACTCTGTCTCGACAAAAATAGACAAACCAGGATGTGCGGAAAAAATTTGAGCTAGATTTGGTTTAAAAGATGATGTTTTGCTAGAGGTACGAATTGTACTTGATTTGGCAGATCGTGATCGCCTTCGCCTACCAGAAGTAACTTCCGATGGTAAAGGTGGTTTTAAAGATAATCTACGCGACCGATGGGGGGTAGGATTTTGTTCTTTCATGATTATTGATTTATTTTAACAAAAAACAAAAAAACAAAAAGAGGGTAATGCTAAGCAAAAGGGTTTACCAAGAAACTGTGAACTGCAAAATACCTCCTGGCGAACCAAGAAGTACGGGCAGGTAATCTCCCCAAATGTTGTGTTTGGTGTATCACAATTTCAGGGTAGCCAACTCAGTTCACTATGGATGGATAGCACCTAAAATTTTTCCTCCCAAATATACCCGAAGGTACGTGGAGGCCCAAGTCCGTATTAGCGTTGTCTGATGCGAAACCGCATAGTGAGAGCACCCTTTTATACTTATCGTATTGTAACACTGCCCAATATACCTGAGAGTACGTGGACGAGCTACGATATAATTACATACGTGGAGTGAGGTATCACACTCAGAATTTATCACAGACAAGTTAACGACAACTGCTATGTTTTTTGACGCCGGAACACGTCTCTAGCCTAGACCTTCTAAATGTTATCGTTATGGTTCCAATGCGTTGTTAAGTAAATTGAGATTTATTTTATGTTGATCTTTCTTAACAATTTTCCTTTCAGGTTCACCATAATGATGTATATGAAATTCCTAAAATTCAAGCTAAGAATGATAAACAAACTTTCACTTTCAGCTTTTTCAATGAAGCACCTAGCTACTAAGTGAAGAGAGCAAATAGTTTGTGAGAAAACAAACCAATGAATCGCAAACTAAATGCAGATTTCCTAATGTTCCTTTTGCAAAACACACACAATCCTACATGAAAATGAAATTTTTTCTTTTCAGTTCCCTTAATGTTATGAATGCAGAAAAGAAACTAGGTGCACTATATCAATAATCAAAATGCTTTTTACTTTCGAGAAACAAAGAATACAAACAACAATTTCTCTTTTGAAGGAAAAATGAGGATTTCAAAAACAACTTCTCCTATCAAGGAAATGAAGATTTTATGAAAATTTCCTATTTCAAAAGAAAATGATTCTTAATGCGACCATAAAACTAACTTTGAAATCAAATTTTCAATGATAAAGAAAAATTTTTCTAAACAAACATTGAACAAATTTTCAGCCAAAGGAGGAAGAAGTATATAGAGACACTAGTCAATTGAGCATCAAAATTTTCAGAACACAACAGCAAAAAAAATTGAAGCAAGTTGCAAAGTCAAATTCAAGGGAATTTGGTCCCTTTCAGGAGCCAACGCAGTATCCAAGGGAGATAGTGCTCTGCAACGCAGGTTTGGAAGGGAGACAGTGCTCTGCAAAGCACTGTGCCCTGACTAAGGGTACATTGGGCGCAGTAAGCAAGGAAAAATACTACTATTTGGCTCACTGTCTTTTAAAATTAAGGTCTGAAAAAATATAATATTTATGTGTAACAGCTACTGGGTGGATAATCAAAGAAAATCAGAGACTAAAACACCTAAAACTAAGAGAAATTCTCCCCAGTGGAGTCGCCATTTTGTTGGGCCATAATTTTAATCTATGTATAAATTACGCTTCCCTAGATAGGTGTTAGTCTAGAACAACAGATGAAAGACTATACTACCATTTCTCCTAACTCAGAACAGATATATAGAGAGGATTGGAGGCTTACCTGTTTCATTCGCTTCCAAATGGATCCTTCTATCGCTTCTGCTACAACTTCAAATTCAAGCAGTTCGTTGGCTAAATGCTTCCTGCAAGAAACAACACTGAAACAAAATAAGATGCAATAATATAGATATATATTCAAGCTAGTTAGCTAAATCAGTTAAGCATAAACCACACTCATCAACCGAGATCTTACAATATGGAAAATCAAAGTTAACATAGATGCATGTAGGGAAAAACAAGAAATACTCTTTATTGATGATAAAAGGAGAGGTTACAACCTAGTGACTGATTTGAAGTGACATTCCAGCAAAGTTTCCAAGTCTCATCACAGCATAAATCTCTCCAGCAGTAGCTCTACAAACCAAGCTCTCAATTGAAAATTCTCTGACATTTCTCTACTCAAATTCTTCCCTTCAAACACTTAGATCTGTGTTCGATTTATAGATGAACGATATTTTTTTTTGCAATCAATAGCTTTCCAAAAATAGGCAAGACATGTTTCCATCCATGTAGATGTCAAGTGGACACTTGGATCCGAAGCTTGACAAATGTGAACTCTTCTAGAAGGCACTGGCCAAGTGGAGATTTCGGAACAATGAGAATTTCGCTCCCAATGTGACCAACGCACCCGTGAATGTCGAGAAGTGCTTTGCAAAGAAGCCTTGCATGGCGCTACCTGCATATGCAACACACTTAGGCCCCTTAGAGCCTGTGTTGGTGAGCTCTCATATGCTATACAATAAGCTTCAAACCATGGAAATTCTTGCTTGATGAAAGTCTTGCTGATTTGTCTTGTTTCTTGTCTTAGGGCATGTAGCAACTGAAATTATAGGGAATGATAGACCCATCACTGGTCTTGGAGATGATGCCCAGTTAACCAGGTCATTGGGAATGGTGCCCAAATTGACCTATAACACTTCTACATGCACACCATGCATTGTGATCTTCTTATCCTTATATAGTTTTAGCCTTTATCAATACCATGAGCCAAAACCACACAAATTCCGATGGTATTCTTGGATAGAATAAAATAGATGACACAACGCTCAATATCGTGGGCTAATACCATGGTAAGCCCCACTGGTATCATAATTTTAGAGCGCAACAGGCATACATGATTTTTCTTCTTTGTACCCGTGTGTATATGCGACTTCTCTTCATCAAACCTGCGTATACATTGTTAGATATTAAAATTATCATTTCTCTATCACTGACCTGTAGATACATTACTTGTACATCTTTAACACATAGTTTTCTTATCACAAGGCAACTCATCAATTAGGTTTCTATCAAGTAGGTTTCCATCAAGGACAACATATTGCATCATATTTCCAACAATATCCCACTTTGGACTTGATGGCAACCATGATGGTGTTTGATCACAAAAATAGATAGATACATTAATCATAACCATTATTCAAACACCAAGATAATCTCCCTCTTTGACATCAAGTGCAAAGGGCATATCAATTCCAAAACAAGGTTTCCCGTCCCTTGTAGAAAGAAGAGCTCTGTAGATCTAATGTGCAATGAAACTACGATGCTCCCCCTGAGTTCATGTTGAATCTTCAGACAAATTTTTCAATGAAGTATATTCCTCTATAACTCAACCGAGTATGAAATTTCCTATCACCAAGGACTCATACTTACATCAAAGATCCAACCAAGTGGAACTACATATTTGACTCACCTTCCCAACCAAGTGGGTTTACAATTTTGAAGAATTCCTTACATGACTGAATATAAAAAATTTACATCATAGATCTCAAACATGACCTTTTCATCAAATAGCAGATATGAATTTGTATAACCATGACCAAAATAATCTCAAATAGGATATCATAACACATCAACCAATTAGAATTCCAACAATGCATCCTTTTCAATCAAGGCAGGTGCCCCCCATAAACTTTTGCATCTTGAACACCTTCAACAACTAATTCATCAAAGCATATTCATCAAGGAGATAAATATCAAGCAAATATTTACCCAAAAATACCACAGACTATTCTGAAACTAAGCCAGAGAAATTTTGTTAGCAAAAACCATACACAGTTTTATGCACAAAAAGTCATGTATATAGATGATTCGCATTTATGAATCCAGCGTACCAAATTTAATCTTCTGAAATTAAGCATATTTGATAAGAGAGGCAAATACAACTCCCATATTCTGTATGATATATTCAAATGCTTCCCTGGGAAGAGGTTCAGTAAATATATCTGCAACTTGTTTTTTGGAGGGAACATACTCCAATTTAACCTTTTGTTCAAGCACTTGTTCACATAGGAAGTGATACTTGATATGAATGTGCTTCGTCTTGGAATGCATAAAAATATTTTTTGAGATACTAATGACACTTTTATTATCACATAGAATGGATATGGGTGGTGAACATTGGATTTGAATATCTTGTAATGTCTGCATCATCCAAAGAAGTTGTGTGCAACACGATGTGGCAGCCAATATAGCTTTGTTTCTTGTTGAACCAAGAGACTAATTAGGGCCCCATATAGAATGCACCACCACTAGTGCTTTTTCGATCATGAAAATTTCCTACCCAATTCGCATCTGTATAAGCATGAAGAGTGAGATCAACATTCTTTGGATACCATAGACCAAAGTCTTGAGTCCCTTGTAGATATTTGAATATTATTTTTACAACCTGAAGGTGGGAATCTTTTGGATTAGCTTGGAATCGTCCAACCATCCCAACTTCATGCATAATTTCTGGTCTTGTCCCGGTTAGATAATGCAAACTTCCAATGATGGATCTATACTCTGGTTGATTCACCATGGGAGAATCATCATGATAAATGAGGTTGCATCCAGTTACCATTGGAGTACTCACAATTTTGCAGTATTCCATCCCATACTTCTTCATAATTTGCTTGAGATATATTTCTTGTGATAGAAATATGCCATCTGTTGCTTGTTTCACTTGTAAGCCAAGAAAGTATGTTAGTTCCCCAAGTAAAGACATTTCAAATTCTTGCTGCATACTAAAGGAAAATTTTTAGCTCATGGACTCTTCCTTACTTCCAAAAATGATGTCATCAACATATACAACAATAATTAATAGTTTATCATTATATATTTTTATGTATAAGTTATTGTCAGTAGAACCCTTTGTGAAACCCTATTGTTGAAGATATTTTTCAAGACAATAGTACCATGCCCGAGGAGCCTGTTTGAGACCATATAAAGCCTTTTAAGTTTGCAAACAAGTTTTTCATCATTTCCCAAAATTAATCCTTCTAGTTGTTCTATATAAACTTCTTCTTCTAGATCTCCATTGAAGAAAGCAGATTTTACATCCATTTGATAAACTTTGAATTGTTGAAAACTTCAAAAAGCAAGAAACATTCTTATGGCTTCATGTCTGGCTATAGGAGAATTTTTTTCTTCAAAGTCTATACCTTCTTGTTGAGCATACCCTTTACAAATGAGTCTAGCTTTGTTTCTAATAACATCTCCATTTTCATTTAACTTGTTTTTGAATATCCATTTTGTTCCAATCATATTTTTATCATGAGGTCTTGGAACCAATTCCCAAGTATGATTCTTTTCAATTTGATCAAGTTCTTCATTCATGGCTTGAATCCAAAATTCATCTTTACTAGCTTGATTTACATTCTGTGGTTCAGTTGTGGATAAGAATTCCAGATAGCTAGGGGATCCTACAATAGTTCTTCTTGTTTGGACAACTGATCCCTTTTCTCCTAGAATTTGAGTTTCTGGATGATTCTTTTGAACATACCTGGATGGAGACTTTTCAGATATATATTCTTCTGGTGCTTCATTGGGTTCTCCTTCTATATTGTTTCTATTTGACGAGGGAAAATATACATCATCATCATCCTCATTTGTTATTGTTATTTCCCTTTTAGGAGCTGTGAGGGACTCATCAATTACAAAATCAATACATTCAACAATATTCCAAAGTCTTTTATTGTAACATTTATATGATTTACTTCAAGAAGAGTAACCAAGAAATATTCCTTCATTTGCTCTAGGTTCAAAATTACCAAGATTTTCATCATTGTTCTTGATAAAACATTTTCTTCAAAAAACTCTAAAATGCTTTATATTGGGAATATTACCATACCAAAGCTCATAAGGAGTTTTATCACTATTTACATGAACATGAGCCTTGTTAAGAATATTTAATGTAGTATGTGATGCTTCTCCCCAAAATTTATTGGGAGTTCCCGATTCATCAAGCATAGCATGAGCCATCTGTTGAACTGTTCTATTCATTCTTTCTACCACGTCATTTTGTTGTGGGGTTCCAGCTACAGAAATTTGTCTTTTTATGCCATGATGTTCACAGAAATAAAATAATTCATATGATATATATATTCTCCTCCTTGATTAGATCTAAGACATTTGATTTTTAGATCTAATTCATTTTCAACCAAAGCTTTGAAGATATTAAATTTTTTAAATGCTTCATATTTATGTTTTAGTAAACCAATCCAACACATTCTAGAGAAGTCATCAATAAATAAAATATAGTATTGTTCTCCACAGGGTGAATTTTTCCTTACAGGACCACATAGATCAGTATATATAAGTTCAAGAGGCTTACTTGTTGATCCTTCTTTGGCATTGAATTGAAACCTGGTTTGCTTACCAAATTGGCATGATTTTCATATGGTACCCAGGTAGAGTGATGCTGGGTAGATCATGAACAACTTTTAGTCTGCTAGATTTTCTTATTTGAGAGAAGCTCAAATGTCCCAATCTTCTCTACCATAATCAATTTTCTGTAGATTTACCTAAGTAGCATTGCTCTTGGCCACCTTTCAATATATACTGATTTCTTGTTGTTCTAGTTCCTTTTATTACTGTTTTTCATGTGTCAAGTTCACGAACTACACATTCTTTTGAACTAAAGACAACTTCATTTCCTTGATCACACATTTGGTTTACACTCAAAAAGTTATGATTTAACCCATCCACATACATAACATTGTTAGCTTTAACCTTTTCTTTAAGAAACACATAAAATTTACCCTTAATGATAGCAGGAGAGTCATTTCCAAACGTAACATTATTTTCTTTCTCTAATGCATTATATGAAAGAATTTTATTTTTATCACCTGTCATGTGTTTTGAGCATCCGCTATCAATGTACCATTGGTTTTCTTCTCCTTCTGCAAATAACGCTATGCCACATCTTTCAACCTGTGAGTACTTATTTCTCCATACCTTGGGATTTGTGGGTATATGTTCTTTTGGCTGAAGTTTTCCCATGCATTTATATTCTTCATGTCAAAAGTTATTGCAATAAGAAAATTAAATTTCGCCTTGAAGAGGAGAAAATCTGTTGTAATTATTCTTCTTTACTCCAATTTCTTTTCTTTGCTTTATAGCTTCTCTAGTCATGATGGTTTTGTATGCAACACATTGTTCAACTTTATGACCAAAATTATGACATGAGAAACATTGTCCGTTAAAGAAGAAATTTCTGTGACCATGAAACCTTCTATTTATGTTTACCTACTGATCGATATTTCTATTATTGTTATTCCTTGAATTGAAGTGGTCATGCTTTACCTGTGTAGTCTCTTTGTTCTTTTGCTGAGTGAAAAAGTGTTGTTGGTTGGCTTTAGCTGCATTTAGATAGCTTGGTGCTGAATACTGAGAGGATTCTCCAATATATCCAAGACCTGTCTTTACAAGAGGAGAGTGTTTTACCTTGATAATTTCATCTAAGGTTTCAGATCTTTTAGCAAATCTAAGATTTAAAGTTTTCACTTTCTAAATTTCCTTTCTTAGACTTACTATTTGACATTCTAATTGCTCATTATGCTTCTCCTTTTCTATAAGCTGATTTTGTAGAGTATCTATGGAATTTTATTTTTCTTCCAAACATATTTTGAGTTGATTTATTTCTTCAAGAAAAGAATTTTCTTCTAAAGTATCCATAAAATTATCTTTAGCCTCACTAGAGTCTTTTTCAAAAGCCATGAGCGGTCTAATATCTTGATCAGATTCTCCTTCTTCACTATTTAATAGACCATCACTATCTTTATGAGTACAATAGCTTTTTATATTGATAAAGCGTTTCTTATTTCCTTTTTCCACTTCCTTTCCCTTTTCATGATTATCTTTATGGGGACATTTAGCAGCATAATGACCAACTCTTCCACAAGAAAAACATTTAAAAGGAAGCTTATCTCTAAACCTTCCAGTGCCAAGTTGTAGCTTCTTTACAAAGATTATCTCATCTTCTTTTGAAACATACCTTGATCCTTCTTGTTCTTCTACTTCATTTCCTTTTGCAGTAGCTCTAAAGACAGCTTCTTTGACTTCAGATGGACCTCCTTTCCTCATTTTACATGCAGTCCGAATCCTATGAAGTTGAACAATAGTAAGATTTTATAGATCTTGCTTCTGTTCAATAGCAGACAGTTTTGACTTGAATTTGGGAGTTAGAGATATTAAAAAAAATTCTTCTAGAGTAGTGTCAGTTACGATTTATACTAGATTTCTCATATGATTTACAATATCATCTAGACATAAAAAGAAAATAGCAATGCTTTCCTCATTATGCATTCTGAGTTTTTCATATTGTATTATGAGAATTTGGAGTTTAACACTTTTTACCTTGCCATCACCTTCATAGCTCAGAATGATTTTGTCCCATATCTCCTTTGTTGTATTCAACTGCATAAATTTGACAAATTCTGATTCAGTCAAACTTCCCAATAATGCATTGACTGCCTTTGCATTGGTTTCATAGTTCTTTCTTGCTGCTAGATCTATTGGAATTGAAGTTGGATATGGATAACCTCCTTCAACTATAGCCCATACATATGCTCCAAGACACTGAAGATAGGATCTTTTCCTTGTCTTCCACAAAATTAAATTGTTTCCATTGAAGAGAGGAGGCTTGATAGATGATGTCCCATCTTGATTTCTCATCTTAGTTGATCTTCCTTCTAGTGATTAAGCTTCTTCAGAAGGACCTGCACTAATACCAATTATTGGGAAAAATACTGGGGAGGGGGGGGGGGGGTGAATGAGTATTTACAATAATCGCAATATTTTACTTTTATCTTATAGATTTATATATGCAACTTTGATTAACCCAACTAGCATATATACGCAGATACACAAACAGAAAATTGCGTATAATGAGATAACATTATTGTTAGCTGAACTTTCAGAAACTTTCTTTAACCCATCTTATCAGTTATGCATCAGATAGTTAAGAAGTAAATATGTGAAAAAATAATGGAATAAATCATCACACAAGGGCATCACACATGAACACCAAGATTTAAGGTGGAAACCCAATTTGGGAGAAAAACACCGTTGCTGTTGTCTCTTTCTTCAATATTTATTATGTGGAAAACTACTTACAATTTTGTACTGATGCAGACTCATATTATTACACAGGAATCTACCTGTAGAAAGATACAACCTTCTCTCTTCTCTAGCTGCTACTGGAAGGGAGCTCCAACCCCCTCATCTCATTTACCAGCCACTACTGGAAGGGAGCTTCAACCCCCTGATTAGAACACCAGCTTCTACTAACAGGAAGCTTCTACTTCCTCACTAAAGGCTTCAACCCTCAGAACCACTGCAGACCACATTTCATCAATTTTCACATTGGATCCCACAAATTCAACACTACTCATCATAAATTTCATCAATAATAAACTTAACCCAAACTTCAATCAGAACAATGAGATCACTGTAACCAGAACACTGTAATAACCCATATTTCAGAATTAGTATGCAAAATAAAGCTCAACCTTGATAATTCATTATCTTAAAACACATACGCTACTTCGATTTACTGATCCCGCGTGTATACGTGCTTTCCTTGACACCAACCTGCATATAGATCTGAGAATACTGATTTTACAGAATATGATCAGTCTCAGAACTAGATCTGAGGCTTTCATTTTGATATCTTTTTTTTATTGTAGAAACCTTAATCAGTCAGTCATCATTAAACATATTTACTCACTCATTGATCAGATTTGTACATATTCAACATATCAACATATACAGTATTCAAGCAACCCAGATCTACATGAAGAATTCATTGACAGACAACAAAAATACAACAACAATAAACAGATAACATCTACAGTAAGCTTCAGAAAACCCTGACTTCCATACGCACTTTTCCTGAGACAAATCCGTGTATATACACGCTTTCACCAACAAGAAATAGCATATAGATTTGTAAATATTAATTTTTCATATTGTTTCAGATCCATAGACTTACCTAGACTTCTTCACTTCACTTCAACAAACATGCACCAGGTAACAGATCTAACCATTTCATGCAAGTACATAGTCATTTCAAGTCTATATATCCTGATCCATCATTGTATCCAAGGGTGCATCATAGATTCAGATCTACCAATAAAACATAGTTCATCCTGTGCAGATATACTTCAGAGAGATGTATTCAGTAATAACCCTTCTACATGCACACCGTGCACTGTGATCTTCTTCTCATTATATAGTTTTATCCTTTATCAATACCATGAGCCAAAATCACACAAACATCTATGGTATTCTTGGAAAGAATCAAATAGATGACACAACGCTCAATACTATGGGCTAATACAATGGTAATGCACCCTGGTATCATAATTTTAGAGTGCAACAGGCATACACGACTTTGCTTCTTTGTACCCACATGTATACACGACTTCTCTTCATCAAACTTGCATATACATTATGAGATATTACATTTATCAATTGTCTGTCACTAACCTATAGATACATTATTTATAAATCTTTAACACACAGGTTTCTTGTCACAAGAAAACTCATCAATTAGGTTTCTATCAAGTAAGTTTCCATCAAGGAAAACATATTGCATCATGTTGCCAACATAGTTTGCATATGTCAGCCTCTCTCGAACCGTACTTTGGTTATGTCGATGGTGCTAGCTGTAGTACTCGAAACCTATCCTCTATAGCATGGGCCATATTTTCTCCAAATGAAGAGCTAGTGAGTATGCAAGGGATTTTACTTGGCCTCTCTACTAACAACATCGCTGAGTATAGTGCATTGTTTGAGATTCTATCTGATTTTATTTCACATGGTATCTTCCGTATAGTCATCAGGTATGAATCAAAGCTCATAGTACTAAAACTAGCGAATATCTATTCGGTGAGAAATACTGCCATCCTCTGTATGGTTTTGAGAGTGCGTCTTCTGGAAAGGCATTTCTATTTCATACAATATGAAAAAATTTATAGAAATATAAACACTTTAGGAGATGCCCTAGATAATTTAGTTTTAGATAGACATTTGCAACGAATGTAAGTAACTTTCAATTCACATCACATCATATTGAAAGAATAATAGAAATTGGGAAATAATGAATATATATATAATTTTGGTTTGAAAAAATGTGTCCCTCGAGACACATATGGCTACATCGCCCATATACAAAAACGAAATGAAAACATCTACGTAGAAAATCAATGGTGCTCATGATAAAGCGACACTGCATGAGCTATATTGCACAGTAATCAACTAATACGACTAGGTACCCTGATGATATGTCGCTGAAGTCACAATGGAAGCTAATCAACTATGGTCTCATCAACCTCGTGGGTCAATACCTCCATGTGACACTCCATTTCTGATTGGACCTCAGCTGCCTCAAGTTCCCGTATCATATCCCATCCCACCACAACGACCTGTACTAGTCCCACTCCCTCTTCCTATGATTGTCTCTCTATGCGACAGAGATATGCAGAACCCATTGGTCGAATAGTTCTAATATTTGCATGAAAACATCAAATAGTTTAGTCTCGGAAACATGAAAAACTATAGATTTAAGTCTTCTATGATTTCCATTATGTGTAGAATTGTCTTCTGGATACATTACATCCATTTTTTTATGATTCAACATTTCGAACCAATCCACCGAGGTTAAGGTGGATTGGTTCGAAATATCGAATCATACAAAATGGATGTGACGAATCCAGGAGATAATTTTACAAACATGAAAAACACAAAAAAATTGTAAAAATTTTCAAAGACTGAATGGTCAAAGTATCTTACCTGAAGCATCTCGTTGCTCACCCTAAAGCAACATGAGCACAGGATCATCACATAAATCCATCCCTACGTAAGGATATTCATCAGTCACAATGAAATTTATATGAAACCATCCAAATAATGTTGGTGAAACTTTGATCGCTAATGGACCCATATGTCTGTCCATGTGGTCTATCTACCTCCTCATTCGTGGGACTCTCGGATCGAAGGTCTCAATTCCAATCTACTAAGGCTATAGTAATGATACCCACTTGTTACACAAAATTTTTTCACTGTCCCTGCAATCCCCAACTCACACATTGGAGGGTCATTTCTGTGACTAATGCGCAGTGTCATGCTTTGAAAATAACATCCTTGCATCCCTTTTGATGAAAACAACATTCTTCTTGTTGACATTTCTCTAAGCAGAGCTGTAAAAATCCCTATTTTTTCCTTGGCATGAGTAGCCCGTTAACTCCTCGCGCCGACCTAGAAATTTAACATTGAGCCCATGCCACTTGGTGCTTTGTGCCAGTTAGGCACCTGCGCCAAGCTATTTATGAAATATGTTTTAAAAATAGAGGAGGAGGTTCCATTCCAACCACCTTGGGGATGAGTCATTGGGAGTGGTTTAACTAGAACAACCACGGGCTTCCTCCTTTTGTTAGTAGTTTCCACCTCCCTTGGAACACTCCTAAAGGATAGGCCTCCCTTCCACCTTTGTAGGGATCCCAACCTCCTCCTTTGCCTCTATATAAACAAGCCTTTTCTCTTTATGAAAGATAGCTGAAAAAATAGAATTATACAGCTGAAGCATAGAAGTTGAAGGACTGAACTATAGCTAAATAACTGAGTTATTGAGAAGGTAGAACAAGGAGGAAATCCATCGAGAGGGCCTTTATCCCATCCGAATTCCCCGACGAGCTTTGAGATGTGCTTCGCCCGAACCCCGTTGGAGGAGACCGCGATGTCAGAGCATGGTTGTATCTCTTCTTTCTACCTAATAATATAAGTGACTATTTTATGGTTCCCATCTTGTATTTTGTCTTTATCGAATGCAATATTCTTACTCTTCTCTAACTGACTAGTAGTTTTTGGATGAAATTAGTATGTGCTATGTGGTTATCATTTTCTGGTCTCTGTGCAGGTGTCCAAGCATGATAAGCGAAGGGATTGTGACTTGCCAAATCGGGAGCGAGAATTTCTCATCACCACTACGATTTCCGACAACAGCATTGGGCCACAGGTAGGCCATCTTATCACGTCCTCTTTCATTCTAATATCTAGGAACCTACACTCTAGCATGATTCCTTGTTACTAGACCCACTCTAGGGCTAGAGGGATCGTCTCTGTCCGAAGAGAGGATTTACTTAGATAACACCACTCTAAGGAAAAATATACCAAAATGGTGCCATAGCCAAAGCTCTTAAACTCAGACTCCTTTTCTTTAGTAAGTTATTACTTCAAGGTGACCAAGACACCCTCGCTCCAGTTGAATACTGTTGGTGCTAGACATTCTACCCCATATTGCATGTATCATCTTCTTGCCACATTTAATGTCGAGTTTCTTGATAATATTTCTATGATGAACAAGATCACTATCAAAAGTAGTTTGGTCACATCCTTTATGTTATTATTTCTGTCCCTAGTAGGAATGACTCAAGGTCTGCAATAGGTAGCAATGTAATATTTCACTGTCTCACAACCACTTCTTCAAAAATCCTGTATCTCGAGTATATTTTACCCAAACCTGAATGATTCTGCCTGAACATACGATGAATGCACAAGGTACTTTAACAACTCCATTTTTTTCCTCATACCAGCAATCTAGAAGAATTTTAACAACCCATAGTTTTTAAGTACCCGGATGGTAGTAGGGTTGTTTGCAGCATTTAAATATTGTGTTTCATGCTCTCCTTCTCTCTAAATGAATGAAATTTTGTGATAATGGGTAATTGAAACATCAAAAAATTACTCATTAGGCTCTTTCCCATGAAAAAATCCTGATAAAAGTTGAGGCAAAACAGCGAAAAAAACTCAGAAAAATGTGCCCAACACACCCAAGAAGGCCTAGAAAGAGAATTTCACCTCTATTTATGGTGTTCCTTTGCCTAGGTACAATGCCATTTTTGGCATAGAGGGGGTGCACTGGTCCCAAGGTTTTTTTATGAACTCTAGGGGCCTCAAAAACTTGGAAAATTTGCATGAAATCACACAAAAGAACCATGGAAAGATAGATAAAGGTTTTAACTCCTACCTGGATCCAATAGAAATTGAAATGGTTCCATGGATTAGTCACAATAATATACATAAGATCGAGGGAAAAAGGGCTCAAAATAATCACTGTTTAAGGTAAAGTGTGAAATGGTAAAAATGAAAAGTCATTTTGAATATTTATAGTCATTTTTTTAATTATTTTATTCATTATAGTATTTTATCTAGATATGCTTAATTTTTACTATGAAATACACATGTTTAATCCTTCTTCTGTGAACAACTATTAGCAGGTTTTTATTATGTTTTAACAGGTTAGTTTGACCAAGGAGTACACTTTTATATTTTTTTTGGACTCTACAAACCAATGAAAAAGGAACCCCCTGGATTCCTCTTTCAACTCTTTTCAGACTCCCAAAATATGAAAATATTGTCGAGAACTTTTCCTTTCAAGCTCATAAAAAAATGAAAATACATCTACTCAATATAAGTTCAACCCTTTTCCAGAATGCGATAAACTAGCTACAAAAAATGAATACCTTAGTTGAACATGGATAAGAAGTTCTCTTCAATATTTCTTTCTACCTTTTTGGATTCGAGAGACTATTTACAAAAAGGTACATGAGTTTTATTTTTTGTCTCTTTTTCAAACTCTCTAAATATGAAAAATATGTCGAGTTTTAGCTTCACTGGACTCGTTAAACATCAAACAATGATGGATTTGTTGAACATGACAAGGCCGAACCACTCCTTATCAGGTTTTGTCAAAAATACTTGGAGGGATTGATCTAAAGGATGAACATACAAATCAATCATATGTTATCCTCCTCAAGCTTATTAAAAAATAAAGAGGTACTGACCAGTATGGTTGGGGAAATTGGGAAAATAGGGGATTCCAATTTGCTAAATGAAAGAGATTTACTCTTCAACATGACACTTTCCACTTCATCTCCGTGGCTATTAGGTTGGGTGATATTCTTGTCTCTTGGTTATCATACCATTTTTAGAGCCTTCATTTTGGTTTTGGGTCAATGTTGCTAGCTTCATTCAGTGTCATTATGTGTTCAGGAGAAGTCCTTCAGTTGATCTCTACTACAATATTTTTAAGCCTTCATTTAATTTTTGCCTTTGGTGATCCAGTTCCATATCAACATCATTCTGATCATTCTATCTCAATCATGATACCTATTTCATGTCATTGATGGGAGATACATCAAGGCCCTCCCGTGATGGGTTGCTTCCTGTCGATATTGGTACATCATCCAGGAAGTTGACTTAGGAACACCCCGTTGGTGCCTTAGTGCTTGCATACATCAATATCAAGTTTCCTCACTCTCAACGATATGTTTACATAAATGGCCTTTGACCGAAATATTTTGTGTGGCATTATACATCATCTCATTTAGTCACACCATACTGATTGTACCATAGTACCTTGAGAGCCATTAACATCATAGATGGTTTCTCTTGCGTCTGTTAATGGCTTACATCATTTGCCAATAATTTGATGGTGTCTACAATGTTCAACTCCACCTCATTGATTTACATGGATAGAATCATACATTATTTGGTCGTGTGGACAAGATAGAAGACCCCAGATCTAGTTTCATCCATCTGGGTTGCGATTTCAGGAGTTATACAAAGATCACAAGGTATGATGGCCATGATCGTATAGACAGTCATCCATTCATGGGTCCACCAGTTGCATTTGTGGACGTGTCTTTTGATCATTGTACATGCTATGTTATCTTATGATTTGAGTATAGGTATGCCTACCTTATCAAAAATATGTCATTATAATCAAGTTGTCCTTAATCCCCACTTGTCACAAGGTAAAACACTTCAGTCATCAGTCACCATCTCTAACTTTTCACTTTAGTAGACATTCTTTTATATGCCATTTTCTCACATTCGATCAAGTGAGCCTCCTAATGGGATAAATAAACATCATATTCCCCTTGTCATCATCTTGCACAAATCCCTAATCATGTACCTTTCATCCCTCAGAGTTTCAACCCTAAAATTCCCTATATGAGCTAGTTTTAGGATCAATTCTCCCTGCAATCCTACTAGGGTGTGAACACCTACAGGTTTCTCCATTGTGGCCAACGTTGTTCACCTACAGTTTTCTCTCCTTTGTATCTCTATTGGTTCTATAGTTCCAGGACAATGGTCGTGATTCTGAAAGCTTCAAATTTTAGGAGTTTCTAGAAGTTGTTTCAACTACTTACCTTGGATTGACATTGAGATCCTATCCTACCCTAATTTGGAGTTTTCACCACTTATCATTCAGTCCTATCCCTCCATCAAAGGTCGATCTCAAACCTTACAATGGTAATTGGATAAGAACTCCCAACTTAATCCACTCTTCTATATATTTACCCTCTCATATGCAAGATGTAATGGTTGGCTTTGGAGAGTGATTATGCCCTTATGCTGCTGCAGTAAGTAGTTATCATCTCATGCATAGGGTGACTAGAGGTGCATATTGTGACAAGGAAAGGATGAGTTAACAACTTGGAAGAGCTCTTCTACAAGATAAATTTCCACTTATGGTTGTAATCCCCTTCCATTTATATTAATGCAAATAATTCTCTGTTTTCCTATATGTGATGTCGTTATCTCAATTATTTCGATACCTTGTTGATATATTGAGTATTTATATGATAGTGCATACATATTGTAGTTTCTTGGCTTGTGTCATTTGACTATGAAAGTTCTAATTTTGGAAATCAAAGTTCGAATTGGAGCTTCCAAGCTAAATAAGGAGAAAAGTGAGTGACAATTTCCAAGTAAGCCTCAATCCGCCATATATTTACTTTAATGAAAAGCATCAAGTTCCTTGTCTCTCTATTGTTCTAGGTTGACCACCAAAACTATGGGAGATACATTTGTCTGCAATCATAAATACCTTATAACACTTTGTATGATGCAATACACTTAAAGAAGATGAACCCAATGATCTAATTTCTCAGCACTTACCTCTCCATTATATATAGATAATTCAAACTTTATGTCAAGTTTTAAAAATGGATTTTTACCATGTTCCCTTGGAGAATGTGGAGGTGTTTGTGAGGGGTTGATGTAGAAGATGATGATGGTGAAGATGAAGGTGAGGAGAAAGGTGGAGTTAGAGGTGTTTTATCACCATTTCCTCCATTCCCTTTTGGATGCTTATCTCCATTTCCTCCATTTTCTTTTGGAGGATTTGAGCTCTCAACTTACAACCTTGAATTCCTCTCCTCATAGAGAACTTTCACCATCTCTATCATGTCAAAGAATTATTTTCTGAAAGCCTTCTCTTCCTTTGTCATATTTTTATGCTCTCCTTCATGTGCCATGAATATTGAGGACTTTGGTGAAATTTGTGGTGGAGATTGTGGAAAATTTGCTCTCCTTGAACTAGCTTGAGGACTTGCTCACACAAGTTTTCCTTCTCCTCTTTTGAGCTTCAACATTGTATGCATTAGAAACAATTGCAACAGAATTAAATCCTTAATATAACCAAAGAACCAACGCTCTTATACCAAATTGATCTGTATATGAAAATTGGAAGGTTTTTGATGAAATTTGCAAGTGTAATTTTTATGGTTTTATGCAATTATGTAAGTTTCATTAACACATAAAAGATGATTTTAAATTTAGATTTTCAGGAAATAATAGATACAATAATACCATAACAGAAACACAAGACAAAAAATGATGAAGGAGTTCACCCTTCTTGAGGTACATCTCCTGGTCAAGCTTCCAATGTTGGGCCTCTTTGATTATGCTCAAACACATGTGTTTACATGTATTTTCAGTGCTCATAATGAAAAAATACTATCTCCAATGGCTCTATAACTGTAAAAAAACCCTAGTTGGGCTCTTTCTACACTCAAAAAGGTAAAAAAAGGACTAAGTTATGCTCCAGAACAATTTTCCTACTAACTGTCCTACATTTTGCACCCACCTGCTATCCATCCTACATGTTCTGCAAATTCTAGCATCGTGGAGAGAAAATTTCACCCCGCACCGGCGAGATTCGCACTGGTTCGGGTGCAAATTGTTGCCTCTTTAAAAGGTGCGGTGACCCCTACGAATCGATGGATGAAGGGCATGTTTTGGGTTTAAATCCTTTAATTCCAGGCCAGTTCGAACAACCCCCACCAATGAGTTGACCAAGGGTGTGACTGTGGTTGTGTTTATTAAACTCGGGTTGGGTTTAAATTCCCTACCCATTTCTTTAACCGACGCTTCGAACTGTCGTGAGGTGTGTAACCATGGTTGAGTTTTGCAACTGTGCACAAATACCTAAACTCCAACCCTAATAAAACTGTGGTAATGTTTGGTGTTTGGGTTCCGGTGGTAAGGTTATCAAAACCGCACACCAAAAATTTAAACTTAACCTACTCCTACATTCAACTGTGGTATATGTTAGCCAGCTATAAAATTTGTTATACCGAATGTTGGCTAAACAAATTTTCGAGCCTTCAAGGAACATATTTTATTACTAAAAATTGTTGGCTCTTGAAGACACTTGAAGGCCTCATGCCCATCCTCTGTCCAAAACTTCACTGCTGTTCCCATTTTACACTTAGAAATCCTGCTGATTTCCAAGCCAGAATACTGCTGCAAGCACCTTTTTCCCCCTTCCCTTCTTCCAAAACTAACCTCAATTTTTATCCCTCCATTTCCCATGAAAATCCCTCATTTTCATATTTTTCCCTTTCCCCTTCATCAAAACCCCTTGAAAAGGTTGAAAACTCTTGTTTCGCCTTATCCGAACCTCTCTAACCTTTTGAAAATCATTGAAAAACTATTAAAACCCACATTTTGGGCATATATGGGTCCTAGCCCTTTTTCCCATTGACCCTCGGTCACATTATTTCCCATATGCCCCACGGCCCCACAATCGGGCGCCAAGCCATTTTTTAATTATTCCCGCCAAAGTTTAAAACCTTTGGTTATATATATAAAAATAAAACCTCTGTTTATATTAATTTTCCGTCAGCTTTATTATTTTATTAGATTTTCGCCGATACAAGTTTTAAATCGTTCTTCACCGTCGATCTGATCTGAAGATCAGACGGTGCGGAGTCCGTCTCCTGGTGGTCCCTACATTCCACTAACCCATCCCAAAAACCACACGGTATTCATCGCACCGCCTTTGGGCGATGGCGGTTTTTTCCTGATCGCCAGCGATTCCACTCATCGATTGACACGTGGCCTGGGCACTGTTCATAAAACCCCCATCCATCACGCGTTAATGTTCGAACGTGGACACCGCGCGATATCGTCGTACACCGTCCGATTCGGGGCAGGCCATCCAACGGCTATCACTCACCGAAGATGCCCGATAGTTAACCGGGCTACGGCGTGACATTCAATAAATCTCCATCGTCGATCTGATCTGCAAATCGACGGTCCATATTCCATCGCCCTGATTCGATCGCCCAGTTAGCATTTCCCGTTTTGACTTTCAATTTTCCGTTCCCGACCGTTGATCTCTGCGCGATCGACGACCCAGATTTAAACGTTTCTTCCACCTTCCCTTTGTTTCCTCCGATCAATCTCGACCGTTGGATGATGCCATCCAACGGCCATGCTTCCTCCATGTGCCTTTTGAAGCAGTAAACCTATATATGCAAGATTTTTTAATATTTGTTTGTATTTTCCAGGGTTTAAATGGTTTTCTCTCCATTTTTGAAGAAAATTCGAGGGCAGAGGATGACGATCTTCCTGCCTTCAATTCACCAAAGAAAATCATCACAGGGGTTAAATCCACGTTATCATCAATCATTCATGAAGCATTGATGCCACATAACCCTACGCAGCCCTGCATACCAGCAAAAAACCATGAATCGGGCACAGTTAGAGAGTATCAGTGACGAAGACCAAAATTTATCAAAACAGAGGATTAAAGATAGATTTTGTGGGGATTACGGCTAAGAATGTTTCTCAAAAGCATAATCCCTGATTTAAAACACAGTTTAAAGAAAATCTAAAGTGTTTTATCGACTGGAAACCCTCCACCACCACAAATTGAGGCAAATTTATCCCTCTAGCTACCACAACACCACCTGTGCCTCAAAGTATTCAATCAAAGGTCAAATTTATTGATCGGGATCAGATATTTGTTTAAAATGTAGCCAAAGAGTAAATTCTGCCAAGGAACTTAATGACAGACATCTGCAAAGTTACTTCGACACCACACAGAGCCTCAAAGGTCAACAAAAGCTCCCACCGAGCTTAATCTTTATGTAAATCATTTAATACAGAGGATATTTATGTAAGTTTATTTATTGAGCCCCTCAAAGGCCCAAAAGCCATTAAATCTGTATTAATTGTAATTGAGATATTTTATCAGATCTCACCTCCTCATCCTTATATATATACTACTGCAGAAGATGAGAGAGGGGTTGGTTGTAGAACTTTGATATACACTTGAGCTTAAATTTCTGATTGTAAATAGTGTTCACTGGCCCTTGGAGCTCTGCTTGTGATAGATTAGTTAGGCTGAATAGTGAAGATGATTTCTGAACTGAAACATTGGACCTAAGTACTGTAATTTGTTTGACATCAATAACAAGTTGTTTCGTGGGATCCTGGTCTATATCACTGGTGAAGTGCTCCTTTCTTTGTTATTGTTTTCCTTCTATGTATGTCATATTGTTCACTTTCTTTGATAAAGAAAAACATGTATAGAGTTAGGACCTACTATATATCAGTAACCTTCTCTAACTGAAAAGCTTTATCTCAATGTTTTCCTCCAGTTTGTTTATTTAAGAATGATTTAATACAGTTTAAGCAGTTAGGAATGCTGGAGTTCCCTCGTCCTACTGTTTTCTTTAAACATTGTTTCTTGAAAGTTATTTTCCTTATTTTCTTATTAAATATGACTATGGAAGATATGGTGTGCCCTAGTCCTAGTTTTTCTCCAAAAGTAGATTCTGAAAGTTTCCCTTGGTGTTGACTGAAAGAAGAATAGGTTTAAAAGTACTTTATCTGATCTTAATTTACACTTTGTTTCCCTTATATGTTTTCATACTTTCTGAAGGTAATTATGTGGATTACTGGATTGTTTTTCAATTAAGCTGCTTTAATAAAAACTTTCCCAAGAAGTCAATGGTTAGCCCTCCACTTGGTTGGTTTTCAAAAGTTACTTAAGAGGCTTTTCTTGTTTGGACTGACTATAAATCCTTTGTGAAATTATTATCAGTTTCCACCTCTCCAACACTTTATTGTTCCCATTCCATCATTATAATCTCAATAATCTTGTGATGTAGATGACTTGCCCCTTGGATCACTCTTGATGTTGTTGTTCAATTAAAGTCCTGTTATGACTCCATAGCCCAATGGACTAAAAACCAGCATTATATCTATCTTTTAGCCTAGCTATTCTATTCACTTGCAACTTCTCACCTTTGAAACTGTTTTTCATTTGGAACTTTCCCCTCAAAATAATATTCATGCTCAACCATCCAAAAAACAAACAAAACCCTTGGCCTTCATAACTAGCCTAATATCATTACCCCAAACTTCAAAGACAAATCCATATTTGCACTTATTGGAGAGATCCCTCTCCGGATTCAGGAGGGCTAGATCCTAGAATCCCAAATTTGGTTGAAATAATGTTGCTTCTACAGTTTTAGTCTCACCAATCTGCTAAAATTACAGATTCCTAACAGTATACACCATGGTTCCCATCGATTAACCGACCTTGCTTAGTATTGTGAAATGATGCTTGGTTCTGGTTCCCATCGGTTCAATTCAAAACTGTGCCAAAAAATTTTGGTATGGTAATTGTAATATATGGTTCAAGTTCGAGGTTAAACCTGCACCCATGGCCACCCTGATTTGTTGTCTTGTTGGTTGGGGTGGATTGGGGGAAATGAGTTAACCCTGACCTTGTCCCTTGACTTACCACATAATAAAGTTTAAATAATAATTTGACCCTATACATAATAGGAATCAATCTTGGTAGAGTGGTGGAGTTTTGTGCTGCCACTCGGTAGGTTATGTGTTTAAATCCCCCAAAGGAAGTTTGGCCCAAAAAAAAAATTTAGTACACCATTATGAGGCAACGTGGCAACCAACAATTGGCCCACGTGGCCCTCCTCCATTGGTCAACCTCCAACCAATCAAAACACTATAAATTCAACTACTGAATGAAGCCACTTGTCAAACAAACATTGGAAAAGAGAAATACAATAACCCTACCCAGTCACATGCCTAGTCAGCATACGAATTACTGACTGAGCATACTTGCAACCCAATTACATAATTTTTAGTTGTTTGAGAAAACGGTCAGAACACGATATCGGGAGCATATGATATCAGTTTTGAGTGAAACGAGTTGCGTTGGATTCATGGAAATGAGATCTTAGTTTTGGCACTGATTTCAAGCAATTTATAACACTTTGAACTTTGAGCATTTTATTAATCCCTTGGATCATTTTCTAAAGTAGATAACATGTTATTTGTGGCATTTTTGATTTATGGTTGATGTTGAGACTACATTTCTACTGGAGTTTGATGTTGTAGAGCTAAGTCTTGTTGAGAATCATTTCTTGGTGATATAATTTGAAAATTAATGAAATTGAGTTATAGAAAGAGCTATGGAGTAGTGGCATCTGAAAAGTGGTTTTTTTCTAAGTTGGAGTAGTGACTGCATGCTAGTGGTTTCTAGTAGAAATGTTGCGGAAATGGTCATTTTTTCCCAGTGGTAGCTACCAACACCTAAAATTTCTGGTAACTCCACTGGGGAATCAAACCCAGAATCATTTTCATTTTTATAAAACCTTGTGAGTTAAAAGCAGCCTTTTCAAGCACTACCAAGAAATGGTAATCATGATGGAACTTGTTTGAATCAGTGACAAACTAGGTAAACCCTAGGATTCCCATAAGTCTTTATCTAACCTTGAAAAATCAGCTAGCATAGCCATAAGAGTAGACTGTCTTTGTCTCTTAATCATAGAAAAGTTTTTAACAAAGTTAGGATATTCTTAGAAACCACACAATTGAAAAAGAACTTAGAAAACCTAAAAATATTTCAGATTGGTATCTAATAAACATCGTGGTGGACCATTAAAAGTTTTACCTCTACAAAGAGCTAAAAAATTCCACTTGGCGACTCCACAATCCTTAACAGACCTTAAGACTCCATTGGGAAGAACCCTTATCATTGTAATATCTTTCAAACTCAGTTAGAGGACTATAGGATTGAAATTTTTGTAAACAGATTAGTTAAACTCTCAAATATTGTCATACCTGGTTGAACTTTTCTTGTTTTTTTGGGTTTGAAAAACACAACATAGTGGCTCCTAGAAAGATTCATACTATAGCTTATCCTGACCCTAATCCACCTGAGTTAGTTGATAACCCAAAAAGTATCCTTAGGAAGTCCCCTAGGATTAAATTATCAACTATTTTCAGATCACCCTTGAGAGCAAATTCAGTCCCTGAAAATCTTTCAGCTCTACAACAATCACAAGTTGACTTAGTAAATCGCTTTAGAACTAGGTCTCTTGGTGATTTAGATCAGTTAGATTCTGAGTCTTCACTTTCATCTCCTGAAACAAGTGAACATCTTGGTAGCAGAGAAACAACACCTCCTGATTTACATTTCCTTTACAACCTAGGTGCCTCTCATCCAAGATCAGCTCATCAATCTATTCTTGGTCCATCCACTTCTGCTCACCCTACATCCACTGTTCAAACCACTCCACTCCATCCCACTTTCCCTTTTGTTAATCCACCTCTTGTAAATCCACCCCCACCACATATCATGGCAACATGGTATGCTCCCTTAGTCCTTCCTGCACCATTAGTCAATCTTCCAGAGGGCTATCAGTCCAAAATTCCATTATATGATGCTAGCAATACTAAAACTACATCACAACATGTGGATAAGATGAATGACTACTTTGATAGAAATGAGATTGATGATGATTCTGTCAAGCTTAGGTTATTTGCTCAGAGCTTAGGGGGAGAAGTAAGAAAATGGTTCAAAGGTTTAGCCCCCCATAGTATTAATGATCTCCAAGCCTTCCATCAAACATTCTTAAACAAATGGGAAGTAAAGAAAAATCCTCTCCAAGTCCTTTCTGACTACAAGAACCTCCATAGAAACACTGGGGAAAGTGTGCAAGCTTATTGCACTAGATTCAATAGTGAGTATAATGCACTTTCCCCAGAGCTAAAACATCCACAAGGCTCAGCTTTAAACAAGTTTCCTGAAGGGTTTGACTTTGGCATGACTTATTAGCTGAGAGAGAGAGTTTTTTCAACTCTTGAAGATATGCAAAAAGGTGCTCTTTCTGTGGAAGTCAACTTAATGGAGAAGAGAGCAAGAATGAAAACTAAAAAGAGAGCATATTTTAGAGAGGAATCCACACCTTCTACTTCAAACTCAAAGATGGAAAAAATGATGGAAGAAATGATGAAATAAATGAGCATAATTAAGAGAGCACAAGCAAGCCAAAACCAAAATGCTCCTCAAAATAGAAACCAGAACCAAAACCATAATTTTAGAAGAAACCAACCTCCAAACAGACCTAGAGAAGATGATCAGCAGATCACTCCTCCCTTTCAGCAAAACTATGTAAGTGAGGTTGAGGAAACAGATGAAATAGCAGAGGAGGATGATATCAACATGATGGGGATAGATAATGATGACTTTGAGATTCATTATGATAGAAAACAAGGTCTATACACACCTTATGATGACAGAAGAGATGATGATGAGAATTATTATCAAGACATGGAAAATGTCATCATAGAACCTCAAAAAGAATATGACCTTAGAAGCAAAACCAGTCAACAGACCCCCAACAAAAAAACCTCTGAAAAATCTTCACAAAAAAGCACTACAACCAAACCTAAAGTTGTCAAACAAAAGGACAAAACAGTGGCTATAAATTCTGGTAATGATAAAGAAAAAGACACTCAAAACAAAGAAAAACAGAGTGCAGATCTTAGTAGTACTAACACTTCAGCTAATACTCCTGTGAAAACTATTTTGTCAAGTGTAAATAAAACAAATCAGCAAGCTGATATTGCTGATAGAGTGACAACTAATAAGGCTGAAACCAACACTTTAAAGAGTCAAATTCCTTTTGGCCTGGAGTAGGAAATTTCAAAGATCAAAATCTTTGTTCCCCTCACTGAATTAGCTGCCCAACATGTATATAGGACCCAAATTTTGAAGGCTTTGAAAATAGAAGAAAATGAGGACACAATCAATCTTAATGATGACTAACCAGAGCTGATTTTTGGTCCTAAGATTGAAGGTAGATATTAAGAGGGACTTGTTCCACTCTTTTATGTAAGTTTAAACATTCATGACAAATTTTTTCACAACGCCATGCATGATTTCGGGGTTTCTCATAATTTAATGCCAAAAGATGTAATGGAGATCCTGGGTTTAGAAATCACCAGACCTTACAAAGACCTTTACTCCTTTGATTCCAGCAGAGTAAAATGTTTAGGATTAATCAAAGACCTCTGTTTTAACTTAGCCCAAATTCCAGCCAAATGTTTAGTCATGGATATTGTTGTGGCTGATGTGCCCCCAAAATATGGAATGTTATTATCAAGGTCTTGGGGGGCTAAGTTACAAGGAACTATGCAAATGGACATGACCTATGCGACTATCCCTGTTTTCAATCAAACTAGAAGACTTTACAGGGAGTCCCATATGAAATTCACAGTTACAAGTCAAGACAAACCACAAAACTCTCCCTTGTATTCTGTAAATACAAGCCTAGATTCTTTTATTATGTTTAATGATGAAACATTTGGTGAACAAGTCACTTTATCAGGATTAGTGGCCAACAGGGAGGAAGAGGAACACAATGTAGGTGTGTCTAAACATTTTGATGAACCTGTAAAATCTAGCAAACTAAACAAAGGTCTTGAGCTACAGGGCAGATGTCTTTTACTCTTAAACATTCACAATCAAGAAAACAACCCTAAAAAAAACGCAAATCTTGGGGAATCAAAACAAATACAACTAAGTGTTGAGATCCCACAACAATCAGAAAGCACAGTAGTTGAAGAGGACATTCACCAAACGGATGAAACTAAGAAATTTCCTCTATGGAGTATGTATTTTGATGGATCCTGCACGAAGAACAATGCTGGTGCAGGTGTTTGGATTACTAACACTGAAAACAACCACATAGAAAGTGTTTCCTGCAAATTAAACTTTCATTGTTCCAATAACATAGCGTAATATGAATCCCTTCTCTTAGGCTTACACCTATTGAAAAAGTTAGGAGCCAGAAGAATCAATGTGTATGGGGATTCAGAGTTAGTCATTAGGCAAGTCAATGGGGAATATAACGCAAATCATCCCAGACTTAGGGCCTACCGAAACGATGTCATGGACCTTTTGAAAACATTCGAGGAGTCCAAACTGTTTTTTGTCCCAAGAAAAAGAAATATTGCGGCCCACAATTTAGCCTTTGCAGCTAGAACATGCTTAATGCCATATAACACCAAAGACTGCACAACTCAGATAAAATTTAGACCAGCTGCACCTGATAATGAGAAATATTGGCAGGTGTTTGACAATGACAAACAAATATAAGACTTCATGCAATTCAGAAATGAATTCGAACTAAACAATTCGGACTCAGACTCTGAAATAGATTGCAAGGAAGAAAATTTTTTTGATGAAGAAGAACCGTCTCCTGAACCTACTAATATAAACCTGTTATCTAGCAAACTTGAAAGCGAAACAAAATTGAATATAGAGTTAGAAACATAGGAGTTAGAAACTTTGCACTCTAAAGATGAAAGTTTGCCTAAGGGTCTGGCCCCTTTAGAAGAGTTGTTCAATTTTAACGATGTGGCAAATAAACCAAAACTGGAACCTATAGAGACTGAAGTAGAAGAGTGCAATATAGGCAGTGAACTTAAACCTATGATGATTAAACTATCTAAAACTTTACCAGCTCATATTAAACTTAAATACATAGAGTTGTTTAAATATTTTTATGATGTTTTTGCATGGAGTTACGAAGATCTTAAATCCTACGACACTGAAATAATACAGCACAAAATTCCCCTCAAATAAAAACAAAAACCATTGAAATAGAAACTGCGCAGAATAAACCCTGTTCAGTTGCCTTTGGTTCAGAAGGAGATCATGAAAATGTATGATGCTGGTATTATTGTCCCTATTAGATACTCTAAGTGGGTGTCTAATATGGTGTCTGTTAGGAAGAAAACTAGAGAAATCGGGCTTTGTATAGACTTTAGACACTTAAACAATGCTTCATTAAAAGAAAACTACCCTTTACCGAAGATGGATCATATTTTACAAAAGGTGGTAGGGTCTAGAAGAATTTCTTTGCTGGATGGCTATTCAGGGTACAATCAGATCTTAGTTCACCCTGCTGATCAATTAAAGAGAACCTTTACTACACCATGGGGCACTTTCATGTATGTGAAAATGCCTTTTGGTCTAATGAATGCTGGAGCAACTTTTCAAAGAGCCATGGACATAGCATTCTTGGAGGAATTGGGCTTCTTCATCATTATCTACCTTGATGATGTCACTTTTTTTTCAAAAATAGATGAAGAGCACTTAGAAAATTTAAGAAACTTTTTTGAGAAATGCAGAAAGTTTGGAATATATTTAAACCCTAAAAAGACACTATTCGGTCTCCAAGAAGGTAAACTTCTTGGGCACATTATTTCTGAGGAGGGTATAAAGATAGATCCAAAGAGGATTGAGGCCATATTGCAAATCTCCCATCCTCGGAACATCAAAGAGTTGCAATCTTTCATTGGAAATATTAACTTTTTGAGAAGGTTCATCCCCAACTTGGCTGAGCTCCTTAGGAATATCACAAACATGTTGAAGAAGGAGCAAGGGGTGAAATGGACCTTGGAAGCAAAGAAGTCCTTTGAGCTGGTGAAACAAGTGTTAACCAAAACACCAGTTCTTATAAGTCCTGATTTTTCAAAGGATTTTTATATTTTTTCATTTGCATCAGAACATACCATAGCTGTTGTCCTTCTACAGAAAAATCCACAAGGACAAGAGCAGCCTATTGCATTCTTTAGTAAGGCATTGAGGGATGCCCCTTTGAAGTATAACATTATGGAGAAGCAAGCTTTTGCTTTGGTTAAATCTTTGAAAGACTTCAGGGTGTACATCCTTCACTCACACATCATTTCCTTCGTCCCAAACTCAGTTGTTAAAGACATTCTAACACAGGACCCAGATGGTAAGAGAGGTAAGTGGATTGCTGTTATCCTTGAATATGATTTAGAGATAAAACCCACTAAACTCATCAAAGGCCAAGGTCTAGCTCGATTAATGGCTGAATCAAATTTTGAAGTTCTTGATATTAATATGATTGATGTTTTGGATGACCAGGAAGAATTCTCAACTCCTATAGTTGAAGATCATTTTATGAATTCTCCTTGGTATGTTGATATTATTTATGTTTTTCTTAAATTGAATACACCTCCTGGTTTGACAAAAACAAAGGCAAGATTCCTCAAATTGAAAGCTGTAAACTATTGCATTATTGATAGATGTCTTTACTGGAAAAATGCAAGTGGTGTATTGCTTAAATGTTTGCCTGAGTTTGATGCAGAGAAGGTTAAATACCAGTTCCATGAAGGAGAGTGTGGAGGTCATTTGTACTGGAAGACAACAACCAACAAAATTTTGAGGGTTGGTTTCTATTGGCCTACTCTTTTCCATGATGTGCACAAGATGATCATAGCCTGTCATAAATGTCAAATTTTTGAAGGCAAAAGAAAACTGCTACCCCTACCTCTGCATCCAATCACTGTTGAAGCCCCTTTTCAATAGTGGGGACTTGACTTCATAGGAGAAATCCATCCCCCATCTTCTGCCCAGCATAGATGGATTCTCACTGCCACAGACTATTTCACTAAGTGGATAGAAGCCATACCTTGTAGACAGGCCAATGATTCAGTTATCATAAAATTTATGGAGACTAACATTCTCTCCAGGTTTGGCTGTCCTACCAAGATTATCACTGATAATGCAGCAGCATTTGGATCAAACAAGATGGTTGATTTCTGTCACAGATATCAGATAAAATTGGGGCATTCCACAGCCTATTACCCTTAAGGTAATGGAATTGTAGAATCCTAAAACAAAAGTTTAGTGAACATAATCAAGAAACTGTTGGAAGACAAGAAAAAGTCTTGGCACACAAAGCTAGTTCATGCACTGTGGGCTGACAGATTGACTTTGAAGAAATCCATTGGCATGTCACCTTTTCAGCTGGTGTATGGTACTGATGCAATTTTTCCAAACAGCCTTGGTGTACCAGTAATGAAGTTGATTCAAGAGTTACCAACTGAAGATAATGACATGATCAGAAGAATAAACCAGACCATTCATCTTCAGCAAACCAGAGAGGAAGTTTATAACAAAGCATTGCAGAAACAGATCAGCATTAAAAAGCTTTTTGACAGAAGAAAAAAGGCCAGCAATTTCAAAATTGGGGACAAAGTTTTAAAGTGGGACTCAAGGAGGGAAGAGAAGGGAAAGCATGGAAAATTTGACAACTTATGGCTTGGCCCTTACTCTATTCATTCAACTGCTGGTAACAATGCATTTTTCTTGCAGGAGTTGAATGGAGTAGAATTGTTTGGGGGTCCTGTCAATGGCAGGATGCTTAAGCATTAATTCTCTTGATCCATGTTATGTTCCAAAAGCCTTTTTATATTTTTTCCACTATAAATATTTCATCCACCATTGCATTCAAAGTTGTAAAAATCAAAAATACAAAAACAAAAGAAAGAAAGAAATAGGGCAGATTATGAAAACAAGAAAGGTATAGCCCCATACCAAAAAAGAGAATTTTTTTTTGAAATTGTGCAAGCTTAAATGCCACTCCTACAAAACACACTTCTAGTTAGTCAAACAGCCTAATATTGACTAATTAGTTTTAAATTTTCTGCTGATAGGATAGTGAATTCAATTTTCCAAACTATTTAATCTTGGCTTATCAGTAGATAGTTTAGGATAGAAATTAAAGGTTCAAACAAGCTCAAAATTTGAACCTAAGTTTCCAAAGAGAGATGACTCAAATCTATTCTATTTTCTGAGTCAAAAAAGAAGTAAATTTGGTTCTAATTAGCTCAAAGTATGAACCAGAAAACAAGGAAGAGGCAGCTCAAACAAGAGCCAAAACAGAGCTGTAAAAAGAGAAGGCAGTACTTTGGACTTTCAGATCTTAAGCCTTCCATTTTGATTTAATTTTTTGTAAAATAAATGTCTATGTGAAGCTTGTTTTTATGCCATAGATCACAGCAAGTCAAATAGATTAATCTTGACTTGATTGTTTTTAAATTTATGTTTTAGAATTTAGAGAATAAAAATATGTTACACTGTTTAATCCCGACAGATTGGTAGAATAGGTAGAGAATCATATGGGCTCAACTGTTTAATCTGATTCCATGGAGAAATAAGGAGTAGAATTAGATTAGTTTTATGCTTTCAAAAGAATAAAATGTTGTAAAAGATTTTTCCAATCCAAGTGCACTCTAATGAAGAAAAAATGTTAGATCAGTAGGATTGGGTAGGTAGAAAGATTGTATTAATGAAGATCCATTGTTTTTATGGTTGCTAATATGTTTTCAGAGCACATAATCCACATAAAGAAAGGCAACCCACTGGATCAGGCACAGGTCAGCCTCCTAGAGAACATAATGGATGTGGCACAGGTTAGCCTCCCAGAGAACGCAAGTCTGAAGTTCTTGATGCCTTCAAGAATGCATCATCCCCAAGTGGAGCCACTATTAGCAGCTATAAATTTTTTTATACCAAATGATGGCTAAAAAAAATTTTGAGCCTTTAAGGAACATATTTTATTACTAAAAAGTGTTGGCTCTTGAAGACTCTTGAAGGCCTCATGCCCATCCTCTGTCCAAAACTTCACTGTTGTTCCCATTTTACACTTAGAAATATTGCTGATTTCCAAGCCAAAATACTGCTACAAGCACCTTTTTCCCCCTTCCCTTCTTCCAAAAATAACCTCAGTTTTTATCCCTCCATTTCCCATGAAAATCCCTCATTTTCATATTTTTCCTTTTCCCCTTCATCAAAACCCCTTGACGAGGTTGAAAACTCCTGTTTCGCCTTATCCGAACCTCTTTAACCCTTTGAAAATCATTCAAAAACTATAAAAACCCACATTTTGGGCATATATGGTTCCTAGCCCTTTTTCCCATTGACCCTCGGTCACATTATTTCCCATATGCCCCATGGCCCCGCAATCGGGCGCCAAGCCATTTTTTAATTATTCCCGCCAAAGTTTAAAACCTTTGGTTATATATATATAAATAAAACCTCTGTTTATATTAATTTTCCATCGGCTTTATTATTTTATTAGATTTTTGCCGGTACAAGTTTTAAATCATTCTGCACCGTCGATCTGATCTGAATATTGGACGGTGCGGAGTCCGTCTCCTGGTGGTCCCCACATTCCACTAAATCCAAAAAACCGTGTGGTATTCATCGCACCGCCTTTGGGCGAGGGCGTTTTTTTCTCGATCGCTAGCGATTCCACTCATCGATTGACACGTGACCTGGGCACTGTTCATAAAACCGCCGTCCATCACGCGTTAACGTTCAGACGTGGACACCGCGCGATATCGTCGTACACCGTCCGATCTGGGGTGGGCGATCCAACGGCTATCGCTCATCGAAGATGCCCGACAGTTAACTGGGCTATGGCGCAACATTCAATAAATCTCCGTCGTTGATCTGATCTGCAGATCGACGGTCCATATTCCATCGCCCTGATTCGATCGCCCGGTCAGCATTTCCCATTTTGACTTTCCATTTTCCGTTCCCGACCGTCGATCTCTGCGCAATCGACCGCACAGATTTAAACATTTCTTCCGCCTTCCCTTTCTTTCCTCCGATCAATCTCGACCGTTGGATGATGCCATCCAACGGCCATGCTTCCTCCACGTGCCTTCTGAAGCAATAAACCTATATATGCATGATTTTTTAATATTTTTTTGTATTTTGCAGGGTTTAAATGGTTTTCTCACCATTTTTGAAGAAAATTCGAGGGCAGAGGATGACGATCTTCCTGCCTTCAATTCACCAAATAAAATCATCACAGGGGTTAAATCCACATTATCATCAATCATTCATGAAGCATTGATGCCACATAACCCTACGCAGCCCTGCATACCAGCAAAAAACCACGAATCGGGCACAGTCAGAGAGTATCAGTGACAAAGACCAAAATTTATCAGAACAGAGGATTAAAGACAGATTTTGTGGGGATTACGGCTAAGAATGTTTATCAAAAGCCTAATCCCCGATCTAAAACACAGTTTAAAGAAAATATGATGTGTTTTATGGACAGGAAACCCTCCACTGCCACAAATTGAGGCAAATTTATCCCTCTAGCTACCACGACACCACCTGTGCCTCAAAGTATTCAATCAAAGGTCAAATTTATTGATCAGGATCAGATATTTGTCTCAAAACGCAGCCAAAGAGTAAATTCTGCCAAGGAACTTAATGACAGACATCTGCAGAGTTATTTCGACGCCACACGGAGCCTCAAAGGTCAAAAAAAGCTCCCACCAAGCTTAATCTTTATGTAAATCATTTAATATAGAGGATATGTATGTCAGTTTCTTCATTGAGCCCCTCAAAGGCCCAGAAGCCATTAAATCTGTATTAATTGTAATTGAGATCTTTTATCTGATCTCACCTCCTCATCCTTCTATATATACTACTGCAGAAGATGAGAGAGGGGTTGGTTGTAGAACTTTGATATACACTTGAGATTAAATTTCTGATTGTAAATAGTGTTCACTGGCCCTTGGAGCTCTGCTTGTGATAGATTAGTTAGGCTGAATAGTGAAGATGATTGCTGAACTGAAACATTGGACCTAAGCACTATAACTGGTTTGACATCAATAACAAGCTGTTTCTTGGGATCCTGGTCTATATCACTGGTGAAGTGCTCCTTTCTTTGTTATTATTTTCCTTCTATGTATGTCATATTGTTCACTTTCTCTGATAAAGAACAACATTTATAGAGTTAGGACCTGCTGTATATCAGTAACCTTCTCTAACTGAAAAGCTTTATCTCAATGTTTTCCTCCAATTTGTTTATTTAAGAATGATTTGATACAGTTTAAGCAGTTAGGAATGCTGGAGTTCCCTCGTCCTACTGTTTGCTTTAAACATTGTTTCTTGAAAGTTATTTTCATTATTTTCTTATTAAATATGACTATGGAAGATATGGTGTTCCCTGGTCCTAGTTTTTCTCCAAAAGTAGATTTGAAAGTTTCCCTTGGTGTTGACTGAAAGAAGAATAGTTTTAAAAGTACTTTATCTGATCTTAAGTTACACTTTGTTTCCCTTATATGTTTTCATACTTTCTGAAGGTAATTATGTGGATTACTGGATTGTTTGTCAATTAAGATTCTTTAATAAAAACTTTCCCAAGAAGTCAATGGTTAGCCCTGCACTTGGTTGGTTTTAAACAATTACTGAAGAGTCTTTTCTTGTTTGGACTGACTATAAATCCTTTGTGAAATTATTATCAGTTTCCACCTCTCCAACACTTTATTTTTCCCATTCCATCATTATAATCTCAATAATCTTGTGATGTATATGACTTTCCCCTTGGATCACTCTTTATGTTTTTGTTCAATTAAAGCCCTGTTATGACTCCATACCCTAATGGACTAAAAACCAACGTTATATCTATCTTTTAGCCTAGATGTTCTATTCACTTGCAACTTCTCACCTTTGAAATTGTTTTTAATTTGGAACTTTCCCCTCAAAATAATATTCATGCTCAACCATCCAAAAAACAAAAAAAACCCTTGGACTTCATAACTAGCCTAATATCATTACCCCAAACTTCAAAGACAAATCCATCTTTGCACTTATTGGAGAGATCCCTCTACGGATTCAGGGGGGCTAGATCCTAGAATCCCAAAGTTGGTTGAAATAATGTTGCTTCTGCAATTTTAGTCTCACCAATCTGCTAAAATTACAGATTCCTGACAGTATACACCATGGTTCCCATCGGTTAACCGACCTTGCTTAGTATTGTGAAATGAGGTTTGGTTCTGGTTCCCATCGGTTCAATTCAAAATTGTGCCAAAAACGTTTGGTATGGTCATTGTAATATATGGTTCAAGGCCGAGGTTAACCCCGCACCCATGGCCACCCTGACTTGTGGTCTCATTGGTTGGGGTGGATTGGGGGAAATGGGTTAACCCTAACCTTATCCCCTGATTTACCACATAATAAAGTTTAAATAATAATTTTACCCTATACATAATAGGAATCAATCTGGGTAGAGTGGTGGAGTGTTGTGCTGCCACTCGGTAGGTTATGTGTTTGAATCCCCCAAAGGAAGTTTCGCCCAAAAAAAAAAATTAGTACACCATTATGAGGCAATGTGGCAACCAACAACTGGCCCACGTGGCCCTCCATTGGTCGACCTCCAACCAATCAAAACACTATAAATTCAACTACTGAATGAAGCCACTTGTCAAACAAACATTGGAAAAGAGAAATACAATAAACCTACCTAGTCACATGCCTAGTCAGCATACGAATTACTGACTGAGCGTACTTGCAACCCAATCACATAATTTTTAGTTGTTTGAGAAAACGGTCAGAACACGATATCAGGAGCATATGATATCAGTTTTGAGTGAAACGAGTTGCGTTGGATTCATGGAAATGAGATCTTAGTTTTGGCACTGATTTCAAGAACTTTATAACACTTTGAACTTTGAGCATTTTATTAATCCCTTGGATCATTTTCTAAAGTAGATAACATGTTATTTGTGGCATTTTTTATTTACGGTTGATGTTGAGACTACCTTTCTACTGGAGTTTGATGTTGTAGAGCTAAGTCTTGTTGAGAATCATTTCTTGATGATATAATTTGAAAATTAATGAAATTGAGTTATAGAAAGAGCTATGGAGTAGTGGCATCTGAAAAGTGGTTGTTTGCTAAGTTGGAGCAGTGATTGCATGCTAGTGGTTTCTAGTAGAAATGTTGCGGAAATGGTCATTTTTTCCCAGTGGTAGCTAAAATAGTTGATGGATGTCAACTCACTGTATTTTTGGGATAAATTCTCCTAGTCTGTGGTGGTAGGATAACTATTTTTTGAGGTTGAGTCTCCTAGATAGTGGTAATCGAAATTCTATGTAAAATACAATTTTCTTGAAATAATAGAGATTCAGAGTACCGCAACAACAACAAGGGCGATTTTTCTTCTAGAAGGGTTTCAACCAGATATCCTTGTGTCTAATGTGTGTGATTATTTTGTTGTGCATTTTTTCTCTATGGATGTTTTTGTTTTGTTGCTTACATTGTTATATACTTATATGATGATCTACTAATATGTTTCTCATTAGTTGATGCATGAATCAGTTGAGAAGCTTAAATTCGTAAAAATATATTACAAGAAACACTACTGATTCACCCCCTCCCCTCAGTAGCTTTCAAGGCTTCTAAAATACTATCATGGGATAAATCATCGAGAAAACGAAAACAATCCTCCAAGGGATGACTGCTAGTAATAGATTTATGTAAATGATCTTGCGATGAAGTGTCACAATCTTGGCTCTATTATTTGTTCAACTAAACATGAATATTGTCAACAACATAAAAAGGTAACAATATAAAAGTATCTTGGGACTATGCAACAAGGATTAAAATTTCTCTACAATGAGCAGGGTTTTGACTGAATTCTGCAACTTGAGAAACTGAGAGACCTACAATGGATTCTTGTTGTGATTTAATAGGTGCATGTACATGGAGAGTGGAAACTAGGGTAGTACACACATCCAAGAATTAATTCGTCTATATTGGGTCCTTCATTTTTTGGAAGAAATTTTGGAAAATATGCTTGGAAAGAAGTCGTGCAGAAGAAATGGCTAGATTTTCTAGAAGCAACCACTAGAAATTGGGAAGCAGTCGAGAAGTTAAAAATTAGTTACATTGGAACTCGTGAAGCTGTGAAATAAGAAAGCACATGCCCGATTTTGAAAATATCCAAGATGATAAGGAAAAAACCACCATAACCTATCGAAGAGGACTTGATGAAGAAAAGGATCAAGGAATATACATGTTGTTTAGGTTGGACCAGATCAAGTGAGCAAGATTTATAAAAAGGACTAAATATGAGAAAATCGGGCTGTTGAGAGTTTTAGAGGCTAATGGATTGAAGAATGCTATAGTTATGTTGATATAGCTCTGTATAATGGCTCAAATTGAGTCTAGGTCCTTTTTGTGAAATTCTAATACATCACTATAATGTAATATAGTCCATAGTTTTAAAGATCTCGCAAGCATGCACAAATCTCTGATTTAATGTTTTGGTTGATGAATAAAGTAGTTATTGTAAGAATGATATGTGATTTGATAACTGATGATTATGTGTCCCCTTTAGAACTTTAAATATCTTTGCATGATTATTTAACTGCATTTATTTATGAATTTTGAATCTCCATATTGATTTTTTTGCAATGGTTAATGAGATGTTCATGGTGAATGTATAATATGATGATTCAAGCTTCTTCACCATCATTCTAGATTCCTTATCTAGATTTATGTTCTGATACGAATCAGGTGAGACTCTCCTTTTTCCAAAAGGGAGGAAAAATGTTAGCGATAAGCTAGATTACTACTGTATATTTTTTTTGGAAACCTAAAGTTGAACCCTAGGTCTATGATGTTCAAATTTTATGCCAACAAATAGTTTCGGTTCCTAGACCCGTGAAATTTTCAGAAGGGACCTATATCATAGTGTCAAGGATTCTTAGTGGAGACCTTTAGGATTAGTGGCATGATAATATTGATCGCTTTATTCTGCAACAAGCTCAAATATGCAAGAATACTTTATATTGGGTTAAGAAATATATTTTGTATGCAGAACCTACTAGTGATCAATACAAATTTTTTTGGTGCAAGTTTCCTGAAGAATTACATAATTCGTTAAGGAGGCTGCAAGTTAAATTTGGAGAAGTGAATCATATTAGATGTAATAGAATGTGGACTACGATGTATTTAGTGGGCTGCACCAGTTAGACACTAAACTCACAATATTTTTTTATTTTTGGGCACATGCAACCTTAGAATGGTAAATTATTAAGTTTGTGGTAGAGAAGCCTCAATATTTTTCTAAGGATGAGGAAGTATTTAAATACGAGTTGTAGAGAAGAATTTTAAAAAATATTCCATCGTGGATCAAAATTCTAATGGTTGAATAAAATATATTATCGTTCCAAGAAAACATGATGACTGCTTAAAACACTTGACCTTGGGTGTCAGATCTAGGGGGAGGGATGTTGTCCAGTTGCGGAAGGTGAGGGTTATTTGTGATAGATCAAGAAGATATGTGGAAGGCACGTGGATTTAGAGTGATGTAGAGGGAAAAAATAGCTGACGAATAATGGGATAGAAAAGTGTAGGAAATTAGGGTAAGAAGAAGAAAATTGTGGAGGATAGGAGAAGCAATGATGTGTCCAGTGTTATGGAGAGAATGGATGGATATCCAGAGTTGCAAGGGAAGGTAGAAAGTGAATGATATCTTTCTTGCGAAATAGGAGGAACCAACGTAAATGTTGTGTGAAGTTCAAATGGGAAATATGGACCCCACCCAGAGTCATAAGGATTTCATAAGCCCAAATGTAATATTCCAAATTGGAAATAGCAGCGATATAGCTCATAAAGATGTAAAACACAGAAAATATGAATATGGCATCGGAGAGATAAATATGCAGCCATAATTTTATTAAGATAATAGCAGAAATATGCAAAAATATCATTAGGGACAAGCCACTTAAGCAATGGGAACAAGTCTCCAATGATCAAAACAATCATCACATCAGTTGTTGCAACTATGTAGAATTCCTGAGAGCAGTGAAAACACTGTCTATATTAGTGTAGCTACTACTGAATACATATATAAATGAAATGTGGCTGATAGAAACAAAATAAATTCCCAACAAAGAAGATGTGGGCTCTAATACAAGATTTCTAGCTAATCTGGAAAAGATTGCTAGAAATGCCAAGAAATGTACAATGTGACAAATAACCCTGGGTTGACATGTCACTGAAAACTAGATTTGAATAGGATGAGGATATGAAATATATGAAATGATGACTTCCTCCTCCAATGGTAGCTCTAATTAGAAGGCTGATCCCTCTATTCAGAAATAGACCCTCCTGATGAGCTCAATGAACCCTCTCAGCAAATGCCTCCAAAAATAACACAGTTCAGAATTGTGACTGCACTGTGAGGTATGGTAGATGGTTTGAATAATGCAAAATATGATAAAATATTCCCATGATCCTTCCTTTTTTATCCTCTAATGGATAGGCTACCTCTCCAGTGAAAAACAAGCCCAAAAACAGCTCTATCTGTTCCTCCGTTGCTGCACCCTGCAACAAAACCCAGATCTAAATAGAAATTGCGCTGTAGCTAAAGGAGGTAGCTTGGAAAGAATGCCAAAAAGAGGAAATTCATCTCAAATAACCTCTCCTTCCTTGAGGATGAGGTAGTTATTCCCGATCAAGAACACCCTTGTGCTAAACAACACAACAACCCTGCTAAATAGCAAGAGGAAGCAAAAGTCTAAAAAAAACAATATCAAATGATAAACTAAAACATGAATAAAAATGGTTGCTATCCCCTCCATATATAGCATGAGAGCCTCCTCACATTTTTTCTCATCCATACTTTCCACCAAGCTCATGCAAGTTGTCCTCCACCAAAACTGCGTTGTCTTATCATAAAGACCACTCCTCTATGACAGTGCTGTTGATTTGGTCAAAGTTGACTGAATCAACATGATTCAATCCATGTTCAAAACCAAAGTTGCTTAATCCAGCTGCTTATTCTTCCTCCTTTCACATTAGGAGTATTATTATTCCTTCTAAAGGGTTTTATGAGTCTCCCCACCCACTTATTTACCTACCTAGCGATAAAAACAACTATAATATTCCATTTAGATGAAAGCTAAATTTTTGGAATATTATAGTCCTCCCCTCCAAAAATGTTGCTTGTCCTCAAGCAACTGTAAGGTGGATAAAAATTCCTCCCTTCATATTCTTGTGGCCTTCCCATCAATAGTTCCCACCACAGCTCAACATAAACTACAATAAAGCTGCCCTCCAATGGTTCCTCCCAAGTATGCAAAACCAAATGGTGTACATCATGAGAAAGTGGAAGGTGTAATTGGAAACCTTATTTTTGTCCCATGGCCTCCTCAAGGTAGGACTGATGATAAAAATAGGGAATCTCATCCCCACTAAGGGTCTCCCATACCCATGCTATCATCCAAATGAAATGAGCCATCCTAGGTAGCTCATCAAATAAATCCTCAACCCCCAGTTTGTGCAATGTATTGGGGCTGCATGGAGAGATTAGATTTTTCCACCCAATTTGTTTCTCTCTCAATTTATGGTAAGTATGGGTCTATTTCTGATCTTGGGCTGAAATGACATGGCCTCCAATAATGGCCCAAGTTACCCCACCGAACAAATTAGCCATGCAGTGCGTCCTCCAAGAACTCAAGTTCTCCAAATGGATCCTCCCATATGAAGAAAAGAGATGTAGTATGGAAATCATGGTTCTCCTGAAACATACATGTAAAGTAGGGAGAATCATACTCCCAATGGGTACCTCCAACCTTTGTCCCACTCTCCAAACAAAGCTCCCCATGAACATAATAGTATCAACAATATATGGAAGAAAAAACCAATGAAAACAAGTTCCCATATGACAACCGGAAAGTGGATCATAGTTCCACACATGGAACCAGCGTAGTGAATCCCTTGCCTACCTCAAAAAAAATAATAACAAGTGCCCTTCCAGCCACTTGTTTGCTGCCACAATCATCCCATAAGATTGAATCATGAAAGTACAATGTGGTATCAATGGTGCACACCAAGAATCATGTGGCTTCTCCCACAAACCACCTATAGAATAGCCAACCTCAATGCTGCAATTGGCCTCAAGTACATCATAATATAATATGCAAGAAGGGATAATCCTTCTTGGTACAACATTTTTCTCATATATATTAAATAAGTACAAATCATAATTCAAAATTGTACCTTCTCCACCATGTACTTTGGTCCTTGAGCTGAAATGGCTCAACTGGAAATTCTCCCTCACCCCCAATGAGTAGTGAAGTGGCTGTGATATCCTCTCTATCGCCATCCGGGCTATGCATATCTCCATATTTTGATATATATCCTATTGGATGTGCTCCCAAGTGAACTCCTCCATCAAATAATGAAATGCGTCAAAGTGCATGGAAAGAAATTCCACATGTGTTGCATGTAGTAGCTTCCTCTAGAGCTCAGAAACTCTGGTCAAGAAGACTCTACCATAAGAATAGATGACCTCTCCAACCACCATGCATCTATCATCTCCCTCCGGTTCATCAAGAATCATGCAAGCACCAAGATCCTCGGAGAACTCTACCAAGAGTTGAGATCTGCAATATGGATCAATCATCCTAAGATACAACACTAAAGGGAAATGTGAATCTCCCCACACGTTTTTGTCTTGTCCTTTGACATCCCTCATGCCAAATTCATCCTCCAAATTTCTGCCATGCCCATCATGTAATTTATCATGCTCAAATAGTAGTGGTGACCTTTGGAAGTGGGCATCCCATGGGAAGCTACTATCCAAAAAGAACCTCCTGATCTTGGCCAATGTAAGCATGAGTGGCCTCCATCTAATCCAATGTATGGAGGATCCCTTCCTCAAAGGAAGTACCCTCTGTTTCTCCAAATCCATAGAGTAGCTCCCTTGCACCATGAAGGTGCCATCCTCTATCACTGCAGCAACTTATGTTAGCACATAATATGTAGTGAGAGTGGGTGATGCTAAAAATGGGAGAATGTCTCCCTCCTTGAGTCTACCCCAAACTCTCTGCGTTGTACTAGACTCCTCCAAGGACTTCACGCCTCTAGAATCTAATATTGGTGAACCACATGGAAAAATTTCTCCCACCAACTCTAGATCTGGTGGCCTCCCAGGTGGAATGCCCCCATGCAGTGAGACATCAAAATCTGAAGTGGATTGTATATATGAGTGGACTAATTTGTGTTGAATTCTTAGTTAAACTGAGACCGGGGGGGTGAATCAGTTTAACACATACATGAGATTTTTAAATTTTTCATCAGCTAATTTACAACTTACTTTTATAAACAATCTTAGTATATGAACAGTCTTAATATGTTGCAGCAAGTATTAAATTAATGTGACTTCAAACTTATTATGAGAGCAACAAACATTAAGCAGATTTGGTAGATCATCTCAGCACACAAGCAACACAGATAGAGACAGCAGATTTAAGTGGAAACCCATAAAGGGAGAAAACCACATCTTATTATTGTTGTGATGCAAAGGCAAGCTCCAACTCCCTCTCACCACTGTGTTCTGCAGGTACCAACCTACAGGAGGCTCCAACCTCAATTCTCCAAGCTACAACTTGCAAGGAAGCTCCAACTCCCTTCAATTTTCTGCAGGCACCAACCTACAGGAGGCTCCAACCTCAATCAGCTACAACTGATAGCTATCAAGCTTCAAATTGATAGGGAAGCTCCAACTTCCTCAATTTATCAAACTGAATATTTGCTGATTTACCTCAGATATCAGCTCTGTTATGTAGAATCTCTTTCTGCTCCTCTCTTCCTTATCTTCTCTGCTTCGATCTTCTATATTCATTAATCTCTATCTTTTTCCTCTTTCTAATAATAATTTTTATGCATATCAAGATGATATTACTTATAGAGAATTCTTGATGACTATTTGTATTCCTCAAGGAATTCGAAATGGATAGCCGTACCTCTTAGTCTTCTACCTTCTCATTTCTGTTTTAGCTTACTCAGAAAAATGTAACTGTAGGTGCTTATTTTAATATTACAGTGGGATTTTGTTTTCTTTCGGAGACTTGCCAATGGATCACAAAAATATAAATTAATTAAAAACATTTACAATCAATTACAATGAAAACTTCAGTTCACTTATTCAGCCTCTTGGTTCACTGCGCTTGTCTTTTCTGTGACTGTGCTGTATTTGGATTTTCTTTTTACTGTCGCAGTGTAACTGCCATACCTATGTAACTTCCCTTTTTATACATCACAATTTAACTCTCGTCACGATAAGAATTGATTTTATCATCTAGACTGCTGTTTTATATAACATATGTAACTTCCGGCAATTAACTGTTGAGAAATCATTTTAATACATAAAATGTACTTATGGGCCCACTCGCCAATCTTTCGATGTGATGTATCACTTCTCGACTTCTTCCGATTGAGATTAATCGCAATCGAAATTTCCATTTTAATGTACCGATATCCCAATGCTTCGATGCTCCGATTTCGATGATTCACTTTTATGACAAAACTCAAACATATATTAGCCAAGGTTTATAAACCCATCGGGTCCGGTCTTTCATCGCAATCGCAATTCTTTGTTAACATGTTCCTCTTGCAAACTTTCTCCGATGCGATTGGGTGAGGGTCCCACCATATCGAATCTTTGTTTGTTTGAAAACCAAGCATTAAAACCTTTGGTTCTTTTGATCTTGCGCCAGAAGATATAATACATATTCTTTGTATTATACCTTTGGTCCCTTACGGTCCCACTTGTTGAACTTGTTTTATCATTTGATGCGATGGCCTATTTTAATGCCGGAATTTAAACATATTTGAATCATAGTTCATATACCCATTAGGTCCGGAGCTCAATCGCAATCGCAATCTCTTAATATCGTGCTCCGACGGTCTACTTCTTTTCGATGCGATTGACCACTGTTCTGCTGTAACTCAAACATATATTAAACATGATTTATAGACCCATCGGGTCTGGAGCTCAATCGCAATCACAATATTTTAATATCGTGCTCCGACGGTCTGCTTCTTTCTGATGTGATTGACCACTGTTCTGCCGTAACTGAAACATATATTAAACATGATTTATAGACCCATCGGGTCTGGAGCTCAATCACAATCACAACTTTCTATTTATATGATCCGTTGTCACCTTTTTCGATGCGATTGATAAGGGTCCCGCCTTATATTACTTCTTTTGTTTTAAAAATAGAACAATGGGACCTTTAGTCATTTACTCTTGCGCACAAGCATATAATACATATATGTAACACCCAGCTAGGTAATGATTCTCGGAATAAGGTTTGTATATATATATACTTGCTACTTGGGTTATACGATTCCCAGAATTATGTATACGTATCCTCCAGCCTCTGCCTCTGCCTCTGATAACGGCACGCCTGGTTGGGTAATGATTCTAGGAATAAGGTTTGTATATATATATAATTTCCGTTTGGGTTATACAATTCCCGGAATTGTGTTTATGTATCCTCCAGCCTCTGCCTCTGCCTCTGCCTCTGATAATGGCTCTGCCTCTGCTGTGATAACGGCTTTGCCTCTGCCTCTGCCTCTGATAACGGCTCTGCCTCTATATTTGCTGCCTCTTCCTCTGCCTTAGCTGTGCTTCTTTATCTGTCTCTACCATTGCTTCCGCTCTACTATTTGACTGTTACATTTTGACAGTCTTCTTCCGCCTGTCTCCTTTTCTTCCTTTGTTCGCTTCTTTTTTGCCTCCTTTGTCTGTCTCTGTCTTTTCTGCCTCTATTTCCATCAATGAAAACATTTCCAACAGTCTCCCCCTTTGGAATTGATGGAAATAAACTTTCTCTATGGCAATACACTTTCTCTATTTGCCTGCTCTTCCTCCTGTTGCTTGCTCTTCCTCCCCCTTTGACATCAATGGAAAGGGAGTTCGAATTTTTCCGAAATTTTATGCATTTCCTCTCTCTGATATCTTCTGACTTTGTACGCTGCTGCTCTAACCTTTGGATTAGATCCACGTCGGGTTTAGCACTGACCCTTTAGCCTTTTATTGATTCTTTTATGCTGGATGTATGCTTTCCATAATCATTTTGATCCTGAGGGCCTGTTTCATGCTTCCTTTGCTGGCTGATCTCCCCCTTGAATGATATTTTCATTTTTGTTCTCCCCCTGAAACTGTGCTTTATCTTCGTATCAGAGAGTAGCATCTACAAATACTACCCCTAGTCTATTTCTTAAATATTCAAATGGTTCTCTAGCAAGCGGTTTGGTAAATATATTTGTTGTCTATTCTTTTGTTGGCACATACTCCAGTTTTACTATCTTCTGAGCCACTTGCTCTCGAAGAAAATGATACTTGATTGGGATATGTTTAGTTTTAGAGTGAAGCACAGGGTTTTTAGATATACTTATAGCACTTGTATTATCACATTTGATTGAGATAGGTTCATCAATTCTTACCTTCATGTCTTGAAGAGTTTGCTTCATCCACATGACTTGTGTACAACATGCTGCTGCTGCTATATATTCTTCTTCTACTGTAGACAGAGAGATAGATGTTTGTTTCTTGCTTAACCATGCCACCAGAATTTCTCCTAGATAGAATACACCTCCACTTGTACTTTTCCTTTCATCCGCACAGCTGGCCCAATCTGCATCTGTGTATGCTGTCAAAGTGAAGCTTTTTCCTTTAGGATACCAAAGCCCATACTGTGTTGTTCCTTGTAGATATCTGAATATTCTTTTGACTGCAAGAAGGTGATTTTGTTTAGGTGCTACTTGATATCTAGCCACTAGTCCTACTACTAGCATGATGTCTGGTCTTGATGCTATCAGATACAATAGACTTCCTATCATGGATCTGTAGAGTTTTTGATCTATATCAACGGATCCATCATCAGCACACAGCTTGCATCCCGTGATCATGGGAGTTGACATAGGTTTTCAGTCCTCCATTTTGAATTTTTTCAACATTTCTTTTAAGTATTTTTCTTGTGAGATGAATGTGCCTGTGTTCTTTTGCTGAATTTGAAGTCTTAAGTAGAAGCTGATTTCTCCAATCATGGACATCTCAAACTCTGATTTCATCTTCTCAGCAAACCCTTTTGCTAGTTCATCTCTGTTGCTTCCAAACATAATGTCATCAAAATATATTACAACAATCAGGAGGTCATTTTCATGGCGTTTTATGTATAGATTGTTGTCTACTCCACCTCTATTAAATCCTTGTTTTTGAAAATATTTATCCTGTCTTGAGTACCAAGCACGAGGAGCCTGTTTCAGTCCATATAGAGCCTTTTTCAGTCTGCACACATAGTCTTCTTTGTCTATTAAAGAGAAACCTTCCAGTTGTTCCATGTAGACTTATTCTTCTAGATCTCCATTCAGAAAAGTATATTTTACATCCATTTGATATACCTTGAAGTCTTGATAGCATGCAAAGGCTAGAAACATTCTGATGGCTTCTATTCTGGCTACAGGGGAAAATGTTTCATCGAAATCAAGTCCTTCAATTTTTGAATATCCTTTGCAGACAAGTCTGGCTTTATTCCTGATTACTTGTCCTTCCTCATTCATTTTATTTTTGAATACCCATTTTGAGCCTATGAAATTTTCCCCAGTGGGTCTAGAAACTAGTTCCTAGGTATTGTTCTTCTCAATTTGGTCCAATTCTTCATTCATAGAATTCACCCAATACTTGTCCTTGCTGGCTCATTCAAATCTCTTTGGCTCTATTTGTGATAACATGGCTATGTATACCTCTTCTGTCTGTTCAATTAGCTGCCTTCTTGTCTGGACCCCTACTTTCTTGTCTCCTATGATCTGATCTTCAGGATGATTCTTCTAAGTGTATCTTGAGGGGGCTTTCGAGCTCAGCTCTGCATCTTTTGTTTTCTTGCTTGTTTCATCATCATTTTGGTTTTCTTCTTCATGGTTGTCTGATGGACTGCAACAGTCTATATCTCTTGTATTGTTTGGAATTTCTTCATCAAATCTCACGTCAATACTTTCTACTATTTTTCGAAGAGTCTTGTTGTAGCACCTGTACCCTTTAATTTTGGAAGCATATCCTAGAAAAATCCCTTCATCTGCTCTTGCATCAAATTTCCCAAGATTTTCATCATTATTACTTATGTAACACTTTCTTCCAAAGATTCTAAAATGTTTAATTGAAGCTGGTTTCCCATGCGATAGTTCATAGGGAGTCTTGTCACAGCCTGGCCTTAAGTGGGATTTGTTTAGAATATGCATGGCTGTGTGTACTGCTTCTGCCTAGAAGGTTTGTGGAATATTACTCTCTTGCATCATGGCTCTGGCTATTTGCTGTACAGACCTATTTTGTCTCTCTGCTACTCCATTCTGCTGAGGTGTCCCTGCAATAGTAAATTGTTGCTTTATGCAATGTTCATTGCATAGGTCTGCAAAGTCATAATCAGTAAATTCACCTCCTCTGTCTGATCTGATGCATTTCAGCTTGCATCCTGTCTGATTTTTTGCTAAGGCTTTGAATATTTTGAATTTGTCCAGAGCTTCCGGTTTATTCTTGAGAAATGCAACCCATGTCATTCTGGAGAAATCATCTATTATTAGCATGAAGTAGGATTCTCCACTTGGTGTTTTAGTTCTTGCAGGTCCACTCAGATCCATATGCACAAGCTGGAGTGGTATTCTTGTTGATAACTCATCTTTGGCCTTAAATGATGTGCATCTGTTGCCCAATTATAAATATTTTGCAGCAGGTCAGGGGTATCTTTATTTCATGGGCATGTCCCTCACTGCTTTTTTTTCAACGATGACAGTGATCAGAGCTTAGATGTTCTAAATCTCTGCAAACATAACCATGAACTCCCATGCTTTTCAGATGGCATTTTCATCTCTTTTCATAATGTACTATTGTTTTCTGTCACACCTTTTAGCAGAGTCTTGCCTGTGGGCTTATCTGATCTCTGTACCAGCCTTAAATGTTTCTGCAGCTTTTTGTCACATTGACCTGACACCAGCAACATCATTCAAACCCAACGCAAATAGTACATCTTGGGCCTTACCTCTGCCATTGTCTAAGCTGACTGAGCCCTTTCCCTTGATTTTTCCTAATTTATCATTGCCAAAGGTAACATTGCCATATTTCTTTTCATCAAGAGTTATAAACTTGCTTCTGTCTCCAGTCATGTGTTTTGAGCAGCTACTATCCAAATACCAATGGATTTTCAGGTCTTGAGCAGTTAGAGCCAAGTCACATTTATTCACCTTCTTTATCCACTGGAGGCACCCTTTTGTTTGGTATCTTTTGTGAGGTGATGAACTACATCTTCTTAGAGGACATTTGGAAGGTATATGTCCAACTTGATTGCATACACAACATTTGATCATAATTTTTGTAGAATTATGAGTATGAACAAAATTTCTTTGATTCATAAACCTACTTGAGGTGTTAAACATCAATCTTTGTCCATAATTTCTACACTCAATGATTTTATGTCCAAATTCTTTACAATAAAAATAGTAACCATAGAAACTGTTTGCATACCTGATGTAAGGTTGTCTTCTCCCTTTTTTTTCTTGAGGCGGTCTCTTCACTGTTTGCATCTTTTGCTGGTGTGAATTACTCCTCCTTGTATGAAAATATGCATCAATGTGTCCCAGCTTGTGGCAGACATAACAGGTGGCATTCTTCATAGGAGGGAAGAATCTCCTTTGATGGTTTCCAAATTTGACATACTCAGGGGTCTTAGTTTTTATCACATTCTTTGCTACTAGAGGTTTCTTCTGATCTCTATCTTTATCATTACGAGTTTCTTCTGTTGTAGGAATTGTTTGAGCTGATTCATCATCCTTCTTTTCTTTTACAAAAATAATCTCTTTGTTTTCCTTTTCTTTTTTTTTACTTGATTCTCCTTCATAACCTATTCCATTTTTTTATCATAGGAGATCTTTGAGAAACCAGAATTTCATTCAACTTACTAGAGCTTGTTGTTTTAGAAGAGTTTATAACCACTTTCCTTTGAGCATTTTATAATTTCTTCCTGAGACATACTAATTCTTCTTCCAACTTTTCTTGTTCCTGATTTTTTTCTTTGATTTGCTTGAGTAACATGTCCTCTATCTTCTTGGCTTCTTCAAGCTCTATCTTTAGCTGCATAAGGACTTCTGAATTCTGTTCTTCTCATACATACTTGAGGAGAATCTCCTTTTATTTTCTGTATTTTATCTTGAGTCTATCAATCTCTTCTAGAGCATTTCTTAGCTCCCCCTCAAGGTCGACTTCACCTTCTTCTTCTTCATCTTCTAGCAGGAAACCTTCAAGTTCTTCTATAGCCATCAATAAAAATTCAGAGGTTCCATCTTCACTTGAGAGTTCATCTGGATCTTCAAATGTACTGCTGTCTTGTTGAGCATAGAAGGATTTTCTTTTGAACTTCTTTCCTTTCTGCTAGTTCTTTGATGTATTTTTCTCTGACTCTTGAGCCTGATTCCTTACTTTCTTGTGAGGACACTTAGCAGCATAGTGTCCAACTCTTCCACAGTTAAAGCATTTGAAAGGGAGTTTACCTTTGTATTTACCTGAGCCTCTATCCAAATTCTTGAAAATTTTTGCCTCTTCTTCATCCGAGCAAGAGCATATGTCTCCCTCTTATTCTTTCTTCTTTTCTGTTTTAAAGGTTGCCTCCCTCGTACTTGGCTTCTTCTGTGGGAGCCTCATCTCATAAGTTGTTAGATTTCAAGTAGTTGGTTCATGGTCAAGGTCTCCCAATCAGCTTTTTCTTCTATTAATGACACCTTGGGATTAAACCTGGATGGAAGAGATCTTAGAATATTTTGCACAATTATACTTTCCGACATGGTTTCTCCAAGAGCTTCCATATTGTTAACAATTTCTGCAACTTTTAGGAAGAAACTGTCAATGTCTTCATCATCATTCATTTTTAAGTTCTCAAACTGGGCTCTATAGACTTGAAGTTTGGCAGTCTTTACTTTCTTGTCCCCCTCATGGATGTTCTCCAGAGTATCCCACATTTCTTTGGCAGTGTATTTGTGCATTACTTTAATAAACTCTGCTTCACACAATCCATTCAAGATGGCATTCATGGCTTTTTTGTTAGCCACAAAATCTTGTTTTGTTCCTTTCTCTGTGTCAGTTGCCTTTGGGGCATATCCTAATTCCACAGCAGCACAAACTTCTATTCCTAGAGACATTATGTATGTCCTCATTCTAATTTTCCAGAAAGCATAATTTTCACCAGTGAAAAAAGGGGCTTTATTGGTTGAGCATCCTTCTTTACTAGCCATCTTGGGAACCTAGGATCTCCTTTCAGTTGTTAGACTGGTACAAAGGAACTGGCTCCGATACCAATTGTTGAATTCTTAGTTAAATTGAGAGGGGGGGGGGGGGGTGAATCAGTTTAACACATACATGAGATTTTTAAATTTTTCATCAGCTAATTTACAACTTACTTTTATAAAAAATCTTAGTATATGAACATTCTTAATGTGACTTCAAACTTATTATGAGAGCAGCAAACATTAAGCAGATTTGGTAGATCATCTCAGCACACAGGCAACACAGATAGAGATAGCAGATTTAAGTGGAAACCCATAAAGGGAGAAAACCACATCTTATTATTGTTGTGATGCAAAGGCAAGCTGCAACTCCCTCTCACCACTGTGTTCTACAAGCACCAACCTACAGGAGGCTCCAACCTCAATTCTGCAAGCTACAAATTGCAAGGAAGCTCCAACTCCCTTCAATTTTCTGCAGGCACCAACCTACAGGAGGCTCCAACCTCATTCAGCTACAACTGACAGCTATCAAGCTTCAACTTGATAGGGAAGCTCCAACTTCCTCAATTTATCAAACTAAATGTTTGCTGATTTACCTCAGATATTAGCTCTGTTCTGTAGCATCTCTCTCTGCTCCTCTCTTCCTTCTCTTCTCTGATTCAATCTTCTATATTCAACAATCTCTATCTTTTTCCTCTTTCTAATAATACTTTTTATGCATATCAAGATGATATTACTTATAGAGAATTCTTGATGACTGTTTGTATTCCTCAAGGAATTCGAAATGGATAGCCATACCTCTTAGTCTTCTACCTTCTCATTTCTTTTTCAACTTACTTAGAAAAATGTAACTGTAGGTGCTTATTTTAATATTACAGTGGGATTTTGTTTTCTTTCAGAGACTTTCCAATGCATCACAACAATATAAATTAATTAAAAACATTTACAATCAATTACAATGAAAACTTCAGCTCACTTATTCAGCCTCTTGGTTCACTGCGCTTGTCTTTTCTGTGACTGTGCTGTATTGGGCTTTTCTGTGACTATGATGTATTTGGATTTTCTTCTTACTGTCATAGTGTAACTGCCATACCTATGTAACTGCCCTTTTTATACATCACAATTTAACTCTCGGCACGATAAGAATTGATTTTATCTTCTAGACTGTTGTTTTATATAACATATGTAACTTCCGGCAATTAACTGCTGAGAAATAATTTTAATACATAAAATGTACTTACGGGCCCATTCGATGATATTTCGATGTGATGTATCACTTATCGACTTCTTCCAATTGCGATTAATTGCAATCGCAATTTCCATTTGAATGTACCCATATCCCAATGCTCCGATGCTCTGATTCCGATGATTCACTGTTATGACGAAACTCAAACATATATTATCCAAGGTTTATAAACCCATCGGGTTTGGTCTTTCATCGCAATCGCAATTCTTTGTTAACATGTTCTGCTTGCAAACTTTCTTCGATGCGATTGGGTGAGGGTCCCACCATATCGAATCTTTGTTTGTTTTAAAACCAAGCGTTAAAACCTTTGGTTCTTTTGATCTTGCGCCAGAAGATATAATACATATGCTTTGTATTATACCTTTGGTCCCTTACAGTCCCACTTGTTGAACTTGTTTTTTCATTCGATGCGATGGCCTATTTTAATGTCGGAATTTAAACATATTTGAATCATAGTTCATATACCCATCATGTCCAGAGCTCAATCACAATCGAAATCTTTTAATATCATGCTCCGACGGTCTGCTTCTTTCCGATGCGATTGACCACTGTTCTACTGTAACTCAAACATATATTAAACATGATTTATAGAACCATCGAGTCCAGAGCTCAATCGCAATCGCAATATTTTAATATCATGCTCCGACGGTCTACTTCTTTCCGATGCGATTAACCATTGTTCTGCCGTAACTCAAACATATATTAAACATGATTTATAGACCCATCAGGTCCGGAGCTCAATCGCAATCGCAAATTTCTGTTTATATGATCCATTGTCACCTTTTTCGATGCGATTGATAAGGGTCCCACCTTATATTACTTCTTTTGTTTTAAAAATAGAACAATGGGACCTTTAGTCGTTTACTCTTGCGCACAAGCATATAATACATATATGTAACACCCGACTGGGTAATGATTCCCGGAATTGTGTTTACGTATCCTCCAGCCTCTACCTCTGCCTTTGATAATGGCATGCCCGGCTGGGTAATGATTCTTGGAATAAGGTTTGTATATATATATACTTTCCGCTTGGGTTATACGATTCCCAAAATTGTGTTTATGTATCCTCCAGCCTCTGCCTCTGCCTCTGCCTCTGATAACGGCTCTGCCTCTACTGTGATAACGGCTCTGCCTCTACCTCTACCTTTGATAACGACTCTGCCTCTATATTCCTTGCCTCTGCCTCTGCCTTAGCTGTGCTTCTTTCTCTGTCTCTGTCGTTGCTTCCGCTCTACTGTTTGATTGTTACATTTCGACATTCTTCTTCCGCCTGTCTCTTTTTCTTCCTTTTTTCGCTTCTTTGCTGCCTCCTTTTTCTGTCTTTGTCTTTTCTGCCTCTATTTCCATCAATGAAAACATTTCCAACAATTTTTCCCTCTCTTCACTATGCAATACAATCTCCTTCTTTTGTTTAGAAACCCCCCGAAATAGATAAGGGTGAATGCTCATCATCCCTTGATGTTGATCCTTCTCTTCCTCCATCTCACAATCCACAAAAACTGATGCATTCTGCTCCAGAATTGTGCTTTGGTTCCCACATGTTAGAGAATTTGGAACTCCTTGCAAAGACACAAGGGCTCCTCTAACGAAAGCGATGGCTCCCTTCCCATCTCCATGTGGTGATGGATCTCCTCCTAATGGTACAACGTTGTTAGCTCTTCTTTGCTTATCCTCTTCATCAATATTTGAGAATGGCTCATCATCAATGAGAGACCCTTGATCTTGGTCTTCTCTTGAAGGAGGAAACTCCATGTACTCATCTATAGAAGAGGGCTCATCAAGAAGTGGGGATATTTCCTTTGGAAAGGCATCATGCATGTTTTTATCCCCCTCAACAGAAATATGGAGTGGAGTTGGAAAAATAGATCTCTCCAACTCATGCAAAGGTTTTGAGTTTTTGGGTTCAACAACAGATCTTTTACAATGTTTAACATCAAATATTCTCACTAATTTCTTAGTGAACCCTGCATAAGTGTTTATATTTGCATGATAAAATTAATTAGAACTATAAAAACACCAATCATGGGTCATTCCTTTGTGGTGCAATGTTGCTACTCTAATGGCCTCCTCTTTTGAAACTTGGTGAAGCTAGAAATAGGAATCTAGCTCCTTCACCCAAGCTTTGGCTATGCACTTTCCTGATCCATCAAAGTTAGATAGAAATATTCTACCTCTCTTTCTTCTATTACGGTTGCTGGATCTTCCGTCTTCCTTGAGTCGAAAAAACCCTTGGAAGTCCAACTGATCTTTGAATCTCCATGATTGAGACTCATACTCCTGAAGATAGTCACTCAAGGTCTCCTCCCTTGGTGCATCTTCTTCCTCCATTCTTCTTGCAGTGAATGTGGGCCATAAACTATGCTATGGATCTGCATGTGTGGCTGAATGTCCACACCCATCTCATGAATATCTAGGGCTTTCTGTTGGGAAAAATACTGAGAGGGGGGGTGAATCAGTATTTAGTGCAGACAATCAAAATTTTTATTTTTTCCTTTCTAAAAACCCATACGCTACTTTACTGAAGGAAACTAGTGTATATACGCAGATATCCTTTACAGAACTCGCGTATTTCCAGAGATCTAATTATGTGTTTGAATCTTAACTCAGATCATTGCATTATTCATTCATCAGATATTTCAAAAATAGTAAACATGTGCAGAAAGAACAGAATAATCATCACACATATGCAACACACATGAACACCAGGATTTTTAGGTGGAAACCCAATTCGGGAGAAAACCACCGCTGCCATTGTTTCAGCCTTCAAAATTTATTATTAAGAAAACTTCTTACAATCATGTACTGGTGCAGACTCAAACCAGCACGCAGGCACCCACCTGCAGAAGGCTACAACCTTCTCTCATTTACCAGCCTCTCCTGGAAGGGAGCTACAACCCCCTGTACTAGTTTACCAGCCTCTCCTGGAAGGGAGCTACTACCCCCTGATATGTGTACCAGCTTCTACTGGCAGAAAGCTTCCACTTTCATACTGAAGGCTTCAACCCTCATATCCACTGCAGACCACGTTTCATCAATTTTCAAACTGGATCAAACAGCTCCAACACAACCCTTTACTCGTCAATAAACAACCTTTTCCCAAAGCATCAAACAGAACAGTGAAACCACTGTAACCAGAATATCAGATATAACCCAGACTTCAGAATAGATATGCAGAAACACATTCAACCTTCAGCTACCATTAGATCAGAAATCATACGCGCTTTTATTTAATCAGACCCGCGTATATACGCGCTTTCCAGAAGACGAACCCGTGTATACTTCAGTACATTTTCTAAAGAAAACCCTAACTGCGCATACGCACTTTTCTTTTCACAGACTCGCGTATACACGCGCTTTTCATGAAATGAACCTGCGTATAGATCAATAAAAGATAAATTTTGCAGTACAGACCAGATCTAAAAACTTACCCAGATTTCTTCAATCTCTTCAACAGGATTGCGCCAGGTCTTCTTCACTTCTTTTCAGATCATCCTTGACATTCACCATTTTTAGATCTAGAGATCTTGAGCCTTCATCATGTTCATAGGAGCATCCTAGACTAAGATCTATCAATTAGGAACAGCGTTCACCCATACAGATATACTTCAGAGTGAAGTATTCATCAAAGCCTAGACTCATGCACCACCATGCACAATGATTTTCTTCTCCTTATATAGGTTTACCCTTTTTCAATACCATGAGCCAAAACCACATCTCATCCGATGGTATTCCTGGACGGGATCAAATAGACAACCCAGCGCTCAATACAATGGGTCAATACCATGGTAGTAACCCTTGGTTTTACAAATTTAGAGCGCAATTGAGCATACGCGACTTGGCACGTACTTTTCCGCGTGCATACGCTACTTCTCCTAGACAAAACCGCGTATGCCTTAAGACACACACTTTTCATCATTATTCTTGCACATGCTGATATTTATTTTTCTGGTACTTTTGCGCTTCTTGTAGAACATCAGATTTACATCATTAATGCATCAAGAACAACTTCATTAAGTAGGTTGCCATCATCTTCATCAAGTGGGTTGCCATCAAGGACAACACTCTGCATCATATTGCCAACAATCTCCCCCTTTGGACTTGATGGCAACCACGAAGGTGTTTAATCACCACAACAGATAGATACATTGATTATAATCATTACACAATAACCATGTTACTCTCCCCTTATTCAAACACCATGTCACTCTCCCCCTTTGACATCAAGGGCAAAGGGCGGATCAAAACCAACACAAGGTTTTTCTCCTCATGTAGAAGGAAGCGCTCTGCAGATCTGAAGTGCACTGAAGTTACCATGCTCCCCCTGAGTTCATGCTGAAAGTTCAAACATATTTTTCAATGAAGTACATGACTTTATGACCTTCCTATCACCAAGGACTCATACAAACATCAAAGATCCAACCAAGTGGATTTACATAAGAGACTCAAATACCCAACCAAAAAGGGTTTACATAATTTGATTCAACTTCCCAACCAAGTGGGTTTACAAATTTGAACAAGTCCTTACATGACTGAATATTACAATTTTACATCATAGGTCTCAACATGACCTTTTTCATCAAATTACAAATATGACCTTTTATGACCAATAACAGAAAGACCTCAAGAGAGATCATATTTCAGAATCATAAGCCAACAATTCATAATACCCAGCAAGGCTATTGCTCCCCCTGAACCTGTACATCAGTTTACTCCTTCATCTCCCCCTTAGATTGTGCATCCTAAACACTTTTCAACAGAAGATAATCAAGGCATCTTTACCCAATATCAAAGAATGAGACAGAAATATAAGAGATAAAACTTCTCCAGAGATACCATACAACATCAGATATATCAAACAGTGCTGCAGATGTGCTGTAAAATGCTGACCCTAACCAAAAATTTTCAGCAACTGACCATACGCAGATTTATGTGGATAAACTCACGTATATACGTGAGTATTTTTCAGGAAACACGCGTATCCAATTTGATCTTCTAAATTTAAGCAGTTCTGATTTTCTTCACAGCAGAGACTACTCCCAGCTTCTTTCTAAGATATTCGAATGCTTCCCTGGGCAGAGGTTTGGTGAATATATCAGCAACTTGTTCTTTGGAGGGAACATACTCCAACTTCACCTTTTGTTCAAGCACTTGTTCACGTAAGAAGTGATACTTGATGGGAATGTGCTTGGTCTTGGAGTGCATAACAGGATTCTTTGAGATACTGATGGCACTTGTATTATCACACATAATGGAGACAGGAGGTGAACATTTGATTTGAAAGTCTTGTAATGTTTGCATCATCCAAAGAAGTTGAGTGCAACATGATGCGGCAGCCACATATTCTGCTTCTGCTGTAGATAAGGCAATAGAGTTTTGCTTCTTGCTGAACCAAGATACTAACCAGGGCCCCATATAGAATGCACCACCACTAGTGCTTTTCCGATCATCAAAATTTCCAGCCCAATCTGCATCAGTGTAAGCATGAAGAGTAAGATCAACATTCTTTGCATACCATAGTCCAAAGTCTTGAGTTCCTTGTAGATATTTGAATATTCTTTTGACAGCCTGAAGGTGAGACTCTTTTGGATTACCTTGGAATCGTCCAACAATCCCAACTGCATGCATAATGTCTGGTCTAGTCCCAGTGAGATAAAGTAGGCTTCCTATCATTGATCTGTATTCTGGTTGATTCACTGTGGGAGAATCATCATGAGAACTGAGGTTACATCCGGTTATCATTGGTGTACTTACAGGTTTGCATTCTTCCATGCCATACTTCTTCAAAATTTGCTTAAGATATTTTGCTTGTGATAAGAATATTCCATCTGTAGTTTGATGCACTTGCAACCCAAGAAAGAATGTTAGTTCTCCAAGTAAGGACATTTCAAATTCTTGCTGCATGACAGAAGAAAATTTCTTACTCATAGATTCTTCATTAATCCCAAAAATGATGTCATCAACATATACAACCACAATCAGTAGTTTATCATTTTCAACCTTTGTGTATAAGTTGCTATCAGCAGACCCATTTGAAAATCCTTGTTGATGAAGATATTTGTCAAGATGATAATACCATGCCCTTGGGGCTTGTTTGAGACCATATAGAGCCTTTTTAAGTCTACAAACAAGATTTTCATCATTTCCAAAAATGAATCCTTCCGGTTGTTCTATATAAACTTCTTCTTCTAGATCACTATTGAGAAAGGCAGATTTAACATCCATTTGATAAACTTTGATTTGTTGAAAACTTGAAAAAGCAAGAAACATTCTTATGGCTTCAAGTCTAGCTACATAAGAAAAATTTTCTTCAAAGTCTATACCTTCTTGTTGAGTATACCCCTTGCAAACCAGTCTAGCTTTGTTTCTTATAACATCCCCATTCTCATTTAACTTATTCTTGAATATCCATTTAGTTCCAATGACATTTTTATCATGAGGTATTGGCACCAATTCCCAAGTGTGATTCTTTTAAATTTGATTAAGCTCTTCATTCATAGCTTGAATCCAACATTCATCTTTGCAAGCTTGATTGACATTGTGTGGTTCAATTGTGGATAGAAATGCCAGATAGCTAGAAGATCCCACAAGAGTCCTCCTTGTTTGTACACCTGATTCCTTGTCTCCCAAAATTTGAGATTCAGGATGATTCTTTTGAACATATCTGGATGGAGCTTTTTCAGATAAATCATCTTCAGGTTCTTCATTGGATCCACTATCTATATCATTTCCATTTGATGTAGAAGGACAAAAATCACCATCATCTTCTTCTGTTGCTTGTTTTTCTTCTTTAGGAGCTGCAGGAGACTCATCAATAACAACATCAATGCATTCAACAATCTTTCAAAGCCTTTTATTGTAACATTTTTATGCTCTGCTTGTATATGAGTAACCAAGAAGTATCCCTTCATCTTATCTAGGTTCAAACTTGCCAAGCTTTTCATCATTATTTTTGATAAAGAATTTACCTCCAAAAATTCTAAAATGCTTCACAGAGGGAGAGTTACCATACTAGAGTTCATATGGAGTTTTGTCACTATTTACCCGAACATGTGCCTTGTTGAGAATGTTTGCTGCTGTATGTGTTGCTTCTCCCCAGAACATGTCAGGAGTTCTAGAATCATCAAGCATAGCTCTAGCCATTTGTTGAATTGTTCTATTCATTCTTTCTGCTACGCCATTTTGTTGTGGAGTGCCTGCTACAGAGAACTGTCTTTTTATGCCATGTTGTTCAAAAAATTCAAAGAATTCATTTGATGTATATTCTCCTCCTCGATCAGATCTAAGACACTTGATTTTTAGATCTAATTCATTTTCTACCAATGCTTTGAAGATCTGAAATTTTTCAAATGCTTCATCTTTGTGTTTAATCAACCCGATCCAACACATTCTAGAGTAATCATCAATAAATAAGATATAGTATTCTTCCCCACGTGGATGACTTTTACCTCATAGGTCCACATATGTCGGTATGAATGAGTTCAAGAGGCTTACTTGATGATCCTTCTTTGGCATTAAATTGTACTCTGATCTGCTTACTGAATTGGCAAGATTTGCATATGATACTCTCTGGTAGAGTAATATTGGGAAGACCACGAACAGCTTGAAGTCTGCTTGCTTTGTTGATTTGAGAGAAGCTCAGATGCCCCAGCCTTCTATGCCATAGCCAATTTTCTGAAGGCTTGCTCAAGTAACATTGATCTTTGCAGTTCTTCAATACATACAGGTTGCTTGGAGTTCTTTTCCCTTTTATAATAGTTTTACCTGTATCAAGATCACGAACCACACATTATTTTGAACTAAAGACAACTTCTGTTCCTTGATCACACATTTGACTTACACTTAACAGGTTATACCTTAATCCATCCACATACATGACATCATTAGCCTTCACCTTTTCTTTTAGAAACACGGACCCTTTTCCTTTAATTACAGCAGGAGTATCATTTCCAAATGTAACTTTCTTTTCCTTTTCTAGAGCATTATATGCAAGAAGTTTGCTTTTGTCACTTGTCATGTGTCTTGAGCACCCACTATCAATGTACCATTGATTTTCTTCACCTTCTGCAAATAACGCTATTCCACAATTTTCAACCTGTAATTCCTTCTTTTTCCATACTTTGGAACTTGAAGGAGAATGTTGTTTCGGCTGGACTTTGCTCCTGCATTCAGATTCTTCATGGCCAAAGTTATTGCAATAAGCACATTCAACTTCATTTCGAAGAGGAGAAAAGTGGTTATAGGTGTTCTTCTTTGGTTTAATATCCATCCTTTTCTTTCTAGCTTCTCTTGTCATGATGGTTTTATATGCAACACATTGAAGAGCTTTATGACCAAAATTGTGACATGAGAAACATTGTCCATTGAAGTAGAAATTTCTGCGATCATGAATTCTTCTATTTGAATTTACCTATTGATTGTTGCTTCTTTGAGAGATATCCCTTGTATTGTGATGATCATGCTTTACCTGTAAAGATTCTTTATTCCCTTGCTGAGTGGCTGAATGAAGTAAACCAGTTGTAGCTGCTTTTAGATAATTTGGTGCAGAAGCCTGAGAAGATTCTCCAGTATATCCAAGACCTGTCTTAATAAGAGGAGAACGTTGAACCTTGATAATCTCATCTAAGGTTTCAGATCCTTTAGCAAATCTGAGATTCAGAGTCTTTACTTTCTCAAGTTCTTTTCTTAGACTTACTGCTTCACATTCTAATTTTTCATTATGTTTCTTTGCTTCTTCATTCTGCCTTTTCAGAGTCTCTATGATTATTTTACTTTCTTCCAAGCATATTTTGAGTTGATTGTTTTGATCAAGAAAATCATTGTCATCTAGAGCATTCACAAAAGCATCGTTATCGTCTCTAGAATTATTTTCAAATGCCATGAGAAGTCTAAGATCTTGTTCACATTCTTCCTCACTATCAGATAACCCATCACTGTCTTCATTTGTATAGTAGCTTTTCTTAGAGCTAGATCGATTCTTATTCCTTCTTGCTACTTCTTTCTCTTTAGTAGATGTTTCTTTATAAGGAAATTTTGTAGCATAATGACCAACTCTTCCACAATTGAAACATTTGAAAGGAAGCTTACCTTTGAATCTTCCGGTTCCTAGTTGGAGTCTTCTCACAAAGTTTGCCTCATCTTCTTCTGAGATATATCCTGATCCTTCTGATTTTTGAACTTCTTTCCCTTTTTTAGAAGCTTTAAAAACAACTTCTTTGACTTCAGATGGTCCTCCTCTCCTCATTTCATAAGCAGTCAATATGCCATGAAGTTGCACCACGGAAAGATTTTGAATATCCTGTTTTTCTTCAAGGGCAGACACTTTTGATTCAAATTTTGCCGTTAGCGATCGTAAAATTTTCTCAACCAAAGTAGTGTCGGATATTGTTTCACCCAGATTTCTCATACGATTTACAACATCATCAATACGTAAAAAGAAACTGGCAATACTCTCATCACCATGCATCTTTAAATTTTCATATTCAATTATGAGAGTTTGGAGTTTTGCACTTTTTACCTTTGCGTCGCCTTCATAACTTAGAATGATTTTGTCCCATATTTCCTTTGTTGTATTCAGCTGCATGACTTTGACAAATTCTGATTCAGTTAGACTTCCTGTTATAGCATTGACCGCTTTTGCGTTTGATTCATAATTATTCCTTTCAGTTGGATCTGTTGGTGTAGCAGCTGGATATTGATATCCTTGTTCAAAAATGGTCCATACATCAGCTCCCATAGACTGAAGATAGGATCTCATCCTTACTTTCCAGAAGATTAAATTGCTTCCGTTGAAGAGTGGGGCCTTGATAGATGATGTTTCCTCATGATTTCTCATCTTTCTTGATCTTCCTTCTAGCGGCTAAACTTTTTCAGAAGGACCTACTCTGATACCAATTGTTGGGAAAAATACTGAGAGGGGGGGGGTGAATCAGTATTTAGTGCAGACAATCAAACTTTTTCTTTTTTCCTTTCTAAAAACCCATACGCTACTTTACTGAAGGAAACTAGCGTATATACGCGGATATCCTTTACAGAACTCGCGTATGTCCAGAGATCTAATTATGTGTTTGAATCTTAACTCAGATCATTGCATTATTCATTCATCAGATATTTCAGAAACAGTAAACAGGTGCAGACAGAACAAAATAATCATCACACATATGCAACACACATGAACACCAGGATTTTTAGGTGGAAACCCAGTTCGGGAGAAAACCACCGCTGCCGTTGTTTCAGCCTTCAAAATTTATTATTAAGAAAACTTCTTACAATCATGTACTGGTGCAGACTCAAACCAGCACGCAGGCACCCACCTGCAGAAGGCTACAACCTTCTCTCATTTACCAGCCTCTCCTGGAAGGGAGCTACAACCCCCTGCACTAGTTTACCAGCCTCTCCTGGAAGGGAGCTACTACCCCCTGATATGTGTACCAACGTCTACTGGCAGAAATATTCCACTTTCATACTGAAGGCTTCAACCCTCAGATCCACTGTGGACCACGTTTCATCAATTTTCAAACTGGATCAAACAGCTCTAACACAACCCTTTACTCGTCAATAAACAACCTTTGCCCAAAGCATCAAACAGAACAGTGAAATCACTGTAACCAGAATATCAGATATAACCCAGACTTCAGAATAGATATGCAGAAACACATTCAACCTTCAACTACCATTAGATCAAAAATCATACGCACTTTTATTTAATCAGACCCGCGTATATACGCGCTTTCCAGAAGAAGAACCCGCGTATACTTCATCACATTTTCCAAAGAAAACCCTAACTGCGCATACACGCTTTTATTTCCACAGACCCGCATATACACGCGCTTTTCATGAAACGAACCTGTGTATAAATCTATAAAAGATCAATTTTGCAGTACAGACCAGATCTATAAACTTACCCAGATTTCTTCAATCTCTTCAACAGGATTGCGCCAGGTCTTCTTCACTTCTTTTCAGATCATCCTTGACATTCACCATTTCTAGATCTAGAGATCTTGAGCCTTCATCATGTTCATAGGAGCATCATAGATTAAGATCTATCAATTAGGAACAGGGTTGACCCATACAGATATACTTCAGAGTGAAGTTTTCATCAAAGCCCAGACTCATGCTCACATTGTGCACAATGATTTTCTTCTCCTTATATAGGTTTACCCTTTTTCAATACCATGAGCCAAAACCACATCTCATCCGATGGTATTCCTGGACGGGATCAAATAGACAACCCAGCGCTCAATACAATGGGTCAATACCATGGTAGTAACCCTTGGTTTTACAAATTTAGAGCGCAATTGAGCATACGCAACTTGGAACGTACTTTTCCGCGTGCATACGCTACTTATCCTAGACAAACCCGCGTATGCCTTAAGACACACACTTTTCATCATTATTCTTGCACATGCTGATATTTATTTTTCTGGTACTTCTGCCCTTCTTGTAGAACATCATATTTACATCACTAATGCATCAAGAACAACTTCATTAAGTAAGTTGCCATCACCTTCATCAAGTGGGTTGCCATCAAGGACAACACTCTGCTTCATATTGCCAACACTTGCTTCACTTTCAAACCCTCTAGGAATTTTTCTACACTTCTCCCCTTCATCTCCTTGAGATCTTCTTTGATAACTTTCATAGTTTGGAAAAGAAGCTAGGAGATCCTCCCCTCCTTCATTTCTCCAAATAATGAATCTTGCCTTTGTTTCTTCTGTACAAATTCTCATTTTTGTGAGAATAATCTTCTCCTTCAAATGGCATAATGTCTTGAATGCATAGGTTGAGCCAAGATTATGCTCTGATACCACTGTAATATTCCAAATTAGAAATAGCAGCAATATAGCTCATAAAAATGTAAAACACAAAAAATATGAATATGACATAGGAGAGATCAATATGAAGCCATAATTTTATTAAGATATCAGCATAAATATACAAAAATATCATGAGGGACAAGCCACTCAAGCAATGGGAAAATGTCTCCAATGATCAAAACAATCAGCACATGAGTTACTGCGATTGTATAGATGCTGGAGAGTAGTGACAGCGCTGTCTAAATCAGTGTATCTACTACTGAATACATATATAAATGAAATGTGGCTGATAGAAACAAAATAAATTCCCAGCAAAAAATATGTGGGCTCTAATACAAGATTTCTAGCCAATCCAGAAAAGATTGCTAGAAATGCCAAGAAATGTACAATGTGACAAATAAACCTGGGGTTGAGATGTCACTGAAAAATGGATCTGAATAGGATGAGGCTATTATATATCTGAAATTATGATGTCTTCATCCAATGGTATCTCTAATTAGAAGGTTGATCCCTCTACTCATAAATAGACCCTCCTGATGAGCTCAATGAACCCTCCCAGCAAATGCCTCCAAAAATAACACAGTTCAGAATTGTGACTGTGCTATGAGGGATGGTAGATGGTTGGCCTGATTATAAAGATGAGAAAATATGCCCAGGAGCCTTCCTTTCTGATCCTCCAATGGATAGGCTACCTCTCCATTGAAAAAAAAGCCCAGAAACAGCTCTATGTGATCCTCCGTTGCTGCACCCTGCAACACAACCCAGCTCTAAATAGAAACTGTATTGTCGCTGAAGGAGGTAGCTTGGCTCAAATTTCAGAATGAGGAAATTCAGCTCAGAGAACCTATCATTCCCTAAGGATGAGGTAGGGATTCCAGATTAGGAACACCCTTGTGCTAAACAACACAACAACCCTGCTAAACAGCAAGAGGAAGCAAAAGTCTAAACATACCAATATCAAATAATAAAATAAAGCATGAATAACAATGGTTGCTATCCCCTCCATATATAGCATGAGAGCCTCCTCACATTGGGTCCCATCCATACTTGCCACCAAGCTCATGCTAGTTGTCCTCCACCAAAACTCCGTTGTCTTATCATAAAGACCACTCCTCTATGACAACGTTGTTGATTTGGTCAAAGTTGACTGAATCAACATGATTCAATCCCTGTTCACACCCAAAGGTGCTTAATCTAGCTGCTTATTCTTCCTCCTTTCACATTAGGAGTGTTATTATTCCTTCTAAAGGGTTTTATGAGTCTCCCCACCCACTTATTCACCTACCTAGTGATAAAAGCAACTATAATACTCCATTTAGACGAAAGCTAAATTTTTGCAATATTACACCAAGCTAGTCAGAGAGGTGATTATGAGGAATGATGAGCGCACTCCAGTAGAAGGTGACATGTATTTTTTAATGAGGATATTATTATTTTAGGATTATTTGGTCCCTGTCAATGGCAGTCCAAAAGCTAGTGGCACAAATAATCCTCTCCCCAACCTTCCCCTGGTACTATATCAAGATCTTGGTAATTTCTTTTCCAAACTGTGTAAGACTTTAAAATTTCTGCAATTTCACTTTAGATATGCAACAAGAAGTTCTAGTGGAACAAATAGTTCCAATAGTAATTTTTAGAGAATTTTAGGTAGTTATTCTCAGCTGGGTTCCGAAGGATTTATAATAGTTAAGATAGTGGAAAAAACCATGCCATAAATACCACATGATTACTAACTCACTATCCATAGTCTTAAGGATGGGGTGGTGAAGATGTTGAGCAACATTGGTACTTATGCGAAGCCATTTGGAGAGCAAGACAGACTCATGATGCCACTAATCTCATTGAATTTCAAATGAATTTGCAAGAACGAGCTCTGTGATGGTTCATTAAATGGTCTGAACTGAATCGAAACCCCACTATGGATCAAGTTAAACAACATTTCCTTCAAGAGTTTAAACTTCCTAAGTAAAATTAGAAAGGTTTGGAAGAATTTTTGGATATTAGACAAAGAGAAGGAGAATATGCTTGGTAGTGTATGCAAAAATTTAACGATGTTATTAGTATTTTGTCTTATCTAATAGATCCCCATCACGAAAGAGAATACTTTATTAAATATTTTTTATCCATGACCATAATTACCTTATCGCAACAAAATTTTAACACATTGTATGATGCTTTATAGAAGGTGATGCAGATTGAAGTAATGGCAAGATACCCTCAGAAATATAGACTGGGTAATTCTTCTACTGACCCTACTATTATGGGACTTCAAAATCGAATTGCTAATTTTTCATATAGATTACAAGATATTACTCTTGTGTGACTGATGACGCCTTAGGTGTGGTGCACAATTTTTGAAGTTGAGGTACATCATGTCACAAAATTTCCATGACTAAGGTGTTTGGGATCATCTAGTATGCCTATGGACCCCCTCCACTATCACATATTGTTTGGGTTGCACAAATTTCCCCAACAATTCCATTTCAAGGGCACACTTGGCACTGGGAATTTCCTAATCACCAAGGTATTTCTATGAATAATTGTTATGTTCATTCACAGCATTTATGTCCCATTTTTTAGAAATACTCCAATGTGACAAATAATCTATTTTGTGAATTTTGTGGATCTCCTATGCACCACACAAATCAATGTAGATATTTGGATGTTTTGGATGATCATCTTGATCATACAATGTTTAGGGTTAATGAAACTCCTCATGGTCGAGGAGGAGGTGCTCCATGGGGAGGGGGGACTAGAGGAAGGCGTATAATCAGATTTTATAATTATGATCAAGAGGGTCATATTGTGAGATATTATCTGATACCAAGGAGGCCTTGGTGTTCACGTTGCTAGGTAAGTACACATTCCATTGACTATTTCCAGAACTCATTTATCAATGGGAGGAGCATAATAACGTAAAATGAGAAAAATTGATAAATGTAGAACCATGAGAAACAGAGCCATTTGTGCAACCTAACATCAATATTGTTACTCAAGGAGGAGAAAGAATTAGAGCTAATGTTGGGAATCCTCAACAACCTACTATAATAAAGCATGTATCACCCAAAAGGACCTATGATTCTAATCAATAGAAATAATATTATAAGGATGTAGTGGAAATATTAAAATATTTGGTTTCCTCTCACAATCCTCATGTAGAGCAGCAAGAACGAGTGCAGGCTAAGAGCCCCAAATGTTCGCAAGAAACATCTCAAACTATTCCAGAGTGGCTCCAGTTATTCTTGCAAATTATGAATGATGATTATTTTTCTATCCAGTTGCGTAAGAAATTGAAGTTCATTGTGCAAGTTGATTCATTCTCAAAGAAGACTCTTTATGCTAATTTACCTAATAGGAATTTTAGAAGAGTTCAGAGCAATAAGAAGAGGAAAGGAAGGGAATTCCGAGTGGATGCCAAAATTGCAGGGTATCATATTAAATATTCTATGCTTGATCTAGGGTTAGATGTGAATATTTTTCCAAGGAAAACTTTGGAGGTGTTTGGGAGGCCAAAGCTATTTTTTTCTCCAATTATGCTTCAAATGGAAAACCAGTACTACATCCTTCTTATTGGTTGATTGGAATATATTGAAGTTGATATTACAAGTGAAAAAATATATGCATACTTTGAAGTGATATATATTATGGGTGATAAATATTCATGTCCATACTTGTTGGGAATTGATTGGGTGTTTGATAGCTATGCAATAATTGATTTAAAGAGGGAAACTATGAATTTCCAATCTGGTGATCAAAATTTAGCTCAAAATGAAAGTTCCTAGAATATTTTTGAAAACAGTGCCAATTCATAGTTTTTATCATTATTATTCCAACGACACTTGTTTCACCTCAATCTGATGTCGTGTGACAAAGTTATGATGTTCTGATCATTTGGCCCAACAACTAAAAAATTAGCAAGGTTGTTGACTAGAATGCTGACTGGGCAGTTGTACCATTTACATCAATAGGTCCACTATCTGCATACATACCAATCCCTTCCTACCAAGTGGTAGGCATAGTGTCACAATTTTATTGGTTGTTTTTTTATGTTCTGGTCCAATGAGGGGATGCTACATGGCCCAACTAGAGGCCGCCAAATGGCACCTCGTGGTTAGTAAAACAATTTTCAAGGTTCAGAGAGCCTTGAGTGGGATCGAACCCAAGACCTATCATTCAACACTCCAACACCTTACCATCTCCTCTATACCATGGTTCTTACCCCATGAGGGCACGAGGTCTATTTAAGTTTTCATTCAACACTATTTTGGAGGGGTTGGGCAGTGAACCCTGACCCCTGGTCACGAGACCTCCTCAAAACCAAAAGTGGAGCAGGAATGTAGCATCGATGGGAGAGGGGCTTGGGACCATATTTGTCCCTCAGTGACAAGGGCTCCCATAATACCATGGTGCAAGAAAAAAGAGTGCTCAGAGGAGAGGGGCTTGGGGCTAACGCAATCTTTGGTCACGGGAACCTGCACATGACCCTAGAAAGGTGTTATGGTGAGGAGAGGTGTATGGGGACAAACCCCATGACATATGGCTATGTATATGACCTTTATGGACCAGAGAGAAGGGCTCAATGGAGAAGGTACAGGAAACAACCCTTGGCCCTCGGTCATACCCTGTTTGCATAGGACCATGGCATAAGTGTTAAATTGAACGAGAGGAAGTTACAGACTTGGCCCTGGTCCCGTACCAGCCCATGTAACCACTATCATAATGGTAGTGGGGCTAATATGGTAGGGGAATGTCGTTTTCCTAAGCCTCGCCCCCATGGGTTCCACGTGACCACGAATAGGGTCGATGTTCGGGTGCGAAGGGAATGGTCCGACAATCTGCACCTTCGGCAGGAAAAATTGTCACCTCTTGAGTGGAAAATAGGGAATAAGTGTCGCTCTGTTAGCCAATTTATCTATTTTGTAGGATGGATAATAGAATAATGCTTAGAGAGCCATAACTTGATTATTTTTTGGCCTTTTTGAGCTCAAGGAGAGCCCATATAGGGGTTTTTGGACATTTTGGATCCAACGGATAGCTTTATTTGCTGATTGGAGTATGTATGAAGAGAATTTTTGCAGGTTTGAGTCCATGGGTATAAGGATGATTCAATGTTTGGAGAATTTTTTGAAGTCTTTTGAGCATGGATAAGACCTTGTATGGATTTTTTAGTCTTCATATGTTTACTGCAGCAGCTGTGACTTGTAGGGTGCAAATCATGTCGAATGTTCTCATGATGTTATTGTGAGGAAAGATATATTTTTGTAATTCAATGTGGAATTGTAGTAATTGAATGCTCATTTTCAGATGGATTACATGGTCTTTATAGGAGAACCCTTTTCTTGTTGATGGTTTCATGATTGACTATAGGTTGACATGATTTATAGAGTGAAAAATATTTGTAGGGGAATGTTTCCTTGAAGGGGAAACTAGCCACTCATATTGTCAACACACTTATGTAATATTTTTCACTAAACATATGGATCGGTATAGCTGTGTTAGCAGGCCTAGATATGTAGCCTAGGAGGGGTGAACTCCATCACCAAATTTTGTGTTTTTTATATTCATGAATTTTGTATGATTTAAATGATGATATGTTGCTTGGTTTAAGTTTACATGAAAAAATAACTCATAGTCCTTTAAGAAACCTTAAAAACCTGTTTTGTTGTAAGACCCATTTTTCCTTGCAAAGAATCAAATGAAGATAATTTTTAGGAAGGAGAATTTCTCTTCCAATTTCAGATCACTTTCAAAGTAGATGGAGTCCAAGTCATACAAAATTTAGGCCCCTATCAAGCTCTGAGATTTACATAACCTGTAGATGGTGTGTAGGAGTCTAATATATCAAACCAATTGTATCAAGTCACTGGTGGGAAAAGGGAAGGCTACATCAATCCGACAACAACTAGTTCTATTAGTTGGAGAAGCATTCAAATTGCTGAGGTTGGATCAAATGTTGTGATGGATGACTCATAAGAAGGAGATCATGAGCTTCATTCTTAGCACTATGGAATTGTTCGATGCATTCGATGGATTGGTACCAAGGTACGAGAATATGCTACTTTTAATGGTATTGAATATGTCGTAAATTTTATTAAAGAGGTTGATTCTAAGATCGAAGAAGGCCAAAATATCACTTTTATGGATGTTGTCTTGCATGTGACCCCTGCGCAAGGAAAATTTTAAGGATGGAAATTTATTTTAAAGTTTAGAAACCTTGGCGAATATTACTAGTCCTTAATATTAAAACTGTGAAATGCTTGGTAATTTTTTATTATTAATATTCAAATATATAATGATTTTATAAAGTATCTATAAAAATTTTGGTGATTTATAAGGTAAAACAATTCTATACTATAAAATATGGGAGAATAATTTTTAGAAAAATTGGAGATTGGAGAATCTTTTCTTTGGAAAAATCAACCAAAATTAGCCAAACTATGAATATTGTCCCTTAAAATTTTCCCTGCCCCTACGAGATGGTGGGGAGTTGATCACAACAACCTCCAATATTGGGAAACTACTAATTTGGCCAAGTTGTGTGGATTTTTTTCTCCATAGGATCCCTTTAGTAGAATTCCTATATATGATGGATACACCAGTTCACAAAATCATGTACAAAAATGAAATTTTGTCTAGTCAGAAATTGGCTTACTAGTTGTGATGTGGCCACACCAATTCATTCACACATTGGGAACTTTCCTGCAATATTGGTATCTAAAAGAGGAAATGAAGAGGTAGACGATGGATTGGAATACAATGATAACTCGGTTTTGTAAATATTTTTCATTCTTAGATGTGGATGCGAGGATAGTTGAAGCCTTGAAAGCTATTAAAAGGGTTTTATTCCCTTTTGGAAAATTTGTTGAGGAATGTAGTAGGTATGGATATTTTTCACATCAATATGAATCTGGCTTTCACTAGGCTGTAGCTTGTGGAAAATTTGATAAAGAACCCGGTGATGACATATAGGAGTTAAGGCACCTATATTTTAAATAATTTGAGGGGGAGAGAGGGATAAAAGAGGATCCTATAACGTATGCCCATAATTTGAAGCCACTCAAGCTACAAAAAATGAACATTGGGACTGATGAAAAACCCAAAATTGCCTATGTTGATGATTTTTTGGATGAGAAAACAACTAAGTAATTTTTTTACTTGTTAAAGGAGTATGAGGATTTTTTCCTTTCCTTAGTCTTAGAACTTAAAGGGATTAAAGGAGACTTGGGTGAGATGAAGATAGTCTTGAAAATTTATGCAAAGAAAATCAAACATTAGCCCTATACATTAAATCCATGTGTTAAATAGAAGGTGAAGAAGGAAATTGATAAGGTGTTGACGAAAAGGCTTATATTTATAGTTGATGAAACATAATGGATTAGTCCCATCGTGATCCAAGATAAGAAATATTCACAAGAGATCATGGTTTGTGTGGATTATAGGAGTCTTAACAATGCCTGTGTCCATGATTATTTCCTACTCCTTTCAGTGATGAGATGTTGAATAATATTGTAGGGAATGAATCCTATCCCTTCACTGATAGGTTTTATGGCTATCACCAAGTTCACATTGCAGAATAAGATAAGAAGAAAAATATTGTTACAACTAAGTGTGGTTCCTATGCTTATATTGTCATGATGCTTGGTTTGAATAATGAACCTGCTGTGCTTTCACATATTGTAATTGCTGCGTTTCAAAAGTACATTCATAAGTTCCTTGAAGAATATATGGATGATTGGACAATATAAAATTTATTTAAGAAGCACTCCATCTTACTCAGGGTGATGTTTGATCACTGTAGGAAATTAAAAATTTATCTAAAATTAAAGAAGTGTATTTTTGTTGTCCATTTTTTAACGTTTCTCAGACATACAGGTTGCAAGGAAGGAGTATGTGTCGGTCCTGCCAAGGTTGACTTAATATTTAATATGCCACTACAAACTAGTGTTAAACAATTACGATCAACTCTGGGACACACATGATATTATTGCAGGCTCATCTATAATTATGATCTAATTACTACACAATTGGAGAAATTTTTGAAGAAATATAAGCATTTTTCTTGGATTATCAAATGTGTTGTTACATTTTATACCCTGAAGGAGAAGCTCCCAATTGTGTCATTATTGTTTTATCTATATTGGAATAAATAATTTCATGACCACATGGATGCGTCAGGGATTTCTTTGGGTGCTATTTTAACCCAGTCCGAAGAAGGTAATATGCATCATCCAATTTATTTCGCCAGTAGAAAATTTTTATAATGGAGTAGAACTATAACACTAATGAATGGGAGGCCCTTTCTATGGTGTATTCGTTACAAAAGTTTAAAAAATATATTTTGGGTGGTCCCTTTAAATTCTTTACAGATCATTCTTCTTTGAAGTAACTAGTTAATAAACCTATCTTACGCAAACGGCTATTGTTATTTAAAGAAGTTACATTTCAATTAATTGTCAAGGCAATGTATTTGAACGTGGGTATATATAATTTGTCTCATTTGGAATCCAGTGAATTTTGAGGATCAGTAAATGACCAATTACCAGATGCACATTTATTCAAAATCGAAGCAGTCCTAGATTATTTGGAGGATATTGCATTGTTCCTAACAAATAGAAAGTGTCGTGTTGATTATAGAAGCACTCAAAAGTGACATATGGTTGTCCATGCTATTTATTATAAACTTATTGTATGTTAGCTATATAAAAAAGGTCTTGATAAAGTCTTGAAGCAATGTGTCTTGGACCATGAAAGGGATTACATTTTATGGGAATTCCATGTGGGAGTTGCGGGAGGTCATGTTCAAGGTAAAGCCATTTCTCGGAAGGCTTTTTAGGTTGGATTGTGGTAGCCTACACTTTTTAAATATGCTAGAGAGTAACCTAAGAGGTGTGATATTTGTAAAATATTTGATCGAACATCTTATAGGGATACACTTCCTCTACATCTTGTCAAAGCACTTGAAGCACTTGAAAAATGGGAAGTTGATTTTGTATGGATGATTAATCCACCTGCTTGAAACTCACATGTTAGATACATCATCACCGCAATGGATTATCTGATGCGCTAGGAAAAGTATGCTCCTTTTAAGGATTGAAATAATGATACTACTGCATGATTCATATTTGAAAACATCATTACTATATTTTTTTTGTCCTAGAATCCTTACCAATGACCAAGGTTTGAATTTTATTAATGAAACGATTAGTTTGATACTACCAAATTTTATGATTCAACATGAAAAAATTAGCCCTTACCACCTGCAAGTGAATGGAAATCTAGAAGCATTTAATAAAATATTAGAGAAGGGTCTCACGAAAATTTTCTCCATGAATAGGGATTATTGGGATGAGAAGGTTCCAATGATTCTATGGGCTTATCGCACTACAACAAAGTGGATGCATAATTAAACACCATTTCAACTTGTTTATGGATAAGAAACGATGGTTCTGGAAGAATTCATAGTTCCCAACCTATTCATTTCCCATGCCCCTAGGATGTCCAATGATTATTCTATTACAAAATGATTACAAGAGTTGTGGAAACTGGATGAGCAATGGTTCCTTATATACTTCCACCAGACTATTGAAAAATAAAGGAAAAATTCTTGGCATGGCAGGCACATTAAGAATAAATCATTCTAAGTTGGAGATAAAGTATTGATTTATGACAACAAATACCTTAAGTATTCAGGTAAATTACAAATTCACTAGCTTGGACCATTTTATGTTGTGGTGATGATGAATTTTGGAGTTGTCAAACCTTCTCAGTTGAGTGGTATCCTTTTACGCAGTTGGGTGAATGGAGCACACCTGAAGGTCTAATGTGGTTCATAAACTTATTTTGGATTTGTGTGCTCTCTACAAAGGGAGTTGTAGTTAGGTTTATAGTGGAGTCAATTGCATCAATTTTAGTAAGAATCGATTTCGGTTGAGTTGCGTAAATAAGTTAATTTTGTCTTAATTGTGACCCACTACATATCATTATGGTCAAGGAGGTGTCAATGTGTCTAGTCTATCAAATCATTAGTAAAAAATATGTGTATTTTCCTTCATTAATTATTTCTTTCCCGTACTTTAAATCTTTTACATTTAGTAATGTTTCTCTATATCCTTTCATTTATAACCCAATATTGTTAGTTAGTGGCTTAAATATTTTGGGAAAATTGAGAGTTTTTATTGATATTTTTGTGGATTTTTAGATTCACGTTGACTTGGTTGGTACTTAATTTATTAGGTAAAAATTCAATATTTTCAAATATCTTCCATGTTTTCTATATAACCCTAGTTCCTTGTCATTTTTTTATCATCACACTTGTGTTCTCATCAATTTTCCATCCTAGATTTTATGTTGTCTGCATCTGTGTCTCCACCTCACTGTCACCCCTTGTTCACCTTGTTTACAATCATCAATCCTTCTCGATGGGTCTCCCTTCAAAAATTGTCATTCCCCTCTTTCATTTTTCATTCATGTGTCCATGCCACCATTTATTTGTTGGAGAAATATAAGAAATATTACCTAGTTGAAAATGATTTATATGACCATGTCCTCTTTCCTACACTCTGGTTTGATGTCTTTATGTAGCCAAATTCGTGACTTGCTGCTCGAAATTTACCCAAAATTAAAATGGATTTCTACCCTCTGAAGAAATATAAGTTGATGATATTGCAAAACCTACGTGTCTTTGACACTACTGATGAAGTTATGTGATGCACCAAATTCCTAATCAACAAACTCCATGAGGGCTCACTGTGGTTGTATAGGGAATACCAAATCCATGTTGATGATATTCACCAGCTCATAGGACTATATTCTTAGGAATCTGATGTATCTAAATCCTCTCGACGTGTTTCCAAGCGCATCAAGAAAACAAAAGATATTAATTTGTACAAAAATTATGGTACCGAGTGGAAGGTCGTGGAGACATAATAGATTTGATAAAAAAGGAGAATATAAAATTCTCCTGCGACATCATTTCAAGTAAAATTATGCACCATTATACTAGAGGAGAATGCTCACTGGACACCATCTCTCTCATAGAAGCATGTGTTAATGGCAAGCAACACAATTGGTCCAACTATCTATTGAATGAGCTCTTTGAGGCATGCAAGGACGTTCATAAGCGTGCCACTTATTTTATTTTTTGTTACCTAGTTCTTCCTTTCACCATGATGAAATTGTGTGCTCTGAAAGGTAGATGCTTTGTTGAATTAGTTGATGGTGATCCTTTAGATTATTCCAACACTCCTTAGAGAACCACTGCAGATCTAGCCAATAGAGAATTCAATGAGAAGGCCTTTGAAAAATGGTATAATAAGATGGTTGAGGTCACATGTCATGTGTCAAGGGTGCCACTTCAATTTCTCGAGGAGTATGTTTGTCAAATGTGGTTCAGTATTAGCCAAAACAACCCATATGTCCAACCTCATATGTAAATCTAGCAACCTTTGCTATATGCGAGTTGTCATTCTACTTGAATGAAGCTGCATTCTAGATAGAGGTACTTTCATGGAAAAGGGTTAGAGCTATTAAGAAATATTGGGAATGCATATACCCTTTTGATGGAAGGAGACCACGAAATTCTAGAGAGGAAACTCCATCATTGTCCAAGAAGTGCTCTGCTAATTTTGATCAAGACCTCCAACCACTGATGAAGAAATTCCAGGAGCACATTTATATGTCTACAACACCATGTCTAACGCAGGTTCGATAGTATATTCTGATACACACATTTTTTTTTTATTAACTCCACCTACCATTTTTGAAACCCTTCCCTTTGTTACAAGTCTAGCTACACTTTTCCCTGGACTGTGCCATCAAAATCCCACACCTAATTCTTCTACAATAATTGACCTTACCGTTGAAGGTGCTCCTAATAATCAAGAATCTGATTTGATCATCGACGAGAAGAAAAACCCATAAACCACTCATTCTCATAATTATTCACCCAAAACCACCAATGAAGCCACTATTTATGATCACCGTGATCATGGAACTACCCTTTGCAAAACCGTTGATATGGAAATTGAGTCTGTCTTAGTGAACCCCGCCATTTTTCCTAAGATTGTTGACCCTACACAGAATCAAAAGGAGGAAGTTATAATACTACTAGTTTCTTCATCTATTGTTCCTCTACTAGAATCCAATTTAGTGCTCTCTGATTAGTATGATTCTACCTTTGCTAGTGATCCAAAAAAATGTCAACAAGTTATTTCATTGGTTTCCAAGTGACAGGCTACTGTTACACTTTTAATAGGGCCAGTTATTGATAAAATCCGCATGGAAATTCATAAGGAATAGACTTAGGACCATGAATCCTCACCCCGAGGCCACTCCAAAAAGTCAATTTATATGGGAAAACCCCTGCAAGATTGATTCCCATCATAAGACACTCTTTTCGCTAATGATCTCCAAATCTCGTTGACCTCAAAATTGTTTCAATTCATTTGGGATTATGTTACTCAATTAGAAGACCATCTCACTATTGATGAGTCCAAATATAATGAGCTTTCCACTACTTTCGAGCATAAAAAAAAAACAAATCTCTTTGATCAAAATTGAGTTGGATCAGTTGCATGAAGATAGGAACAATTGGAAAGATATATTTCATATTTGGGCTCTAAGTTCAGAATATGTGGAAAACCATTGCTTATTTTTTTCCACATCCACCAGAAGACTTCTATGTTTGTTCCCTTGTTGAATTTTATGAATATTTCAAGTCTTATTATCCTAAAATGGTTGCGGTGAATCAATAATTGCAAGGTACAATTATTGAGCTCCTCGAAGCACTTCTAGACACTTCCATGTAGTATCGATAATAAATCACTCAAGAAGTCATGGGAACATCATAAGTTAGAGATTATCTTATGCAATCCATGGACGATTCTCATGATATTTTTCACTAATTCCTAGATTTGAGTGGTGTGCTTGCAAAGAATAATCTACTGGTGTACCCACTTAGAGAAAATGTGTAGAGGCTATTTTATCAAGAAATTTAGGCTCCTGATTTGGATCAACAGAAAAATATCCTTACAAAATCCAATGCCTTGGATTCCCAAATCCACCAAATAGAAGACTCCTCACATGCTACCAAGCGGGGACTAAGGGACCTTCAACCTATTGCACATAATCATTTTGTCACCCTACATACTCTACATTCTATAGAAAATGGCCAATTACAAGAAGTACGTCAATATTGTAAGTTTTAACCCTATATAGAAATTATCTGCAAACGAATCTTAAAAGAAAAAAATAAGCAATAGTGAGAGCATAGAATGTAAAAAAGATATACATATAGATTTTCCCCTAGATCCCAAATCGGGACCACCAGCTTGATTTTTCATTATATTCCTTTTAGTGTTACAACACATATATATACATGCCGAAGAATACATAAACCCCAATCCATTAACCCTGGATTAGAACATAACCGTAGTTCCCTTAATCGGATCTAGAAAATTCTAGGGGCCGAAAACCATCATGCCCCAAAACCATGTGAAAACCCATGCACAAAACCATGGGCAAGTCTGCCCACTGAAAAATAGGGTGGAAATAATATAAAACATACCCAACATTCTCCCACTTGTTGTTTTCATTCCATAGGGGGCCACAGGAGAGGTTAGTCATTATCCCAGATCTACAACACCCATTTTTTATCTACACCAAGAGAACTTATAAGTGCTCACAGACTTCATCAATGCATCTGTAACATTCTTCAAAGTGTCCACCTTTACTAGCAATGCCCTTTTATCTTCAACCATATCTCTCACAAAGTGATATTGAACATCAATGTGCTTTGTCTTTGAATGATAACCAGGCTTCTTAGCCAAGAAAATTGCACTTTGGCTGTCACAGTATATCCTTATAGCCTGCAGCACCAACCCCATACTTGAACACAATCTCTGCAACCGAACTTCTTCCTTGCTTGCATGAGTGGCTGCCATGTATTCTGCCTCTGTAGTTGAAAGAACCACTACAGGCTGTCTTTTACTCATCCAACTGACTGCACCTCCAAATAGGCTAAACACATACCCACTTGTAGATCTTCTTTGGTCTAAATCTCTAGCCTAGTTTGCATTAACAAAACCACAGATGTCCAAAGCTCTGTCCAATATTGGTCTTCCCTGGTAGCACAAGCCATAATCACTAGTGCCATGCAAATATCTGAAAAACCATTTCACTGTTGTCCAATGCTCCTTCCCTGGTTTTGACATAAACCTGCTCAACACTCCCACTACATGTGCAATTTTTAGTCTAGTATAAACCATTGCATACATCAGGCTACCCACTACACTTGCATACAGAACACAGGACATATCCTCCTCTTCTTATTTTTCCTTGGGACACTGTTCAACAGATATCTTTACACCTACAAGAATAGGAACCTTCACCGGTTTGCTATCCTGCATATTGAACCTCTGCAATATTTTCTCGACATACTTCCTCTGGTTTAACTAGAGCTTCCTCTTTTCTTGATCTATCTTAATTTACATTCCCAAAATATATTTTGCAACACCAAGATCCTTCATGTCGAATTTGGAGAACAATTGGGTCTTCAAATCCTGGATAATTTCATTGTCATTTCTAATCAACAACATATCATCCACATACAAGACCAAATAAATAACATGGTCACCAATTAATTTAAAATATACACAATGATGCTCTTTTCTTCTGGTGAAGCCAAGTCCCTATATATAGGTATCAAATTTCTGATACCACATCCTTGGTGACTGTTTTAACCCATACAAATATTTTTTTAACCTACATACAAGTTCTTCCTTACCCTTCACCATAGAGCCTTCAAGTTCCTTCATGTAGATCTCCTCTTCTATATCCCCATGAAGAAATGTTGTCTTCACATCCATCTATTCTACCTCAAAATCAAAGGAAGCAGCAACTAATAAAAGTAATCTAATAGAAGTAACCTTGGAAATAGGAGAAAAAATATCACCAAAATCAATTCCCGGCACCTGGGAATAACCTTTTTCTACCAATCGAGCTTTTTATTTCTCCACCTTGCCTTCTACATTCATCTTCTTCTTAAATATCCATTTTCTCTCAATGGGCTTCCTTACAGCCGGCAACTCAACCAGATACCATGCCTCTTTTTTGTGCAAGGATGCCATTTCATCAACCATGGCCTCCTTCCAGAGTTTTTCATCCTTTGAATATACTGCCTCCCTAACAGTTCTGGGATCATAATCAGTAACAATTAAAGAAAATTTTGAACATAAAGGAGATGGAATATACCTTTCTCGCTGCCTTCTTTCTCGAACTGATTTTCTCACAGCAGGAGTTTCTGGCTCTTCCTCTTCGAAATCTTGTTCTATTGTAGAGTTTGATTCATCATCCTTTAGCTCAAAATATATCTTCTGAGGTTCCTCTGGTAGGACTTCAATTTTAAAAACATCTTTCACCTCTCTCAACACCACATCTTGGATGTACACAGCCTTCCTTATTTTTGGGTTCCAAAGCTTATAACCTTTTAAACCGTCCTTATACCCAATAAAGATGCACCTTTTAGATTTATTATCCAACTTGGTCATTTTCTCCTTTGGAACATGTACATATGCATCACATCCAAATACCCTCAGATGTGAAAGAGAGGGTTTCTTACCAGTCCATACCTCATGTGGAGTCTTATCCTCCAATGCTGATGAAGGTGATCTGTTAACCAAGTAACATGCAGTCTCCACTGCCTCTGCCCAGAATTCCTGTCCTAGCTCGGTACCACTCAACATACTTCTTGCCTTTTCCATTAGCGTTTTGTTCATTCTTTCTGCAACTCTGTTTTTCTAAGTTGTGTATGGATTAATCTTATGTCATGATATACCACACTTCTTACATAATTCTTCAAATTCCTTCTTGCAAAACTCTCCACCATTATTTGTCCTCAACACCTTTATCTTCTTCTCCGTCTAGTTTTCCACCAGAGCCTTAAATTCTTTAAATCTGTCAAAGACTTCAGATTTATTCCACTAGAAATATATCCATGTATTCGTTGAGAATTCATCTATGAATGAAATATAGTACATAGACTTACTAAGTGTTGGAACCAACACAGGTCCAAACACATCACTATGCACAAGATCTAATACCTTGTTCGCCCTCTTAGCACTAGAAGGAAAGATCACCCGATTTTGTTTCCCATATACACAATTTTCACACAAATCGAAATCCAAATAGAAATTAGACATACCTTCTACCATACCATTTCCATGCAGTATCCGAAGGCCCTTCTCTCCAATATGTCCAAGCCTTTGATGCCATAGCATAGTCTTTTCTCCAGAGACCGCTAGGCTTTCCGCTCCACTTTCAGGAACCACAAAACTATTGCACCCATAAATAACAGTGCTTCCATGAAGCTTGTACAGAGTTCCAATATGAACTCCCCGCTTTAATACCAATGCTCCCTAAACCATCTTACATGTATCTTTCTCGAACACTATTTTTGCACTGGCATCATCCATTTTTCTTAGAGAAATCAAATTTCTGGCCAATGAAGGAATGTGCAGAACAATAAGAAGTGTTCTAATCCTTCCACCTTGTGGCTTCAGCTTGAATTTTCCACATTCGATGATTCTAGCCTTCCTATCATCCCCTAAGAATACATCACCACCATCATATTTCTCATACTCGCAGAACCACTCCCTTTGGGGCGTGAAGTGAAAGGATCACCTGAGCCAATCAACTATGACTCATGATCTACATGTATATTTGAAGAAGAAGCCAAGTACACATTCCCACCTTCATTCGAGCTGATTTTTTCCTCTACAGAAGGAGCATCATTATATCCCTTTCCTTTCTCATGAGATTTAGATCTATTGTCCTTTTTGTAGTGCCCTTCCTTTCTGCATTTCCAGCACACTTTTACAAACTTTCCTAGAGATTTAGATCTCCCTCTAGATTTAGATATCCCACTCGAAACATTATTCTTGTTTCTGTTCTGGGACCTTCCTCATACATATAAGGCATCTCCATTCTGGACCTCCATATTTCTCTTTCTCATTTCCTCCAACAGCAAGGTTGAGACAATGTCATCAAAGTTCAAGGTAGTTGTATTGCTACCTATTGCAATAACCAAACTGTCCCACGAATCTGGTAGAGAACACAACAAAATGATGCACTTGTCTTCATATGATATTTTAATATCAAGGATAATAGCTGACTTACCACAATATTGAAGGAATTCAAATGCTCTTTCACCGAGTCTCCATCCTTCATCCTCAGGTTGTACAGCTTCTTCCACAGGAACAATTTATTCAACAGAGACTTAGATTGGTACAAAGTCCCTAGCTTGTCCCACAAAGCCTTCATCGTAGCTTCCCCATATACATTCAACAATAGTGAATCTGAGACACACAACCGTATTGTGCTCTTTGCTTTCCGATCTAATGTAATATCCCAAAATGGGAAAATCAACAATACATGCATGAAAAATGCATTTTTTAGAAATATAAGCATTAACAGAAAAATGCAGCCCATGGATCCTTTAGATATGGAATTATTGGAACCATATATGAAAGGAAATCAGAAACAAATGACTTTTTCCTAGTTAAACAGGCCTCCAATGCTCAAAACAACCCAAAAACACTAAAACCCCAAGACTACTGCAAACATAAATTACTGCAGAAAGAGACAATGCATTTTATTGAGGGTTACACTTAGAAAATGGAGAGACCAATCACATCTGATTATTTATTAATCAATAGAGCAAAAAAACAGAGATCTAGTCTCTTTTTACATAGATCAAGATGACCCGGCAAGGGTTTCTTGACAGAAATGATATACATGAAATATTTGTTGCAGATATATGGCTGAATCATGCTGTATGGCTGAAGAACTACATAAATATGGCTTATCATGAAAATAAATGGTTGTAGCTCCTTTATCTAGCTTTTCCAAAATAAGGCTGATCTTCCTCCTGGGAAACTAGCTCTCAAAACAAGGGATTAAACCTCTCCACTACAATACCTTAAGAAATAACACATTTTCTGAAATATACTACACTATTGCTGAAGGTAACTGCTTTGCCTAACACCAAATAGTGGAAAATGCAACACAAAATGCTCTCCTCATATTTCTTAAACAAGATCTCTAAGCAAGAGTGGGGAATTTCTGCATGAGAAAACCCTTGCACTAAACAGTGCGTCAAACTTAGCTAAATAGCTAAAGTATGCAAATAATTCTAAACAAACCACATAAAAAATATATTCTTCAATCATGCTTCATGTGATTTCCATCCCCTCCATTATATAGTTGATGAGCTTCCTCACCAAGGGTCCCACCCAATTATGAGGTTGCTTCCATGCAAAGGCTCCTCCACAAAAATTACGTTGTCTCCATTAGTATTTCTCATCTATTTACAACTCTATTTGATTTAGTAAATCTTGATTGGATCTTCATGCATTGTCTCCTTTCACACTTTGGGTGTCATCACTTTGACTAGCTAGATTGATCTTCATTCACATTGAGTTGTCTTTATTTAGGATCCACTCCTCATATAATAATGTGGTTGACTTGGTCAAAATTGAATTTTTCCACACATTTTAGACCCCATTCACACATGTGGATGCTTGATTTGGTTATTAAGATGATCCCTTTTCACATTATGAGGGATTTTATTCCTACTTAAGCAACTTATGAGCCTCCTTGCCCATTTATTCATCTAACTAGATTTTAAAAGAAAAATTAATATTCCTATTAGTTGCATGCTAATTTAGGAATATTAAAGTCTTCCCCTCCCAAAAGTTGATTTTCCTCAAGAAACTTCAAGGGTGTTGCAAAATATCCTCTACTCCTCTTGGCGCCTCCTCATCCAACAGTCTCCACCATTGCTTCATATATTCTGCAATAATTTTGTCTCCCAATGGTCCCTCCCAAGTGTGCAAGTTAGCCTTTGGTGAATAAACCAAATGGCTCTCATCATGAAAGAATGAAAGGTCTATGTGGAAACTTTCTTTCTTATCAATGGCATCCTCAAGATAGAAGTGATGACAATCATGGGGAATTCCATCATCAATGAAGTACTCCCACCTCGATGCTATCATCCAAATGAAATGAATCACCTCCCAGCTTGGTAATTCATAGAAAATCTCCTCCCAAGCGCTCATGAGAGGTATGTCCCAAGTGCTCCAAACAATCATATGGCCTACCTCATAAAGAAACAAGTGATCTACTATGGTAGGCATATATTTTCCCATGCTCCCCTTGAAACATGTAGTGCAAAAAGTGTGGGGAATATCTTCCCCAAAGGACACATCCAACTGATGTGTCTCTCCTCCAATCATGTTCCCAACAAAGATAAGAACATCTTCAGCATATGGAATCATAATTGAAATCATGCTAACTGCCACATGAAGTAAAGGAGAAGGATAATGGTCCCTCATCTGCAACCAGCACAGTTTTACTCCCAACTTCCATAGAATATGATATGACAAGTTTTTTTCCCAACACTTGTTTTCTACCCCATCCTTCTTGCATGCGTGGAGAAGGTGTATAATGGTTGGTGTTTGTTATCCCCCTATGAATTTTTTGATAAGAAAACCAGGGGGGCTAAATTGTTTTTGAGCCTTCAAGGAATGCATTTCCCCTAAAAACACATCACCCTTGAAGCCTCCCTGTGCCTTTGTCCTTTGATAAATCCCCACTGCTATTTACATGAGAAAGCCTTTCTGCTGTGAAGAAAATGCCCAAAGGGCCCTTTTCCCTCCTATTTCATCCCCACTTAACCTCTGTTTCTTCACCTTTTTCCCCTCTCTTTATTCCTCCCTAAATCCTTTAAATCATCCTTTTTCCCTTCTAAGCCTCACAAACACCCTTTGTTTGGCCAAATAACGCCTTTTCCCCTCTATCATTATCCATTTTCGGCCTCAAATTGCATTGAAAACAGGCCCTAAAACCCATATTCTTCATATATCAGGCTTAGCCCCCTTCGTCCAGCCCCCTTAAATCATTTCCCCACATGACCCGGGTGCTAAACTAGGCACTAGCCCGTAGCTTGCTTATTGGATCAATGGTTGGGTGCAATACCCACCATCGATCTATACAGATCCGACGGTCTTCGCAAGTCTCATCGCACCCGCTCTCCCCCATTCACCCCTCCGATCGCATATCAACTGTCGATCTAATCTGCAGATCGATGGCTCGCAAATCATCTGCCCCGGTGGTCCCCGCAGTCTCGTCCCATCCAAAATCGGCGGTTTTCATAGCACCTCTTTTGAAAGGAAGGTTGTATTTCTCGTTCGGCAGTGATCAACGTCACCGGCCGACACGTGTCCTCAAGATGTTTTGAAAACCCACTCTCATCGCGCGTTAAAACTTGACTACGGGCTCGGTGTGATATGCGTGTATGCCGTCCGATCCGAGGCTGGCCATCCGACAGTGATCGCGCCCCAAATATCCTTAGGGGATAACCGAAGCAAACAAGACCCCTGGCCCACAAGCGATCGCCCTCTGACGTGATCACGGCCATCGATCTCCTCCTGAGATCCGACGGTCCAGATTGAGTCTCCCCCACCATTAACCGGGTCCCACTACCAGAGCTCCATGTCACATGTTTTCGTGGCATTTTCCCATTTCGCTTGTATTTTTCCCGATTTCCAAGGCCCTTCTATCGTTTGATTTCCGCCATCGATAATCGCCCCCATGCAATGATCGAACGATTCATGTGCATATCTTCACTCAGACCCCCATCAGAGCAGATTTCCACCATTTCGCTGCATTTCTCCACCATTTTGCGTTCATATCCACTATTTCCACCATGCGGTGCTGCCATTATCACAACCTTCCATTACATCTGTCCCCCCTCCAGCATGGTTTTCCTTAACAATTTTGTGTGTTTTGCAGGGAATACAGATGATGAAGATCCTTCTATTCTACACAGTCACTGTCTGTGACACAGCAGTGCAGAGGAAAGTTTACCAGAGCTAGTGTTTGCAGGAAGACTCCTGAAGGATTCTAAGTGCATATTCTATCCAAATCAAGGGTATTAACTCCGTTTAAACTCCCAACACCATAAGCCCTGCAAATTGGAAGTCAGAGACATTAATGGAGTGGCAAAGAGTATTAGTGAAAGATCAGAGAGTTAAGGCCTGTAATTGAGGATGTTTGAGCCTTAATTCAATGATTGAAAAGAAATGTACCAGATTGAATACCCTGAGACTAACACAGAAGGCCCAATAAGGTATAGGGCACACAAAACGATATATCAGTGTCACCATCAGCAGAACGTTCTTTGCCACGAAAGGACGAGGTGCCCATACTGTTTTCATTCTATATTGTGTTCCAGAGAAGATCTTTGCCCTGAAAACAGTCCTAGTGCTACCAGAAGCATTTTTTATGCAGTGTGGCATACCTCATGATCTTTATCTGCCTTGTTGTTTATTCACCAGACTACTGCAGCAAAGTACACCAAAGACATACCTGGAGTAAATTTCAGCCTGTCAAAGACCACTCTTTCACCCAAAGAGTACAGAAGTTAGATGCATAGACATTAAAACAGAATGGGTTTTGACCCACTGCTCCTACTCTGTTTAATGTTTCATTTAGTGTTTCATCTACATCCTCAACCTCTCTTTCTGATATAAGAACTCATGAGAAAACAGTGTAAAGGTTGTTGATCGGATATCTGTGAACTGTAAGCTATTTCTCTTGAGACATGTTCTCTGTGTAAAGTTGTAAGATAGGCTGAGGAAGATGTTTTCAGACTGAAACATCAAGCTATTGGCAATGTTGTACATGACTAGTGTTGCTCTTTAATATGACAAGCACATTTATTTGGATCCTGATTTAAAGCAGTGGTGATGTTTTCTATATTTCTCCCTGTTTTCTTTGTAGTTCATCATATTTCATTTCTTTTGGCACACATTAGAAATCTATTTTAGGATATACCCTCGCATGGTACCCTAAGCTTCTTCTCTCCCTGCCTTTAATGTTTTCTGCAATATGTGTTATCTGAGGATTGATTCAAGCTAATTTAACCAGTTTAGTGGCTAATATTTACTGCTAGTTGATGTATGAATTAATGAATATTTTCTTAGATGTTCTTGTTAGGCTTTAATTGAATGAATTTGGATAATGGGAGTTTAGAACTCTGTCTCTGTCTCACTAGGGTCCTTTTCAATTAATTGAACCTTTCTAAGTTCCCTTAAGATGGATACCAAAGCATTGAGAGTTCAAAGTCTCTCTCTGATCTCAGGTCTTTGTGTTTAAATCCTTTATGTTTCCTTGTCCGACGGGTTAACCTTTAGGTTCTAGATCACAGGTTGTCCAATGGCATGTCATGTCCCTGGATCTGATTCCTGAAGGGTCACCTTGGAGGTTTCCTTGCTTTTGCCTTCTCTCTTACCATTTTATGCCACACTATCATCTTTAAGATCCAATGCTTTAGATGACTAGCCCAACTGAAAGCCTGCATATTGAATAGCAAGTAAACCCTTTCCTAAATCCATTGCCCAATGGTCTCGAGTGTTCTTTGAAATCATACCTCCTTTGTCTAGAATCCTCTTTATGCAACCTTGTCTCATATTGAACCCTTCCTTCCCGATTCCCAACAACCAAACAAATAATCAAACAAACAAAATTGTGCCTATAACTAGCCTAATATATTAACACAATCCTTAAAGGACATAAAACCTTGCATACATAGAGAGATCACTCTCTGGACCTAGGAGGGCTAGATCCTAAGGTCTGAAAGTGGTTCTGATGTTGTCTCATCTTTTGGTATTTCCAAACTTGCAAAAACATGGGAACCCCAACATAATTGCGACTCCACTGGGGAATTTCCGAGTATTTTCCATCTTACTACATCACAAGAGCCTCGGAAAGCCCACAATCTCTGGTTAGGTTGGAAGGGAAACACTTCCACTTGCAATTCACTTTTTGCACCACTTTTTGTGTTTCTCCCACACTCTTAGATAGAGTATGGAAAGGGCCATATAGCCTCCAGATCTCACTCTCTTTCATAGGTGAAATACCTAGTAAAAGCCCTCCCAGTCCATCTCTGGTTAGAGTTTGTTCTATTTAAGGATATCCTTGAAAAGGGACATTACATATGCACTGTGGTGGACAGTGTACCTCCTAGAAAACATCCTAAACCCTCCACCTGCGACTCCATAGTTCCTTAAAGATCAAAGACTCCACTGGTGATTAGTAGGCCTGCTGATTATCTTGGTTCACATAAGACTCCATTGGGAGACCAGAGTCCACAACAACATCAACCATAACAGAAGTAACAAGTAGGGTTAAGCTGCTTTGTTGGAAAATAGCATTCTGGCTTCAAGAACCATTCACACAAGAGCTTACCCTGACCCAAAACCACCTGAAATAGTTGACAACCCCGAGAGCATTCTCAGGAAATCTCCTACACTTAAAGGACCAACTATTTCCAGACACATCCATAGAGCTAACTCTGCACTAGAGGACTTTACAGCTCTATCAGACCTTCATCTTGACGTAGACCTACCAAGCATATTGCCAAGAACTAGGTCATTTAGTGTTCCAGACCAGCTAGACCTTGAGTTTCCTGGTTCACCATCTCATAGTGGTAAACACATTAGGGAGAGTGAGACCCCTCCATATACACCTCCCGATATTCATTTCATTCAAAACTTGGGGCTCTGCCACCCTAAATCTGCTCAACAGACTCCTGCTGGTCCTAGTATCCCTATGATCCATATACGAGCTACTCAAGCCAACCCCTTACCTCCTCAGAACATCATCATGGCAGCCTAGTATGCACCTCTGATGTTACCCCAGCCTCTAGTACTGTTACCCAATGATTACCAATCAAATATCCCACACTTCACTGCGAAAGAGTCCACTAAAGCTCAGCACCATGTAGATAGGATGGAAGATTCTTTTGACTACATGGAGATAGATGATGATATAGTAAAAATGAGAATATTTTCCCAGAGCTTAGGAGGTGATGTGAAGAAATGGTTTAAGGGACTACCTCCTAACAACATCCAAGATCTACCGTCCTTATATCAGACCTTCATAAACAAATGGGAAGTTAAGACCAACCATCTCCAAATCTTAGCAGAATACAAGAACCTTAAGAGAAACACAGGAGAGAGTGTCCATGACTATTCTGCCAGGTTTAACAGCATTTATAATGCTCTTCCTCCACATATGAAACCTCCCCAAGGAATGGCTTTAGTGAAATACCCTGAAGGCTTTGATGTTGACATGGCCTACCAGCTTAGGAAGAGAGATTGCAACACATTAGAAGACATGCAAAAAGGATCAGTGAGTGTTGAGGCTAACCTGATTGAGAAGAAAGCAAGGATGAGGGCTAAGAAAAGGGTGACATATAGAGATGACACTTTAGCTTCCACATCTGACCCCAATTATGACCGTCTATCTAAAAACATGGAAAAGCTACAGCAAATGATGGAAAATATGGTTGTCACAGTTAGTAATCAGAACAGAAACCAAAACCATAACCAGAACTTTAGAAGGAAAAATACCACTCCCAAAAGACAAAGAGAACTAGATCAACAAGTTATACCCCCATTTCAAGAGAAATTCCTTGATGAAGACGAGGGGATAATAGAAGTGTCTGAGGAGAACATAATAAATATGTTTGAAACAGATAACTCAATCCACAACTGTTCCACGGAAGAAGATCAACCCTCACCCTCATGTTGGGATGAGGAAAGATTATAATATGAGGATTACAGACTTGGATTTGAAAATGCCATCATGCAGGTCAGAGAAGAGTATGAACTTATAAGCAAAAAGATCCTATACACTCCCAAACCAAAGGCTTCTGAGATTACCATCAAGAAAAGGCCTGAGAAAACTTCTAAAGTAACTACTGAAAGTAACAAATCAGCAGCTGAGAGTTCTGGGAAGAACAAAGAAAGAGACAACCAAAATAACGAAAAACAAAGTCAACCGACTAGCAGCACTAGCACTGCAGTTAGTGGTCTTGATAAAAAAATATCTAACACTGTACATAGTGAGAATCAGCCCACTGATTCAACCACTAAGGTAGTGGCTAACAAAACAGAGTAGAGTATCACAAAGAGTTAGTCCATCCTCAATTTGGAGAATGAGATTGCTAAAATTAAAATCTCTGTACCACTCTCTGAGTTGGCCACTCAGGATGTATATAAAGGACAAATTTTGAAAGCATTAAATCTAGGGGAAAACAGTGACACTTTCAATCTGAGTGATGATCAACCAGCCCTTTTGTTTGGTCTGAAGATAGAGGGGAAGTTTCAAGAAGGGGTAGTACCTCCTTTTTTATATCAGTCTCAATATCCATGAAAATATCCTTCACAACGCAATGCATGACTCTGGGGCATCACACAACTTAATGCCTAAGGTAGTTATGGAAAAGTTAGGTCTAGAGATAACTCACCCTTATAAAGATTTATATTCATTTGACTCTAGCAGAGTAAAGTGCCTTGGCCTAATCAAGTACCTGTGTGTGAGCTTAACCCAGATTCCAGCAAAATGTATGTTTATGGATGTTGTAGTGGCATATGTGCCTCCTAAGTATGGTATGCTACTATCGAGGTCATGGGGAGCCAAGATGCAAGGTAAAATACAGATTGATGGGGCATATGCCACAATCCCTATTTTTAGCCAGCTTAGGAGACTGTATAGAGAGGCACAAATGAAATTCTTGGTCAAAAGCCCTAAAAAGCCTGAAAATTCTCCTCTGTACTCTGTACACACAGATCTGGACTCCTTTATTCTTTGCAATGATGAATCCTTAGAAGAGCCAGAGCTAGAAAGTAGAGATACGAACAATAGGGAAGAGCCCATAGTTTTCAACAGAATGGCCACCCTAGACTTAAAGGAAAACGAAGATGAAACTTGTGGACAGTGCAGTGAATACGAAACTCCAAGGAAACAAGGAACACAATGCAAACAGCTAACTAGTCAGCTCTCTGAACTCCATTTTCATCATGAAGGGAAAAACCCTCCACACCTCGAAATAGACCCTCCATTTCATCATAACCATGAAAATAACGCTGGTAAAGAAATCAACGATAAACCCGAGCAAGAACCTTTGTGGGAAATTAATTTCGATGGGTCCTGTACTAGAAAAATTGCAGGAGCAAGAGTGTGGGTACATAACACAGAGAGCGACTATGCAGAGAGTCATGCCTTCAATCTAAACTTCAAATGTAAAAACAGCATCGCGGAGTATGAGGCTCTCATCCTAGGCTTGAATCTGTTGAAAAATTTAGGAGCCCGTAGGATATCTGTTCAAGGAGACTTTGAGTTAATCATCAAACAAGTGAATGGTGAATACACAACGAAACACCCTAGGCTGAGAGCGTACAGGAATGACGCTATGGATTTATTGAAGACCTTTGTGGAATATGAACTAGTGTTTATTCCTAGGAGTCAGAATTTAATTGCAAATGGATTAGCTTGTATAGCTAGTTCATATCAGAAGCCTCCCAGTGACAAACAAATCATCATTCAGACAAAGTTTGCAGTACCTGATAATGAGAAATATTAGCAGGTTTTTGAAGGAGATAAGCAGATTGAGGATTTCCTGACAGGCAGGAACGAGTTTGAATTTTCCGATTTAGACTCTAAGTCCAATGATAGCTTCCTAAGTGAAGATCCCTCAGACGAGGAAGAACCACCCTATAACATAGAATTAAACACTTTAAACGAACAAATTGTAAATCCAACCGAAGAATGTAAAAACGCAGATAATGAGGAAATAGAGGTACTACAGGAAAAAGATAAGAACATACCCCGAGGTCTGGAACCTTTAGAAGATCTTTTCGACTTCAATGATGTAGCAAAAAATCCCACCATAGAACACGCAGACTCTGACGTCGAGGAATGCAACATAGGCACAGAAGATAAGCCCAAGATGATTAAGTTGGCTAAGTCTTTACCCGCAACCATGAAAAAGAAATATATCGACCTGTTCAAGGAATTCATTGATGTGTTTGCCTCGAGCTACGAGGACTTGAAGGCCTATGACACAAACATCATACAACACAAAATACCTTTGAAAGAGAACCAGAAACCCTTCAGACAAAAACTTCGCAGAATAAACCCAAAACAATTGCCTGCAGTAGAAAAGGAAATAAAGAATATGTACGAAGCAGGAATAATAGTTCCTGTGAGGTTCTCTGATTGTGTCTCAAACCTTGTAGCCGTGAGAAAGAAAACAGGTGAGATCAGACTGTGCATAGATTTTAGGAACCTTAACATAGCCTCACTTAAGGACAATTACCCCTTACCAAAGATGGAACATATCCTACAGAGGGTAGTTGGCTCAAGGCAGATCTCCCTGTTAGATGGTTTTTCAGGTTACAACCAAGTGTTAGTAATCCCAGAAGACCAAATCTAGAAAGCTTTCACCACTCCATGGGGCACTTTTATGTATGTAAAAATGCCCTTTGGACTGATGAACATTGGTGCAACCTTCCAACGAGCGATGGACATAGCCTTTTTGGATGAAATAGGGCACTTCATTGTCATCTATCTGGATGACATAACAGTCTATTCCAAGACTGATGAAGAACACCTCAAACATATGAGAAGAGTGTTTGAAAGATGTATAATGTTCATTCTATCATTGAATCCTAAAAAGACTGTATTTGGGCTGCAAGAAGGTAAGCTTCTCGGCCACATTATATCTGAAAAGGGAATTAGGATAGACCCACAAATATTTTAGGGAATACTACAAATAAGACACCCGAGGAATATTAAAGAGTTACAGTCCTTCATTGGGAAAATTAACTTCCTAAGGAGGTTTATTCCCAACTTAGCTGAAAACCTCGAGAATATGACTAATATGCTGAAAAAAGGTGTGGGGGTTAAGTGGAATTTTGAGGCTAAAAAATATTTTGAATTGGTTAAACTTTCACTCACCCGGGCTCCTATCCTAATCAGCCCTGATTTCTCAAAAGATTTCCTGATATTTTCATTTGCCTCTGAGCATACAGTGGCTGCAGTTCTACTGTAGAAAAATCCAGAGGCAGTGGAACAGCCCATTTCTTTCTTTAGAAAAGCTCTGAGGGATGCACCCTTGAAATATAACATAATGGAAAAACAGGCCTATGCCCTGGTAAAGGCCTTGAAAGACTTTAGGGTGTACATACTGCATTCCCACACCATATCCTACATGCCAAACATAGTGGGGAAAGACATTCTTTCCCAAGACTCGGATGGGAAGGGGAGCAAATGGATTGCCGTGATTTTAGAATATGACCTGGAAATAAAACCCACAAAACTGATCAAAGGTCAGGGCTTAGCTCAACTAATGGCTGAATCAAATTTACAAGCCCTTGACATAAACATGGTAGATGCCTTGGATGAGCAGGAAGGATTCCCTGACCATACTGTTGAGGAGAATTTTCAAAACTCTCCTTGGTATTCTGACATCCTGTATGTGCTCACAAACCTCAATGCCCCTCCTGAACTATCAAAAACTAAGTCCAGATTCCTAAAGCTAAAAGCCAGAAACTACTGGATACTGAATGAATGTTTATACTGGAAAAATGAAAATGGTCTATTGCTTAAATGTTTGCCTGAAATAGTCAGGAGAGTGTGGAGGCCACCTGAAATGGAAAGCCACTGCTAACAAAATACTCAGAGTTGGCTATTATTAGCCTACGCTTTTCAATGACATCCATAAGATGATAATTGCCTTCCATAAATGCCAGATTTTTGAAGGCAAAAGAAAGCTCCTCCCTCTACATTTACAACCCATCACTTTTGAAGGTCCCTTTATGCAATGGGGCCTAGATTTCATAGGATAAATACACCCTTCTTCTTCTGCACAACACAAGTGGATCCCGACAGCCATAGACTACTTCACAAAGTGGATAGAGGCCATACCTTCTAGGAATGCCACAGATTCTTTTATCATTAAGTTCCTAGAAGACCACATCCTCTCTCGGTTTGGCTGCCCAAGAAAAATAATCACTGATAATTCTGTTGCTTTTGGATCCAAGAAAATGATTGATTTTTGTCACAGGTATCAAATAACACTCGGTCATTCAAGTGCTTATTACCCACAAGGTAATGATCAAACAAGAGCTTGGTGAACATTATCAAAAAACTGCTTGAAGAGAACAAGAAGTCCTGGCACAACAAGTTAGTGCATGCTTTGTGGGCTGATAGGCTTACAACCTAGAAATCCATTGGCATGTCACCATATCAGCTTGTCTATGGAACAGAGGTAGTGTTTCCTACCATCCTTGAGGTACCGGTGATTAAACTTGTCCAAGAGATTCAGACAAAAGAAGACAATATGGTGAGGAGGATATACCAAACAATTCATCTCCAACAAACAAGGGAAGAGGTCTATAACAGAGCCCTGAAGATCCAGGAAAATATAAAGAATTTGTTCGATAAGAGGACCAAGGCCTCGGATTTCAAAATAGGAGACAAAGTTCTGAAGTGGGACTCCAAGAGAGAAGACAAAGGAAAGCATGGCAAGTTTGACAGTTTATGGTAGGGTCCTTACATCATCCAGGCCACTGTTGGTCCAAATGCCTTTTTTCTACAAGAACTAGATGACACAGAGTTGTTTGGGGGTCCTGTCAATGGCAGGATGCTCAAGCACTACTACTTCTAATTTCCAATTTCCAGTTTTCGTTCCCATTGTAAATACCATAGCTGTGTTTTGTTTCCAAGAAAAGAGAAAATGTTTCATAAAATAGAGAAAGAGAGGTTTAGACTTGCTCAAAACATGAACCTCTAAAGTGAAAATATTGGCTCTAACCTGATCAAAACCTGAGCCAAAGGAAGTAAAGACAGATGGTTCTAACATGCCCAAAATCTGAACCAGCAAAGAAGAAAGTGACTCTAACAAGCTCAAAACTTGAGTCACAAATAAAGGAAGGATGCTTCGAAGTTTCAGATTTCAATTTAGGATTTTTTTTTTCATTTTTCTGCAACTTCAGTCCATGTGAAACTATATTTATGCCTTGGACGCACAGAAAACTAGACTGTCTAATCCTAGTTTGACTGTTTTTAAATTTCTGTTGTAGAATGTAGAGAAGAAATTTGCTGGACAGTTTAATCCCAGCAGATATTAGATCAGGTAGAGAAACATGTGAGACCAACAGTTAAATCTAGTCTCATGGAGTAATAAGGGTAGGAATAGAATAGGTTTATTTTCCTGATTCCAAAAAATTGATGATGTAAAGGGTCTGCTAGTCCAAATGCACCCTGAAGAAAAAATGATAGGGCTATAGTCTAGGTAGGTAGTTGTTTGGGAGAATTTTACTATTGATATGATGAATTCATGATTTATGGCAGCTCTTCCAAGAAATAAAATGTATGTGTCAAGTAGCAGGCATATGGCCTACACCAAAGATCATTCTCTGAATTCTCGACTCCTTCAAGAAGAATCCATCCCCATGTGGAACCACTGTTAGCCACCTATGAATTTTTTGATAAGCAAACTAGGGGGGCTAAATTGTTTTTGAGCCTTCAAGGAATGCATTTCCCCTGAAAAAACATCACCCTTAAAGCCTCCCTGTGCCTTTGTCCTTTGATAAATCCCCACTGCTATTTACATGAGAAATCCTTTCTGCTGTGAAGAAAATGCCCAAAGGGCCCTTTTCCCTCCTATTTCATCCCCACTTAAACTTTGTCTCTTCACCTTTTTCTCCTCTCTTTATTCCTCCCCAAATCTTCTAAGTCATCCTTTTTCCCTTCTAAGCCTCACAAACACCCTTTTTTTGGCCAAATAACCCCTTTTCCCCTTTACCGTTATCCCTTTTCGGCCTCAAATTGCATTGAAAACAGGCCCTAAAACCCATATTCTTCATATATCAGGCTCAGCCCCCTTCGGCCAGCCCCCTTAAATCATTTCCCCACATGACCCAGGCGCTAAACCAGGTGCTATCCTGTAGCGCGCTTATCAGATCAATGGTCAGGTGCAATACCCGTCGTCGATCTATACAGATCCGACGGTCTTCACAAGTCTCATCACACCCGCTCTCCCCCGTTCACCCCTCTGATCGCATATCAACCATCGATATGATCTGCAGATTGACGACCTGCAAATCATCTGCCCCAGTGGTCCCTGCGGTAGCGTCCCGTCCAAAACCAACGGTTTTCATTGCACTGCTTTTGAAAGGAAGGTTGTATTTCTCGTTCGGCAGCAATCAACGTCACCGGCCAACACGTGTACTCAAGATGTTTTGAAAACCCGCTCTCATCGCGCGTTAAAAATCGAATGCGGGCCCGACGCGATATGCGCATATGCCGTCTGATCTGAGGCTGGCCATCTGATGGTGATCGTGCCCCAAATATGCTCAGGGGATAACAGAAGCAAACAAGACCCCTGGCCTGCAAGTGATCTCCCTCCGATGCGATCACAGCCATCGATCTCCTCCTGAGATCCGACGGTCCAGATTGATTCTCCCCCGCCATTGACCAGGTCCCACTGCCAGAGCTCCACGTCACTTGTTTTTGTGGCATTTTCCCATTTCGCTTGTATTTCGCCCGATTTCCAAGGCCCTTCTATCGTTTAATTTCTGTCGTCGATCATCGTCCCCATGCAATGATCGAACGATTCCCGTGCATATCTTCACTCAGACCCCCATCAGAGCATATTTCCACCATTTCGCTGCATTTCTCCACCATTTTGTGTTCGCGTCCACTGTTTCCACCATGCGGTGCTGCCATTCTCACAGCCTTCCATTGCATCCGTCCCCCCTCCAGCATGGTTTTCCTTAAAAATTTTGTGTGTTTTGCAGGGAATACAGATGATGAAGACCGTTCTATTCTACATAGTCACTGTCTGTGACATAGCATCACAGAGGAAAGTTTAGCAGAGCCAGTGTTTGCAGGAGGACTCCTGAAGGATTCTAAGTGAATATTCTATCCAAATTAAGGGTATTAACTCCGTTTAAACTCCCAACACCATAAGCCCTGCAAATTGGCAGTCAGAGACAGTAATGGAGCGGCAAAGAGTATTAGTGAAAGATCAGAGAGTTGAGGCTTGTAATTGAGGACGTCTGAGCCTTAATTCAATGATTGAAAAGAAATGTACCAAATTGAATACCCTGAGACTAACACAGAAGGCCCAATAAGGCCTAGAGCACACAAAACGATATATCAGTGTCACCATCAGCAAAACGTTCTTTCCCACGAAAGGATGAGGTGCCCATAATATTTTCATTCTATATTATGTTCCAGAGAAGATCTCTGCCCTGAAAACAGTCCTAGTGCTACCAGAAGCATTTTTTATGCAGTATGGCAGACCTCATGATCTTTATCTGCCTTGTTTTTTATTCACCATACTACTGCAGCAAAGTACACCAAAGACATACCTGGAGTAAATTTCATCCTTTAAAGACCACTCTTTCACCCAAAGAGTACAGAAGTTCGATACATAGACATTAAAATAAAATGGATTTCGACCCACTACTCCTACTCTGTTTAATGTTTCATTTAGTATTTCATCTACCTCCTCAACCTCTCTTTCTGATATAAGAACTCATGAGAAAACATTGTAAAGGTTGTTGATTGGATATCTGTGAACTGTAAGTTGTTTCTCTTGAGACATGTTCTCTATGTAAAGTTGTAAGATAGGCTGAGGAAGATGTTTTCAGACTGAAACATCAAGCTGTTGGCAATGTTGTACATGACTAGTGTTTCTCTTTAATATGACAAGCACATTTCTTTAGATCCTGATTTAAAGCAGCGGTGATGTTTTCTATCTTTGTCCCTGTTTTATTTGTAGTTCATCATATTTCATTTATTCTGGCACACATCAGAAATCTGGTTGAGGATATACCCTCGCATGGTACCCTAAGCTTCTGCTCTCCCTGCCTTTAATGTTTTCTGCAATATGTGTTATCTGAGGATTGATTCAAGCTAATTTAACTAGTGTAGTGGCTAATATTTACTGCTAGCTAATGCATGAATTAATGAATCTTCTCTTAGATGTTCTTATTAGGCTTTAATTGAATGAATTGGGATACTGGGAGTTTAGAACTCTTTGTCTGTCTCACTAGGGTCCTTTTCAATTAATTTAACCTTTCTAAGTTCCCTTAAGCTAGATACCAAAGTATTGAGAGTTCAAAGTCTCTCTCTGATCTCAGGTTTTCACTTTGTGTTTAAATCCTTTATGTTTCCTTGTCCGAAGGGTTAACCTTTAGGTTCTGGATCACAGGTTGTCCAATGGCATGTCCTGTCCCTGGATCTAATTCCTGAAGGGTCACCTTGGAGGTTTCCTTGCTTTCACCTTCTCTCTTGCCATTTCATGCCACACTATCATCTTTAAGATCCAATGCTTTAGATGAATAGCCCAACTAAAAGCCTACATATTGAATAGCAAGTAAACCCTTTCCTGACTCAATTTCCCAATGGTCTCGAGTGTTCTTTGAAATCATCCCTCCTTTTTCTAGAATCCTCTTTATGCAGCCTTGTCTCATATTGAACCCTTCCTTCCCTATTCCCAACAAACAAACAAATAATCAATCAAATAAAATTGTGCCTATAACTAGCCTAATATCTTAACACAGTGCTTAAAGGACATAAAACCTTGCATACATAGAGAGATCCCTCTCTGGACCTAGGAGGGCTAGATCCTGAGGTCTGAAAGTGGTTCTGATGTTGTCTCATCTTTTTGTATTTCCAAACTTGCCAAAACATGGGAACCCCAACAGTGTTAATGAATCACACCATGAAGAGTACATCATCTCTGCAACATCTTCTAAGGAATGGTCAATATCACCATTTTCCATGGCCGCAAGTGGCCCATGAAGCCCATAAGAAAAAGTGCCCCCTCTTGGAGCAAAGCCCTATACATGAGTGTTAAGAAGCTAAAAGCTTATAGTAGATACATTATGATGTTTAAAAATACAATTTTTACCATACACTTGATTCAAATTAGTTAGCTAGCTCATGGATGAGCTCCCTCTCATACCCAATGAATAAGGAGGTGGTAATGATAACTCTTCCCAAGAGCTATGTTCTTCCTCAACCAGTAAATGATCTATGCAATTCCCCATATGAGAGTGCATCTCCTCTTTGAAGTTTACCCACATGAATCCATCTAAGATAGTATGGTATGTTTTAATGAAGATAGTGGGTTTAGAAAGAAGAATCTCATAGGTTGTATTAAGTAGTTTATACTTGAGCTTGGAATATTTAGTGAAGTAGATTTGATCATAGAAATAAATGACTCCATAAAATAATTTATACCTCCCATCCATCACTTTCCCATCAAGAAAATTATATGTGAATAGGTCCTTGGAATATTCCATCAAAATTTGGGACTCCCAATAAGGATCTAGGCTCCCCAACAATGATAGCGCTGTAGAAATATGAAATGAAACCCCTGTCATGACATGGCTCTCCCCTTTGACATGTTTGATGCCAAAGTCACATGTTGGAGTACTTTCAAATTTTTTTTGCTGCCTCTCTTGTAGCTGATCTTGCTCAAGACAAGATTGAAGTAGATGGAATTCAACCTCTCCTCGAAAATATTTTTCCTTCCAAAACTTCCTTAATTTGGCCCATGCATGCAAGAGTGTTGATATCCTCTAGTCATGTTCATAAATCTCTTTTGTGAGTGAGAATATCATTGGCTGGCCCAAAGATATGGAGTGGCCATGTGACATCATGTCCATGCCATCATATATTTCTGAATCCTCCTTTTTCAGCGCAAATAGCTGAGTGGGAGACAACACTGTCCATTTCATAAAATTTCTTATCTCTCCTTTGAATCTATGAAAGATTCTCTGCACTGTGATAGCTTCTCCCAAGGCTCCTTCCTTAGCCAATTATGTAAATGCTACCCATAGTTGAGAGAACACTTTATTTTTCCTCCAATCAGGAGGTCTCCCTGGTGGAATTCCTCCCTACAAAGAGACATCAAGGCATAGAGAAGGATGTGTATGTGTGTGGAAATATTTGTCCTTGCCTTCCTTGCATAGATCCTCTTGCCTTCTTTGTGCATCAAAATTTTGAAATAAAGAGGGGTGTATTATCCTCATCATGTGATACTTTCCCTCCCATTTATCTTCTTCTATATTTAATATCTCACCATTTGGTAATGATGGGACATGCTGCACATGGATTGTGCCATGATCTCCATATATGAGATTCTTTGGAACTCCTTGAAAGGGTGCAAGAGTTTCTCTCCTTAAAGTAAGTACTCCATATTCCTCTTCATGAGGTCCTAGATCTGCTCTTTTCATGATTATGTTTTTATCTCCAAACTTCTCTTAATCCTCTTCAATAGTTGAAAATACCTCATCATCAATAAGAGACCTTAGATCTTGGTCTTATTTTGAAGGAGGAATATCCATGTATTTTTATTGAGAAGAAAGATCTTCATGAAATTGGGACTTTTCCCTTGGAAAGGTATTATACAATTTTTCATCCCCTTCATTGGTTTTCTGAAATGGAGCTGAGTTTATGGACCCTTCCAACCCATGCAAAATTTTTGTTTGATTTGGTTTGAGAAACTCCATAGGAGGTGTTTTATAATATTTTTCATCAAACCTTTCTACTACTCTTCTAATGAACTTTGAATTCAAACAACCACCAAACATAAGCCTTACCATATAGATGTAGCACTGCTACTTTGATGGATTATTTTTATGAAACTTGATGTTGTTGCACATAGGTGTCTAGCTCCCTCACCTAAGCCCTACCTAGACATTTAGGTGAACCATCAAAAGTAGATAGGAAGAATCTACCCACACAATGATGCTTGCTCCTTGTGCTTCTTTCCTCCTTGATATTTCAAAACCCTTGGAAGTTCAAGTGATCTTTGAACCCCTTAGATTGAGCTTCATACTCTTGCAAATAATCACCAAGAGCCTCCTTCATTAGCACATCTCCTTTCTTCTTCTTCTTTGTCATGAACAAGTGGATGATGAGAATTTTAAATATGATGATGTGGCTGAATTCTCACACCCATAAGATGAGGAATTAGAGCTTTCCTCATGTATAGATCTTGTTGAGGGACTTCCATGCCTTTCCCTCCTCATTTCTTTGATGTATTTTCTTATACCTTGTAGAGTTTGAGAGAGAAGTTTTAAGAACCTCTTTCGTCTAGACAACAAGGGTTTTCTTTGATATCTCTTGAAGATCATCTCCTTCCCATGAGAAGACTCCATAATGTTTTAATAACACAGGCTGAGCCAAGATTATTTCTCTGATACCATTGTAATATCCCAAAATGGGAAAATCGGCAATACATGCATGCAAAAAACATTTTTCAGAAATATAATAATTAATAGAAAAATATATCCCATGGATCCTTTATATATGAAATTATTACAACCATATGTGAAAGGAAATTGGAAACAAATGACTTTTTCCTAGTTAAACAGGTCTCCCATGCCCAAAACAACCCAAAAACAATAAAAGTCCAAGACTACTGTAAACAGAAATTACTGCAGAAAGAGACATCGCATTTTATTGAGGGTTATACTCAGAAAATGGAGAGACAAATAAGATCTAATGATTTATTAATCAATAGAGCACAAAAACATATATCTAGTCTCTTTTTACATAGATCCAAGATGACCCAACAAGGGTTTCTTGACAGAAATGATATACATGAAATATCTGCTGCAGATCTATGGATGAATTATGTTGTATGGCTGAAGCACTACATAAATATGGCTGATCATGCAAATAAATGGTTGTAGCTCCTTTATCTAGCATTTCCGGAAGATGGTTGATCTTCCTCCTGGGAAACTATCTCTCAAAACAAGGGATTAAACCCCTCCATTGCAATACCTTAAGAAATAACATAGTTTCTGAAAGGGACTATGTTGTTGCTGAAGGTAACTGCTTGGCCTAACACCAGATAGTGTAAAATGCAACGCAAAATTCTCTCCTCATATTTCTTAAACAAGATCTCCAAGAAAGACTGGGGAATTCCCGCATGAGAAAACCCTTGCACTAAACAATGAATAAAAATTATCTAAACAGAAAAAGTATGCAAATATGTGTAAACATACCACATAAAAAATATATTCTTCAATAATGCTCCATATGGTTTCCATCCCCCCCATTATATAGTTGATGAGCTTCCTCACCAAGGGTCCCACCCAATTATGAGGTTACTTCGATGCAAAGGATCCTCCACCAAAATTACGTTGTCTCCATTAATATTTCTCATCTATTTACAATGTTGTTTGATATAGTCAATCTTGACTGGATCTTCATGCATTGTCTCCTTTCACACTCAAGGTGTCTTCATTTTGACTAGCTAGATTGATCTTCATTCACATTGAGTTGTCTTTATTTAGGATCCACTCCTCATATAATAATGCTGTTGACTTGGTAAAACTTGAATTTGTCGACACATTTTAGACCTTTTTCACACATGTGGATGCTTGATCTAGTTATTAGCATGATCCCTTTTCACATTATGAGGGATTTTATTCCTACTTAAGCAACTTATCAGCCTCCTTGCCCATTTATTCATCTAACTAGATTTTAAAAGAAAAATCAATATTCCTACTAGATGCATGCTAATTTAGGAATATTACATCCAACTTCTTCTAATATTCATATGAAATTGTTGTTGGTTTAGTACCCACATCTACCGCGATCCACTGATATTTATCCACGAACAGATCCTCCAGCTCGAGCTTCCACAACTCAAAAATATGACCATTAAATTTCTCGTTCTCTATCTTTCCACTACTCACCATCTTATTTCACTGCAAGAATCGATCCTGTAGATCTCCCACTGAATAGGGTCTACCATAGGCCCGAGAAAAAAACCCCTCAACAACAAAGGTATCCCCTTGAAGCCGAAATAGCTTTGATACCAAATGTAGGTTTTAACCCTATATAGAAATTATCTGCAAATGAATCTTAAAAATAGAAAATAATAAATAGCGAGAGCATAAAACATAAAACATATATACACAGATATTTTCCCCTGGATTCCAAAACGGGACTACCAACTTGATTTTTCATTATATTCCTTTTAGTGTTACAACACATATATATACATGCCAAAGCATACATAAACCCCAATCCATTAACCCTCTATTAGAACATCACCGTAGTTCCCTTGACCGGATCTACAAAATATCAGGGGCCAAAAACCACCATGCCCCAAAACCATGGGCGGGTACGCCAACTGAGATATAGGGTCCAATTTTTTTCCAAGGGTATGGATCAGTTTGTTGGAAAGGTCACCATCATTCTGGACACTTGGAGGACTGATATTAATGAATATACCAGCTTCCATAATGATGTACTACAAAATGTACCATAGTTTGGTCCTTCGTTTGAAGGAGAAACAACAACATAGAATGATGAAGAAATAGGTGAAGAAGTACAATTACAGACAACATCAGATGTGCCAACAAAAAATTGACTCGAGGGCGAGTCAATATCTTGTGGCGGGGGCCTGTTGGGTCCTTAAATTTTTGAAGAAATTTTGGAAAATATGTTTGGAGAGTAGTTGTAGAGAATAAATGGCTATATTTTCTAGAAGCAGACACCAAAAATTGGGAAGCGAAAAAGAAGTTAAAAATCAGTTACATTAGAACTAAGACACGAATGAAGGAAGCACATGCTATATTTTGAAAAGTCAAAGAAGATAAGGAAAAAAGCACCAAAACCTGTAAAAGTGGATCCAATCGAGAAAAGGATTAAGGAATCTATACATTGGTTAGGTTGGACCAGATCAAGCGAGTGAGATTTAAATAAGGGCCAAAGATGAACAAATCAAGTTGCTAAGAGTTTTAGAGGCTAATGGATTGAAGAATTCTAGAGTTCTATTGATACAACTCTGTGTAATGGCTTGAATCGAGTCTCAGTTCTTTCTATGGAATTTTACTGCATCACTATAATGCAATACCATTCATAGTTGCAAATATCTCGCAAGAATGTGAAAATATCTGATGTAATGTTTTGGTCGATGAATAAAGGAGTTGTTGCGGGACTTATATATGATTTGATAAGTGATGATTATGTGTCCCCTTTAAAATTTTAAATATCTTTTCATGATTAGTTTACTATATTTAGTTATGGATGTTGAATCTACCTATCAATTCTCTTTTGTTGGTTAATGATATTTTCATGTTAAATGTATAATATGATGATTCAAGATTCTTCACCATCATTCTAGATCCCTTATCTCCCTTTCTGTTCTAGTACGCCTCGAGTGAGATGCTGCTTTTTTTGAAAGGGAGTGAATGCTGGTGATAAGCTATACTATGATGGTATCTTTTTTTGGAAACCTAAGGTTGAACCCTAGGTCTATGATGTTTACATTTTACGCCAACATTCTACCATATACTATGGTTGGGAGCAGAATCAATTCCATCTCAACAGTGTCACCACCAGTGTTTCCGACGTCGAGGATTTATGAAATGGTAGCAGAAGGGGAAGTGGTATAAGGATATGAATGAAGGGAATGAGGGGAATGGACAAGAGGATAATTATGAGGTTCGTCAACTATCTATCTTCCCACGATAGGGTCTTGAGGTTCATCACCGGGAAGAAAAAAAATGTGATAATTCTAGGAATGAGGATTTCGTTGAGTGAAGGCTTGAACAAATGCATAAAAATTAGAATGGGAAGTAAGAAATTTTGAGGGAGGATTGATATAAATGGGGTCTATAGTAGCAAAAAGAATGATTTTTGGCTTAATAAAATGACTAGTAAGTGGAACAAAAAATTGAAATTATGAAGTAGAGGGACAAGAACTTACCGATGAATCAAGTTTTTGTAGGGTATTATGAGTTGAAAAGATGGACTCCTGAATTTTTTTCAATACTAATGTTCGTGTCCAAGTGTGAAAAAAAATTCAAACCCTTTTTCCACATTAATTATCAATCCGAGTGCGCTAGTTATTGCAAGACTAACGCACATAGTGTATGCAAGATCAATAACATAATCCTCTATTGAACACAGGCTTAATAATTAAAAAAATCAAACTACGGTAATAAAAATTAAAGATAAATTGTGGAATTATAAAAGCATTCATAGCAATTACAGAATCATACCAGAATAATAGTTACAATAATAAATGGAAATACGAAATCAAAAAAAGGGACATAACGCAACACCTGATCATAACAGTGGGCCTAACTCTCTGATCAGGGTTGCGGTAAACTCACAGCTCACAAATAGAACAGAAAAACGATGTGCATTCAATTGTTTAAAAAAACTTTTGTTACAATATTGGTCTCTTTTTTCTTAACCTCGATTCACAGCCTTAAGGCCATTTTTATAAAAATGTTCAAGAAAACTGTATTTCCCATCTAACAACTAAATATCTACAATTATACAATTTTTACAACAAAAAACTAGTTGCCGAGAGGAAACCACAAAAAGCCTGAAATAGATCTGGGGTAAGTTGGAATCTGTTGCGCTATTATAGCATATTGAGAAATTGAAACACCAATTTACCCAAATGGGGCCCATAGTTTTGGCGCTTCATCTCCTAGGGCTAGGGTTTTGGCTGTTTAGGATTTTCCCATTATTTCTAAATAATAAATAGGCCCTCGAGCCTCATTGTAACTCATTTCAGAGGCTTGTAGCTGTGACATCTCTTCTCAAAGATAGCTACCAGCGCCCTAGCTAGTTTTATTTCCGTTCTGTCTGTAAGAAAATTTGAGTTGTTTGACATTAATGAAATGAAGTGTTATTTCCGCTGCATATTTGTATTTATGGTTATATGTTTATTATGTTGCGTTCCTGCATAAATCTGGATCAGTGGTATTAGATCGGTCTGATTTTTCTCGATCCTTCTTTGCATGTCCCCAACGAGGTCGGGGTATAAGGAGTTAGGGCTCGATCTGGTGGAACCTTTGCAATATCAGCCTCACAAACCCCGACAGATGCCTATGGGGGATGAAAAGAAAGATGAGGAAGCAGGATATCCTATCAAAATATTGCTCAAGGAGGCCCTCAAAAAACAAAGGAACGTGATGATGGATAACTTTGCCCAGATCCTTCAACTGCTGCCCACCGATAGTGCATCTGCATCCAGCAGCCACTCTGGATGTGCAACTCCTTTTAAGGTACAAGTAAATTTTGACATTCCCATATTTAAGGGTCAAATAGATTCAGATGTTGTAGATCGATGGTTGAATCTATTAGAAGGATATTTCTCAGTTCATGACTTTTCCGACAGGGAGAAGATTATTTTTGCACTCCTCAAAGATGCCCCCCCATGTCAAGGACTGGTGGGAAACCCACTGTGAGAAAAAGGATGAGACAAAACCCTCTTTTTTCTTGGTCGTACCCACTTGGAATTATTTTTGAGACACCATCAAGGAGAAATACTATCTCGTGGGTAGCTATGAGGACAAGTACATACAATGGACCACACTGCGACAACAAAGGGATCAAGATGTGCATGAGCTGACGAATCTGTTTCATACCCTGCGTAGAAAGTTGGGTATCAAAGATTCAGAGAAACATCTAGTGCTAAAGTATCACAGTTGTCTGCATAGATACATTCAGGAGGAAATGGAGTTCCTCGACATCTCCTCGCTTGGTATGACATATCGGTATGCTTCCAAGATTGAGCAGAAATTCAAACAGAAAAAGTGAGACTTTGGATCTGCGAATCAAAAACAAGGGAAAGGTGCTCCCAAACTACAGAACAAAGGATAGAGCCAAGGCATGGCGACTCAAGAAAACCTGTCGAAGCCACAAGGAAATAACAACACCACAAAGCCAAATAAGGACATGGGAAAGTGGTGTGAGTTCCATAAGAGCTCCACTCACAACACAAGTGAGTGTTGGGCCAAGAAGTCGCTAGTGGCCGAGATGAGGGCTTCTAATTCAGATGCATGCTCCGACTCTGAATCAAAACCTGACAGTGGGAATGAAAAAGGGAAATAGATTATTGATGCGGAGCCCAATGCCACTGTTGCCACTACGAAGATCCAGAAGAAGGAACCAGAAGGTCCATAGGAGGAGGAATGTCTCTTCCACTCCCAGATGTGGGGCTCCCCGATACAGTTAATTGTTGACAATGGGAGCCAAAAGAACCTCATTCCAGTAGATTTCATGAAGCAGTTGGGCTTGCCGACCACAGCTCACCCACATCCATACACCATCAGGTGGCTTCACCAAGGACGAGATCTCCACGTCAGCCAATAGTGCCGCCTTCCCTATAGCATCAAGCCCTTCGTGGATGAGGTATTATGTGACATTGCTCCTATTAATGTTTATGATGTATTATTAGGAAAACCATACTTGTAGAAGCGTCATGCTGTGTATGAGTCTCAGCCTCGCGCTGTTATTGTTACTTTGGGAAATAAGTTGTACAGGATACCAGAGGTACCACCTCTTGCCACTATCTCTTTGGTTACTGCAAAACAATGCAGTAAGCTCATTTCCCAAACCAGAAAATTCATTTTCCTGATGATCGCCCCTCGAGCAAGAAGAAGACTATGGCCATGACCTCCAAACAGGGCTCCTCTGCATGAAAACAACAAATGGATAAGGTTATGGAGGAGTACGGGGACATCTTCACCTCACCCACAGGGGTTCCTCTACACTGTCTGGTCAAGCACCGGATTGATCTAACCCCAAGTGCTTTGCTACCCAATGGACCGATTTGTTGGCGCTCTGTTCTAGAGAACAATGAAATCAAGAGGCAGATTCAGGAGCTGTTGTAGAAAGGTCACATCCGACCAAGTTCATTTCCCTATGGGAGCCCGATCGTGTTGGTACAGAAGAAGGATGGGACGTGGAGACTCTGTATTGACTATCGGGCGCTGAACAAGATCACTGTCTGGAATAGGTACCCGATCCCACAGATTGATGACCTTCTGGATCAACTCAAAGGTGAAAAATATTTCAGCAAGATCGACTTGAAGTTTGGGTATCACCGGGTACCAAATGAACCCGCCGATGTGTGGAAGACTGCCTTCAAAGCCAAGGAAGGCCTTTTTGAATGGTTGGTCATGCCTTTCGGGTTGACGAAGGCTCCTGCAACCCTCATGAGGTTGATGGAAAACATCTTGCTACCATTCACCAACTCATTTGTAGTGGTGTACTTGGATGACTTTCTGATCTTCAGCCAGACTTGGGAAAAGCGCCTTCACCACATCCGACAAGTCCTCCAAACACTGCAGCAACACAAGTTGTGTGACAATTCTGAGAAGTGCACTTTTGGCATGACCCAGGTTCAATATCTGGGATGTGCATGTGGATCCAACCAAGATCCAAGTTATTCGGGATTGGCTGGCCCCAACCACTATAACAGAGCTTTGCAGCTTTTTGGTTCTTGCTAATTGCTACCGTAGGTTCATGTTGGGATTCTCTCATATCACTTGGCCCTTGAGTCAAGTCACCAAGGGAGGAGCGAGAGAAAAAATATTTTGGTTGGAACCTCAATAGAAGGCGTTCACAGAATTGAAAAATCACCTTTTTTTTTCCCCAGTTTTCACATTACCAGACTTGCAACAACCATTTTAGATCGACACAGATGCCTCTGACTATTGCATCGAGGCAGTTAATACTCAACAAGGACATCTAGTGGCATATCACAGTGAGACATTGTCTGACACAATTCGCAAGTATCCCACTTATGACAAAGAAATGTATTCCATTGTGCAAGCTTGTTGAAAATTGAAGCATTACATTTTGGGAAAGGAAAAAATCATCCACACAGACCACCGACCCCTGCAGTTCATATAGACACAAGGGAAGTTGCAGAATGATCGCCATCAGAAGTGGTCCACATATTTGCAACAGTTTCATCTGAAAATAAAGTACAAGAAGGGTAGCACCAATAATGTTGCAGACTGCCATAGCCGACCACCGATTGTGGCGCTCACCACCATTCTGAACTCTTGTGGGCACGAGACTTTTTATTGGCCGCTTCTCTACAAGAGCAACCCAGAATTTGGCCACACTTACAAGGCACTCTTGGGGGTTACGCAAGTTCCAAATTTTCACCTCCAAGATGCACTTTTATGTCACCTAGGACACCTTTGTGTTCCTTCAAGAGAGTGTTCCAAGATGATATGGGAAGCACACTACAGTCGAGTCATTGGGAATTTCGGGGTTGAGAAAATAGTAGTAGTACTACACAAGTATTTCTATTGGTTGAACCTTCGAAAGGATGTGGGGAAGCACATCAGATCCTGCACTGCTTGTTCCATTTCCAAACAGATCATCAAGAATCAAGGCCTATATACTCCGCTACCTACCCCTAGACGACCTTGGGAATCCATATCCATGGATTACATGTCGGGCCTGCCTTCTACTAAGCATGGAAATGACTATGTTTTCATGGTCGTCGACAGATTCTCGAAGATGGCCATTATGGCGGCCTGCAAGAAGAATATCACACTAGATGCCACTGCTAAACTCTTATTTGAATGAGTGTGGGTGCACTTTGGGATCCCACAGTCTATCATATCAGATCAAGATAGCAGGTTCCTTAGCACCTTTCGGTCCAGCCTCTGGTCAATGCTGGACACCAAGCTCACCAAGTCCACAGCTTTCCATCCCCAAACAGATGGCCAGACAAAGGTTGTCAACAGAATGATTGTACACATTCTGCACATGTACAATTCAAAGCATCCACACACATGGGACGAGATCCTCCCCTATGTACAACATAGTTATAACCGGGCTCTCCATAGTTCAATCAACCATAGCCCCTTTCAGGTGGGCTTGGGATTCCAACCATTATGTCCCATTGACATAGCCATGCCATTTGCGGCTACTCAAGTCGATTCGGCTCATGTCTAGTCTAAAGTTGACAAATAAAATAGCTTCATTCGAGCACATTCAACACATCCACCAATAGGTTCATGGCATATTGGACAAAGCCAATGCTAAGTACAAGCAACACCATTATCAACATTGGGTGCCACACAACTTCCAGGTGGGCTACAAAGTATGGCTACATTTGTAGAAGGAGCGCCTCATTGGACCCCACCGAAAGCTTCGCCCGCTCTGATATGGGCCATACACCATCACCAAGACTATAGGGAACAATGCCTTTGAGCTCAGTATTCCACCATTCCTTGTTCTGCACCCAGTATTCAATGTGGACTGCGTTTGTGCTTACTTCCCAGCTCTACTGGACACCTCTGACATTGCAGAACAACCCACACCAATAGAGTTAAACCCAGAATGCATGGAACAGGCCATCACAGATTGCATCATGGACATAAAAATCAAGAACACTCGCAAAAAAAAGATCCAACTGTATCGGTTTGTCAAAGCTAGCCAACTCCTGCACCAAGGAAAGTGGTTCACCAGGGACCAAGTTCAGCAGAAATTTCCTCATCTCATGGAGGAACTTAACGCAATGGGGACCATTGCTTCCTAAGGGGGTAGGAATGATCCAAGTGTATATTGGTGGTCACCCACCTATTCCACTTGGGGCCCCACCATTGTCTCTTTCATTTTTTCAGTTTCGACACAACTTACTATTTTTAGTAGTTTTTCGGGTCCTGAACTTCCGGAGCCATTTTGAGGCCCTAAACGACATTTTTTGGGAAAACGGGGAGCAGCATGGGTCCGTGGACCGATGTTTCTCACTCAAAATTTTTATTCCTCAGATAGATCTTTCTAACGAGGTATGGTATGCATCAAATGGAGATCATATGCCAAAGTTACATCCCCGGGAAGTTGAAACACCAATTTACCCAAACGGGGCCCATAGTTTTTGCACTTCATCTCCTAGGGTTAGGGTTTTGAATTTTTAGGATTTTCCCATTGTTTCTAAATAATAAATAGGCCCTCAAGCCTCATTGTAACTCAGTTCAGAGGTCTGTAGCCGCCACATCTCTTCTCATAGATAGCGACCAGCACCCTAGCTAGTTTTATTTCCATTATGTTTGTAAGCAAATTTCAGTTCTTTGATATTAATGAAATGAAGCGTTATTTCCACTGCATATTTGTATTATTGTTATATGTTTACTCTGTTGCATTCCTGCATAAATCCGGATCAGAATTACTATGGATGGCATGAAGCTGTGCCAGGTCATATTCTCTGGTCATCTCTGTTCCAGGAGGGTTTATATCCTTCTGTCATAACAACATCCTTCCACCAATCTTGGCTAACATTGTATGCGAGAATATATTTCTCTGCTGGAAACAAAATGAGGGGGAACTAAAACCTCATTCCCATCCACCAGATGCCATAGATTGAATACAGGCTACAAAGCATGGCACCATTTCTAGTGATCGTGCAAAGTTAGGTGCTCCAAAAGGTTCTCGAACTATGATGACTGATGATGACAACATCCACCTACTTTGATAGCTGTCCAGTGCTTCATTTTGGAAATTTACTATCTTTCTAACACAGAGGTCAACACACCATTTCTAGGTTGCCAACATATGCTCCTTATGTCCCACAATTTTTAAAAAGGTAAAATGCTTATTATAGATATTTTCTACCTGGCCATGCTCTCTCGTTATCATTAGCAACCTTGTGACTTGATTTTCTTCAAATGTATCATAGGAATTTCTACATTTAACCTGATTGATAGTGTAGGAGGTGAAGGCTCTAAAATTAATATCCCCCACAAATGGAATGGTATTGAAGGCCTGATCATGCTTTAGGAAGTAACCATGCATGTAAAGTTTGCACATTAAGTGTTGGCCTATGATACCATGAATTTTCAAAATACGAAGGAACTATATTGGATCCTCAATTTCATGAAAAATTTCCTTATATATACTCTCCAGGAAAAATATAAGGAACTGTTCATGAAGGAATAAGGCATAACTATGAGTGGGAGGTCTATAGGCCATTACCTGTTGTGCCAAAGTAAATATCTTATCCTTATCTGATTGCAGCATTTTCACTTGTTCTTCTAACTCCTTTATATTACCTTGTTGTTTTTCTTTCCTCTGCCATGCTCTATCTAATTGGTCTATATACCCTGTGGCAATACCAACAACATACTCTAAAACATAGATTGTCTCCTTCTTATTTCCATTAGCAACATATTTCCATCTCTGAATTTCAGTAGCTAGGAAGAATTCTCGGGCTTCAAACAAATGTTCAATTGGACCAGTCTGTGTAGCTGCATAGGATACCTCAATTTTAGGTTTTATTGCCTTCCATTTATAAATTTTAACTTCTTCTTCAATCAGGATACTTACTTCCTCAGCTTCTGAACCTCCTTCTTCAATTGCATGGTTTCATTAAATTGAAGCTGATACCTTCTCTTGAGAGTTAATCTCCTGCTTTCACACTGTTCTATCCATTATTTCTTGATGATGAATTCATCTCGCAGGCCTATATCAGGCTCAGGAGGAAGTGGAATGTTGTTGATGTCATCAACTGGATTTTCTGTTAGGTTTTTCTTACTTGGTTCCATTTCCTTAGGAGCATTCTCCTTCTCATTTACCTTAGGGAATTCTGTCACTCAGTCAGCCTCTGAATGCCCTTGCTGAGAATCAATAATTGATGGAGCGATATTGGTCATATCTTTCCCTAAGTTGACAAACCTCAGTACTGGTGGGAAAATGATCTCCTCCATTAATCGTTGGGACAAGAGAAACACCCTTTCTCATGTATGCATCATAGACTAAAAAGGATAACGAGGAATACCTTCATTTCCCTCATTTCTTACTTGGGTTGAACCTTCATGCATTTATTCTTCAGTTGGAGTCGGCACTGGTTCTTGTGGAACAGTGTTGACTTTGAGGATCATTTCCTTTCTGTCCTCCTGTCCTTTGTGCATTTCTTCCTCACATGCAGTCGATACTGGTTCTTGTGGAGTAGTGTCAACATCGCGGGTTATTTCTTCTCCATTTCCGTGTTCTAACTGAGTCGGGGGTGGTTCTTGTGTGACACCCCTGCTTGTTTCAATATTCATATCTGCTTGGGCAAGTGATGTTGTTTCTTGTGTAACATCACTTGCCAACCTTCTGACTGGTGTTCCACCTTCCTGTTCTTCATTAATGAAAGTCGATGACTGTAGGACAGTCTAAAAATTCATCCCTTATACCCATGATTCCTTCATTTGTAGGTCATTTAGGCAAGGATGGTTCTTGTGTGGAAGTCTCAATTGTATCACCAATTGTCTCCTCCATCCACATTTCTTTCATTTCTTCCTAATCTATCTCCATATCCATTTCTTATGGTTCTTCCTGATCTATTTCCATTTCCTCTTCTTCTTCTTCTGCTAAATCAACTGGAGGTACTGGTTCTTCTTCTCTAGCAGCAATAACAACTGTTATCTCTTCTTTTGATGACCCACATAGTTCTGCCCAGGAAACTTGAAATCGAACTATTGCATGCATGACCAACAAATGAACCAATCCATCACTGGAGAGGACTGCCAGCATCTGGTGCAAACACCGAGTGGACTGTGCCATGTGCTGAAGTTTTTTTAATAAAAAGAAAGGCATGTTTAAGGAATGAACCTGTGCCTACGAAAATTGAAGGTGAGCCAGGATTTTGAAATGGTATTTGAACAGACTTTTAGCCTGCCCTTTTCAAGTTATGTATTTAAGCAAAAATCCTGCTACCTCATTCCATCGATATGGTACAGATTTATTCTCGTACCCTCTCCCATATTGAATGATGCTTTCCCCTACCTGAAAAATAGTTTAGGATACTCGGAGAGGGGAATTATCTGAGCAAACCATTGTTGCCCTTATTGTCTTAGCCTGCTAACTTTCACGATTACTTCTTCTGTGACGGGAATTTCTAATCCTTTGAACCGAGAGAAATTCTCATTCAAATTTAGGGTAAAATCCATCATGATTCCCTTGTTGAATCCCTACAGTCCATCGAAGTGGATATCCCATCCTACATTGACAAAAAACTTGCCACACATCTGCATTGCTATGGACTAAAACTGTATCTTCAGGTTCATTCCGCACAGCCAGTCCGCCCATCATCTAGAGACTATAATAGCACTCGGGAATAGCAGACCGTTGGAAAGAGTGGTGGGTACCAAATTTGGAAAAAACAGCATAGTGAAAAATGAGGTGAAATAATGGTAAATACAGCTGGTGATTTCTTGGGAAACAAAGAAAATCATGGGAAAGTATGGTAAGTGTGATGAGCGAGATAGTAATTATTTTTCAGGAGGTGGAAAGGACTGATCGATTGGTATCATGTACGTGTTGTTGATCCCAATACGTATTTACTTATTATACGACATATGGTAAGGATTGTAGGGCGTACCATCACACAAACATATGTGGCTGCCGGAATAATCATTACGTTTCATGCCTAGTTGTAAGCACCCCTCCCACCAAATATGAAACTTAAAAGTAGCCATCCATGGCATCAATGTCTTATTCATGGAATATTTAATTAAATCCATAAGAGTCAAATGGAGACATACCTAGCGCCCTGCTTGGAGGAAGTGACGGTTGATATAATAACGACGCAGTAATGATGTAGACGAAGTAACAACATCGAGGAGTAGAAACATCTGGAGTAATATCATTATGAGTATCAGCATCCGAGTAAAAGCATCAAGTAGCAACATCCGGAGTAACAACATCTGGAGCAACATCATCATGAGCAGCAGCATCCAGAGTAACAACATCACGAGTAGCAACATCCTAAGTAACAACATCGAGTAGCAACATCCTAAGTAACATCATCACGAGTAGCAGCATCTGGGGTAACAACATCACGAGTAGCAGCATCTGGAGTAACAACATCGAGTAGCAACATCACAAGTAACAGCATCCAGAGTAACAACATCACGAGAAGCAGCTTCCAAGAAGTAACAACATCATGAGTAGCAACATCCAAGGAATAACAGCATCACGAGTAGCAGCATCCAAGGAGTAACATCATCACAAGTAGCAGCATCCAAGGAGTAACAACATCATGAGTAGCAGCATCCAAGGAGCAACAACATCGTGAGTAGTAGCATCCATGGAGTAACAACATCAATACTTAGGAAATTCTCAAGCTCTGCAACATTACTCCTTATTAGTAACTCCTACAAGAAGACAACAAATAAACAGTAACAGTATTATATATATATATATATATATATATATATATATATATATATATATATATATATATATATATATATACATATATAGATATATATGTATATATATATATATATATATATATATTAGAGAAAGGATGCAAAGGAAGAGTTCTCTGTGCTGATAACCTTCAAACAAGATTTCTTGGAGAGATGTTTGATGAAAGCATCCTTAGAGGTTGGGTGGTGGTATAATCTCAGGTGATTTCCATTTGCTACAAAAGAAGCACATGTATCATCAATTGTAATTAGCCTGATTGTTTCATTATCAAATACAACATCCACCTCGTAAGGTCCCATCCAACGAGTGCAAATATTTCCCTTAAAATCCTTAAAATGGGAGCCATAAAGTAATGCCCAGTCTCCCCTATGAAAAATCTTGTTTTTTATCAAATTATTGTGCCATTTCATCCTCTCCTACTGAATAGCAATAGTCCTCTAGATAGCCATTGAATAGATTTCATCTAGTTCATTAAACTGAGCCAGTTATTGTTTCTGGGCATCTGAGATATCCAAACCTACTTCAAGAGTTGTTTTGAGCCTACTGATTTCAAATTCTATTGGAAACTATAGGAATTTCCCATAAACCAGCTTGAATGGTGAAAACCCGGTTGTGTTCCGACATGTTGTTATGTATGCCCAGAGAGCTTCAGGCAGCTTTTGAGCACAATCCGGACAATGGTATGCCACAATTTTTGTCAAGATATTTTCCAATGTCTAGTTTGTGCTTTCCACGTGTCCATTCGCCTGGGGGTGGTATGGATATGTCACCCTGTGCTTGAACCCATATTTTTGCATAAGCTTTGATATCATGTTTGATGTAAATTATGCTCCTCCATTGGAAATAATCTCCCTCGGAGTACCATAACGAGAAAAAAATTGTTCAAATAGAAAATCTGAATCCTCATGTTCTATTGATTTCACAACAGCTTTGGCTTCTACCCACTTAGTCACTTAATCAATGCAGACCAAAATTTGAACCTTTTGCTAGGAGGGTGGGTTGAAGGGTCCAACGAAATCGATAGCCCATTTCTCAAAAGGTTTGAGAACTACCTATGGCTGTAAGGGAATTTCATCAGATCAACCAGGCTGACCCATGCTTTGGCAACTATCACACCTCCAGACATAATTTTTCACATCTCAAAATATAGAAGGCTAGTAATATCCCATTTGTAACACCTTATGGCATGTTCTTTTATCTACAAAATGCCACCCACAAGGGCCATCATGGGAAGAATTCAGCACTTTATAAATATCATCCTCAGATACACAGCGCTGAATCTTCTTATCTGCTCTGGTATGAAAGATGTACCCTGCCATCAAGGAATATCGGGCACTGTGATGAATAATTTTTCATTGTTCCCTGTATGAAAAATGATGGGGCACCTTCCCTGTACAAAGAAAGTTAGAAATATCTGCATACCACAGAGGGTTAGTAGAAATTTCAAAAATATTCTCATCGGGAAAAATATCTTCTATAGGTGTGCATTCATCATGGTTATCCATTCTAGACAGAAAATCAACAACTACATTATCTTTTCCTAGTTTGTCTACTATTGTGATATACAATTCTTGAAGCAATAGCAACCATCTTGTAATGCGACAAGGAGTGATAGGTTTATTCATCAAATACCTTATTGCTGCATGATCAGTATGTACAAAAGTAGGATACATAGTGATGTAGCACCAGAACTTGTTGATATCATAGATGACAACAAGAAATTATTTTTCAGTCACTGTGTAATTCAATTCAGCAGGAATTAAATTCTTGTTGACGTATTAAATTGAATACAGTGTTTTGTCTACCTGCTGCCCTAAGACTACTCCTACTGCTGTCTGAGAGGCATCAGCATGTATATGAAATGGTAATGCCCAATCAGGTCCTCGAAGGATCGAAGGTTTGCAAACCAGTCGCTTGATTTTCATGAAAGTTGCTTCACAGTCTTCTGTCCACAAAAATTCTGCATCTTTTATTAGCAATTGAAAAGGTGGATGTGCTATTTTAGAAAAAATTTCTATAAAACGTCTGTAATAACCAGCACAACCAATAAATCTACGTACTTGTGTGGGCATCTTGGGTACTGGGAAGTGCAGTATTACCTCTGCTTTGGCTGGATCAACTCGAACTATAGCAACTGAGAGAAAATGTCCCAATACTATTCCTTCTTCCCTCATCATAATGCATTTGACTATACTCAGAGGTACATGGGTCTGCTTACATATTTTGATTACTTTTTCCAGATTTTCCAATCCTTCCTCAAATGAGTTCCCATATGGAGTAAAATAATCCATATAGATTTCAACACTATCATCGAGTAAATCATAAAAATTTCCTAGAATTTCCCTTTGGAAGGTTGTAGGTGCATTACACAGACCAAATGGGAGGTCCCTGTATGCAAAGGTCCCCCATGGGCATGTGAAGGTTATTTTATATTGGTCTTTCTGGGCTATCTAGATCTGATTATACCCACTAAACCCGTCTAGGAAGGAGAAGAAGTTCTTTCCAGCCAGGGTGTCCAGGACTTCATCAATGAATGGTAAAGGGAAATGGTTTTTTTGAGTTGGCTTGTTTAGTTCCCCATAATCTATGCAAATCCTCCATTTAGTAATATTTTTGGGAATGATAACCAGCGGAGACACCCATTGGCTATCCGAGATGGGGTAAATGAAACCTACATCCAATAATTTCTGTAATTCTTCCTTGACAATGTTCTTTAGAGCAAGATTCATTCTCCATTGGGGTTGTCTCATAGGGCGGAAATATTCCTTAATATAAATATGATGAGTACATAAACTAGCAGGGATCCCCTTCATGTTGGTATAATCCCAGGCAAAAGCTTCCTGATGGTCTTGAAGGACTTTTAAAAGAAGATTTGTCTAGGATTCTGACATATTCAGGTTGATATTGAGTGTCTTCCCTGGTTCAATTTCAATTGGAATACTATCATGGGATGAAGTTACAGGAAGGTCTTCAATTTCATCTTCTGGTTCAATGTTTTCCTATGTCTCATGACTCATAGCAGAATCTAAAATTTGACGAGTTGAATTGGAAACAGAACATGGATCATTAATAAAATTGTTAATGGTATCATCCTCAGTTTCTCTTTTAAATTGAAGGGTCTGCCCAATGGTAAGAATTAGTCTAACTTCTTCACTTTCATGTTCAGGCTCTTCTATTGGCAGAGGGTTTTTTCTGGCTAATAATTTTTCAGATGGATTGGGTTCCGCAAGAGGATAGAGAGTAAGGTTCTTTGTAACCATCCCATTTGATATAATCATATGTCCATATCGATACCCAATATAGGAATCTGCAGTTGCAAGCCAAGGTCTTCCTAGGATTAATGGATGACCACCGACTGAAAATCATGTTTGTAATACAAGGAGGTCCACAGGATTGTGCCATGATTCTACCAAAATAGTCACATCTTCCAACTTCCCTACCGGTTTAATTGTAAACATATCTGCCAATTCCAAGATAGTAGTGGTTGGCTTAATTTTTCGAGACGTAATGCATTCATTGTTTCATAGGTAATGATATTGATGGAAGCACCCAAATAGACTAGTACATTTGGGATTTCAACCCCATTTATTTGTACTATTAGAATTGGGTTCCCTAGGTCCCCATATTTTACAGGAATAGTTTTTCCTAGTATGATGTCGAACAATCTACCCATCACATGAATGGTTAACGGATCCCTTGGTTTCTTCCCAGTTTTCTTAGAATAGTATTCTTTGAGATTTTTTTCATATATAGGTACATCCCTCATAGCTTGGAGCGGGGGTATTTTAACAAAAATAATTTGTAATTCCCCCAGGAATTCAAACTCTGCTTGAGGGCTTTGTTTACTTAGGGTCAATCTTTCAGGATATGGTGGAGTAATTGAACGACCTTGGTTAAGAGCGGGTTGGGGAGGTGTTTGATTTATCATGTTTTGGTCTATTTTATCCCCAACTGTCTTTGGTTCTGGTTCTATAACTTCACTGTCAATCTGTTGTATGATAATAGGCGAAGTCAGAGCATTTACTACCTGCCCAGATCGTAAGTTTATCTCATTCAATCCTGCGATAGAAATGATATATGATGGAAGGTTAAGAGTGTCAGTTTTTTGGACCCCTTTATTATTAGGATTCAAATTGGGCTGGATAGGAATTTGGGGTCAAAGGGATAGGTTTCCTGGAGGTACATTGGAGGGAAACTTAAGTTTCTATTGAGGCATAGATTGGGGAAATTTTCCAGTAGGAGAGGGTCTACACCAGTTCTGATTCCATGAAGGATTCAAACTAGTATGGGGAGCCCATAGTTTCCACGGGGGATATTGATACTGTGACCACATTGGTGAAAAAGGTACAGACTGGGGACCCATATTAAAACTATTAAAATACTGAGATAGGTCCTGGGGCATACCTAGATTCATAACTGGTGGTTGAGGTTTCCATGGCTCTTTCGGTCCCATGAAGTATAGTTGATCTATAGAATTTCCTTCACTTGCCCCTTGAAAAGCTGCCTTCAATCCTGGCAAGGAAGGGCACGAGATGGTCACGTGGTTCTGCTCGCAAATTGCATAGGCTTAAACTGTGTTTAATGGGAATTCTTTCAAGGTATGCTTCCTTCTACATTATGGGCAGAATATAGCCATAGTCTTCTCCAACTCCATTTTTTTCTGTTTCACTTGCAAAGTGTCCATCTAGAAAAATAATGTGCTTATGATATCATTCCTTAGGTTATCCAGTAGGTTTCCGATTTCTGCTTTTATAACCCCTCCACCGGAAGCCTTTAATGACCGAATTCATTTTCCACTTCTTGTAGCCCCTCGTGAACACTGAATGCAGAACTCACACACAATGTTGAATTCTTCTTTTGAAATTTCCACCTTTCCTACTATGTTCAAAAGTTGTAGGGAATCTTCCCTAAGTTCCCAGAGAAGGATGGTCTTCAGAATATCTTTATCCAGGTCACTATGACCCGATCTCTGTAGTATATATTTGAATCATTCCACACAATCTTCCATGTTATCATCCTCTTTCTGTGCAAACTTAAAAGTATCCTCTTTTATGTCATGGGATTTATAGTAATCCTGGTATTTCTCCAAAAAGACTTCCTTCATCGCATCCCATGAGGAGATAGTCTTCCCCCCTAAACCCTTGAACCATCGCACAGATTTCACTTTTAAAGTAGCAGGGAATATTTTTAACTTATGATAATTGGCGATATAATCATACCCTCAATAGATAATTTCAAATTCGAAGAGGAATGTATCAGGGTCTTCAGAGGAAAGCCCATGAAAATTAGGTAGAGCCGTTAAAGGAATGGGCTTCATTGGTGCGTCACCTATAATTTTTCCAATTGGGAAATCAATAGAATAACTTGTAGGTGCCATGAATATCCTCCAATACTCACCTGGGATTTCAACCCATTCTGCAACTAGTAATTCGGGTGATTCGACTGTAGGAGGTTTCACAACACTCCCTTGGTCTTGTGGTGATGCGAACTCCTTCAGGAGTTCTTATTCCCAATTTGAATTGCTCAATTCAACTGAAGTAGGTTTCACATCACTCCCTTGGTCTCATGGTGACGCAAACCCCTTTAGGAGTTCTTCTTCCCAGTTGGAATTGTTCAATTATTTTGACACTTTGCTTGCTATTTCTTCCCCCTCTGTTGGCAGTAGGGGAATCTCTTCCACTGATACCTTATTTATTCTTTCTTTTTCTGTAGAAATAAATTCCTCTGGTACTGTGGATGGCACTGGCTACTCAACCGACTGCCCTTTATACTTCGTTTGAACCCTTACCCTGACAGCAACATGAGAATATGCTTTTTATTCAGCCTTTGTAATGATCTACTGGATATACGTCTTCCTTCCCATATCCTTTCCCTTCTTTTGGAGTCTTCCTCTTCCCCTCTTATTCATATCTTTTTTCGTGTAATTGGTGGGAAGAATTCATTAAAATAACAGAAGAGCTCAGGACTCGGAGTAGAACAGATATTTTATTCCTTGGGACGAGAGTGTAGATTCAAAAAAATAAAATCAAATAAACTAAAAGAAAATAAAAGTTCAGGACTTGAAGTAGGGTGATCAAATACCCTCCCCAGGATGAGAAATTGGCCCTTCAGAAAAATAATAAAAAAGAAAAAAATCAGAACACTACACTCAAGACTTAGAGCAGGGTAACAAATTCCCTCCCCAAGACGAGCGATTGGTTCTAAGAGAAACAATGAAAAAGAAAAAGAAAAATATAACACTATGCTCAGGACTTAGAGTAGGGTAATGAATTTCCTCCCCAAGATTAGAGATTAGTTCCAAAATAAAAACAATGAAAATTCAAAGAAAATCAAACACTATGCTAAGGACTTAGAGAAAGGTAATAAATAACCTCCCCAAGACGAGAGATTAGTTCTAAAAAAAAATCAATGAAAAAGAAAGAAAATTGAACACTACGCTCAGGACTTATAGCAGGGTAATAAATTCCCTCCCCAAGATGAGAGATCGATCCTTAGATCAATTGCAGATCGTGTTCTTGCACCTTGTTAGCCTCCCTAACAACAACACCAAAATGTTGGTGTCCAAGTGTGAAAAAATATTCAAAATATTTTTCCACATTAATTATCAATCTGGGTGTGTTGGTTATTGCAAGACTAATGTGCACAGTGTATGCAAGAGCAATAACATAATCCGCTATTGAACACAGGCTTAATTATTAAAACAAGCAAACTACTGTAACAATAATTAAAGATAAATCATGAAATTATAAAAGCATTCACAGCAATTATAGAATCATACCGGAACAACAGTTACAATAATAAATAAATAAAAGAAATCAGAAAAAGGGAAATAACACAGTCAGAAGAGTGGGCCCAACTCTCTGATTAGGGTTGCGGTAAACTCACAGCTCACAAATAGAACAACAAAATGATGTGCATTCAATTGATTAAAAACACTTATGCTACAATATTGGTCTCTTTCTTATTAACCCTGATTCACAGCCTTGAGGCCCTATTTATAAAAATGTTCAGGAAAACCATATTTCCCATCTAACAACTAAATATCTAAAATTATACAATTGTTACAACATCAAACTAGTTGCCGAGAGGAAACCACAAAAAGCCTAAAATAGATCTGGGATAAGTTGGAATATGTTGCGTTGTTGCAGCATATTGAGATAATGCTTAGAATTCGGAGTTGCTTCATAGCTTGCAAATGTAATCACTTTACTTGTTGAATGTGTGGAAATAACATAGTTAATACTTGCATAGGTAAAACCTCCACGACTATTACTTCATTAGTAAAATATTCCATATAAGACAGTGGGAAGGGATTTACTTCGTGTGTTTAGAAAAATTAATGATACAAAGAGGTAGAAAGGTGGGTGAAAATAGGAGAGAAAAGTATAAAGATTTGGTACCCAAAAAATAGATGAAGACCTTAGTAAGCATATATCGTGCACTTTTTAGAAAAATAAGTATGAGGCAACATATCATCTAGAGCATAAATAATATGGTTGTCTTGTTACTAACATTGAACTCTAGGCCATGATATCACCTCATTGTGGAAAGCTTCCTCAGAAACATAAAATGGAAAACGTTTCATGTGAAATGTACTAGCACATAGAACTTTTGGGTGAAAATAGGTATTACCATGGAATATTCAAAATTGGCATGGGTAGTCGGGTCACATTCTTTGTGATATGCACCAACTTAGTATACCAGTTAGAAAAAGCTTCTTCCTTAAGAGTCTTATTGGCCAAGTCACATGATATTTTCCATGAGGCGTAAGTGAGAGACAAGGGTTAATCATTAGAAACTTCAAATACTTGTCTTCCTTTTTCCGTACACCACTTCATCATAGTAAGTTCAATAACAACATAACCATAAATAAAGTACGTTTCTTTCTTGAAAATATCCTAGCTGACTTGAAACCACTTGTTCAATAGAAAACTACACCAATTGAGTTGCTCCCCATGATCAAAATCTTAAGAAGAAGAAATAACATCTAGGGTATATTCTCATTTGATATAATGGTGTGTGAGCTTACCTACAATGATGTGGCATGAAAATTTAATTCTAGTATTTTTAATCATATCGATGACAACACCATGACCTCCACACTAAATGTCATATTTTGTATAAAAATTATCACGCCCTTTTTCTTGCTATGCTTGGAAATAGATTGGAAGGTAGTGGAAACATTTGAGCCATATATATAAAATTTTGTCAACCAATATATGTCATCGACGTGGATAGGATACTCTTTATATAGCCAAAATGAACCACCATGAATGTTTTTGCTAAGAAATTTGGTGCACCGCATGACTGTACTAGAGGTGAAAAAAACATGAAACATTAGGGGAATTTTGAGGTCTAAAATGAGCCTGCTAAGAAAATTATAAAAAAATAGTGGAAACAATAAAATATATTAGATTACATCATCAAATTTTAGAGGGAGAAAAGGAAAAACTATTTTTTCAACTTGTATTTTCAACTTATCTTCTTATGGTTATACTAAAATTTTGAGCGGGAGTACTCGCTGGATGCAAAATTTGATTCCTCATCTAAGGATTTCTCATGTTGCATACTTTTTATGGACCCTACTACACAAAAAATGAGAAATACATGAAAAATTGATTGCAAACACGTTTTTTCATGTATTTCTCATTTTTCGTGTAGCGGGGCCCACCAAAAGTATGTAACATGGGTACTTCTTAGATAAGGGATCAAACCTTGTATCCAAAGAGTACTCATACTCAAAAATTGAGTAAAACCTAAGGGATATAAGTTGAAAATACGAGTTTTATTATTTTATTATTTTTTATTATTTTTTATTTTTTACTCCAAAAATGGTGATTCATGTCCCATGATTGACATCATCATATTGAATGTTACTTGTTCTTATAAATATTATTTTGGTTGCACATTTTTCTTAGGAGGCTCATTTTAGACCTCAAAATTTCTCTAATGGCAGCATCATTTCATCAATGCAGACTGCTACAAAGGCTAAAAATTTAGTTTGAACCGAGAAGAGAAACTCCCCCCTAGTTTAGTTGTAGGTTGCATGAAAAATTCGAAAATAAATCAATAAATAGAAAAGGGTTGACCAAATAATTATCAACCATATAAGCCTTCTCATATTTACAGAGGGTGTCTTCTGTGGCCACCATATAGGGATCTGAAATAACCGGTGAAACTATGTGCTTAGAAAGACGAGCAATAGAAGAAGGTTGGTGACTATAAAAGATGTAGATAGGGGGATGGGAGAAATTTTGGGAGCTAGATAGACTCGATGCATAAGCCAGGGCAGATAATTCGAATAGTCAGTCTGAAAGAAATAATGGAAAACTAATTCATTTACATGCATTGTATATATAAAATCTTGAAAAGACACAGAATGATTAGACCATTAGTTAATAAATACAACAACTTACCAAAATCAATTTGAATCCAGATAATAATGATGACTAAGATGTGAACCTTGGGATGATGACACAAATGTCTCAAAAATGGGATTCTCATTATGAGAAGGTAATTGGAAATAGTTGAAAAGACATTAAAAAAAATATTAAATCAGTCAAAAAGGTATTACTGGAAATATTAGAATAATGACTTAAAAGATCATTATTAATAATCACAAGACTAATAGACAAGACATTTGGCACGTGCTCCCTTGAACACAATAAAATACGGTGGGTCACAACTAAAATATATCAAGGGAAATACCACAACTATATGAATAGAATAAGTATCACAAAATATGGAAAAAATAACTGTCTAACACAACTGACTTGATCCTAGATCTAATCAATGCTTCATTTTGAAGAAAAAACATTACTATAAAAGTTTATCAAACATAGTAGGGCTTCATGCATGTGCCATTAGCCCAACCTAGCAAAATAACTCCATCAATTTGCATAAGTTTGATAGCTCCTGAATTTCGTATGTTCATAAAAAAGAGAGGACCTAGCCCAAACTTTTTTTGTTTACCCAGATGTTTCATAAATGTTTTGTCATAGAGCAAGACACAATTCCAACAAAAAAAATATTTCTTCTTTATGTGGCGGTTGTGCCAAGTCTTATTTTTTTATTTCTCAATATTTTGATGGACATATGTCAAAAACCTCTCGTCATCTAACTCTGATAACTCCTGTGATCATTAGTTAATAGATTCATCATCTAACATCTTAGTGTCTTGCACATAAACAAATTGAGAACAAGAAAATCATATAGAAATACAACTTCCCGACCATAAACATGATGAAATGGAGTGTATTTATGTATCCATTTTTACAGTAGTACTATAGGCCCATAGAGTATATGGAACTTGTTCATCCCAATCATCTTATTTGCAGAGCATACTTTAGTAATCCCTTTTTCCAGAATTGTATTGAAAGATTTAACTGTCCCATTCGCCTATGGATGATACGAACCGCTTTTGTGATTTTGAATCATAAAGTTCTGAAATAATGTGTCAAAAATCTCATTAATGAAATGAGAGACTTGATCACTGGTAAGACTCCCCAGACACCCAAATATAGTGATAATATTTCAAAGATAAAGATTGCAATAATATCAACAATATAATCCTTAATAGTTGTAGCTTCAACCAAATACGTTAGATAATCAATGGTTTTGATAATATAGTGGGCACGAAAATGTCGTGCAGGGGTGTTGATGGGGCCCATGACATCAATAACCCACTTTTCAAAGGTTTCAAGAACTCTAACTAGATGTAGTGGAATCTCATCATGTTGAGAAGGTCGACCTATATGTTGACAAAAATCACACTTCTTAGCATATTATTTTGTAGTCTTAAACAAAGTGGGCCACCATAGTCCTTCTTGCAACACTTTTTGGGGAGTCACTTTTCCTCCCACGTGACCTCCCGCAACACCAAAATGACATTCTCACAAAAAGTATTATTTCTCATGGTCCGAGATACATTTGTGAAAAATGTGATTAAGTCCCACCCTCTGAGTGTAATCCTTAGTCTAACATAGGATTATGTATTATTAAGGTATTAAACATCTAAAAGAAGCGATCCAACATTATCTCATTCTACACGATCATAACCATGGTTGAATATTTCAATAATCTTATGTTGTTCATTCTTTTACTTATAAAAGGACATTGTTTTTCCCAATGGCCAACTTTATGAAAAATACAACAAGAATTGGATTTTGTAAGGAAAACTATCTTCTTAAAATAATCCTTCTTCAAAGGAGATATTTGTAATTTCAATGAAGATTGGATTTTCTATTCCTTGGCTTGGTTTGTGTTGTCGCTGCTACTACACTCTCTAAAAAATTTCTATATTCAATTTTTGAAGCCCACTTCTTATCATGTGAAGTATCACTTTTGGTCATCAAGTGTCGTTTCATGTTTCCATACATGTTCCAAGTGTCCATGTTCCTTCCTAAGTATCTTGAGATAATTTTAAGTGGAAATCATACACTTTGGACTCCTAGTACACTTTCTAACCATAAAATGACACTTTTGGTCGCAACTACATATACTTTTTTTGTTGTACTTGGCGAAATTTTCTGAACTAGTTTTTTAATGTATACTTATTATCCCTGGGTCCTGTCTAATTTTTACTGATGATTTGAGTTTTGTCACACTTGATTTTACTCCTAACACAATTTTTTTTCCAAGGTTTTCACACTTCCATACTTAGACAATTTTTTACTTTGCAAGCCTTCCCTCTATGACAGTCTGAGTGCATAGGACACTGCAAAGGCCCAATGGAGGCCCTCCTTGTTAGTTTTTACTATGCTATGTGCCTAGAAGGATTATCTCTAGCACACAACAAATCCATAGTCACCAGAACCTCTTTCTTGTTTCTTTTATTTGTTCCCTACACTATCCTTTTCCTTTTTCTCCCAATTGAGTGCACTATGCACTTTCAATGGGGAAGTGATTCCTTTCCTTGTCCCTTGTTCCTGTGCCCTGTGCCCTCCTTATGGACTTGGCTCTCCTTCTTAGAAAAAATTTCATCCTCAGTGAAAAATTAATTACTTTGTCCTTTGGAACCATGCATTGTGCCCTCTAACAAGCCTCCTCTCCTCCAGTGATATGAACTACACAGTCTGAGTGATAAGTGATCAGTGAATTAACAATTTGAATGAATGAAGCAAGTCATATATGAATACAGGAATATAGAAATTGGTCACACATCATATTCATTAGAAGGAAGCATTTTTATAATGAGGATCATCAAGATCCTCTATTGGATTCTTTCTTAAAATATGCACCTCTACTTAGAAGAAGGAAGTGTCACATAGGTGGTATACATTCCACATAGTGTCGATCCACAGTTTAGAAGGATGATGATATCATGAAAAATATGTGCATCATATAAATTTGGTTGAAGTATTTTCATCTTCAATCAAGGAAAGGAAGATGTTAAGAAGGAAGTCTAACTAACCAAAAGAAGGAAGAGGTATGTATATATTCTATAAATAAATTCATGTCATCATATAGTTGCAGATAGAATGGTTGAATGCTCTATCTCATGAGCATGATTAAAGAGAAAGGGACTCTTCCTTATGAATGATATATGAAGGTATGAATACAATGCACCTTGAACTCTTATACATATTGACAATATGAAATCAACATGATATGAACTCATGAAGAATATGAGGTGGTTGGAAATTATGGTTCCTATGATGAATGATGCATAAAATCCACAAAGATTCAACTGATCTTGTAATATTCTAAAACAAAATACTAAATCAATTCTACAAATTTTGGAAACCAATTACAATCGCGCAATCACATCAACAAGAAAGAGAAATAATTTCAATCACACAACACAAAAATGTATCTGCGGAAAGCCTCAAATAAAAACTCGGATATTTATATATTGCATTAAGTGAAGAATATAAAACAATATCATGCTATTTACCTTCCTAAGAAACCTTTGCACTATCTCTGAATGTATCACTCTGATCCCAACAAGAATGGTCTGATACTTAACCAGTTTCCTACTCTAGGTTTCTCATACTTGCTTACACATTCTTGGAGGAGTTGTGCCACTATTAATTAGGAAATTCCAAAGAATTGATTGCGCAATTCCTCTAAGGCACCCTGCTGACCTCTTGCATGACCTGCACAATTTTCTAATTATACAACTGATAGTTCTCTTCCCTTTAACTCCAATCTCAACTGGGTCTTCCTTAGAACTTATATGAAACAACTATTTATAGCGAATTGTCAGTTATCTGATTGATCACTGCATGTGAATCAAATAAAATTTAATTCAATGTACCTATCACTAACTCATCTCTCAGTTAGAACGACTTAAACTAATTTTAACTCAAATAATTGAGTTAACTAATTAAAAATCAAAATAAACTATAATTGGACCCTCTAAAAATTACAGTAAACTCTACATGCCTCCAGTTTGACCCTCAACTAGAATTGACTAAGCTAACTAAGTCTTCCTAACTCAGTTAACTCGTACAAGTTTTCATGTGATGTGGAATTATAATTTCCTTCTAATTTATTTAAGCGAAAATTAAATTACAAACCCTTCTTGTTGCCAATTTCAACATTCCCTATCAACAAGAAAGGGATTTTCTACTACCCCGATCTTGTCTCTGTGGAACTCAAATTTTCTTCTTGACAATGCCTTTTTCAATATTCCTCCATCGTGATGCTCTATGGGAATGTACTCTAATGACATAATCCACCTCTACACACAATCTCTGAGATGGTGATATTGGATATCAATATTATTGGACCTGTCATGAAAAACTGGATTAACTGAGAGTTTGATGCAACTTTGGTTATCAAAATAAATCACCATAAAATCCATATTTCGACCAAACAAAAAAAAAAGTATATTCCTCATCTAAATGGCCTCATATGCTTCCTAACTGGATGCCATGTACCCTAGCTCTACTGAACTGAGTGCAAGTGATCTTTGTTTCTTGATGTACCAGGAAATTGTTGTTGATCCTATGTTGAAGATGACCCTTGATGTTCTCTTCCTATCGGATGGAATCCCTACCCAATATGCATCTGTGAAGCCTTGAAGCTTAACTCCCTCTGTCTTTCTGTAGCATAGCCCAAATTATGTAGTGCCTCTGAGGTATCTCAACACATGCTTCCTTCCTTCCAAAATATCTTGGTAGGCTTAACCATAAATTGAATAATCTAGTTAACTGCATAGCATATGTTTGGTCGTGTGTTCACTAAATACATGAGTGAACCCACAAGTAGGCTATAAACAATACCATCTAATAAATTTCCTGAAGTAGCATCCTCCTTCCTCCAATTTCCTTCTAGAGGAGTCTCCATGGGTTTGTTGCCCTCCATGTGGATCTTCTTGAGAATATTGTCGGAATACTTGCCCTGAGATATAAATAGATCCCCATGTCTTTGCCAAATTTCCAATCCTAGGAAATTGTGCAATAGCCCCATGTCCTTCATCTCAAATTATGTTACAAGATCCTCTTTACAAGACTTGATGAGTTGCTCATCACCTGTCAGTATAAAATCAAGGACATAAAGTACAATGATCAAAAGCTTACCTTCTACCAAAATATGGTAAATTTTTGCATCTGGGTCACTCTTGGTGAAGCCCAACCCAGTGAAGAAAATATCAATCCTGGTGTACCAAGAACGAGGTTCTTACTTCAACCCATATAGTTCTCTCTTGATTCTACACACTTGCAACTCTCTGTCAAAGGTCTCAAAACCTTCTGGATGTTCAATGTACACCTTTCCCTAAATCACCCCATTGAGGAAGTTTGTGTTTACATCCATATTATGTGTCTTCCATCCCATATGAGCTACGAGTGCAAGGATGGATCTTATGGATTAGTACCTTGCAACTGGTGAAAAGGTCTCATCATAATCACACCCCTCCACCTAAGAGAACCCTTTTGCCAAAAAATTTGGCATTGTGTTTCTCTACACTCCAATCTGTTGCATGCTTCACCTTGCAGATCCACCTGGATCCTACAAATTTTTACCCTTCTGGTCTTGGGAAAACTTCTGATGTGTTTTTTTATAATGGAGTCAAACTCCTCAACCATTGCATCAACCAAAACTATTTGTTGCACTTCTTCCTCAGAAGATGACGGTTCTATCTCTACACCTTCGCTCATAACAGCCATGTATCTAGTGTACCACTATGGGGACATTCTATGCATGCACTATGATGTGTGTGCTACCACATTCTCTCTAACATCAAGCAACAACCTGTTAGCCTCTCTCGTGTGCTTCGTTTTGTCTCAGGATGTCTCTACATGAGTGCGTTCTTCCACTCTCTGCACCTCTGCTTGTTGCTCCACATCTTGAGGTTATTATTTTGGAGCCAATGGCTCCTAAACCGCATGCAACTGATTCTTCCTCTCAAGCAAAATTCACATGGCCTTATCTTTATCAAATTTCACATCTATTATGAACACTTTCATCCCGTGTGGTGGCAAGTAAAATTGATAATTGTGAGGTGTATCAATGTATCCCACAAATATCCCCAACTCACGAGTTTACTCTAGCTTCTTCTTGGTATCTTTGGTTACATGGAAATAAATTGATGAACCAAAAATTTTAAAATGTGACACATCTAGTCTCTTAACTGAAAAATCTTCCTATGGCATAATCATCCCAAGTATTTTATGAGGAATTATGTTTTTCTCAAATATTGATGTATTGCATGCTTCAGCCCACAAATTCAATGATAGGCCCTGATCATGCAACATAGCTCATGCTACTCCCATAATAGTCTTGTTATTTATTTATGCAACCCCATTCTGTTGTCGGTTATGATTTTATATCAATTCCCTTCAAATTACTTCTAAAGAACAAAAGTTATTGCATTTGTTAAAGACATATTCTCCACCATTGTCACTCCTCAGAGCCTTCACCTTATTCCCTGTATCTTTCTCCACAAGTGTCTTGAACTCACAACACTTTGAGAAAGTTTGATATTTCTCCTAAGTGAAGAAAATCCAACACTTGCGTGAAAAATCATCTACAAAAATCAAATAATGCCTGTGTTTTAATGTTGTGGAAGTTGTCGAGAACTTTCCACACATGTCTGAGTGAACTCTCTCAAGGATCACGTTTTCTCGAATTTTCTTATCATGAAAGGTGGCTTTGTTATACCTCCCCAATGTACACCATTTTCATGTATTTCACTGCTCAATTTCACCCTTTCGAAGTCTTGTAGAAATATTTTGCGTGACCTTCAAAACACCATGGTGTAGATAACCCAACCTTCTATGTCATAACTCACTGATGTCTCGGCTCTCCACCTTCTCTAATTTTGTTCTCAAGGAAATACAATCTTCTACATCCAATTTGTATAGGTTCTTTACTCGAACCGAAATCTTCTTTACCTTTCCCGTGGATTTGTGACGAAGGAACACCTTTCATTTACTGAATATCACATCATAACCATGGTCTTCCAACATAGCAATAGAAACCAAATTATTCTTTAAACAAGGAACATACATGACATATTTTAATGTGAGAGGAGTACCTAAATCCCTCTAAAAGGTATTTTACCTATTCCAGTAGCGCTACACCTCCCTTCATCTCCCATCTCGATGTGCATATGGAGATGCTTCTCCTCCAAGTTAATGAAGAATTATTTATTTCCGGTCATATGGAATGAAGATCCACTATCTAGGTACCACACATAACCCATCACTGATGACACCATGCACGTGATGAGGGTGAAATCCAACTCCAAATATGAAGCAGGTGCTTCGCCTGTCGCTCCTCAAGACTTCTTGTTGGTATTCTTGTGCGTAGACTTTGTAGCACAGTGTCCAAGATCATTATAGTGAAAAGTTCTTACCTTTGAAAAGTCTTGCTTCTTTCACGCTTGACCGAAATATGATTTGGAATGGGACACCTTCCCTTTCCCTTTCTTCTCCTTTCCAGCCAAGGAAAAATTATCCTCATCATCAGTCTTTGATGAGGATCCACGTCTGGTGTTCCATTGAATCTCTTCCTGTACCAAGTCAGACCATAATTGCTCCCACTCTGGTAGCTTCTCCCTCCCATTAACTGAGTCTTGGTAGCTATGACAACACTTGGGAAGGCCTAGAAGTGCTAGGCTCACCAAATCATCTGGGGAAACTGTCACACCAACACTTCCAAGCTCATCTCGACATTGAGTGAACTTCGCAATTATTTTGGTATCGTGTTGCCTGTCTCCATCTTGATCTTTCTTAGCTTATCCTTTAGTGCTAGTTTCTTGTGGTTGCTTTTATTCTGAAAAATATCTTTTAAGGCCTTCCACATAGCATATGGAGTTTCCTTTCCATGGAGGTTTGAGATAATATGATCTATAACTCCTTCTAACATAATCATTATCACCTTTGCTACATTCTTCTTCCATGCATTAAGAAGTTGAGCATTTCTTGTTGCGGGCTGGGGAATATTTGTATCTATGAATTCATTTAGTCTTTTGTCCTCCAACATTGCCTCCATCCCATCCTTCCATGGTATGTAATTGAAATTACCCTCAACATCATATTTGAGTCTCAATCTAGAGAAATACATCTTGATCTGCTACTAGTCCCGAAGAATAAATTTGCAAATTTGATTCACCTGTTCAAAAAAGCACTATTTATTCTCATATATAGTGATTCCTACTCTAATACCATGTAGAAAATATGCATAGATTCAATTGATCTTGTAATATGCTAAAAAAATTACTGAATCAATTCTACAAATTACAGAAACCAATTATGATCGTACAATCACATGAACAAGAAAGGGAAATAATTTCAAACACACAACACAAAGATGTATCTGGAGAAAGCCTCAGCAAGAAACCCTGCTATCTGTATATTTCATTAATTTAAGAATATGAAAAAATACATTGTTATTTCCCTTCCTGAGAAACCTTTTCAATATCTTTGATTATCTCACTCTGATCCCAACAAGAATGGTCTAATACTTGACCAATTTATTTCTCTGGGGTTCTCACCCTTGCTTACACATTCTTGGAGGAATTTTTCCCCTATTAATTAGGAAATTTCCAAGAATTTATTGTGCAATGCATCTAAGGCGTCCTACTAACGTCATGCATGACATGTACAATTTTGTACTTATACAACTGATAGTTCTCTTCCCTTTAACTCTCATCTCAACTGGGCCTTCCTTATAACTGATATGCATAAACTATTTATAATTAATTATTAGTTATCTCATTGATCACTGTATGTGAATTAAATCATATGTAATTCAATGGACCTATCAATATCTCATCTCTCAGTTAGCACTAGTTAAACTAATTTTAACTCAAATAATTGAGTTAACTAATGAAAACTCAAAATAAACTATAACTGGACCCTTTAAAACATAGAGTGAACTCTACATGTCTCCTGTTTTACCCTAAACTCAAATTGACTGCGCTAAATAATTCTTCCTAACTCAATTAACTCGTACAATCTGTCATGTGATGTGGAATTATAATTTACTTCTAATTTAATGAAGGGAAAATTAAATTAGAAGTCCTTCTTTTTGCCGATTTCAATAAGGGAACTATGTATAAAAGAAACCGAGGAAACCATATGCGAATAAGGTGAAACAAGAGTTTGTGAAATATGTATCTATAGATAAGATAAGTGATCAACATCTAATAACTAGAAGGATTAGTTATGTCATCTCCATAGGCAATGTATGAAGACCCTGATATGTATGTTGGAGAAGGAGTACCTTGGTAATGTGTGTCATGGAGATGGATTCATACAATATGAAAAAATATGTTGATGTTGAAATAAGGTGATGTTATGAAAAAAATACATCATAAAGAGGTAACTTTGATTTAATGTTCATTTTGATATTTGAGAAATCATTTGGTTGGGATGAAATAGGGCTATTGAAAAAGGGTTGTAGCAATCCACCTACAAATAGTACTCATGGGATTGGATGGAAGATCCTCAGGAGAAACATGACTTGGAAGAGGTATTTGTATGAATGATAGTCATATGTGGATTATAATATCACTTTCCAATTAAGATAAAGAAGACATGACTATTGGTTCAACACTATGTTTCATTGAAAGGAAGTGATGGAGAAGATGGTCAATGCCCTACGAAGAAGTTTTGGAAGAAAAAGGCTCCATAATGAAGAAGTTGAAGTTCATTCATGACATGATTCTGAAATGAGGAGACCTAAAAGTATATAGTACCATGATCTCCACCAAAGAGAAGAAAGTTGTTATTGTAGCAAGTACCTAGTTTAGAGGGAGAATCGGAAATCCCCTAGATAAGAGGGAGCTTGGGTATATTCATTTTATAGGAATGAGTATATCCTCCCTACTTGAGAGGGATATATAGAAACATAATTCTTTTATTCATGTATTGAATAAATAATGGAGGGTTAGGTAATCATCTAAGACTGATACCGCTACTATTTTAGGATAAAGTAGGGAATCCAATATAGTTGAAGAGGAAATTACTTGAGGGTGTGTTAATCCAAGATATGAATGGTCCTAGGACATACCTTGTGGAAATATAGATGGGGTGTGTGCCTTGAGAGACAATGATGAAAGTTCCTGTAAATTATTTGTCTCCCCAGCAATGTGCTCTAATCTTGGGGAGAGAAAGAGATGCTAGTCAAGACCTTGCTATGTAACAATGTTGGTTGATATGATGATATGCACTGAAATAAGATGAATAAATAGCTTATGAGATGGCTTAAAAATATCACTCTTATTATTATAATTCTTCAGTATGAGAATGTCCAAGTACATTGTATGTATTATGAATACCTCCCTCATTGAGAGGGAGTGTTGAAGTATGTAACTAGTTTCGGTCTTCATAAATATGACTTGTACTCTTGAGTCTTGTATATTGTAAAAATAAAGAAAAAAAATTATTATTATTTTTGTAGCATGGGTTTCATGCTCAAGGTCAATTTACTTGTAGGCCAAACACCCATTGGGTGCTTTAAGTTATTGGCATAGAGTCAAGAAGTCAATTGAGTCGATGTCATATATGAAATACCCAATTAGGCTCTTTGTATCATGTAAAGGGAATTTATATAAGTCAAATAGAGTCAAAATTTCTCCTCCAAGACCAAGTCAGCATACAAAAGACAAGTTAGCCTACAAGCAATGAAGTCGGCCTCATTAGGGTTGTTCGAGCCTCATATAGCACTAGATATAAGTGTGCCATAAACCTAATTTGGAGAACATATTTGATCAAGTAAGAAGCAAGTTCGATCACCAAGAAAAGAAGAATAACAGCCAACGAGAAAGAGGAGAAATGAAATAAATGAAGAGCAAAGTATTAAAGGACTATTTTAGGGTTTAATCTCCCACATGTGTGAAGGAACTAGGGAAAATTTTGTTGCAGCTAAAAGAAGAATTGTAGTCATATTGAGAAGCCAAAATTTGGTGATAAAAGTAGTTAGTTCACAAGCCAAATTATCAAGAAAGAGGAGAAATATAAACAGAGTAAGAATAAGACCTTATTTTGACCTATATCAACCACACGTGAAAAACTATAGAAAGTTTAGGAGGGCCAAAAATTGCAGTCGTGAAGAAACAAGCCAAAATTCTAAAGAAAGGTCAAAATCTGAAAATGTATTGGAGCATGTTTGATTAGAATTAAATTTGTGGATAGAAACTCATCAAAGAAGAGTTTGACTTGGCCTTGGAGGTGTATTTCTCTAGGATCTTAGGTATTGGAATTTTTCATTTGAAGATTCTATAAGAAGAGAAGAATTCTTGTGGGTTTTCCTCTCAAAAGGAGACATTTGGCCCTGGCTAGCACCCTATATTTTCTATCCTCTTGTTCTTTTGATATTAATATTTTGGTAGATTTTTTATGATAAGAACACTATAATAATCAAGTAAATAATAATTTAACTACAAAGTACATCAAGTTAAGTAAAATAGCATCATAAGCAATTATCAAAGCAAGAGAAATCACCCTAATCTAGCTGCCCTTCATTTCTCAACAAGAGTAGACCAGGGACAATGGGAAGGAAGCACAAGAAAGATGTAGCACACGGGAAGAGATAAAGTTAGGAAATTTGTGACAATGATGTATCCAATGTTGTGGAAATATCAACAATCATAGGCCAAGGACAACCAATAGCAAACTTCATTGGAAATTTGAATTCATCTATGCAAATAGTAAACTTCAATGTTAATTAGTCTCAGGAAAGACAAGGAAACCAAGTAAATTATAGTGTTAAATTAACTTAATATTATAGGTAAGGCCATTTCTTCCCGCATGCGCCTATAGCTTGACATGGATACCTTTGAACCCAATAAGATTCCTTTATCCCATCTATTATACAAATTCATATTTTTTCGATCGTTTACTTTAGTTATGACTTTTTTACAAATGATTGAAGATCATCATTATGGCTTGGTAACTAGCTAATGACAGTTCCATTCATGTGAACTAAAAAAAGTGAATGAACTGGCTCTTGGTGGGAGCTTTTGTCTTTCAACTTTGCAATAAAAGCCATTACCTTGACTTGGTGACTAGTAGTGGTAAAGTCACTTCATTAGAACCCATGATCATGGTAGGACGACTCATAATGAGACTTCCTATCCTTCAATTAACACAATAAACTATGATTATAATTAATCTAATAGAGATTACTTAATATATCGGGAGGAAAATATGCTCCTTAAGAGAAAGGGATGACGTAAAAATTTGCTAGTTACTAATATTTACTTGTTAGTCTTGATATTGCAAATACTCATGACCTTAAAAGCATCTATTTTATAAATATATTTGATCAAGTTAGAGAAAAATCTTTTGAATAATGATGGAAATATTTAGACAAATATAGAGTATAGTCCAATGAAAAGTTTGCAAACGCAGGGACTTAACTAATCAAGAGATTAGAGTGTTAGAACAAGAGATATTATCTCCTAAATATAAAATTTCATTTCCATGTAATAGAGCATATATTTTTTTCCGAGTGATCATGCCAAAAAAAAACCTGAAAATGATGAAATCAACTCTTATTCAAACCAAGGATAAGGACCACAGAAACCTACAAATGTCAATTCAAAGCAAAATAATAAAAATAGGCTGAAAATAAATGAACATCCAACAATATCAAAGAAAAAGTAAGGAATGATAAAAAGGATAAACGTCTAGTGATAAGATGAAATTTTGAAAACTTACATATTTCATCCCTTTAATCCTTTAATGATATAAGTATGTACTTAAATTTAAAATATTGATTAGACATTTTGCAAGATGTTTAATGATTTAAACTTTTTTTTTTTTTCTAAGTATGACTAATTCTATTATGTATAAAATTACTGGTACAAAACTGCCACAGCGTCAGCTTGGTGAGCCTGAGCACTGGGCTTGATAATCAAGCTAGTCAAAGAGTTTCTGGACTGCCCAGGATGGGAAACCAGTCCTTTTAACCACAAATTCTGAACCGGTTTTAAGTTTATACAAGCCAAACTAACATGAGAATAAATACTAAAATTAGAAAGTTGCTGTTGCAGCAGAACAGCAAAGCTTGGAAGCATAAGATTCCTACAGTAAATGAACAAAAAAACCTGAGTAGCTTTGCAGATGCTATCCATGAGTTGGAGAGGGAGGTTCCTCGATGATTCTGCAGGCGAAAGCATCGCTGCTATCCTCTTGTCCATCGTTGAGTGCGCTCTCCCGACCGGTACGCCCCATCGCCATGCATTGCTCGTACTGAGAAGGAGGACCGGAGGTAGCTGGAGCTGCACATGGAAAACTAGAGCCTGGAGGGGAGAGAGGAGTAACAGAATAGGGCGGAGCCAAATTTGGAACTTATTCACGAAGAGTTACAGTAATAAAAGCTGTGAGGGTGGCGCTGCACGACGTGCAATCAAATCGGAGCTCAGCTCGCTGGGAGGTCTGCCTGATGGTGGGTCGAACGGGGCGAGGAGGGACAGGAGGGACCGGAGGGAGAGAAACGCTTGGAGACTCACGTGCTGAGGGCGGAGGGGCAGGATCAGCGACGAAAGCAACGCGAGAGGCAGGAGCTTGAGCTCCGTCTTCCTCTGTCGAGGGATAGACAGAGCCATGGCTCAGAGGAGGGTGCCGTTGATTAGATTGACCGCAACTGGGTCCGCGTCTGCACCTCATGCGTTCGCGGAGACGAGGCATGGTGACAGACGCTGGACGGGGAGGACCAGGCCCAGAAGAACAAGCATAAGTATCAGGGGAGAAATGAAAGGTCGGGATGCCACAGGGCTGAGCTATAGGAGCAGAAACCAGAAAATCGATACCACAACCAGAGGAAGAATTAACACTGCACCACGGACTGTGAGAAAAATGGAAATCCAGATCCAGTTCAAAGCAAGCAGCCAAAGAAAAACGCCGCCCAGCGTTCGTTCTTACACTGGCATCTGCGAAGCCTGGAGAGAAAATCCCTTGCAGGGGAGAAGGAAATCCATGGCCGTCCACCGCGCCAGTCGAGCCATTGCAAATGTGCTCCATCACATAGATAACCGCCATAAACATACGCCTGGTGAGCAGACCGAGAGAGTTAACCTTCGCGCGAGGTGGTGCATTAAGGGCGTTATAAATGCCAGTACCGGGAGCCACATGGGCTACCCAAGTGAACACCATTGGGAAGTGCACAGGGTGCCACGCCCCAAAATGTGCATTAAACATCCGCATCCGGAGATGATTTAAACTTTTATTGAACACCAAAGAAATCATAAATTGAATGTTAAATAAACATAAAACTAAAGTAAATGTGCAACTATGATATTAGGTTCAAAACTAAAGAGAGCCATAACAATTACATTTCATGTGAAAAGAAAGGGAAGCCTATGATTTATTATTCCACTAACATATTCTTGTTTTATAGTTTCATAGTAAAGGTTATACTAAACATTTTATGTCGAACAAGAATATAAAAGAGGAAGGAGAATGTGAAGTAAACTTCCTTGATAGTGTCGCGATGGTGGTTTGATTTCAACTTGTCATTAACATGAAAATGAAAGAAAATTAATCTACCTAACTAGCCTACTATAAACTAATCCACGGTCACAATACTAAATTAAGTCATATTTAATACCAAGTTAAGTCGTATTTCCACGTCGAAGTAACTCCAATCTTGTGATGAAAAATAAGTTAGTAATAAGTAAGGAGGACTGGAGTGTTTCGAAATAAAAAATAAAAAATTCAAGCTTACCTTGAAGATCTCCATTCAAGGACAAAGAAAATGTGGTTTTTTCATTATTTTTTTCAAAATAAGAATCCTCCAGCCATTCCACAATCCTCTCATGAAACTTGAGATTTAAAATTTCAAATAGAAAATGCATCATGTTAGGATTCATGGGAGGAATCAAGTTGTTGATTTGAGCCTTCCCACTAATGAAATCAATTGATTTAAAGTAGAAGAATGGAGATTATATTTGATCAGTGGTTGATTAGGAAATGTGGGATGTTAAGATTTAATAAGGAGGAATGTAGGATAAAAAATCAATGAATAAAAGTGTCAACATATCTTTGTTGTGGATGATTGAAAAAAAAGGAGGATCATTTTCTACTTTATAAATATCATGTTCAATAGTTACATCACCCACAATTATCATATCGATAGAGCTAGATTGCGATGACACCATGTAAGATGATTTAGGAAAAGAGTAACATGCACCAACATCTTTGAATAGATTGGGATATACGAAGTAAAATGAATCAGGGACAAGGAACCTAAAAGCTTCTCTTGAACTATCATAGTTATGATCAATAATAATTTCAAGAGACTCCTCTTCATTTACTTCATCATATTTATTATGAATAGGCGATGATCAATCAAACATTATATGATCATCAATATTTTTCTCTTGTATGTTCAATAATTCAAAAGATTCATGAATGACTTCATGGAAAGCATCTAATATTTCTTGAAAATGAGGTGTAATTTTTTTATTCACATTTATAGTTTCCTTTTCAAAAGGAGGTTCATTATCTCTAACCTACTCTATTAAGACATTAGAATAGTCAAAGATCATTATCTTTATGTTCTTTCAAAATTAAATCTAAGAAAAAAATAGATTAAGAATCAAACAAAGATGCAAGTTGATCAATAATTAAACCCTCTTCCATTATATCCCTAGCAGAAGATTGTTCAAAAGAGAGACTAGTTTGCTTAAAAATAGAGTTGTGTTCAATTGATTCTACCCCTCATACTTGTTCAATGGAAATTTTAGAATGAATATTTTCTGAAGGATCCATCTGAATTTGTAATGGAGATTCATGTTGCGATTTGGTGTTATGATATTTATCTAATCTACCAAAACCAATTGAATCGAGTTCAATGAAAAGGGAAAAAAGCATCAGAAATGATATCTAACATAAGAGACAAATCATTACGATGAAATTTGAAAATAACACTATTGACTTTTGTTGAAAATATTTGTAAAGATGAGTCATCCTTGATTAGAAAAACCCTTAATTCTTCACATATTTGATCATGATCATAAGTTTTGAAGGCGTTTAAGAATTCTTCCACGAATTGGAACCAATTAAAAATAGAATAGGGTGGAAAAGTTTCAAATCAATCTTTGATTCAACTCATGAAAGTGAAAGAAAATAAAATACATTAAACATTTAGATCTATAAATTTATATTTGACTCACTTACACCTAAAATTATCAAGATGTTTCAATGCAGATATACTCCATTCCCCATCAAACTATAGCTTCAAAAAGAGATGATTTATGTCAGGAGGAACATCAAGTGATGTGAATCTAAAAGAATCCTCAAATACAATGATATCGGTAGGAGGCATTGATTATATGCAACAATAAAAAGAATAAAAAAAATTGACACCAAATAGGTTAGCTTATAGTCTAACCTCCCTTGCAGTGCTTTGTAGATGACACAAATAAGAAGGATTGAATAGATATGGAAATATAGATATTGATGGATGAACAATTTAATTATTTAATTCACCTCATGCCCTCCTTATAGCACCATTTTTTGAGGGCCTTTGGGACCATGTGTCAAGAAGGGGACATGGCTTGCATCGAAGTTCTTCATATAACCTAAGAAATTTGAAGGCTATGTTGGCCCATCGATATCTTCCTCTTGCAAAAAATATTATTATTATCATCCAATTTTAAGGTAATGGTCAATCCACACACCAATTGGTGTGTGAGTCCCCTTTGTTTATGGGACAAGGGACCCACCTCCTTGTAGCTATTTGACAGAAAAGTGTACGAAGAAATACATACTCTACCCCCCTCTGGTTTTGAACATGTCACCTCATAGGAGGAAACACATGCTCTTAACCATTAGGCCGATAAAATATGAAAAGTTTTTCTCCCCGAGAGGAGACTTCATTGAAGCTCAAGTTATTCTAAAATCTAAATGCAATTCTAATCTAAGAATGCAAGTTTAAGCTAATAAAATGCAACTTCTAGGTATTAAAAAATCTGCAACTCTTGGTGCAAGAGAGACGCTAATTAAACAACTAGATAATTGTAATAACAACTAACTTAAATCCAATCAAGCCAAAACATAAAGAAAAAAAAGTCAATCCAATTTATGTGTAGATAATGACCAAAAGTATAGAATTCCTTTTACATTAAGAATATCAAAGCTTTTGCACATATATCAGATAGGGATCATGATTATCACAAAATAATTTTAATCATGCATAAATTGAATCAATTTATAGTTAAATAGATGAAATCAAATGATAACAACAATCTTAAAAAAAATTGTTAAAAAATATTTTTATTATAAAAAATTAAATAAAATACTAAAAACAAGGTTCATATTTCATTCAATCTTAAAAAAATAGTAATAAACATTTGATTCGTTTTCAACCAAAAGAAGAGCTCCAAGAAATGGAAGGTAGGGTTTGAAGGAAGCACGCAGGCCATGACGTAGGGTTGGCCGTTGATACTGGCTCAGAAATGGCAGCAACTTCGGGAGGGGGAGGCGCCCCCTCCTATCGGAACATCACCGGTGGAGAGCAATCGAGAAAACAACAAGCTGGAGGTTCTTAGCCAAAGAGTGCACCAGTTATGGGAACATATTGGCAAGCGAGGACGAAAGGACAATGTTTACCACGAGCACTGAAGAAACCCAGATTCATCATCCGAGCAAACAAACTAGATCACTACAGAAAATAAATGAAGGACCAAGCCTTGATCTATAAGTTTATTGGCCTTTGGCCTACAGAGAAAGATTTATTGAAATGGATACAAATAAAAATGGCAACCCAGAGGTCATATTGACCTCAAATTCGGGGCTAGAGGTTTTTTTACAGTCATTTTTACTAATTTATTAGATAAGGAAATAATTTTTGAAGGAGGCCCATATTTCTATAGCAATGCAGGGCTTTTTCTCAGACAATCGGAAGAATGCTATAATCAAGACCAAGAAAAATTTCTTGCAGCCCCTGTGTGGGTGAGACTTTTCGGGCTCCTAATGGATTTTTGGGATCCATATATTCTTGAGGGTATAGGTAATTCTTTAGGCAGTCTTGTTAAAATAGAAGAAACCACTCAAAGAGGCCGTTATACATCTTTTGCAATAATCTGTGTTTATATGAATATTTCAGAGCCATTGCTTGAAAATATAGAACTTGAATATGATGGAAAAATTTGGCTACAGCTGCTTGATTATGAATATATTCCTTTTAGCTGTCGAAGATGCCATGAATATGGACATTTGTACAAATCATGCCCTCTCAAAAATGTAGAACAACAACCCAATCGTCAAAATAGTGTTTTTGACCAGGGCCAAGATAAGGAAGATGGTTTTATTACAATCTCAGCAAAGAAAAGACCCAATAAACCTACATCAAATGCAATGAACCATACAGCGCAAAGAGCAACCACAAATTGATATGAAGTGTTATAGGAGGAAGGGGAAACGTCTCATGTTGAAGAAGAAGGACCCACACTTGTTCAAATGAATAGTGGGTCAAAGTCCCAGTCATCAAAGCGTAAGGCACCGCAAGATTAGGTTGAACCAGAGGAAATCATTCTGACTGAGCAGATCCCAATGGATATAGAACAACCGAAAGAGGAGTTGAGTGCAGAGGAAAACGTTTTGAAATGATTACTGAATGAATGGAAAAATCTGGACGATAGATTTATTCCTACATAACAGAAAACTCTCTATAAGGAAACATTTGAAAATTATTTGACAACACAATCTAAAAAGGAAGAGCTCAACCAAGTTAAACCAGCAGGTAAGGGGACTAATAGCCAGCCGAAAGGAACGAAAAAGAGGGGAAGGAGAACATTACAAGAATCCATACAATTAGTAGGAGAAATGTTGATAAACACAGGTAAGATAATACCATTAACAATGGTATTCCAACAAATCCCCAAAAGTTAACCAATGAAAGTGCTATCTTGGAATATACGGGGTTTAAATTGCAAATGGAAACAAATATACCTTAAAGAAAGGTTGAAAATAGAGAAACCACAAGTCATGATCATCCAAGAAACTAAAGTCTCTGGAACAAAATTTTCTACCATCATCCCCTCTTTCAAACCCACTTTGGAAGTCATGGCTATAGATTCAAGAGGAACATCAGGCGACATAGCTATCTTATGGAACCCTGCAGCAATTGTGACTGAAGGATGGATAGGTTTTCCAAGGATTTTAATTGGCACATTCCAGCAAATAGGATCTATGGAAAAGATACAAATATCAACAGTGTATGGGCCACCAATTCCAGGAGAAAGGGAAATGCTCCTACAGGACATAAGGAAATTAAATGCATTACACCAGGAAAAGTATTGGCTTCTAGGAGGGTATTTCAATATGTTATTAAATGTGATAGAAAAAAGAGGATGAATAAGGCAAGAAGAACCAAAAATGGAGCTTTTTCAGAACCTCCTAACAGATCTACACCTCATATATATTCCCACGGTAAATGGTATGCATACTTGGAATAATAGAAGGTGAGAAAGACATCAAATTGCAGCAAGGCTAGACCGGTTCCTTGCCTCAGAAGCTCTAATAAGTATGGATGTATATTATGAGGCAGCCATTCTCCCAACTCTTGGCTCCAACCATTGGCCTATCCGCATAGACATTGATATTAAAGCAAGCCCAAATAATAGACCATTTAGATTTGAACTATTATGGCTACGAGATCCAAGATTCTTAGAGAAAGCTCAACAATGGTGGGAAAGTAGTCAAATAACAGGAAGAAATAAAATGCATACTTTCCATCTTAGACTTAAACAACTGAAAAATGAAATTAAAATCTGGAATAGGATAGAATTTGGAAATATCCACCAAGATCAGATAAGACTCAAACAACAAATGGAGAAAATTCAGCAAACCATGATTCTGAATGGAAGAACAGAGGACCAAATAATAGAAGAAGGAAGAACCCTTAGTCTTCTTGAAGAACGTAGAAATAAGAGGAGATACTCTGGAAACAAAAATCGCGAGTGCAATGGTTAAAATAAGGAGAACGTAACACTAACTTCTTTCACAAAACAATGATACAAAGAAGAAAACATAATCGAATCTTCTCACTCAAAGATGCTCAGGAAAACAGACTACTACAACATGATGAAATGGAAAATATGCTTACTGATCACTTCAGAATTTTACTTAGAGAACCTGAACCAAATTGACAGGAATCCATTTAAATAATCACAAGAAATATTCCATCTATAATTACCAAGGATCAGAATCTGGCGTTACTAAGTGAAATCAGAATAGAGGAATTAGAGGAAGTTATTATGAACATGCCACGGAATAAATCCCCTGAGCCGGATGGCTTCACGGTTGAATTTTTCAAGGAAACTTGGAAATTTATGGGGGAATACATATGGGAGATAGTGGAGGAATATAAGAGGAATAGGAGTTTTTATCTAGCCTTGAATTCCACTCTTATAACCCTCATCCCTAAGCAGGAAAATTTAGACACCCCTGTTGGGTTCCGACCCATAGCGTTATGCAATGTTATATATAAAATTTTATCAATTATCATGGTGAACAAACTTAAACCACTCCTACCTAATTTGATATCCCAGGAGAAAACTGGTTTTGTTAAAGGAAGGCAAATATTAGATGGCATTGTCACAGTTCAGGAGGCTATTCATTCGTTAAAGTCTCTTAAGACAAAAGGTATGCTCATAAAACTAGATCTCTCTAAGGCATATGATCGCATTAGTTGGTCTTATCTGACAGCAGTATTGAGAGCCTTTGGATTTGATGATAGATGGGTTCAATGGCTTTATTCATTCATTTATTCCCCTCATTTTTCAATCCTGCTTAATGGAACCCCTTCAAAGCCTTTTAACATCTCTAGAGGCCTACGACAGGGAGATCCACTATCTCCTTTTTTATTTATTTTAGCAGCAGAAGGACTGGGAAAATTAATTAAGTCATTTTCGAGGGATGGTCAGTTACAGGGACTAAAACTTTGGGGTCCGGATATTGCCTTAACACATCAACAATTCGTTGATGATATTCTCTTATTTTTCCAGGTGTCGTTGAGAGAAGTAAGAGTTATTCCAAAAATCTTAAACTTATTTATGGAAGATTCAGGTACGCTTGTCAATAATGATAAATCAAATGTATACTTTTTTCACACTCATGTGCATGTGCAAAACTTTCTGGAAAGAAATTTAGGTTTCAAAATAAGGCAGTTTCCGATGACATATTTAGGAGTACCTTTGAATACTTCCTCACTTCGCATAGCTGATTGGAAAGATCTTATAACCAGAATTGGGAAAAAACTACAACAGTGGTCATTTCCCATATTGAACGCTCCAGGGAGACTGACTATGCTCAAATCAGTATTACAATAAATCACGGTATATCAATCGTCTGGCAGAGTGGCACCAAAAATTGTATGCAATCAATTGGTCAAAATCTTCAAAAAATTCCTTTGGAAAGGGGTGCAAGATTGCAGGAAATGGGCACTTCTAAAATGGGACCAACTCATAAAAGAGAAATCTGCAGGAGGCCTTGGACTCACAGATCCATATCTCTTAAACCAAATTATGGGAGCAAAACTTTGGTGGAGATGGGTTCAAGGAGGATGTGACCTCTCGAAGTGCATATGGGAATGAAAATATAGTATGCCTCGATCTCTAATAGGAAGATTAAAAATTGATAGTGTCCCAAAGGGATCCACAATATGGAATTTGGCTTCTCAAAATAGACATATCATTCGGCAACATAGCTTCTGGGAAGTCAGGGAAGGACAATCAAGACTTTTTTGTGAAGACTCCTGGCAGTAGCAAGAAAAAAATTTTAGCAGGCTTGACTTAGGGGAACTCTTCCTATTCACAAACACTCCAGTTAACAGATTGATTCAGAACTACTAAAGCAACCGCCCAAATAACCAATGGCGAAAATGGGAAGAGAAAATCCACTGGCTAGGTGCTCTAGAAACGAGGCAGTGGAATAATCTCGAAAAGGAATTGAGTAATCGAAGAATTGTATAGGCAACAGGTAAATATATCCTCAGATGGGGTTATGAGACTAAAGGTATGTTTTCAATCAAAGACGGTTACAAAATCTATGCTAATAATCAACATAATAATGATAAGACTATATGGAAGAAGATATGGGGTTTAAACCACTGGCTTAAAGTGGAGTACTTCATTTGGCTGTTGAGTCATATAAATATCCTAACATGGGATCAGATGCAGAAGCATGGAATGTATGGCCCATCTATATGCTACATGTGTAAGAGCGAAAATGAATCAATAGAACACCTTCTAAATAGTTGTGAAATTGCTGAGACAATGTAGAACAACATTGAAAGAATATTTCTGCAACTATATAGAGACAATACAAATATAAATACCACCATCCTAAGATGGAGAAAGGGAGGCTTCAAAAGTGAAGTCTTGAATAGAGCATGGCGACTATTTCCAGGCTTTCTCTTATGGGGAATATGGAAGGAAAGAAATCACAGAATATTTCGAGGTGACCCCAGTACCAAAGATCAAATGTGGCAGAAAATGATTGATAATACTAGGGAGACAATTCTGACAAATAAGTGGACAAAGGATGAATGGAAGACAGAAGGTATCGAAACACAAATTATGGCGAAGATCAATCTCAAACCCAAAATGCTGTCAGCCAATATATGGAAATTCATACCTCCCTGAAGAGATGAACAGGAAAAGTGGCAAGTACCACAGAATGGATTTATGAAATTAAATTATGATGGCGCATCAAAAGGAAACCCAAGGCAAGTAGGAGCTGGAGGAATTTTCAGAAACTCCAGAGGGGCAGCCTATAGGAGCTATGCAATGGATATAGGACATCCAACCAATAATGAAGCAGAACTATCGGCAGTCAAAAAAGGCTTAATGATAGAAAAACGAGAAATTTTTCAACGCCTTGTTGTAGAATGAGACTCGGCAGTGGTCATTGGGGTACTAAAGAAGTTGCAACAAGGCACACCTTGGGAAAATATTTCCAAAATTTGGAGGACAAAAAACCTTATGAGAGAAATAGGATCTCTCATTCAAGACATCTAGTATCTAATACCTTCACATGTTCGTCAGACAGGAAATGAGACTGCAGACTTCTTGGAAAATTGGGGTAGTCAAAATGGTGGTAGACATTTGGATGTAACATGAACTGACAGAGTCTGGGATATAGAACTACATCCTCTTCAGATAATTATAGACAGAGATCTTGTTGATCAAGCAACCCTCGATTGGGGTGATCATTGAACGAGGCAGCCAAGAGCAGATGCCTAACAGGTGGAGGCTTCGGTTAACCCAACATTAATTAACCATGCAGCAGTAGTACTTACCAAGATCATGGCAGCATGTAGAGGATAGGATTTTTATGATGCGTTCGGTAAGACAGCTTGTGCTGTCAGGACTGAAAGGAAACATCATGGTGAGGGTAGGATATATGAATTGCAAGTCTGTTTATGAACTAGATCATTCAACTGCGGTTGCAATTCTGAAGAGTCACAGGAGGACGGAGGTGACCACACCCTGCACCAGACGCATCGCATTTCTAGGGTATGTATTTATCCATATTCTGTCTATGCTTGTTGCCGAATACTGGGCTATGTATCACTCTAGGATAGTTTCGTTTTGTTATTTTAAACAGGGGGAAGATTGGTCTACCTTTTCTCCTTTAAACCCCGTAGAAACATGCTTCAGGGACCCTTGTCACCTTCAGTGTAAACCTCTTGTTTTGGTTAAGAACAAGTCCAGACCTTGCCTAGTTAGTAATTCAGGTGTTGGGGGGTTGCACTTCCAATTTCGATTCGGAATGGGACGACTACCTGTTTCCCTTGTTGGGTTATTCTGTCTACTGTATATTTTGCTAGTGTTACGCAATTCTGGTTTGTTTGTCTTTACCCTACTGTCACTTGTAGCCGGTGGAAGGACATACATGTCCTCTGCGGCCCCGGTTATAATATATGGAAATTACACTCTCACGTTTTTTTGGATTTCATTTTGACTCGCTGTCGCCTGCTTGCAATTCGGACTCATAACCTCTGGTTACCTTTGTCTGTTTGTTGGTTATTCGCTTATAACATGACCCTCAGTTACTTCTGGGCCCTCTGGTTCTTCTGGGAGTGGGATCATTGTTTTCTCTTTGCTCCTTTTAGTGGGGTAGTCATGTTTTATACAATCGAAGGAAATTATATTGACCCAAATGGTAATATTGCTGAAAAAGTTAAAAATTTAATGGTTATCTATTTCTTGTATCTGCTCATTATTAGGCCAGAGCTCACTTATATAAGTCAGTTTATCACTATGGTCAAGAGGAAAACATGCAATACCATAGCCCTTAATTCTGAAAAAGGGAAACAAAAGAAGAAACAGCCTGAAGATAAACATAGGAAGAGAGGAAGAAAGACAAGACAAGAGGTTTTAACAAACCTCTCTGAAACTTATTCCATTGGCAATTCCTCACAAGTCAGATAGGAAATTCGAGGTTGGGAGTGAGAAATTCAAACAGATGAGAAAGCTAACGAATTAGAAGCAGAGATTATGGACTTCATCACAGATCTAGGCAATACTCGTGGTCGTCTATCATTGTTTCATCAAACAGTTCATACTTACTGGATTTTCAAATGCCTATTGGCTAAGGCTATGCAGATTTTTCACCCTCACCAAGAGAAGACAAAACCAAAAATAATGGATTTGTTACAAGATATCGAAAATCAGCTGAAGCACATCAAAGTCACACCAGGATAATGATCATATCAGTAGACTTGATTATTGTATTGGAAGAATTGAGAAACAAATCCAACAGATGCAACAAGTGGATATGCCAGGATCCATAACAAAGGATCCTACACCGATTGAATCCTCAGATGGATAGCAGTCTTGACAGGTTTATAATATGCATTTTTGTTTCCTGCAAGGACATATATCACTCAATAGATCTGTAGATAATAGAGTAAATAGTCAGTTAGATAATGAAGCAAATGGTAGAATGAAACTGTTCCAATTTTGGATGGCTTTTAACACTCTAAGGTGGCCAACAGACCTGGTTTCCTGTGGGTAGGTTGAGGCCATAAACTGAATATTATTTTTTGTACCTGCTTTCAAAACATAAATAGAAAATAGCAAGGAACTACTAAATTGACAAAAAAAAAAAATTAGTAATAAACTAAAGCGAGTATGGATTCTTTTAGTCTGCATAAATTGTTCATACAAAGATTTTGAGATCCGTCCCCAAATTCACACATCACTAATTCATAAAATATGTTCATATATAAACGGCTGATAGTGTCTCCTCACTTATTCCCCTTTGAAAAACTCAATTTACAAAGGCAAACAATGCACAAAGGAATTGAAATCGTTCTCTCCTTCGTGGATACCACCCCGCTTTTTCCCATGACATTACATCCCCTCTTTTGTAGATATACTAGTTCTCCTTTCTATGAGCTTTTGTTAAACAAACTTTATCAATAAAGAACTTGAATCTCCCTGTCCAAAATCTGTTCAATAATATTTAGAGAGATCATAAGTTCTATTGTTTCCTGAAAATGGCCTATTATGGACTTGCAACAGAATCTGGTTGAAAATGGCCAATTATGAAATTTTTCATCCTCCCCGCTTATTTCACATCGATCTAGTGCTCCGATCTGAGGATTAGATATCATTTATTTCGAATATTTGGCCTTCATCCTTTTTCGATCTACAAAACCAAATAAATAATAAAATAAACAATCGTTCTAATGAAGAAGATAAAAAAAGTACAGTCTTTAAAAAAAAAAAGGTGGAGAATGTTCGAATAACAATTCTGATGTTACAAAGCATAGTACAGCTGCTCCTTGATCTCTTCTACCTACAACCATGAATAGAACTCCATTTCATGTGACACAACAAAAAAAATATTCCTCATTAAATTCAGAAGTTAACAAATAGTTTTTTTTTCAAAAAGGAAAAAACTCTGGCTTATATAGATGTGCCAGTTCAAATCTTGTAAACTATGAGATGATACATTCAAAACTGTTCAAACACAAATTCTTGACTTCGTATAATACGACATGCTGGAATCAAAATATACCCGTGCCAACCAAAAGGACATGCTATAGCCTAATAAAATATGGTTTCTAAACAATCATCCAAAACTAAAACAAAACTTACTGCTTTAATACATCATTCAGAAGGTCAGGACCTCCATATCCAGAAAAACAATAGTGCTCCCAAAAGATAGATAAAGTCTTCAAAAAACATCACTGGAGAAGAAACAGAGGAATACATAGACTGACAACGAAAAGAAAAGATAAATATCATGAAAAATTAACCGTGCCAGCAATGCTTTGACCCTCAACATCAAACAGTTCATAATGCATAATGCCAAATTCCCCTTCCAAACCTTTTTTTGATAACCTGCCCACCTGGGAATTCTTCTCGCGGAAAATATGATGAAAGTTGATATTTTTGAAAGAGTCCCTTAGAAACTTTATGCGCTCCAGCCAGGTCACAATATAGTTCGGGGAAAGCTTAGATCCCTTGTTGAGGTGCTCAATGAGTACCTTCGAATCCCCAAACACAGTGATCTTTTTGATAAACAGCTATGAGGCAAACCATAATAGGCCCCATAAGGCCACCACTTCTGCCCTCATATTGGAACTAACACCACCACACCAGTGAATCTTATAGTGGTATTGTGGCGTAATCAGCAACAACGCTCCACACCCACAAACAAAATGTTGTGAAGCCCCATCAAAGAAACCAATAGGGTATTGGATCTCAAAAGGCTGCATTCGCTTTGAATAGTCCACCAGGGGCCTCTGCACATTTTTTATTTTTTCCCAGAGTGTAATGATGTTATTTGAAGTCTCCACTGGACTGCTCTTAATCTCTTCAAAAATCAATCTGTTCCTGCTATGCCATATATACCAGTGGTATATAGCTGGCAAAATTCTGAAATTGAAACTACTCTTGAGCCCCCATGATATGAAGTCACCTGTGGTCTCAAAATCAGGCAAATTCACCTTATAATATTTAGATAATTCCTGAAATACTTTCTTCACAAACGAGCAATTGAAAAAAAGATGAAAATTGTCTTCTCCCTCGCTCATACATAAACAACATATACCAGGCCCAATCTTCCCCTTTCTCATTAGGTTGTCCCATGTAATATTTTTATTATTTAACACCAGCCATAGGAAAATTTTCATTTTTAGTTGTGCATTAGTCTCCCAAATGCCCCTAAAAGTTCTGTTCTTAGCCACCTTGGGTGTATGAGGAAGGATTTTATAATATAAATCTTTCACAACCAGCATACCATTTCTTTGCGACCCATCCCAAGTTACTCTATCACCACCATTGTTCCATAAGAACCTTCGGCTTCTCAGATCCACGGTATAAGCCTCCCACTCCTCTATATAATAATCAGGTAACTGAAGTGTCTCTACTGATACCCACAGTGGAATCCCATTTTCCTGATCCTGCAAGATTTGACTCATATAAAAAGAACCCTTACCATTTAAATGGAAAATGAGTTGTTTGCTACAGGGAAAATGTTTTGAAGCACCACACAACCCCGATTGACCAATTAATATCTTATCCCCTTTCCCAAAATTCCATCATAGAGAAATAGCGAAAACAGGCCAGGTGTGCTTAAAACCGTTCCAAATATTAGAAGCCCCCTTAATGTTTTTCCATCCCAGCATTTGTATTTCCTCCAATCCAGATGTTTTTAAATACTTATACCTGATGATTTCGCTCCATATACCGTTTTCCATCAATGCCCTCCACATGGATTTCATAAAGAGAGTCTTCCCAAAGGTGGCCAAATCCTTCAAACCCCACCCACCCCGATCATTTTGTTTCATGATCATTTCCCAGCTCCCCAGATGATACTTGCCCTTCTTTTCTCTCCCATTCCATAAAAAATCCATCATGACTTTCCTAATGTTTTTAAGGTTCCTTTTTGGTATGACAAAAATATGAGCCCAAAAAACCATTAATTGTTGAATTACTGCCTGTATTAGGATAACTCTACCACCCAATGATAACCATTTGGTAGTCCAACTCCTTATCCTATTCTCTGTTTTAACAATCAACCAAGACCAGTCCTTTATAAGATAATTGTTGGGTTTCAAATTAAAACCCAAGTATTTGAAACCTAATGAAAAAGGCGTTGTTTCGAAACTGAATAATGCTCCAACTGTAGCGACAATCTAATCCCCTTCCTCCTCATAGTATATATATATATAGGATTTACTGTTGTTTGCCATCATACCGGTGGCAACACAAAAACTGGTAAAGATTTCATGAAAAACAAGCCAGACAGATCTAGCGATCATACCAAAGAGTAAAACATCATCAACAAATAAGTTATGGCTAATCTCCCTCAAATATGACAGCTTAATGCCCTTAATGTGGCCTAATGATACAAATTTACTAGTTTTTGTACTCAGAGTATCCATCACCAAGATGAAAAGGAGCGGAGACAATGCACATCCTTGTCTCAAGCCTCGTCCAGGCCTGAAGAAGCTCGACGCCACCCCATTAATAATAACTGCCATGGATGTGTTGGTCACGCATCCCATGACCCAATTGACTGAGAGCCTGTCAAGACCAATTTTGAATAGAATCATTTTAAGGAGCCTCCAATCAACCCGATCGTACGCCTTACAGAGGTCAATCTTCATGACCATAGCCTGCAAATTTTTTGTATGGATAGAGTGTATTACCTCTTATGTGGATGCCACTGCACCTATCTTTCAGAAATCCAGCCTGCTCCGGTGTAATAAATCTGGATAGCACCCTTTTAAATCTTTAAGCAATAGCTTTAGAGATAACTTTGTATAGTGTGTTGCATAAAGAAATGGGTCAATAATCATTAAAAGATTTTGCACCAAATTTCTTTGGGATCAATACAAGAAAAGTGGAGTTTACCACCCCACTGATCTTCCCAGTCCTTCTAACATCATCAACCATTTCAGTAATTTGGGGAATGAGAGTCTCAGAAAAGTGGAGAAAAAAATCCGGGGTCTAGCCATCTGGTCCCAGACTCTTGTCTACAGCGAAAGACTTTAAAACTGATAAAATATCCAAATCACTGAATGGCTTATAGAAATCTGCCACCATCCTATCATCATACATAAGGGGCATGTCCTCAATAGCCCAGCATTGTTCATCATAATAAACAGGTTCTCGATCTCTATAAAGCTCCTCAAAATGTCTAATAGCCACAACTTGAATGTCTTCAGTAGAAAAGAAAGAGTTCCCGTTTTCCTCAATATGCCAAATAGCCTTAGAGTTTTTTCTCCCCTCTGAAAAGGCATGGAAATACTTCGAGTTATTGTCCCCCTTGCTAAGCCAAATCTCCCTACTTTTCAACCTCCATGTCTACTCCTCAATCAATAGAATGTGTCTCTTCTCTTCTTCCACCTCCTTAATTTTTTTTCAGAGACCCTCTTTTGGATTATCATCTTCCAATTTTTTCAATAGGTGGTCTGTCTCCAATTCAAAAGATGCAAATTGGACTTTCAGTTCCATATTTTTCCCCTGTTCCAAACCCTTAACTACCTTCTTTAAACTCCTGAGGGAATCCATTAGATATTCCATCGCAGATGACTCCATTTCCCTCAGATGCTTTCTGAAATGTTCCTCCACCAGTAGGATAAAACCCGGGTCCCCTAACCAGACTCTATTGAACTTGAATGGAACACCCCGACTTCCTTTGGAAAAGTACCAATCAAGAATAATAGGACGGTGGTTGGAGAACAGAACATTCCCAATCTTTGCATTCCATTTTCCCAACTGCGTCAACAAGTGAGTGGTTACTAGAAAATGGTCAATCTTCTTCGAAATCGAAGCATCTCCTTGCCTTCCATTAAACCGGGCTGGGCCATTCTCCAACATCCTCAAATCGCAAAGATTATATGAGGTAAAGAGATCCACCAGGTGACCCGCCAAAGGATAAGCACAACACTGTGAGCCCCATATCTCCTTGATATATAAATTTGAGTTGAAATCCTCGGCCATAATTAGATTGGATAATGAAAGAACACCACATTTAGCCATCCTCCGCCAGAAAGACGACATGTCCTGATAAGGGGCATATAAATTTATGATATGGATCCTATGCTTAAATCCCCGAAGATGTCCTGTGAGAATAATACCCCCAAAAAAACCAAAATATTTTAAAGTAGCCACCGAGGGATTCCACAATACAATCTCACCACCCGAATGACCCACTGCATCCCGAGCTACAATGTGCCACTCAGGGAACATTGAACGGAACACTGTTGTAGACTTGTCAACCCCTTGCATGGACTCTTGAATACAGATAAAAGAAGGTTTAATATTTAAAAAATAATCACGCATTGACAGAAACTTCCCCTTCCCCCCCAACCCCCTAATGTTGATAGATACCAATTTCATCAAGGAACCATTTTAGAGGGGTCAAGCGCTCTAAAGACCCTATTTATGGAAAAAGATACAGGAATTTCACGATAATTTTTCTCATCAAATACTCCAGTCGGCCCCGATGAAGAAATGGATTTCTTCTTAATCCTAGGGCGTCCCTTGCCCCTCCTGATGATGACATTGGCCATGTCAGAAGGGCAAGGAAGCGGTGGGGAAGGGGTTTGCGAACCCACATTGATCGGGAGAGGGACCAGGTTTGCATCTGGATCCATTAACAGCAAGTTAATCTCACTGCCTACCGAATTCTTTGAGGAAAGAGAAGGACACTTAAGAATGGGGGATCTAGGACCAATATTCTCAGGAGATGAGATGGTATGGACAACCGCAGAAGATGTGAGTAGTGGCTCCGATGTCAAAAAATTCCCGGCATCCGGAATAAAATGTAGGAAAAGGGTGGATGCATGCATCAAAGAGGAAGGATGAAGAATTTATATAGGCGGCTTTTCCAAAAACCCCCTCTCCACAGGCCGCGGACCCTCCTCGGGTAATTGGTGAACCCCGACAGTCGACCCTGTAGTCCCTCCCCCCAAACTAATCCCACAAGAAACCTTTTCCACACTACCATTTTCATAGGGAAATGAAAAGAGTGGGTTTTCAGACTTACCTGAAGAAATTGTAGACGGCTGATCAGACATCCTCTTTTTCGAACCCCGACGGACAGTCCTCTGAGATTTTTGAATCGCAGTCATGTAGTTTGCCTTTTTTTCCTTTTCCTCCATCCTTAGTGAGCAGGAACTCATTAGGTGACCTGTGTCATGTCATGACATAGGTGACACCGAAATGGTGTATTCCAATAGTCTAATTTTGGCAATATACTGACCCATTTCAAACAAGATCTATGTCTGCGTGCAACCCACCCGCGAGGGACATCTCCACTAGAACCCAAGCCTTCCTTTTGTCGAAAATGCCGGTGCAGCTGGGATCCACGTACCGACAGCGCCCAATGCAATCTCCAATTGACATAAGCATCTCCGGGGACCAAAATTGTATCAGCAAGCCGGGCAGCATAACCCATCGCAAATGAGATAGTGGAGCGTTATCAACGGGGTGAAAATCAGCAGACCATCGAAAGAGAGGAATAAAGGAACGTCCATGAACCCAAGTTCGCATAAGTATTTCAGAAGCGTCAAAGTCCTTTAGGATATGGAATACAAACCACCCATTTGTCATTTTACTTGTGCGCGGTTCATAACCTAATAATTTATGCCAAGCCACCATGAGCCAAACCTGCAGATCACCTGAACAGTGTCTGGCAAAATTCCACCTACCCACCAACGCCTACACAGAAGGCTCTCAGCTCGCACCTTTAGATCGTCACAAACGAAGCTTAACACCTTCCTTGTTATAGCAGTATTGAAAGGCTTAGACTGTCGTTGCTTGATGGATCTCTGTTGTGGAAAAGTCAATACATCCCCTCCAGTCCCATGTACCCCTCCATACTCACTAGAGCCCTCAACAGGAACCTCGTCGGCCGAAAACACCGAGGAGAAAAGTTGTTTCGAGACCCGATTTCAAGATTTGGAAGCCGTTATTGCTTCCGCCTCTGCCAGCTCGATCGCTTGCACAAAGGCATCATCGAGTAGCATGATCTCGGTAGTGGGAAGCTTTTCAACTAATGCCATGTACTCAAAAGATGTCAGGACCCCCCAAAATCTCTCAGTCCACCCAGCGGCTAGGGCCAAGTGAGAAAAAACGACGCAAAGTACCACTCTAATAACTGCAGAAATTGGTGGTAGATAGAAACGCCCTTAAAAAAAGGTCGCCAGTCGTGGAGAAGTACAATGTCATCCGCCTTTCCAAAAAAAACCGTCCCGGAGTGACAGACTCGGTGGCGGGAGTACACCACTGCCTCATCACATTGTCCGTCAATCCATAAACTCCACCACCCCGCCAAGTGACCCGCTTCCCCGGAAAATTTGAAAAAATACCGCTTTCTGGAAAAACGGGAGAATATGCACCCGGAAAAACCAGTGGGAAAGCAGGGATCACCACCCCTTCCCTAGCCGAGTATGAACAGGGCGACCCTTTACGCTTTCGCACAAGAGCAGCAAAATGCCTACCAATACTCCACTCTCGATTCCAGAACTGAATCTTTAAACTCCCGAAAGGTCTATATATGATCCAGAAATGAGGCCAACCTCCAGACCACTATTGTATAGTCACCGGCAACTCAGCCCGCCCATTAATTCCATAAGCCACAGACCTCCTAAAACCGAGCTTTGTATAGTGTTACAGTTCCTTCAATCTCTCAGAAAGTGGTGGAAAAATCCCAGGTGTGGCAGCGAACTCCTTCGAGAGATTTTCATGGCAATGGTTTCAGAGTTATTTTCTCGGCGATCTCGGTGATAACAATCACTTATAACGTAATTAATTTCCTGTAATTTGGTGTTGGTGTTTATTGCTATTTGGTGAGGATTGTTACGATTATAAATTTCATGTTTCACCCTTAAAAGATAAAGATTGGTAAGAAAGCCAATAGGATCATTAGTGTAGGAGCATCATTAGTGTATGAAAGGAAGTTTTATTATTAATTTTGGTTTTTGGAGTTTTGGTATTTGGAATCAATTTGTAGTAGTCTTATCCTTGTCGTCTCTGTTTCATCCATCAAAATTTCTAGCTAGATTAACTTACGAAAACTATATGCTAGTAGTGTGGCTTTGATAGAAAGTGAACAAAAATGGTCCTAAAAGGTTATATGTTCAAAATCAAAGAAGGTAAAGTATGTATGTTTTTATAGACTTAGCATTCAAATAGCTATATAGAGATAGATCCTTGTCTCACAAACAAAAAAAATCTCTTACACCAATTTGATATCTAGCTTGACATCCACCTTAAAATTTAATAATGATAATAATTCGCAGTCATTTTGAACACAAACCATTACTTTGTAAGTTATGCCATGCTACCTCCTCATTTAACATTTGTGACGTGTAGTTATGAGAAAGATGTACCAATCGTACTAGCTAGACGAGAGTTGAAGTAGCTGATGGCATAACTAAAGTTAATTTGAGTCAAGTGACAGTTTAGTTCAAAAAGGCCTCCATTCATTTGTTTCAAAATTTGTTACTAGTCTTTAGTTTGAAGGATTTTCTACGTGGATAGAAGAGCTGATTGGTTTATGCATTGGCCACGTGGGTGGAAGTGGAAGGAAGATGTGGCGAATAACACTGAGTTGTAATCAAAGGATGTAAGCAATAACCAGTAACAACGTTTGACAAATTATGGCTCCGGTCATCATTGGTGAGTTGCCAAATTATTGGTCAGGCATAAACTCATTACAACTCTGAATTGGCAAAAGTGTAACTGGATAAGCAACGGTGAGTTCAACGCTATTGGCAAAAGTGTAACTGGATAAGCAACGGTTGAAACTATTTTTCATTCTTCATTTAAAAATTGTTATATATCCGGTGAGTTCAACGCTATTAAGAGTCAAAATTTCATGCATAACCCATACCCAACACGATTAGTTTGCTCATTTTACATTTTTGTCTTTTCTTTTATAACTGTTCCCATGATATCTCTGGGGAAAATTAACGATATTATGAGCGTGAGATATATTATATTATTACGTATAAACATATTTTATATAATTACATTTTGTAATAAACATTTATCATACTTTATACTATGTGCACGTGGTTCTTGTTATATTACAGTGGCTTTATTTTCATATTTTAGGTTCGATAAATTTCATATATGCAATACAGTATAGGTTCATAATATACATAGCATATGTAATATTTATTTTTAAACTTGTGTTTATGTGATTGTAATTTATAATATAATATATAATATTTACTATTATATATATTACTTCATTGGTATGTTTTTTTTTATGTTATATAATATGTTATATATATACAAGTATTCTTATAATGTATATGTGATTCATTTATAAGTTATGTTATAACGTCATGGGAATGTTATGTGAAATTAAAGCTAAATCAAGATCAAAGCAAATTAAAGAAAGAACTCATTGAAGCAAGGTGTAAGAGCAATAAAAATTTCAAATTATGAGTGGAGTGCACTAAAATTTTATTTATTGGAAAGATATTTAAAAAGTGAGACAACAATCGAAATCAAAGGTCAAAATGGCTCATGATTAATCAACTTAGACGAAAACACCAAGGATCATAAGAAAATACATGATCAAACCTCGAAAAAACAAGAAGTGCAAAAACTTGTATAATGAGGAAAGGGGAAACCATCTACTAATCAAGTGCAATAAAGGGGAAATTTTTATAAAATTGAAATGGGGGGCTCTTCATTTTGACTAAAAATGCAGGGGACTTGTTGGTAGGCCAACACATATTAAGAAATAATATTGATGAATTTGAATGGTACTAAAAGGGAACAAAAGGAGTACATCCTTCTATGTCCACTCAGCACATATACATAAAGGAAGATCAAAATCATATTTTCCAACTTCAAAAGTGAATGAATCCTACCTTCAAAGCTATTATGAAGGAAGAATTATAGAAATTACTAGATGTAGGGTTCACTTATCCAATATTAGAGAGTGAATGGGCATTTTCTTCGATTAACGTTCCTAAGAAAAAGGGCAAGAGGAGAATTTGCGTTGACTACAAGGAACTTAACAAATCCACAAGGAAATATTGTTTTCCCTTTCCCTTCATTAACCAAGTACTTGATGTGTTTGCTGGTAAGAAAATATTTTCCTTTTTGTATGGGTTCAGTTGATACAATCAGATCCAAATCAGTCCTAAAGACTATGATAAGACCACCTTCATAGGCCCTTGGGAGATTTATTCCTTCAAATTCCTCCCATTTGGCTTGTCCAATTCCCATGCCACTTTCAAAAGGTCTATGCTTAGTATTGTTGGGCACCGGATTTGTATACTTTCTTCTCTCATTTTTACCCTACCTTTCTATCTCTTTGTGCCATTATTTATCTTAAAAGCATGAGGTAAAACCCTTCTTCCTATATTTTATGGGATATTTGATTAATGATGTATTTTTCATGGATGTTTTATGTTTTTACATATTAACTCCTATACTTCTTCAGATTTAGCTACAATAGCCGCGTTGCGGCCGCAAGTCAAGGCACAACCCATCATTTCCATCGTCTTCCTTATTTGCTTCTATAGCATCACAGCCATGGGTATATTAGCATTATCTTTGGCTTTCTTACGGTTTCTTGCTGGACAATCCAGTTGTCGTTGTAACAATATTTATTTTTGTAACAATGAAGTCGTTGGGAGGAATTGGGGGTTTTAGGAATATTGTATAAAGAAGCCTACGGGCTGTGAATCGGGGGACCCCCTTGCAGATACACAGACTTTGTAATTAATATTTTTACCATTAATTGAATATAGAACAGCTCGTTGTTTCTCTTGTAATCTTTGAGTTTCCATAGCCCTGATCCAAGAGTTGGGCCCACTCTTGTGATCAGGTGTTGCGTTCTTCTTTATTTTCTTTGTAGTGTTGTGTTTGGTGTGATTCTTTAATTACAGTTACAGTTGTGTTAATTGTTGTGGATGCCTTTTATTTCTGCAGTTCATTTCATTTCTGTTACAATGGTATTTGTGTTATAGATTAAACCTGTGATCTACAACGGACCATGTGCTTGTATCTGCATATACCTTGCCGTTAGCCTTGAAATAACTAACGCCCTCGGGTTGATAATTTATGTGGCAAAAGGATTCAATCTTGTTCATATACGGACACCAACATTTTGGCATTGTTGCCGAGGAAGGCTAACAGGTGCAAGAATAGGATCTGCAACAGATCTCAGAGTCGATCTCTCGTCTTGAGGTGGGAATATATTGCCCAGCTTCAAGTCCTGAGCCCAAGTGCCTTGTATTTTATTTTTTCTTTCTTTCTTTCCTATTTATTGTATCATTTTGTTTTCTGTAAAATTAAACCCTCGTCTTGGGGAAGGTGTTTTGTAAAACCTTACCCTAAGTCCTGGGCTAGTCCAGATTTCTTTCCCTTTTTTTATTATTTCCTGTTTTTCTTTCTAGGGGCCAATTTCTCGTCCTGGGGAGGGTATGTTATTACTCTGCTCCAAGTCCTAACCTTTGATTTATTTTCTTTTGTTATTTTGTTTCATTTCCTGTGAATATTTTCTCTCGTCCCGGGGAGGAAGTAATATGTCCTACTTCAGGTCCTGAGCTATTGATTGATTTTATTTAATGAACCCTCTCCACAATTTGTATGAACAAAGATCCGAACAAGAGGGGTAGAGGAAGACCCCCAAAGAAAGGGAATGATTTCGGAAGGAAGACGTATATTCAGGAAATTATTGACAAATCTAGATCTGAGGCATCATCCCTTGCTGCTATTAGGGTTAGGGTTCAGACGAAGTCCAAAGGGCAGTCTGTGGAACAACCACTGCCATCCACGGTACCAGAAGATGTTATTTCTACAACAGAAGATTTAATAAACATGGTACCAGTGGAAGAGAAATCCTTATCAACAACAGAAGGGGAAGAAGTGGAAAGTAAGGGATCAGAAGAATTGGGAAAATCTAACTGGGAAAAAGAGCCTCAAAAAGGGTTTTCATCCCCAAGAGACCAAGGTAGCACTGTGAAAATTCCCGTTGCTGAGTTAGGAGACTCTGATCCGGTAAAGGAATTTTTGAAGGACTTTGAGTCACCAAGGGACCAGGGGAGTGCAGTGCGACCACCTTCGGTTGAATCACTCCAGATACTGACTGCGAAATCGATCGAAATTCAAAGTGAGTATTGGAAAGTATTTATGGCACCTGTAAGTTCCTCCATTGATTTTCCTATAGGAAACGTTACAGGTGATGCACCAATGAGACCCATACCTTTGATAGACTTTCCTAGTTTTCATGGGCTCTCTTTGAAAGACCCTGATATGTTCCTCTTCGAATTTGATGTTGTTTGTTGAGGATATGACTATATGACTGATGCTCAAAAATTGAAAATATTCCCTACTACCCTAAAAAGGACAGCCCTGAGATGGTTTATGGGTTTAGGGGGAAGAATGATTACTTCATGGGAAAAAATGAAGAAAGCCTTCTTGGGAAAATACCAATATTATTGTAAGTCTCGTGACATTAAGGAGGAAATATTTAAATTTGCACAGAAGGAAGATGAAAATATGGAGGACTGTGTAGAATGATTTAAATACATACTGCAGAAGTCTGGACATAATGAATTGGATAAGGACATTATAAAGATCATTCTTCTTAGAGCACTCAGGCAAGGCTCTCTGCAACTCCTTAATATAGTGGGAAAAGGGGATATTTCAAAAGAAAACTTCGAAACTATCTGTGATTACTGTATCAAATGTTCGCGGGGGGCTACAAGAAGTGGACAGGGTATTCGGTCATTAAAGACCTCCAGTGGAGGGGTCACAAAAGTAGAGATTGGGAATCTATTAGATAATCTGAGGACCGATATCCTGAGCACACTATCAGCCTAGATGGACACTCTACAGCCAAAATATAAGAAGATGGAGTTGGAAAAAACCATGGCCATATTCTGCCCTCAGTGCAGGAAGAAACACCCTTTGAAAGAATGCCCACTGAACACAGTGGAAGCCTGCACAATCTGCGAACAAACTCACCCGACTAGTGCATGACCTTCCTTTCCTAGGCTAAAAGCGGTTTTCCAAGGAGCAAGCAAGGAAAGCACTGTGGACTAGCTATAGTTCATGGGGAAGAAGAAGCCATGGCAACCTCGACCACCGGCAGTGAATCCAGGTATGTTTCAGGACCCATCCCAGTATTTTCATAATTTTAGTATGGGTCCCCAATCTGCACCATTTTCAGCCATGTGGCCTCAATACCAGTATCCCCCTTGGCAGCAATGGGTTCCTCAATCCAATCTGAATCCTTCCTGGAATCAAACTTGGCGTGGATCCCCTCCCACTGGATAATTTCCTCAGCCTATGCCTCAGTAACAACTTCATTTTCCTTCCAATGTGCCCCCAGGAAACCTAGTCATTATACCTCAAATTCCTATCGAGCCCAACCCAAACCCGAATAATAAAGGGGTTAAACAAATAGATACTCTGAACCTTCCATCCTACATCATTTCTATTGCAGGGCTTAATGAGATAAATCTATGGCCTGGTCGGGTAGTAAATGCACCTACTTCACCTATTATTACAGAACAACTTGACGGTGAAAATATAGAACCAGAATAAAGGACAGTGAGGGAGAATGCAGATCAAAATGTAATAAATCAGACACCTCCCCAATTTTTTCCTAATCAAAGTCATTTAACATTTCCCCCATATCCTGAAAGATTGACCTTGAGCAAACCAAACCCTCAAGCAGAATTTTAATTTCTAGAGGAACTGCAAATCTTTTTGTTAAAATACCCCTTTTACAATCTATGAGTGATGTACCTATTTATCAAAAAATTTGAAAGAATACTGCTCAAAGAAACTAGGTATAAAACCTAAGGATCCATTAACTGTTCATCTAATGGGCAGACTATTCGATATCATGTTAGAAAAGATCATGCCTGTAAAATACAGAGATCTTGGGAACCTGATTCAAATAGTACAAATTAATGGGATTGAAATCCCAAATGTACTGGTTGATTTGGGAGAATCCATTAACATTATCATTGCTGAAACAGTGAACACATTAGGACTTGGAAACATTAAACCAACCCCTACTATCCTGGAGCTTGCAGACATATCCACAATTAAACCAGTAGGGAAATTAGAGGATGTGATCATTTCAGTAGACTCATGGCATTACCCTGTAGACCTCCTTATATTGCAGACTCGATCTTCAGTAGGTGGCCACCCATTGATCCTAGGAAGACCTTGGTTGGCAACTGCAGATGCCTACATAGGATGCTAGTTTGGACATATGATCATATCAAATGGGACAGTTAAGAAGGATCTCAAGCTTTATTCTCCTGCAAAACCAAGCTCATCTAAAAAATCATCAACCTGCCAAAAACCTCTACCTGCAGAAGAGCCTGAACCTGAAAATGAAGATGTTGGACCAGTTCTCACTATTGACCAGGCCCTTCGATTTAAAACAGAGACTGAAGATGATGCTATTAATGCCTTCATTAATGATTCCAGTTCTGTTCCCGACCGAACTCAATATATTCTAGAATCTTCTATGAGCTGTGAGACATAGGAAAACATTGAACCAGAAGATGACATAGAAGACATTCCTCTAACCCCATTCCATGATATTACTCCAAATTGAGATTGAACCAGGGAAAACACTTAATATCAACTCGAACCTATTTTAATTCCAGACCAAACAACTTTTGAAAGTCCTTCAAGATCATTAGGAAGCTTTTTCCTGGGATTATATCGACATGAAGGGTGTTTGTGCTCAACCTAATCTCCTAAATTGAGTTCATTTAATTGTCAACCAGGGTTGGTAAACTGTTGAAGTGAAGTGCACTGTATGTGCTTAGGTGTTTGTCTCTTAATGCGTTGTGTTTAGTGTTTTATGATGTTTTTGGTCTTTTATGATGATTTATGATGTTTTTGGTCTTTTGATGGTTTTTATGTTCACAAGGAAAATGACTAGAAAGCTAGTGGAAAGAAGCTACTGGTTAAAAAAAGAGTGAAGCCTAATTGGTTGATGACAAATGACAAATGCAAATGCAAATACTGAAACAGAATCAAACCTAAACTATGACTAAGCATAATACAAAGCTTCATAATGACTTTAAGGAAATGAATCAAAACATAAACTTAACTTGTCCACTTCTTTCATCAAAGGTATTTTGGGAGAGCTTGAGAAATGGTCAGCTAAGTATACAAATTCTCCTAACTAAACAATTAAACAACCAGCTTATAATGATGCAACATTTTATCCATGATTAAAGATTTGTTGAAACATATTTGGAGGAAAAAATTGGTATCATCATAAGATTTCTACTCTAAGACTAGTTCCTAACTCTATTCTGCAACTTGGTTTAACATCACTAAACCTTACTCAAGAGTTATAGATTTATTTTTAATGTAGTCTTTTGAGGAAAGGCTTTCTTTATGAAGTGGTAAAGAGGTTGCAAAAGTACTTCAGGCCTTGAAATGGTACTGTCTTCTGTTCATATGGTTATGAATCAATTATACATTTGGAACAAGAAGAGGTTTTGTAAATAATGAAGGTCGTTTTGTTAAGTTTAACAACTGATGTAATCTAATATGCAGTGGATGACAACTAATTGTGGAATGTAAATACAATGAGCTAAGCTAAAACTGAACTAAAATGTCACTAGTCTACAAGAAACAATGTTGAACTAACAAGCCATTATCAAACTTAAAACAAAATAACAGAGCATGAATTGAATGCAATTTGACTCCGGAGTACCCTAACTAAGTTATCATGCATTAATCTATGGGATTCTACAGCCTGTTTTTTCCATCATGAATGGTGTTTTGGAAGAGCTTCTTAGAAAAATCCTGGCTGTACAATTCAGTGCAAATGCAAACATAAAGACTGAAAGCAATTTAGAAACTAAGACATCACAACTATCTCCTACCCATCATTATGATATTTTGGAAGAGATTTTTAAGAGCAATATCAGCTATGTTACTTAGTGTAAACAAACAACTGAAACATTCAGTATCACAGTCATGCCTTAGACATCATAAGGATTTTTTGGAAGAGTTTGCTTAGTATAAGTTCAACTGTGATAGTGAACAAAAGAAATTACAATTAAATCCTACAACACTATAGCCATTTCCCATTCATTATCATGATCTTTTGGAAGATTTTCTTCTTTTGGAAGAGTTCTTAGAACAAGTATAACTATAGTGCCTAACGAAATTAACTATGAACTCAAACTTCAAAAAGACGTAAAAACAACTAAGATACTTATCTAAATTACGAAAGTAAAGCCGTGCAGGAGGCAGGGGCTCTCTAACACCAGACGGAATCTAACTCCAAATCAACTCAACGAGTTCAAAGCAATGTTGTCTTCTTCATTAAAGGAAAAATAACTTGCAACAGAGTAGTCTCGGTCTTCAGAAATATAGCATGAAATCTAAGCAAAATCTAGCCTATCTCTCGGTTTCCCAAGTGTTTTTATAACAAATTTTCATAACAGAACTTGCAACAATACAGGGATCCTTGTCTTTGCTTATCAAAATCACATTAGGACTCTGAGGATGGCAACGTAAAGAGAAAAAGGACATCTGGACTAAGACATTCCTATTAGAAGTCTGCCTCCTTAAATGAGTTCCCACGTACCAAAGCCACGTCCAGAATTCGGTTCTTCCTTCATGGTGAGCAACGAACGATGTGGACATGACGTGGAATATACCCATGTGTGGTTTTTCTTGAGAGAACACCTGGAACATGCCTGAATGTGAAGACAGCTGCAGAATTTTTGGTTAGCTATGGAATGTCTGCATTCTATAGCCATTTTGCATTATAATGACAAAATCACAAAACTTAGCAAGTTATCCATGTTTAATCATTCTAAAAGTAATTTTAACTAATTTCATTGATAAATTGGGCCTGGGATATCAATGGACAAAGGAAAATGTGGTGAAGTAAGATGAAAGAAAGAACAATCTTGGGGCTCAACATACCCCCATTGCTGTCTTCTTGCATGTCCTCATGCAATTTATTCCATAAACTCAGAGACTTCTACAAGAACATCTAATCCTCTCCTTCTTCTTTGCCTGGAAGCTAAAGGTCTTCTGGGTTTTCTGATGAAAATTTTGAACCTTAAGTTGATAAGTGCCCTGATTAGCTTCTTGTTCCTCTTTTTCAACTTTTCATTAGCATTTTCCACTTTGTCCATTTGTAGAGATAAGGTTGAGTTCATACTGGTTTTGAGTTTGACTTGTTCCTTCAGAATATCATTCTCATTTTTGATGTGTCTATTAAGTATTTCCAGCTCATACCTATCCCTTCTTAACACATCTATTTCGGACAGTGGAGGACTAGGGGTTCTATCCCTACTTTCTAAAGCTTTCCTTTCCAAAGTTTCAACATAGTCATAAACTTCTTGCTGAGCAAGGTCAATTTCAGGGGTTCCTTCATTAAAATCCTCTTCAACATCTTCTTCAATAGATGTTTCCTCATCTTCTATATTTATCACCCCTATTTGTTTGATCTGAGTTTTCCTTAGTTTCCCCCTGAGTCTATGGCTTCTTCTTGGCTGGGATGATCCCTCTCCTTTTTCTGTGGCAGATTTTCTGATTACCCTCTCTTTCTTAAGTTGTCTCTTAATTTGAGTCAACTTCTCAGAGATTATTTCTTCACTACTTTCCTGTACTATTTTGTCAATTTCAATTTTAGAGGCTCTCCATTTTCTGCTTCTCCTTGTAGGCTGATGTTCAGGTGAGGGCTCTTTTGGTTCCTCAAAATGATTTCTTATCAAGAAATTATCCCAAGTATCTTTTGTTTTGGCTAAATGGTGTTCAATTAAAATCTTAACCAAGCCATGATGGTATAGAGTTGTCTCTAAGAATTGGACCCTCCTTTGAACACAAGAAGCCATCTTTTTCAAAATTTGAAGCAAGAAATAGGGCAAATTTGACTCTTCCTCCAGAAAACGCATTATCAATCTAATATGGTAAACATAAAATATGCCATATCTACCTTCACATGTGATAAATTTTTGTAGAATAAGCAGTATGTTTCTCTATTTATTTTTCAATGCAGAACTTGGAATTCCCTTTTTAAACACAGTGACATCCATACCTGGTGATTTTAGGATTTGCTTCCATGATTCATTATGGAATTCTCTGTTTTTAAACCATCTCTCTCCATGTCTAAGAAATCTTGTTGCCTCTGCAATAAAAACTTCAGTGACAGTGAATTTAACATCTCCAACTTCGACCTCGGCTGCTTTGAAAGACCTTGCAAATGTTTTAGTGACTTCTTTGTGGAAGCCATTAAATTTCTCAAGAAATTGTAGCCATCCTACCTGCTGCAACATTTCTCTACTTTGAGGGTATCCTTCCAGGTATTTTGTGCCCACTCGTTCAGTTCTTACAATTAAGCCCATAATTCCTTCTTCAATCTTCAGATTAGTACTCTTTCTGCTCACAGAAACAATAACTTCAACTTTCAAATTGATATACCTCTGGTTCACGGTGATAATGCTTCAATCTTCAAACTGATATATCTCTGTTTCTCGGTAACAATGGCTTCAAATTCCGCACTGATATACCTCTGCTTCTCGATGACAATGGCTTCAAATTCCACACTGATATACCTCTGATTTACGGTGACAGTGGTTTGATATTTCAAATTGATATACCTCTGCTCACGGTGATAGGGATATCTCTGTTTTGCGGAATGAAATGATGAAGGGCTGGCTACGGAATGGAGTGATGGAGGTAGTTACGGAATGATTTAATGAAGTGAGGTGAAGAAAACACATCAATGAGTGAAAAGACTGCGGAGATTTTTACAACGGGAAAAAAATCATCATTAAATGATTTGGCTGGGTGACGTGAGGAAATCAAACACTTCAGCCTTTTAACCGCTTAAATGATGGTCGGGTATAGAATTTGAAATGAAAGATTTTTATCCAAAGTTTTGTAGATGGTATATTTGGTATGATCAAATAAAAATAATCAAAACAACTTTTTTGAATAATTCACAACTAGACTATACTAAAGTTTTTATGAAATGCCATTATAACCAGAACTTTTTACCTTTGCTTTTCATTTTCTTTTTGTGGTCTTTGTATACTTTGTTCTCCTCTGGAAGAGTCTTCATAATCCTTCTTGATTCTTCTTGTTCATGGATATACTGGATCATCTTGTTGCAATTCAAATGTTTGTTGATCAGTGCCTTCAGGATCTGTAGCTGCGGAATGACTGTCTGGCTGCGGAAAGTCTGATTAGCTGCAGAATGTCTGTTTAGCTGCAGAATGTACCTGTGGAGAATTTTTAATCATGGAATGGAGTGGTTTGGAATATACATAGAATATTTTATGGAATGAGTGAAGATAGGTGATGAAATATGGTATAATGAAATATATATGAAGTGAATGATGAAATGGGATGGATTCAGTTTATGAAATGGAGTGGAAGAATATAGGAAATGGCCTGCAATCCATGACATGTGTTATTCATTTGCAGAAAAACATCAAACTTTAAATTTTGATATGGAAATGAGGTGGATGAAGTATGGAATGGGATGAATGAAATATGGAATGAAGTGAAGTATGAATGAATGAATGAAATGGAGTATGGATGGATAATTAAATGGAATGAAATGAAATGAGATGGATCATAAGTGCAATGGATTTGAACTTATGATTTTGTAACAACTGCTTGCAGAAACAAAATGGAAAAGTTAGAGTGTCAGAAAGACTCTGATTTTCACCCTATATTTTCTATATAAACATGCCAATTAGTGATTGGTTTTCATGTTTATACTTTATTTTTACTTTTTTTTCAAAGAAATGCTTTCAGAAAATTCAATCAAGTTGATGAAGAAGAAAGATTGTTCTTCATTAACTTCACATCACTATTTTCCTGGAAATTCTTGACAAATTCTTCTCTTGAGAGTGGTTTGTGATACAGCTTCAATCTATGACCATTCACAAGAAAAATGACCTCTTCTTCATCTATTGTTCTGATTTTTACTGCTCCATTGTCAAAAATTTCAACAATTTCATATGGCCCAAGCCAATGTGTTTGAAATTTACCTTGAAAATCCTTGAATTTTGAATCAAACAAGAGAGCCCAGTCACCTTCTTTTAATTTCTTCTCTTTGATGTACTTTTCATGCCATCTAGTCCTTTGATGTTGGACTAGACTTGTTTTCTGAACTGCACCTTGTCTGATCTCATCCAATTCATTAATCTGCTTCAGTCTATGCTTTTGTGCCTCCGTTAAATCAAGTCCTAGTTGAACTGCCATTTTGAAAGTTTGAATCTGGAACTCTATGGGGAACAAAACTTGCTTTCCATAAACAAGTTCATAAGGAGTATGGCCTGTTGTGTTTCTCCATGTAGTTCTATAGGCCCACAAGGCTTCAGAAAGCCTATCTACCCAATCTCTTCTATGTAAATGAACAGTCTTTGTTAGGATTCCTTCAATGACCTTATTAGTAGATTCCACTTGACCATTTTCTTGTGGATGATAAGGAGTAGATTTTCTATGTCTGATTTTGTACTTCTCCATCATTTGCTCCACTAGCCTTGATGTAAATTGATCTCCTTGATCTGTAACAATTTCCCTTGGGACACCAAAACGAGTAAAAATATCCTCAAAAAGAAAAGTAACTACAGATGCTTCATTAGCAACAAGTAATGGCTTGGCTTCTACCCATTTGGTAACATAATCAGTGCAAACTAATATATATCTCTTCTGTCTTGATGGAGGACTAATAGGTCCTACAAAATCCAAAGCCCATTTTTCAAAAGGTTCAATATGTACCTGAGGTTGTAATGGCATCTCACCCGAAGGAGAAGGTTTCCCTACCCTTTGGCAACTGTCACACCTTTTGACATACTCTTTAGCATCTTTAAACAAGGATGGCCAATAATATCCTAAATTAAGGATCTTATAGGCTATCCTCTTATCAGCAAAGTGTTCGCCACAAGGTTCATCATGACATGCTTTGAGAATCTCAGGCATCTCATCTTCACGAACACACCTCCTAATGATCAAATCTGGACCTGTCTTGTAAAACTCATTAGCAACCCATGAATATTTTGCACTGTCATAAATGATTTTTCTTTTATCCCTTGCATTCATTATTGAAGGAAATTTTCCTGAAACTAAATAATTAGCAATATCAACAAACCATGGAGTTTGAGTAGAAATTGCAAAAATATATTCATCAGGAAATTGATCTTCAACTGGAGTGTCATCTTTGATATTTTGGAGTCTAGATAGGAAATCAGCTACTGTGTTTTGTTTTCCAGGCCTATCTAGAATGGTGATGTTGAATTCTTGTAAGAGCAATAACCATCTTATGACTCTGCCATTAGTAATTGATTTGTTCATTAAGTATCTAATCGCAGAATGATCAGTGTGAACAAAAGTTTCATAGCCTGTTATATAGTGTCTGAATTTGTTTATGGCATGAACAACAGCTAAAAACTCTTTTTCAGTTACAGTATAGTTTAACTCTGCAGGAGTCAAATTTTTACTGGTATAGTAGATGGCATAAGGAATCAGGGCTTTTTGTCTCAATACTGCTCCTAGAGTTGTATCTGAGGCATCTGTTGAAATATGAAAAGGTAACTTCCAGTTAGGTCCCCTTAAAATAGTTGCTTCGGAAATTTTTGTTTTCAGGGTCTCAAAGGCTAACTGGCAATCATAATTCCAATTGAATTCACAGTCTTTGGTAAGTAATTTGAAGAGTGGAGATGCTATCTTGGTGAAGTTTTCTATAAACCTCCGATAATATCCTGTAAATCCTAGAAAACTCCTAACATCTTTTTGACAACTTGGAATAGATAAGTTATAGATGACTTAAACTTTTGACTCATCAACTCTAATCCCATCCCCTGAAATGTGATGCCCCAAAACAATACCTTCAGTAAACATCATGAAACATTTCTCATGACTAAGTGAAAGATTTGCTTCTTGACATCTCTTTAAAACTTTTTCCAAGTTTGCTAAAGCTTCTTCAAAAGTGTTTCCATAAACTGTGAAATCATCCATGTATACCTCTACACAATCATGTATTAGATTTGAAAAAATTCCTAATACTGCCCTTTGGAATGTTGCAGGTGCATTGCATAATCCAAATGGCAATACTTGGTAAGCATAGGTACCCCAAGGACAGGTAAATGTGGTTTTGTCTTGATCTTCAAGTGCTACTTGGATTTGGTTGTAACCACTAAACCCATCTAGGAATGAGAAGTACTTTTTGCCAGCTAATGTATCTAACACTTGATCTATGAAAGGTAAGGGAAAATGGTCTTTAAGAGTATCTTTGTTTAGTTCCCGGTAGTCAATACATACCCTCCATTTACCATTTTTCTTTGGCACAATTACCAAAGGAGAAACCCACTGACTATCTGAAATAGGATAGATGAAGTTGACATTTAACAATTTTTGCAATTCTTCTTTAACAATCTCCCTAAGATTTGGATTAATCCGTCTTTGAGGTTGTCTAATTGGTTTGCAATTTTCCTCTATATAGATGTGATGAGTGCAAGTCTTCGGGCTTATCCCTTTCATGTCAGTGTACTCCCATGCATATGCAGAAGAGTGTCTCTGTAATACTTTGACTAACTTTTCTTGTTGAGATTTCTCTAGGTTCTTATTTATGTTCAAAGTTTTTCCTGGAAAGATCTCACTTGTAGAGCTGCCAAATTTATCCATAGAATGAAGAGACATCTGCCTTGATGACAAAAACTCAATATTGGATCCCTCTTGAAATGATTCATGTTTGTGTTCTGGAGAGAATTCAAAGTTTTCTAGAGTATTCAGAATTTGATTATCTTCACTAATTTCTGAAATTGTGAAGAGAGGTTGTAAATCTTCTTCATCCTCTATCCATTGAGTGTCATCTAGATCTGTAATTGTCCTAGCTAGAGGATATAAAGTGAATTTCTTAGTTTAACTGTTGAGCCTCAAAATTGTGCTTTCCTTCACCTCATTTTACCTCATTTTCCCTTGTCCATTTCTATCTTAAGCCCAATTGATCAATAAATATAGTTAAAATTACTTCTAGAATGGTTTACATGACTGACTTGTTGAATTTTTTGATTTTTTCCATTGTTAAGCATTTTGACCGGAACTAGCTGCAGAATGCAGACATTCCGTAGCTAACCGGCGATTCTGCAACTACCTTCATGTTTGAGTATGTTCCAGGTGGCCTCTTGAGGAAAACCACAATATGGGCATGATCCACGTCCTGTCTATATGGTTCGTTGCTCATCATGGAGGAAGAAATGGATTCTGGGTACGGTTATGCACGTGGGAACACATTTATGAAGGAAGACTCCTACTAGGACTGTCTCAGTCCAGATGTCTTTTCTCCTTCACGTAGCCACCTTGAAGACTCCTAATATGATTCAGATAAGGAAAGACATTATTCCTAAATTGTTGTAATTATTGTTACTTGCATTTTCTTTATAAAATCTTGAGTAGACCGAGAGCTTAGTTAGAGATTTTATGTTAGATTTGCTGCTAGATTTTGTTTAAAAACTCTGTGTTACGTCCTTGAAGACACAGAGTGTTATGTTCAAACTATTGCATCGTTAATGGAGCAGAAAAAGTTATTTTGAAGGCGTGATTTAATTTGAAGTTGAATGCCGTCAAGTGGTAGAGGGCCCCTGCCTCTTGCACGGATTTCTTTTGCGTAAACTAGATAAGTTTTCCTAGCTGCCTTTACGTTTTGCATTTGAATTGGTAGTTGTTTTGTTTTATCTACTGTAGTCGTATTCATTCTAGCTCTTCCACAAGAAGACACTCTTCCAACAGACCAAAATGATGAATGATTAATGACTATGGTATTGTAGGATAGGAGTTGAATTTTTATTTGTTTTTAACTAGATACTGTAGTTATATTCATTCCAGTTCTTCCACAAGAAGACATTCTTCCAACAGATCATAACAATGAATGATGAATAGCTATAGTACTGTAGGAATTAGTTGTATTTTTTTCTATTCACTATCACAGTTACACTTGTTCTAATCACTCTTCCACAAGAAGAAATTCTTCCAATACATCCTTAAGAAGTTCAAGACATGGCCGTGATAATGAAAGATTTAGTTGTTTGTTTGTACTAAGTATCATCTCTGATCTTGCTCTTAAATGCTTGCCCAAGACATCATAATGACGAGTAGGGTATGGATGTGATAACTTAGTTTTTCATTTTCTTTCAGTCCATTTGTTTTCAATTGCATACAAGTCCACAGTCAGAATTGTTCTACCTCTTCCACAAGAAGGAACTCTTCCAAAATATCACTAATGATGAACAAACAGATTGTGTAACTTCATAGAATAATGCATGTTAGTTAGAATACTCCGGAGTTTCATTTGCATTTAATTCATGTTCAGTTACTTTGTTTCAAGTTTGATGATGACTTATAGTTCAACATTGTTCTAGTTTAGAGGCATCTTAGATCCATTCTTAAGTTAACTCATTGCACTTACATCTCATAGTCACACTGTCATCGTTTGCACAATAGATTATTTTAGTTGTTAGGATTCACAAGACAGCCTTCATTATTCACAAACATCTTTTTGATCTGAAAACTACAAATGATCCATAACCATAGGAACAGAAGATAACATCACTACAAGGTCTGAAGTATCTCTGCAAATTTCTCATCATTTTAAAAACAGAGCTCTTCCTCAAAAGAACTACTTTGAAAAGAAACCTGTAACTCTTTGAGTATAGGTTCTGAGACATCCAATTAAATTGCAGAATAGAACTAGGAATTAGTCATGGAATAGATGAGCTTAGAACAGAATGTTGCACCATGATAAAATTAGTGTTTAATTGTCTAGTTAGAGAACTTGCATATTTAGTGATCATTTCTCAAGTTTAGTTTGTGTCATTTGCCTAAGAAGTCATTATCAAGCTTTTGTTTCTATTTAGTCATAGTTCAGATTTTGTATCCAACTGCATTTGCCAATCCATACATTAGGCTCAACTGTGTTTTTGACCATAAACTTCTTTCCATTTGTTTTCTAGGCATTTTTCATTAAACATCAAAAGACCAAAAACATCATAAATCAACATAAAAGACCAAAAACATCACAAAACACTACATACAACGCATTAGGAAACAAGCACCTAGGTACATATGGTACACTTCACTTCAGCAGTTTACAAATCCTGGTTGACAATTAAATGAGCTCAGTTTAGGAGACTAGACTGAGACCCAACATTTTGGCGCCGTTGCCGGGGAAGTGAAAACTAGGTAACCTTTGTTTCTTAGAATCCAAAAACAATTTTATGCGTAGGGAGAGAGATTCAAGGGGAAGATTTATAAGCAGCAGAGGAAGAAGTTTGATATCTAGAACACCACTTGTTTCATCTAGATCCAGAGCTAGTACACCTTCAACTCAAATTCATCTTCCATCTTTTACTGATCCTGGACTTCTAAAAGATCTAAGGTCACCTATTCCATTAGAGAAACCTTCCACTTCATCCACTGAACCTGCCATAGGAGAGGATCCAAAAACTTTTGTTGAGGATACAAACCTTTCTATTTCCACAGGAAAGTCAACCATGGCAGAAGAAGGAGGAGGAGGAGTTGTTAATGGAGAACACACATTGTTTGGAGGAGGTAGAGGTAGAGGTAGGGGAGAAGGAGGAAGAGGAGAAGGAGGTAGAGGTGCAGAAGGAGGAAGAGGTAGAATAGGAAGCTCTTTTAGGTTCCCTATACTTGATGAAGAAACCAATACAACCATGAAAAACATTTCACCTTCTGTCCTTCCGAACTTCTATGGACTTAAAACTGAGGATCCTGAAACTTTCTTATTCGAATTTGAAGTGCTATGTAGGACTTATGACTATCTTCAAGATGCTCAAAAATTGAAATTGTTTCCTTCAACTCTAAAAGGAGCAGCATTGAAGTGGTTTATGAGTTTAAACAGTAGTTCCATTAGAACATGGGAAGACATGAAACAAGAATTTCTAGAGAGATACTTGGATTATTGTATGCCGGTTAATCATAAGGAAGAAGTGTTCAAGATGTTACAAAAGAAGATGAAAACTTAGAAGATTTGTTGGAAAGATTTAAATACAACATAAAAAGGGCACAAATGGAAAACCTAGATCAAGACACTTTAAAAGCTCTTTTGTTGAAAACCATTAGGGATGAATGGTTGGATATCCTTAACATGATGGGAAAAGGGGATATATCACAACTCACATTACCCGAAATATCTGAATTATGTATCAACCTTTCCAGAGGGAAATCCAAAACTGTCAAAGGTCCAAGAGATCCTGCTCTTGCAAGGGCAAGTAAATCTGCTTCTGGGACAGTAAGTAGATCAGAAATAGGACACATGCTTGATGATTTTAAATCTGACATCTTAGGGAGTCTTAGTGAACAAATAGAAACCCTCAAGATACAAAACAAGCAAAAGGCTGAATCTGATGCTTTGGCAATCTTTTGTCCCAAATGTAGGAAGAAACATGCCTTGAGAGAGTGTCCTCTAGATGTAAAAGTTGTAGAAACCTGTGTTATTTGTTCTGAGAAACATGAGACCAAGAATTGTCCTTCTCTTCCTGGTCTCAAGGTTGTTTTTCAGGAAGAAACTCCTACAGACTCCACAGAATCTCTTAACTTTGTATCTAGAAGACCTTGGCAAGGATCTCAGACACAAGGATTCCATGATCAAATGTATAATCAACCTCCACCTTGGAATTCTTGGCAGCAACCTTGGCCCCAATTTCAAAATCAATCTCAAGCTTGGGCACAAGGATCACAAGGTCCCTATGGAAGATACTCTCCATATTATCAGTATTCACCATCCTATCCACCATATCCACATTTTTATCCTCAAAATCCTCAACAAAATTTTCCTCAAAATCTTCAACAAAATTTTCAACAAAATCCTCAACAACATCATCCAAACCAACCTCATCAAAATCAACCACTTCCATTACCATTCCCTCAAAAATCCAATCAATTTCCAGCTCAACCCATACCAAACCCCAATAATAAGAACCCTCAGAATACATACATGATAGAAGGACAACAATTTCCAACTTATTTAATTACTCCTCTAGACCTTAGTGATGTTCAACTTAGGACCGGAAGGATACTTGAGAAGAGGAAACCTTCTGTGATTATACAAGAACAAGATAATTCTGAGGAAGACTCCCTACGGGTTAATAAAAGTCTTACATCCTTTCAAGACCAAAACATTGAAAAACTGAAACAAAAAGATCCAATAAATCCAACTCCAGTATTAGAGCAACCATCCACATCTACTTCTATACCTCCCTTCCTGGAAAGATTACAAATTGATAAAGGTGTAGAAAAACAAATCATGGTGCCTAATTATGATTTCTTAGATGAATTGAGAAATGTTTGCATTAAAATTCCATTATTGCAAGCCATCAAGGAAATCCCAATTTTAGCCAAAACAAAAAAGGAGTTGAGTATGAAGACAACAAGAAAAAGAATAAGAGAAACCAAGAAAATTCAACTGGTAGGACAAATAGCAGACATTATGATGGGTAAGATTAATATTCCAAAGTACCTTGACCCAGGAAATCCAGTTGTCAAAATTCACATCAATGGAATTGAAATTCAAAACACACTCATTGACTTAGGAGCAGCAATAAATATCATGAGTAGACAAATCATGGACAAACTGAAACTTCCTAATCCTCTCTTTACACCCACACTATTACAATTAGCAGATAGATCTGTGATCAGACCAGATGGGGTAATAGAAGACATTCCAGTGTCCCTAGACTCTTGGGAGTACCCTATGGATTTCATGATCCTAACACCCAAGAATAATCTAGGAGGCCATCCTGTTATACTAGGAAGACCTTGGTTGGCTACAGCTGATGCTTTTATTAGTTGTAGGTTCGGTGATATGTATATTTCTGATGGAAGTTCAACAAAGAAATTCACTTTATATCCTCCAGCTAGGACAATTACAGAACTAGATGACACTCAATGGATAGAGGATGAAGAATATTTACAACCACTTTTCACAATTTCAGAAATTAGTGAAGATAATCAAATTCTGAATACTCTAGAAAACTTTGAATCTTCTTCAGAACACAAACAAGAATCATTTCAAGAGAGATCCAATATTGAGTTCTTGTCATCTAGACAGATGTCTCTTCATTCTATGGACAAATTTGGCAGTTCTACAAGTGAAATTTTTCCAGGCAAAACCTTGAATATAAACAAAAACCTGGAAAAATCTCAACAAGAAGAGCTAGTCAAAGTATTACAGAGACATTCTTCTGCATATGCATGGGAATACACTCACATGAAAGGGATAAGTCCCAAGACTTGTACTCATCACATCTATATAGAGGCAAATTGCAAACCAATCAGACAGCCTCAAAGACGGATGAATCCAAATCTTAGGGAAATTGTCAAGGAAGAATTACAAAAATTGCTAAATGTTAATTTTATCTATCCTATTTCAGATAGTCAGTGGGTTTCTCCTTTAGTGATTGTGCCTAAGAAAAATGGAAAATGGAGGGTGTGTGTTGACTACCGAGAACTGAATAAAGCTACTCTTAAAGACCATTTTCCCTTACCTTTCATAGATCAAGCATTAGATACATTAGCAGGTAAAAAGTACTTTTCATTCCTAGATGGGTTTAGTGGTTACAATCAAATCCAAGTAGCACTTGAAGACCAAGATAAAACCACATTTACTTGTCCTTGGGGTACCTATGCCTACCGAGTATTGCCATTTGGGTTATGCAATGCACCTGCAACATTCCAAAGGGCAATATTAGGAATTTTTTCTGATCTGATACATGACTGTGTAGAGGTGTACATGGATGATTTTACAGTTTATGGGGATACATTTGAAGAGGCTTTAGAAAACTTGGAAAAAGTCTTAAAAAGATGTCAAGAAGCAAACCTTTCTCTTAGTCATAAAAAATGTTTTATGATGTTCACTGAAGGTATTGTTTTAGGGCACCACATTTCAGGGGATGGGATTAGAGTTGATGAAACAAAAGTTGAAGTTATTTCTAACCTATCCATTCCAAGTTGTCAAAAAGATGTTAGAAGTTTTCTAGGATTTACAGGGTATTATCGGAGATTTATAGAAAACTTCACCAAAATAGCATCTTCTCTCTTCAAATTACTCACCAAAGATTGTGAATTTAAGTGGACTTCTGATTGCCAGTTAGCTTTTGAAACCCTGAAAACCAAAATTTATGAAGCACCTATATTAAGGGGACCTAACTGGAAGTTACCTTTTCATATCTCGACAGATGCTTCCGATACAGCTCTAGGAGCAGTATTGGGACAAAAAGATTTAATTCCCTATGCCATCTATTATATCAATAAAAATTTGACTCCTGCAGAGTTAAACTATACTGTAACTGAAAAAGAGTTTTTAGCTGTTGTTCATGCCATTAACAAATTTAGACACTATATAACAGGCTATGAAACTTTTGTTCACACTGATCATTCTGCAATTAGATACTTAATGAATAAATCAATCACTAATGGAAGAGTTATAAGATGGTTGTTATTATTGCAAGAATTCAACATTACTATTCTAGATAGGCCTGGAAAAAAAAACACTGTGGCTGATTTCCTGTCTAGAATTCAAAATATCAAAGATGACACTCCGGTTGAAGATCAATTTCCTGATGAATATGTTTTTGCAATCTCTACTCAAACTCCATGGTTTGCTGATATTGCCAATTATTTAGTTTCAAGAAAATTTCCTTCAATTATGAATGCAAGGGATAAAAGAAAAATCATTAATGATAGTGCAAGATATTCATGGGTCGCTAATGAGTTGTACAAGACAGTTCCAGATTTGATCATTAGAAGGTGTGTTCGTGAAGATGAGATGCCTGAAATTCTCAAGGCATGTCATGATGAACCTTGTGGCGGACACTTTGCAGATAAGAGAACAGCCTATAAGATCCTTAACTTAGGATATTATTGGCCATCCTTGTTCAAAGATGCAAGGGAGTATGTAAAAAGGTGTGACAGTTGCCAAAGGGTAGGGAAACCTTCTCCTTCAGGTGAGATGCCATTACAACCTCAGGTACACATTGAACCTTTTGAAAAATGGGCTTTTGATTTTGTAGGACCTATTAGTCCTCCATCAAGACAAAAGAAATACATATTAGTTTGCACTGATTATGTTACTAAGTGGGTAGAAGCTAAACCATTACTTGTTGCTAATGAATCATCTGTAATTACTTTTCTTTTTGAGGATATTTTTACTCGTTTTGGTGTCCCAAGGGAAATTGTTACAGATCAAGGAGCTCAATTTACATCAAGGCTAGTGGACCAAATGATGGAGAATTACAAAATCAGACATAGAACATCTACTCCTTATCATCCACAAGCAAATGGTCAAGTGGAATCCACTAATAAAGTCATTGAAGGAATCCTAACAAAGACTGTTCATCTACATAGAAGAGATTGGGTAGATAGGCTTCCCGAAGCCTTGTGGGCCTATAGAACTACATGGAGAAACACAACAGGCCATACTCCTTATGAGCTTGTTTATGGAAAGCAAGTTTTGTTTCCTATAGAGTTTCAAATTCAAACATTCAAGATGGCAGTTCAGCTAGGACTTGATCTAACGGAGGCACAAAAGCATAGACTGGAGCAAATTAATGAATTGGATGAGATCAGACAAGATGCAGTTCATAAAACAAGTCTAGTCCAACAGCAAAGGGCTAGATGGCATGACAAGTACATCAAGGAGAAGAAATTCAAAGAGGGTGACTGGGCTCTCTTGTTTGATTCAAAATTCAAGGATTTTCAAGGGAAATTTCAGACACATTGGCTTGGGCTATATGAAATTGTTCGAATTTTTGATAATGGGGCAGTAAAAATCAGAACTATAGATGAAGAAGAGGTCACTCTTCTTGTGAATGGTCATAGACTGAAGCTATACCACAAGCCACTCTCAAGAGAAGAGTTTGTCAAGAAGTTCCAAGAAGACAATGATGTGAAGTTAATGAAGAAGAGTCTCTCTTCTTCATCAACTTGATTAAATTTTCTGAAGCATTTCTATTCTAAAAAATAAAAATAAAAAATAAAATAAATAAAATAAATAAAGGTATAAACATGAAAACCAATCATTGATTGGCATGTTTATACAGAAAAGATAGGGTGAAAATCAGAGTCTCTCTGACACTCTAACTTTTCCCATTTTTGTTTTTATAAGCAGCTGTTATAAAAAATCATAAGTACAGTTCCATAGTGCTTATGATTCATTTCATCTCACTCCATTCACTTATTCATCCATACTCCATCTCATCCATCATTTATATTCCATTCCATTCCACATCTCATTCATCTCACTCCATCTTCCATTCATCTCATTTTCATGTCAAAACACAAAATTTGATATCTTGCTGTAAGTGAATAAAATATGTCATGAACTGTAGTACAACCCTTATGTTCCTTCATTCCATTTCATGAACTGAATCCATCCCATTCCATTAACCACTTCATACATATCATAATCCATCATCCATTTTCATTCATACCACATAACATTTCATCCATACTCAAAAAACATTCCATTTTCATGATTAAAGTGTTCTACAGGAACATTCTACAGCTCAGTGGACATTCTGCAGCTGATCAACCTTTCTGCAGCCCGACAGTCTTTCCGCAGCTATAAACCCTGAAGGCATCAACCAGCAGACATCAGAATTACAACAAAGTGATCCAGTGAATTCATGAATCAAAAAAATCAAGAAAATTATGAAATATTCCTCCAAAGATGAGCAGAGAAGACAAAGGCTACAAAAACATCAAATAAAGTGCAGAGGTAACAAATTTAAATTATGATGGCATTTCATAAAATTTTAGCATAGTTTAGTTGTGGATTATTCGAAAGGTTGTTTTAATTGTTTTATTGATCAAACACCAACAAACCCTCTACAGACTTTGTATTAAAATCTTCCATTTCAAAATTCATATCCGATAGCATTTAAGCGGTGAAAGGGCCAAAGCATTTGAATTTTCCACGTCTCTTAACCAAAGCATTTAATGATGATGATTCCCTCTGCCGTCGTAAAATCCTCCGCCGTCTCCTCAATCATTAATACAAGCCATCCACCTCACTCCACTACTCTATTCCGTGACCATTTGCCATAACTTCATTCCGTAGCCGGTATTCCATTCCGAAGACAGAGATATTATTATCACCAGGAGCAGAGCTAAAGGATATCAGTTTGAACAGCATTGAGCATTGTAAACGCAGACCAGAACAGAAGAGGTAAATTTGGAAGTATAATAGTGTGAGGACTCAAAGCCACTTAATACCGTGGGCAGATAGCATATCACTGTGGACGGAATTTGAAGCATTTTCACTATAAACTCAGAATTGTAGCAGTGTGAGTTAGAAGTCTGTTGTTATCAAAAGACAGAGGTGTTAAAATTGAAGTCTTTTGCTACCAGAGACAGAGGTGTTATATTGATTGAGTTTGAAGATTTTTGCTACCAGAGACAGAGACGTTGTAATGTTGAGTTGAAGTCTGTGTTACAGAGACAGAGACGTTGTAGTGTTGAGTTGAAGTCTATGTTACCAGAGACAGAGATGTTGCAGCGTTGAATTTGAAGTCTTTTGCTATTAATAGCCAGAGGTATTGCACGAAAATAAATTTGAAGCCATCTACCATTTTCAATCAAAGACATTTCAGCTCGAAATTTGAAACTGCTCTCATTTTCAAACAAAGGCATAGCACTCCGACATTCAATTGTCAACAGAAGCATATCAGTTCGAGGTTTTAAAGGCATTTGTTATTATCAATCAGAGGTATGTCATTCCAAAATTAAAGCCATTTTCATTTAGAGCTTGAAGCTATTTCAGTTCGAAAGTGAAAGTCATTGTTTTGTGGGTAGAAGAGTGTTAATTTGATATTGAAAAATCATGGGTTTAATTGTAAGGACTGAACCTGTGGGTTCAAAATATTTAGAAGGTTACCCACAATGCAAGGAAATGTTACAACAAATAGGATGGCTTCAACTTTTGGAAAAATTTAATGGCTTCCATAAGGAAGTCACTAAAACATTTGCCAGATCCTTTCAAGGAACCGAAGTTGAAATAGGGGATGTCAAGTTTACTGTCACTTAAGTTTTTATAGCAGAGGCTACAAGATTGTCCAGAACTGGGGAGAGATGGTTTAAAAATAGGGAATTCCACAATGACTCCTGGAAACAAATTTTAAAATCACCAAATATGGATGTTAGTGTATTCAAGAAAGGAATTCCCAGTACTGCATTGAAAAGCAAATGGAGAAACATACTACTTCTTTTACAAAAATTTGTTACATGTGAGGGTAGATATGGGACATTTTATGTCTACCACATCAGACTAATGATGCATTTTCTGGGAGAAGATTTAAATCTACCATATTTCTTGCATCAAAGTCCGAAGAAAATGGCTTCCTGTGTTCAGAGAAGAGTTCAGTTTTTAGAGACAACCCTGTATCATCATGGGTTGGTCAAAATTTTGATTGAGCATCATCTATCTAAAACAAATGATACATGGGATGATTTCTTAATAAGAAATCACTTTGAAGAAGCAAAAGAACCATCACCTGAACCACAGCCCACAAAGAGAAGTAGGAAATGGAGGACTTCAAAAGATAAAATTGACAAACCAGTTCAAGAAAGCAGTGAGGAAGTCATTTTAGAGAAGTTGACTCGAATCAAGAGGAAACTCAAGGAAGAGAAGATAATCAAGGAATCTGCTACAGAGAAAGGAGAGGGGTCCTCTCAGCCTAGGAGAAGCCATATATTAAAGGGAAAACTGAAGAAAACACCAATCAAACAAACAGGGGTAATCAATATAGAAGATGAAGAAACACCCATTGAAGAGGATGATGAAGAAGATTTTTATGAAGGAACCCCTGAAATTGATCCTGCTCAACAGGAAATTTATGATTATGTGGAAACTTTAGAGAGGACAGCTTCAGAAAGCAGAGAGAGAACCCCCAGTCCTCCACTGTCTGAAATTGATATATTAAGAAGGGATAGATATGAGTTGGAATTGCTGAATAGACACATTAAAAATGAGAATGAAATTCTCAAAGATCAAATCAAGCTCAAGACTGATATGAACTCAACCTTATCCCTGCATATAGACAAAGTGGAGAGGACCAATGAGAAGTTGAAGACAAGGAACAAAAAGCTAATCAGGGCACTCACCAACCTCAGGTTCAAACTTGTTATCAGGAAACCCAGAAGACCTCTAGCTTCCAGATAAAGGAGAAGAAGGGGATTAGATGTCCTTGCAGAAGCCTCTAAATTCATAAGATAATTTGCATGAGGACATGCAAAGAGACAGCAGTGGGGGTATGTTGAGCCTCAAAATTGTGCTTTCCTTCACCTCATTTTACCTCATTTTCCCTTGTCCATTTCTATCTTAAACCCAATTGATCAATAAATATAGTTAAAATTACTTCTAGAATGATTTACATGACTCACTTGTTGAATTTTGTGATTTTTGCCATTGTTAAGCATTTTGACCGGAACTAGCTGCAGAATGCAGACATTCCGTAGCTAACCGGCGATTCTGCAGCTACCTTCATGTTTGAGTATGTTCCAGGTGGCCTCTTGAGAAAAACCGCATATGGGCATGATCCACGTTCTGTCTACATGGTTCGTTGCTCATCATGGAGGAAGAAATGGATTCTGGGTACGGTTATGCACGTGGGAACACATTTATGAAGGAAGACTCCTACTAGGACTGTCTCAGTCCAGATGTCTTTTCTCCTTCACGTAGCCACCTTGAAGACTCCTAATATGATTCGGATAAGGAAAGGCATTATTCCTAAATTTTTGTAATTATTGTTACTTGCATTTTCTTTATAAACTCTTGAGTAGACCGAGAGCTTAGTTAGAGATTTTATGTTAGATTTGCTGCTAGATTTTGTTTAAAAACTCTGTGTTACGTCCTTGAAGACACAGAGTGTTATGTTCAAACTATTGCATCGTTAATGGAGCAGAAAAAGTTATTTTGAAGGCGTGATTTAATTTGGAGTTGAATGCCGTCAAGTGGTAGAGGGCCCCTGCCTCTTGCACGGATTTCTTTTGTGTAAACTAGATAAGTTTTTCCTAGCTGCCTTTACGTTTTGCATTTGAATTGATAGTTGTTTTGTTTTATCTACTGTAGTCGTATTCATTCTAGCTCTTCCACCAGAAGACACTCTTCCAACAGACCAAAATGATGAATGATTAATGACTATGGTATTGTAGGATAGGAGTTGAATTTGTATTTGTTTTTAACTAGATACTGTAGCTATATTCATTCCAGTTCTTCCACAAGAAGACATTCTTCCAACAGATCATAACAATGAATGATGAATAGCTATAGTACTGTAGGAATTAGTTGTAGTTTTTGCTATTCACTATCACAGTTACACTTGTTCTAATCACTCTTCCACAAGAAGAAATTTTTCCAATACATCCTTAAGAAGTTCAAGACATGACCGTGATAATGAAAGATTTAGTTGTTTGTTTGTACTAAGTATCATCTCTGTTCTTACTCTTAAACGCTTGCCCAAGACATCATAATGACGAGTAGGATATGGATGTGGTAACTTAGTTTTTCATTTTCTTTCTATTCATTTGCTTTCAATTGCATACAATTACACAGTTAGAATTGTTCTATCCCTTCCAAAAGAAGGAACTCTTCCAAAATATCACTAATGATGAACAAACAGATTGTGTAACTTCATAGAATAATGCATGTTAGTTAGAATGCTCCGGAGTTTCATTTGCATTTAATTCATGTTCAATTACTTTGTTTCAAGTTTGATGATGACTTATAGTTCAACATTGTTCTAGTTTAGAAGCATCTTAGATCCATTCTTAAGTTAACTCATTGCACTTACATCTCATAGTCACACTGTCATCCTTTGCACAATAGATTATTTTAGTTGTTAGGATTCACAAGGCAGCCTTCATTATTCACAAACATCTTTTTGTTCTGAAAACTACAAATGATCCATAACCATAGGAACAAAATATAACATCACTACAAGGTCTGAAGTATCTCTGCCAATTTCTCATCATTTTAAAAACAGAGCTCTTCCTCAAAAGAACTACTTTGAAAAGAAACCAATAACTCTTTGAGTATAGGTTCTGAGACATCCAATTAAATTGCAGAATAGAACTAGGAATTAGTCATGGAATAGATGAGCTTAGAACATAATGTTGCACCATGATAAAATTAGTGTTTAACTGTCTAGTTAGAGAACTTGCATATTTAGTGATCATTTCTCAAGTTTAGTTTGTGTCATTTGCCTAAGAAGTCATTATCAAGCTTTTGTTTCTATTTAGTCATAGTTCAGATTTTGTATCCAACTGCATTTTCCATTCCATACATTAGGCTTAACTCTGTTTTGACCACCAACTTCTTTCCATTAGTTTTCTAGGCAGTTTCATTGAGAACATAAAACACCAAAAGACCAAAAACATCATAAATCAACATAAAAGACCAAAAACATAACAAAACACTACACACAACGCATTAGGAAACAAGCACCTAGGTACATATGGTACACTTCACTTCAGCAGTTTACAAATCCTAGTTGACAATTAAATGAGCTCAGTTTAGGAGACTAGACTGAGACCCAACATTAACTACCATCATAGATGTACATATCACCGGATCTACAACTAATAAAAGCATCAGCTGTAGCCAACCAAGGTCTTCCTAATATAACAGGATGGCCTCCTAGATTATTCTTAGGAGTTAGGATCATGAAATCCACAGGGTACTCCCAAGAATCTAGGGACACTGGAATGTCTTATATTACCCCATCTGGTTTGATCACAGATCTGTCTGCTAATTGTAATAGTGTGGGTGTAAAGAGAAGATTAGGAAGTTTCAGTTTATCCATGATTTGTCTACTCATGATATTGATTGCTGCTCCTAAATCAATGAGTGTGTTTTGGATTTCAATTCCATTGATGTGAATTTAACAATCCGGATTTCCCGGCAGTTTGATTGAATAGCTTATCTCTATTTAATCATGTCTGCTATTTTTCCTGCCAGTTGAATTTTCTTTGTTTCTCTTATTCTTTTTCTTGTTTTCTTCATGCTCAACTCTTTTATTGTTTTGGCTAAAATTGGAATTTCCTTGATGGCTTGTAATAATGGAATTTTAATGCAAACATTTCTCAGCTCATCTAGGAAATCATAATTAGGCACCATAATTTGTTTTTCTACACCTCTATCAATTTGTAATCTTTTTGGAAAGGGAGGTATAGAAGTAGATGTGGATGGTTGCTCTAATACAGGAGTTGAAATTATTGGATCTTTTTGCTTTAATTTTTCAGTGTTTGGGTCTTGAAAAGATGTGTCTTCCTCAAGACTTTTATTCACTTGTAGAGATTCTTCCTCAGAGTTATCTTGTTATTGTATGATCACAGAAGGTTTCCTCTTTTCAAGTATTCTTCCAGACCTAAGTTGAACATCACTAAGGTCTAAAGGAGTAATTAAATAAGTTGGAAACTGTTGGCCTTCTATCATGTATGTGTTCTGAGGATTTTTATTATTAGGGTTTGGTATGGGTTGAGGAGGAAATTGATTTGATTTTTGATGGAATGGTAATGAAAGTGGTTGATTTTGATGTGGTAGGTTCTGATGATGTTTTTGAGGATTTTGTTGAAAATTTTGTTGAAGATTTTGAGGAAAATTTTGTTGAGGATTTTGAGGATAAAATGTGGGTATGGTGGATAGGATGGTGGATACTGATAGTATGGGGAGTATCTTCCATAGGGACTTTGTGATCCTTGTGCCCAAGCTGGAGATTGATTTTGAAATTGAGGCCAAGGTTGCTGCCAAGAATTCCAAGGTGGAGGTTGATTATACATTTGATCATGGAATCCTTGTGTTTGAGGTCCCTGCCAAGGCCTTTTAGATACAAAATTGAGAGACTCTGTGGAATCTGTAGGAGTTTCCTCCTGAAAGACAGCTTTGAGACCAGGAAGAGAAGGGAAATTCTTGGTCTCATGTTTTTCAGAACAAATGACACAGGTCTCTACAACTTTGACATCCAAAGGACACTCTCTCAAGGCATGTTTCTTTCTACATTTGGGACAAAAGATTGCCAAGGCATCAGATTCAGCTTTTTGCTTGTTTTGTATCTTAAGGGTGTCTATTTGTTCACTAAGACTCCCTAAGATGTCAGATTTTAAATCATCAAGCATGTGTCCTATTTCTGATCTACTTACTGTCACAGAAGCAGACTTACTTGCCCTTGCAAGAGCAGGATCTCTTGGACCTTTTACAGTTTTAGATTTCCCTCTTGAAATATTGATACATAACTCAGATATTTCAGGTAATGTGAGCTGTGATATATCCCCTTTTCCCATCATTTTAAGGATATCAAACCATTCATCCCTAATTGTTTTCAACAAAAGAGCTTTGAAGGTGTCTTGATCTAGGTTTTCCATTTTTGCTCTTTTGATGTTGTAATGAAATCTCTCCAACAAATCTTCCAAGTTTTCATCTTATTTTTGTAACATCTTAAACACTTCTTCCTTATGATTGACCGACATACAATAATCCAGATACCTCTCTAGAAATGCTTGTTTCATGTGTTCCCATGTCCTAATAGAACTATTGATCAAACTCATAAACCACTTCAATGCTGCTCCTTTCAAGGTTGAAGGGAATAATTTCAGTTTTTGAGCATCTTGTAAGTAGTCATAAGTTCTACACAGAACTTCAAATTCAAATAGGAAGGTTTCAGGATCTTCAGTTTTAAGTCCATAGAAGTTTGGAAGGACAGAGGGTGAAATGTTTTTCATGGTTGTATTAGTTTCTTCATCAATTATAGGGAACCCAAAAGAGTTTCCTATTTCTCTTCTACCTCTTCCTCCATCTGCACCTCTACCTCCTTCTCCTCTACCTCTACCTCTACCTCCAAATAATGTGTGTTCTCCATTAAAGACTCCTCCTCCCCCTTCTTCTGCCATGATTGACTCTCCTGTGGAAGTGGAAAGGTTTGTGTCCCTAACAGGAGTCTTTAGATCTTCTTCTAAGGCAGGTTCAGTGGATGAAGTGGAAGGTTTCTCTAATTGAATAGCTGACCTTAGATCTTCTAGAAGTCCAGGATCAGTAAAGGATGGAATGTGGGTCCGAGTTGAAGGTGTACTATCTCTTGGTCTAGGTGAAACAAGTGGTGTTCTAGGAATCAAATTTCGGCTTCTGCTGCTTATAAATCTACCCCTTGAATCTCTCTCTCTACGCATATAATTGTTTTTGGGGGTTAAGAAACAAAGGTTACCTAGTTTTCACTTCCCCGGCAACGGCGCCAAAATGTTTGTGCTCAACCTAGTCTCCTAAATTGAGTTCATTTAATTGTCAACCAGGGTTGGTAAACTGCTGAAGTGAAGTGCACTGTATGTGCCTAGGTGTTTTTCTCTTAATGCATTGTGTTTAGTGTTTTATGATGTTTTTTGTATTTTATGATGATTTATGATGTTTTTGGTCTTTTGATGGTTTTTATGTTCACAAGGAAAATGACTAGAAAGCTAGTGGAAAGAAGCTACTGGTTAAAAACAGAGTGAAGCCTAATTGGTTGATGACAAATGACAAATGAAAATGCAAATACTGAAACAGAATCAAACCTAAACTATGACTAAGCAGAATACAAATCTTGATAATGACTTTAAGGAAATGAATCAAAACATAAACTTAACTTGTCCACTTCTTTCATCAAAGGTATTTTGGGAGAGCTTGAGAAATGGTCAGCTAAGTATACAAATTCTCCTAACTAAAAAATTAAACAACCATCTTATAATGATGCAACATTTTATCCATGATTAAATATTTGTTGAAACATATTTGGAGGAAAACATTGGTATCATCATAAGATTTCTACTCTAAGACTAGTTCCTAACTCTATTCTGCAACTTGGTTTAACATCACTAAACCTTACTCAAGAGTTATAGATTTCTTTTTAAAGTAGTCTTTTGAGGAAAGGCTTTGTTTATGAAGTGGTAAAGAAGTTGCAAAAGTACTTCAGGCCTTGAAATGGTACTGTCTTCTGTTCATATGGTTATGAATTAATTATAGATTTGGAACAAGAAGAGGTTTTGTAAATAATGAAGGCCGTTTTGTTAAGTTTAACAACTAATGTAATCTAATATGCAGTGGATGACAACTAATTGTGGAGTGTAAATGCAATGAGTTAAGATAAAACTGAACTTAAGATGTCACTAGTCTAAAACAGTGCTGAACTAACAAGCCATTATCAAACTTGAAACAAAATAACAGAGCATGAATTGAATGCAATTTGACTCCGGAGTACCCTAACTAAGTTATCATGCATTAATCTATGGGATTCTACAACCTGTTTTGTCCATCATGAATGGTGTTTTGGAAGAGCTTCTTAGAACAATCTTGGCTGTACAATTCAATGCAAATGCAAACATAAAGACTGAAAGCAATTTAAAAACTAAGACATCACAGCTATCTCCTACCCATCATTATGATAATTTGGAAGAGCGTTTTAAGAGCAAGATCAGCTATGTTACTTAGTGTAAACAAAAAACTGAAACATTCAGTATCACATTCATGTCTTAGACATCATAAGGATTTTTTGGAAGAGTTTTCTTAGTATAAGTTCAACTGTGATAGTGAACAAAAGAAATTACAATTAAATCCTACAACACTATAGCCATTTCCCATTCATTATCATGATCTTTTGGAAGAGTTTCTTCTTTTGGAAGAGTTCTTAGAACAAGTATGACTATAGTGGCTAACGAAATTAACTATGAACTCAAACTTCAAAAAGACATAAAAACAACTAAGATACTTATCTAAATTACGAAGTAAAGCTGTGCAGGAGGCAGGGGCCCTCTACCACCAGACGGAATCTAACTCCAAATCAACTCAACGCATTCAAAGCAATGTTGTCTTCTTCATTAAAGGAAAAATAACTTGCAACAGAGTAGTCTCGGTCTTCAGAAATATAGCATGAAATCTAAGCAAAATCTAGCCTATCTCTCGGTTTCCCAAGTGTTTTTATAACAAATTTTCATAACAGAACTTGCAACAATACAGGGATGCTTGTCTTTCCTTATCAAAATCACATTAGGACTCTGAGGATGGCAACGTAAATAGAAAAAGGACATCTGGACTAAGACAGTCCTATTAGAAGTATGCCTCCTTAAATGAGTTCCCACGTACCAAAACCACATCCAGAATTCGGTTCTTCCTTCATGGTGAGCAACGAACGATGTGGACATGACGTGGAATATACCCATGTGTGGTTTTTCTTGAGAGGACACCTGGAACATGCCTGAACGTGAAGACAGCTGCAGAATTTCCGGTTAGCTACGGAATGTCTGCATTCTGTAGCCAGTTTGCATTATAATGACAAAATCACAAAACTTAGCAAGTTAGCCATGTTTAATCATTCTAAAAGTAATTTTAACTAATTTCATTGATCAACTGGGCCTGGGATATCAATGGAAAAAGGAAAATGTGGTGAAGTAAGATGAAATAAAGCACAATCTTGGAGCTCAACAAAGGGTATCCCTGCCAGTCTATGCACTCATCATATTTACATCAAGGAATATTTCTGCCCTGTAAGACATCCTCAACGAAGGATGAATCCTGCTCTCAAAAACATTGTTAAAGAAGAATTACAAAAATTGTTGGATGTAGGATTCATTTATCCCATCTTAGATAGACAATGGGTATCCCCTCTAGTTATTGTTCCAAAAAATAATGGTAAATGGTGGATCTATGTAGATTACAGTGAATTAAATAAGGCAACACAAAAAGACCATTTTCCTTTGCCATTCATTGACCAAGTCCTAGACCCCTTCGCTAGAAAGAAGTTCTTTTCCTTCCTAGACGGATTCAATCAATATAACTAGATCCATATAGCCCTAGAAGACCAGGATAAGACAACTTTCACATGCCCATGGGGAACCTTTGCATATAGGGTCCTTCCATTTGGCCTGTGTAATGCTCCTGCTACCTTCGAGAGGGAAATCTTGGGAATTTTTTCTGATTTGGTCGATGATAGTATTGAAATCTATATGGATGATTTTACTCCATATGGGAACTCATTTGAGGAGGGATTGGAAAATTTGGAGAAGGTACTCAAAATATGTAAATAGATCGATGCATCATTGAGTACAGTCAAATGCCATATGATGAGGGAAGGAGGAGTAGTATTGGGACATTTTCTCTCAGTCGCTAGAATTCAAGTTGATTCGGCTAAAGTAGAGGTAATATTACATTTCCCGATACCCAAAACACCCAGACAGGTACATAGCTTTATTTTTTGTGCTGGTTATTATACGTGCTTTATAGAAAATTTTGCTAAAATAGCACATCCACTATTTCAATTGCTAACAAAAGATGCAGAATTTTTGGGGACCAAATATTGTGAAACAACATTCATGAAAATTAGGGGGCTGGTGTGCATGGCCCCAATTCTCCGAGGACCTGATTGGGAATTATCGTTTCACATATATACTAATGCTTCTAAGGCAGCAGTAGGGGTTGTTTTAGGATAGCAGGTAGATAAAACACTGTATGCAATTTATTACGTCAGCAAGAATCTAATTCCTACTGAACTAAACTATACAGTGACAAAAAAAGAATTCTTAATTGTCATTTATGCTATAAATAAGTTCCGACACTACATCACTGGGTACTCTACTATTGTTCATACTGATCACGCATCAATCAGGTATTTGATGAATAAACCTATTACTCCTGGCCGTATTATGAGATGGTTACTATTGCTTCAAGAATTTTATATTACAATAGTAGATAAGCCAGGAAAGGATAATGTAGTAGCTGATTTCTTATCTAGAATCGATAACAGTGATGAATGCACACCAATAGAAGAAAATTTTCCCAATGAACATATTTTTGCAGTCTCTAATAAACCTCTGTGGTATGAAAATATTGCTAACTATCTTGCTGCAGGGAAAGTGCCTCCTCATTTATCATATAGGGAACAGTGAAATTTTATTCATCATAGTGCCCGATATTTTTGAATGGTTGGGTACCTTTTTCATACAGGAGCAGATAAGCAGATCCGACGCTGTGTGTCTGAAGATGATATCTATGAAGTATTGAAAGCTACCCATGATGGCCCTTGTGGAGGGCATTTCGCAAACAAAAGAACATGCCATAAGGTGCTACAAATGGGATATTACTGGCCTTCTAGTTTTCGTGATGCTTAGAATTATGTCAGGAGGTGTGATAGTTGCCAACGTATGGGGCAGCCTAGTAGAGCGGATGAAATTCCTTTACAGGCACAACTAGTTCTCGAGCCTTTCAAGAAATGGGATATTGACTTCATTGGACCCTTTAACCCACCCTCCCATTAGAAAGTCCACATCTTGGTCTGTACTGATTACGTGACTAAGTGGGTGGAAGCCAAAGCGGTTGCTAAAGCAACAGAGCAGGTAGTCTCAGATTTTATATTTGAAGAAATTTTTTCTCATTCTGGTACTCCAAGAGAGGTTGTTTTAGATGGAGGAGCACAATTCACATCACATAAGATAGCAAAGCTCATGCAAAAATATTGGGTCAAGCACAGAGTGACATCTCCATACCATTCCTAGGCAAATGGACAAGTGGAAAGCACAAATAAGAAATTAAAAAATATTTTGACAAAAAATGTGGCATACCATCGTTAGGATTGGGCTCAGAAACTTCCAGAGGCTCTATGGGCATACAGAACAACATAGCGGAATACAACCGGGTTTTCACCATTCAAGTTGGTTTATGGGAAATCCCTGTTTTTTCCAATTGAATTTGAAATAAGCACTCTCATAACAGCTCTAGCAGTTGGTTTAGATCTATCATATGCCTAGAAACACCGATTAGCTCAACTTAATGAATTTGATGAAATACGTTCAATGGTTTTCCAGTGAACTAATGCTATTCAGCAGCAGAGAACGAAATGGCACAATAATTTTATAAAAAATAAGGTGTTTCAAAGTGGAGATCGGGCACTACTTTATGACTCTCGTTTTAAGCATTTTAAGGGAAAGCTTTGCACTCGGTGGATGGGACCTTATGAGGTGAATGTTGTATTTGATAATGGAACAGTCACGCTAGTCACAATTGACGATACACGTACTTCCTTTATAGTCAATGACATCGCCTGAGACTATACCACCGACCAGCCTCTAAGGATTCTTTTATTAAACAACTTTCTGAGAAATCTGGTTTGAAGGTTATCAGTGCAGAGAATATTTCCTTTGCACCCTTGTGGCTAAAAAAAAAATACATACAAATAAATAAATAATTCTGTTCTATTTTCTTGTCTTTTTGCAGGAGCTACGACTGAGTGAAATCAAGGAATTTTCATGTTGCTGTTACTCGGTTGCTGCTACTCCGATGCTGCTACACTAGATGTTGTTACTCGGTTGCTGCTACTCTGATGCTGCTACACCGGATGTTGTTACTCGGTTGCTGCTACTTATGTTGTTGTTACTTGGTTGCTGCTACTCCGATGCTGCTACACTAGATTCTGTTACTCAGTTGCTGCTACTCATGTTGCTGTTACTTGGTTGCTTCTACTCCGATGCTGCTACACTAGATGTTGTTACTCGGTTGCTGCTACTCATGATGTTGTTACTCCACTGCTACACCGGATGTTGTTACTCCGCTGCTATTACACCGGATGCTGTTACACCGATGATGTTACTCTGCTGTTGTTACACCATATGCTGTTACACCGATGTTGTTACACCGATGATGTTACATCGATGTTGTTACTGCACTGCTGTTACACCAATGTTGTTAGTCCGATGCTATTACACTGATGCCATTACTCTGATGGTGTTACTCTACTGTTGTTACATCAGATGCTATTACACCAATGGTGTTACACCATCCACATCATTACTCCGCCGCCATCCTACCAACCATCCCATCATCCAGGTAAGCCATCAAGTACACCTCCACGTAAATTTTACTAATTTAATTAAATATCCCATGTAAATATTTTAATGCTATGAATGTCAAAAATTTAAGTCGGGGGGGGGGGGGTGTCGTCATGCCAAGGATGGTGTAATAATTACCCCATAAGTTAAGAATGACATTATGCTCGTGGTACACCTTACGAATCACATCAATATGTGGTATCATCATTTAAATCGTATTGGGATTCGCAAGGTGTCTCATCCACCCTGTACGAACAATTATTATTTCTATTCTACCACACTTACCATACTCTTTTATGATTTTTCTCGATTTTCTAGAATTACCAACCATATTTACCGTTACCACCTGTCCATTTTCACTATGTTGTTCCTCTGAATTTGGTACCCACCACCTTTCCCAACGGTATTCTACTACAGGAAGTGCTGCTACAAGTCTCCACAGTATGGGTGGGTTGGATGTGCGACATAAGCCTGAAAACACAGTTTCAGTTCGCATCAATCCAGAGGTTTGGCAAGTATTTTTCGATGCAGGATGGGATATCTACTTTGATAGATTGCAGGGATTCGATGGAGGTATCACAATGGAATTCACACTCAATTTAGAGGAGAATCATTCGCGGGTTAGAGGTCTAGAATTTCCTGTTACAGAGGAAGTAATTGCAGAGGTTAGCGGGCTGAGACAGTAGGGGCAGCAACGGTTTTCTTGGAAGGTTTCTCTCCCGAAGTTTTTCGAATTTTTTTTTGCAGGAAGGAGAAAGTGTAGTTCAATTGGGGAGGGGATATGAGTGCAGAACTGTACCGTATCCTTGGAACAAAGTTGCAGGTTTCGTAATCAAATACATTACCTGTGAGGGTCATGCCTCAGCTCTGTTCAACTATCACTTTAAAATTCTAACACACCTCCGATTTCCACAGAATCAGGTGTATGCCCTAAACATGCCATTTTTCCTATTGAAACAACTGCAGCATATGGCACAGTCTGCTTGGTGCTCTCGCCGGATGATGGCAATACTTTCTAATCATGGATTGGTGTGATTATTGGTCGTGCATGTAATAGGAAAGCTATGGGTTTCTTGGGTGGAACTCTGCGGATCCTTAGAAGAAGTGGTAGCAGCTACGATTGTTGCTAGAGAAGAAGAACCAGCCTCTCTGGCTAGTCAGGTGGAAGAAGAACCCTTAGAGGAAATTGATCAAGAGGAACCTGAGGAAATGGAAACAAAAATTGATCAGGAAGAACCTAAGGAAGAGGAGATGATGATTGATCAGGAGGAACCTGAAGAGATGAGTATGGAGGAATTAATCAGTGACGTAGCCGAGGCTGTCACACAAGAACCAACCTCGCTGGAAAAAGCCACGGAAGAGGAAATAAGAATGGAGGAGCTAATTAGCGGCACAGATGAGGCTGCCACACCAGAACTAGCTTTGCTTGAGGAACCCACAGAGGAAGGGATTATGGAAATTATGCACGAAATTGATATTGTTATACAGTCGGAAACCTTTGAAAATGAAGAACAAAGGGATGGAATTTTGGATAGAGAAATGGAAAGTGATGATGTTTCGCAAGAAACAACATCACCTGCCTAGATAAAAATGGATTTCGATATAGTTGGGGACAAGAACCACCCACAATTCGGCTATAACAAGAGGATTCAACCCACGGAATCGATGTTGGACCTCAAGAATTGGTACCAACTGTGAAAACAAAGATGATTCCCGAGGAAAAAGAGGCTAAAGAAGGAATGAGTCAGGTAGTCGATACTATTCCACAAGAACTAGTATCGACCCATGAAGAAGAAGTGGTAAGAAAAGGGAAAAGGAAAGAAGGTAATTGAGCCACGGAATTGATGTTGCTCCACAAGAACCAACATTGACTCCGGTTGAGGTAGTAATGCATGAAGTCCCGGTCCAAACCGGGAATGATGATGATGGGTCTGTTGCCTGTTCTCTGTTCCAGTCCCTGATGCCTAGAGGGGAGAGGGGATTTCACTTGCCCAAATGGTTAATAGAAGAAGTCATTGTTCCCCCAGTACTAAAATTGGTTGCATTACCAAGGTTGGCCCAAACACTACTGAACTGTAACAATTGGAGGTTCAACAGGAAGAAATAGTTCATGTAGAACATTGGAACACATAGGGGTCAATGAAATTTCCAACCAAACAGTAGAAGTTTTCGGAATAAATGTAGAAGAAGAAGGACTTGTGGATCGGGGGCCCGACCAAGAGGGTTTGACGAAGTAATCTGGAGAGGATGCCGGCAGCATTCCACTGCCTTTTGAGCCTGTCATAGGTCCAGAACCTGAATTCACTGTTAAACAAGAATGGGTCAAACAGTGTGAAAAAAGAAGGTTACCTCTCAAAAATAGGTATGAGCTGTAGTTCAGTGAAACCATGAGATTGAAAAGAGAGGTTTGGGGGTTGAAGAAGCAAGTTTCACGTTTAAAAAGGAAGGTAAAAATCTACAAATGGAGGGCAATAAATCTAGAAATTGAAGTCTCCACTGCAGCTACCTAGACTGGCCCAATCAAAGAATTGTTTGAAGGTCGAGAATTTGTATTGGCCACTAAAATTCAAAAGTGGTAGTATGTGCGAGTGACCACAAGAAAGAAATAGCTAGGGTTCGAGAATGGGTTGCTGAAGTCATTACAAGGTACATAGATCAGTTATACAAGGCACGGCTGAAGCAGGCCGAACAGAAGGCCAAGATAGAAGAGTTGGAAAAACAAGTTCAGTTGCTAAAGACAGATAAGGAGAAGATGTTCTCCCTAGCACAGCAGGTAATGGCCTACAGACCTCCTACACATAGCTTTGCCTTATTCCTTCATGAAAAATTTCTTTTCTTTTGTCTTGAAAGTATATATAAGGAGATTTCGTACGAAATTGAGGACCCCATTCAATTTATCCGTATTTTAAAAATTCATGATGTTATAGGACAACACTTAATGTGTGAGCTCTAGATGAATGGGTATTATTTAAAGCATGATCAGTCCTTTAACCTCGTTCCATTCGTGGGGGACATCCACTTAAGGGCTTTCACCTCCTATACCATCAATCAGATTAAATGGAGAAAGGCATGGGATACATTTGAAGAAAATCAAGCTGGAAAGCCATTAATGGTGAGAAGAGAGTATGGTCAGTCCTCGAACATTTAAAACAAGAATTATACCTTTCTACAGATTGAGGGCCATAAGGAACACATGACGGCAACTCAAAAGTGGTGTGCTGACTTGTGTGTCAGCCAGATTATGACATTTTGCAAGGAATCCCTGGACAGTTGTCAGAAAAGATGGATGTTGTCTTCTTCAGCTGTCAGGGGAAGAGAACCATTTGGGGCACCTAACTTTGCACGTTCCTTAGAAATAATGCTGTGTTATGTGGCATGTATTCATACCTATGGGGTTAGATGGATGGGATTAAAATTTCAATTTCCCCTTTTATGGCTACCAGCTGAACAATATACTCCTGCTTATAAAATTGAACCCTACTGGTGGAAAGACGTTGTTTTGACAGAAGGATATAAGCCACCAGGAACAGAGATGGTTGTATAATATGACCTCACACAGCTTCATGCCAATCACAGTCAGTCCAATCCGAACCTGAGGAGATGACAAGCTGCATGAGGACATGCAGACAGACTAGTTGGGGGGAGATGTTGGGCACCGGATTTGTATACTTTCTTCTCTCATTTTTACCCTACCTTTCTATCTCTTTGTGCCATTATTTCTCTTAAAAGCATGAGGTAAAACCCTTCTTCCTATATTTTATGAAATATTTTATTAATGATGTATTTGTCATGGAGGTTTTACCTTTTTACATATTAACTCCTATATTTCTTCAGATTTGGCTACAACAAGCGCGTTGCAGCCACAAGTCAAGGCACAACCCATCATTTCCATCGTCTTCCTTATTTTCTGCTACAGTGTGACAACCATGGGTGTATCAGCCCTATCTTTGGCTTTCTTACGGTTTCTTGCTGGAAAATCTAGTTGTCGTTGTAACAATATGTATTTTTGTAACAATGGAGTCATTGGGAGGAATTGGGGGTTTCAGGACTATTGTATAAAGAAGCCTACGGGTTGTGAATCGGGGGACCCCCTTGCAGATACATAGAATTTGTAATTAATATTTTTATCATTAATTGAATATACAATAGCTCATTTTTTCTCCTGTAATATTTGAGTTTCTGTAGCCCTGATCCAAGAGTTGGGCCCACTCTTGTGATCAGGTGTTGCGTTCTTCTTTATTTTCTTTGTAGTGCTTTGTTTGGTGTGATTCTTTAATTACTGTTACATTTGCATTGATTACTATGGATGCCTTTTATTTCTGAGGTTCGTTTCATTATTGTTACAGTGGTATTTGTGTTATATATTAAACATGTGATCTACAGTGGACCATGTGCTTGTATCTGCATATACCTTTTCGTTAGCCTTGAAATAACTAACGCCCTCGGGTTGATAATTTATGTGGAAAAAGGATTGAATCTTGTTCATATCCAGACACCAACAAGTATATTATTTGATCTTGTGCATGATTTAGTAGAAATATACATGGATGACTTCACACCCTATTGGATTGATTTATACAAAGTTGTTTTTGACCTAACTAAAGTCTTGTAAAGGTGTGGGGAGATGAACTTGGCCTTATTCCTGAAGAATGAGGGAATTTTTCTAAGGCATTTCCTCTCATCAAAAGGAATTCAAGTGGGCCTTATTAAGATACCCATAATTAAAAACGTTCATGTTCGTTAAAATCAAAGAGATTTTAGAAGCTTCTTAGGCCTTGTAAGATACTATTGGATATTTATAAAATATTTTAGTAAAATTTCTTCTCCTATATTTCTCTTGTTGACCAAAGATGTTGAGTTTTGTTGGAAAGATCACGTCAAGAAGCATTCAAGGGTATAAAATAAAAGCTAATGACCACACTTGTCCTCAGAAGTCCAAATTGGACCTTTCCCTTTCACATTTACAGAAATGCATCAGATAGGGAAATTGGGGAAACTCTAGGACAAGTTGAAGGTAAACTCCCCTATGCAATTTATTTTATTAGAAAAAAAAATCCCAAGGCTAAATTAAACTATACTACAACTAAAAAATAATTCATTTCCATTGTACATTATTTAAATAGACTTAGACATTACATAACTAGTTACCAAGCCTTTTTACATACTCACCATGGAAATCAACAGCTTTTACACCACTGAAATGTTCCTTTGTCGGAAATATGAACAAGGTTATGTCAGAGATGGACTGAGAGGGATTTTACCAGTTATTTAACCTCTTAAGAGAGGATGAGAACCTGAGGCTATCTGGCCCTTCCTCAGACTCTGCCTATAGCTATGCAAATATTTCTTCCTCGGGAAGATCTTGCTCAAAAGAGATGAGCTACATCAACACCTGAACTCCAATGATGAACAACAATGAAATAATACATCATATGCATAGTAAGAGTGCATGGCTGATATATAAAGTAGCAACAACAAATAATATACAAATCTTGAGGAAGAACCCTCTCAAGATAGCATTAATCAAGAATATACATGTAAACTCAAGACTACATTGCTACATATTGCTGCCCTAACCATGACTACGTAGTTACAAGAGGAGACTGCAACACATAATATGAAAATATGATGATATATCATTATCATCTCAAGAAATTAGGGGGAGAAAGCTCTCAACCCCTGAAAATAACTAACTAATAATCCTTAGAAGGATTGGCTGCAATACATGTACAAAATGATAAAATACAAAAATGATGGAGTTGCAGTGTAGCTGTTGCAACTCAATAATAATACATGAATGGAGAAGGGAAATAATGCTGAAAAAAATATAGCAACCTCCTCCAATGATCTTCTAAGTTAAATGCTTCCCCTTTCACTGAAGATTACACTCTCCAATCCCCATGAGGAATCCTCCTGCAAATTCCCTCTGAAAATAACACTGTAAGAGGGAGTGACTATGCTAGGGTTGAGATGAAACACTTGGCCCAATGGAAAAATATGCAATATAGCTCCGTAAATCTCCTTTTGTGATCTCCTAGAGAAAGAGAGGGCTCCTCCTCTACAAAACAAGCTCTGGAAATGGGTGATGGTGAATCTTCACTGCTACCTCCAGCAACTCTAATGAATCTGCCCAACAGAAACATTGTAGCTGAAAGAGATGGCTTTGAACTCAAGCCTGGATGTGAGGAATATGAATAAAAGCTCCTCCAAGGCTTCCTAATGAAGGAGGGAAGACTTCTAAATAGAAATATTCCTTGTGCTAAGCAGCACAAGCTATCTCAGTTGAACAACTAAGGAGACCTGCAATTTGAAATTCTCAAGCATGAAATGAACAATGGCTCTCCTTCACCTTTTTATGCAAGTAATGCTTCCTTGCCATGGACCCCACCCATTAGGGTTTCTCTCATCTTCTATTTTCCCTCCATTCCAAAATGCACAGTCTTCATGAGCAAGCTTCTCCTCTTAGCCACGTTGTTGACTTGGTCAACCATGGTCTAGTTAACTTTCTTTTGGCCCTTTTCACACTAGGGGCTACCAAATTTAGCCACTTAAGTGACTCTTTTCACCTTAGGAGAGTTTATTTTTCTGCTACATGGGCTCCCTTACCCATTTTATTCCTTTTATTAAAATAAAAGAAAAATTAATGTTCCAATTACCTTATTGAAAAATTTGGAACATTACAGTCCTCCCCTCCCAAATATTCTTTGCCCTCAAGAAAGTGCAAGGGTAGATTGAAAAAGAAACCTCCACTGAAGTCATGGAGTCTGAAATATCCTCATGCAGATCCTCCATCCCCAAGAAATCAACCAAGAAAAATGAGTCACCCTCCAACTAGGCAACTCCTAAAAATACTCCTCCACCTTGTGCTCATGTAGAAAAGGTGGGCTGAAATGCTGAACATGGTAAGCTTCATAGCCTACCCCATGATGTCTTCTTCTCCACTTATGATAAGTGTGGAGTGAAAGTTGAACTTGGGCTGCAATAGTGTTGCCTTCAAGAGGCAAGATGAAGTCTAGATCCCCAAGGATCTCTCCTCCAACACTGCAAATCAAGCTGGCCCAAATCATCTCATATGTGATGAGATGGAATTCATCATCATATAGCATCCAAACAATTATATGGTTCACCTGATGGAAGAGCACATGGTTGAACATGGTGACCAATCTCCCATACTCCCTTTGAATCATGTGCTGCAAAAATAATGGAGGTCTTCTCTCCCAAAGGGCATATCCACCCAATGAGCCTTTCCCTCCTCATGATACATATGGGGCTACTGCTGATATATGGCTGAAACATAATGGTCTTCAAGAGATACCCAAGCCACCCCATCAATCATACAAACCATGAAGTGCCTTCTCCAAAAATTCAAACTCTCCAAATAGCTCCTCCCACAAGAAGGAAAGAGATGAAGCTTGGCAATCATGGGCTGCCCATTGTTTCTCCTGAAACATTCAACATGAAAAGTAGGGATAATAAAACTCCCAATGGGCCTCTTCCATTTATTTCCTCCTTCCAAAACAGTGCTTCCTCTGAACAACGTTCCATTAGAAAAATATGGAAGCATAAACTTGTGAGGGCAAGGAGGTGAAATATAGTTCCATGCATGGAACCGGTGCAGGGCATAATTGGCATGCATCCAAATATGATGCAAAAAGTGTCTTTGCATCCACTTGTTTGCTGCCACATTCATCCTGCAAGATATGATCATGAAAAGATACTTTGGTGTCAAAGGTGCACACCAAAATCCATGTGGCTTTCCCCCACAATCCACTGTTAAAATAGCCATCATCTTTGCTGCAATAGACCATGATCATAACCAAACATAGTGTACAATAAGGAAAGATCCTCCTTGATATAATATGCTACTCATAAGAATAAGAGAGTGCCAAAGATAAAGCAAATGATTACCTCCATCATCATGTACTTTGGCCTTTAAGCTGAAATGGCTCAAGTGAAAAGTCCCCTTCACTGCAACATAATAGGGGAGTGGTTGTGCCAACCCTCTCTTCATCTCTTGGGATATGAATCTATCCCTATGCTATATACATCCATTAGTATTCCCTCCCAAGTGTACTCCTCCATCAGTAAATAGTATGCATGAGAATGCATGGAAGAAGAATCCAAAGTTTCTGCATGTAGGCGTCTCTTCTTGTGCTTGTGAGCCCAAGCCAAGATGATAAAAAAATAGCAAGGGATGCTTCCATCCATTATTTCCTCATCCTCCTCTCCTACATGCCTCCAAGACACATCACTTTTGAAGTGTTTTTGAGAACACTTCAGCAAGTAATCCAAGCTCTCAAGTGATAACGCTACTGGCCTTTGGAGTAGGGCCACTGTCATCTCAAAGCTCCCCTCTTTGACATGAATCTTGCCAAAGAATCCTCCCATCATGTTGCTACAAATGTAGAGCCCCTCCCATGAAGAAGGTGCTGCATGGGCCTCTAATGTCAAAGAGAAATCCCCTTGCACTATGCTAGTGCCTCTTCTTGCTCCTGCAACAACCAAACAAAATACGAGCAACAAGGATGTTTGCTGCTCCTTCATACTTCCACCACACCAAATATGAAATGGGAACATGATGAATGGTAAAAATAATGCCGTCCCATCATAATGCACCCATGATCCTTTCTTCTTCATGGTGTAAGTATCATGCCATCTCCTCCTTCCTTTCAAACCCCATGAAAAGGAATAGGTCACATGTTGGCCAAACTCCCTCAAGAGCAACCAACGCAACATGGCTTCTTTCTGCCCTGTATCATAGATCTGAAAGAGGCTCACCATCCTATTGCCTCTCATCCACATCCACTCAGCTCCTAGTGGATTCTTCTCACCTTTCTGCAACTTGGTACCTCTCCCACAAGAGCTACCATCATCCCAAAACAAGTTCTCCCTTTTGCATTTCATGGGACATTGAAATGAAATCTCCTCCATGACAAAATTTCTACACCCCAACCTCACATGTGGTACATGGCTCATCAATGGTGCATGAGGATAATGAGGGTTTCTTTCCTCAAGGTTTCACAGCACAATAGAAGTCTCCTGCTCTAGACAATCAGCTTGCCATGGTATGCAATCCCTCATGGCATGTATGGAATCAATAGGAAATGAAAACTCATGCATACCTTGGTAAAGTTTAGAAGAGACTTATGTGGCTACAAGAGTCTCTTCCCAAAATGTGTTGGCTGCCCCAGCTGCTGAAGATGGAGGCTGCTCCTCCATGAATGTGACAGTCTTGGAATGTGACCTCTCTTCTGGTGGTGAGGTCTCCTCCCTCCTTTGGCCAAATATTCTGATCAAGATCTGAGAAAAATCAACAAGAGTAGAAACCCTTGCATGCCTCCCATGGTTGAACCACCAAATCTTTGCCTCTCCCTCAAGGTGCAGTGCTGAAATTGCTACCGCCTCTCTGTCTACTACAGGATGTAGCAGGAAGAAATCCTCTAGCTTCTTCACCCAAGCCTCTGCTGCACATGTGGGTGACCCATCAAAAGTAGACAATAGAAATCTATTGCCTTTCATCATCCCATGACTATGGGGTCTTCTTTCTTCATTATTCTAAACAAATTATGAAAAAGATAGAGTCTCTTGGGAGAATCTAGGGTTTTCTCTATATTCAGCAATATACTCACTTATAATTTCGAATTCCAAGTGCTCTTCATGCATTTTCTCTGCTTCTCTGTGAGAATAGGAAGTGCATGGTCCTTCCTCTTCTCCTTTCTTTGTCTCCTCAACATCCTTGGAGAGGTTCTTGCTGGATCTGAAAACTGATGAGATTAATATCATCCTCTGCATCATTCTAGCCTCTTCTTCTCTGAAATTTGAACTTCACAGGCTGAGCCAAGTTCGAAGCTCTGATACCACTGTAATGTTCCGAAATTGAAATTAGCAGCTTTTACACCACTGAAATGTTCCTTTGTCGGAAATATGAACAAGGCTATGTCAGAGATGGACTGAGAGGGATTTTACCAGTTATTTCACCTCTTAAGAGAGGATGAGAACCGAAGGCTATCTGGCCCTTCCTCAGACTCTACCTATAGCTATGCAAATATTTATTCCTCAGGAAGATCTTGCTGAAAAGAGATGAGCTACAGCAACACTTGAAATCCAATGATGAACAACAGTGAAATAATACATCATAATGCATAAGAATAATGCATGGCTGATATATAAAGTAGCAACAACAAATAATATAAAAATATTTAGGAAGAACCCTCTCAAGATAGCCTCAATCAAGAATATGCATATAAACTGAAGACTACATTGTTATATGAATGTTCTAGTTATAATCATGTAATAAGCAGAGGAGACCGTGAACACATATTATAAAGGTGATGATATATCATGATTATCTCACGAAGAAACAAAAGGAAAGCTCTCAACCCCTAAAAATAACTAACTAACAATCCTTAGAAGGATTGGCTGCAATACATGTACAAAATGATAAAATACAAAAATGCCAAAGTTGCAGTGTAGCTGCTGCAACTCAATAATAATACATGAATGGAGAAGGGAAAGAATGCTGCAAAAAATATAGCAACCTCCTCCAATGATCTTGTAAGTAAAAGGCTGCCCCTTTCACTAAGTATTACACTCTCCAATCCCCATGATGAATCCTCCTGTAAATGCCTTCTGAAAATAACGCTGTAAGAGGGAGTGACTGTGCTGGGGCTGAGATGAAACAATTGGCCCAATGCCAAAATCTGCAATATAGCTCTGGAAATATCCTTTTCTAATCTCCTATAGAAAGAGAGGGTTCCTCCTCTACAAAACAAGCTCCGGAAATGGGTGATGGTGAATCCTCACTGCTACCTCCAGGAATTCCAATGAATCTTCCCAACAGAAACGCTGTAGCTGAAAGAGATGGCTTTGGCCTCAAGCCTGGATGTGATTAAGATGAAGAAAAAATCTTCCAAGGTTTCCCAATGAAGGAGGGAAGACTTCTAAACATAAATCTCCCTTGTGCTAAGTAGCACACGCTATCTCAGTTGACAACTGAAGAGAGCTGCAATTCAAAATTCTCAAGCATGAAATGAAAAATGGCTCTCCTTCACCTTTTTATGCAAGGAAGGCTTCCTTGCCATGGACCCCACCCATTAGGGTTTCTCTCATCTTCTATTTTCCTTCCTTTCCAAACTGCGCAGTCTTCATGAGAAAGCTTCTCCTCTTAGCCACGTTGTTGACTTGGTCAACCATGGTCTAGTTAACTTGCTTTTGGCCCTTTTCACACTAAGGGATGCAAAATTTAACCACTTAAGTGACTCTTTGCACCTTAGGAGAGTTTATTTTGCTGCTACATAGGCTCCCTTACCCATTTTATTCATTTTATTAAAATAAAAGAAAAATTAATGTTCCAATTACCTTATTGAAAATTTGGAGCATTACAAATATAAAGAGTCACTATTGAGTTCTAAAGTCGTGTAGAAGCTCAAAGGTCATGTAAGAATTCAAAAATTCATTGTAGAAGCTCAAAGGTCATGTAAGGATTTAAAAATTCATTATAGAAGCTCAAGAGTCATGGGGGAGGTCAAGAGTCAAATAGAAGGTGAAGAGTCACCTCATTTGTTATAAAAACACACTCATAACTGAAGAAAAAGGAATTTTGGGACCGAAACTTTCACCTTGGATACTCTAGCATTGACATATGAGAGAATATATTTCTTTAAAAAAGAAATAGGTGACTTAAGGTTCCACTATTGGGGATAGTGTGGCAACATTGTACTTTTATATCTTGGCACACCAATTAATATATGAAGCTCGATGAGCCAACACATTTTCATACATGTATTGTAAATATAGTAAGACTCTTATTTATATGTTTGCGGTATATGTTTTTCTCACATGTACACTGAATTATTTCAGTGGCTTTGGTACTTATCTTATTGAGGGTATGTTGTATTTGGTTTTATGATCACAGTTATCTTATGAACTACTTTGCGTACTAACTTATGATCATATTATGCTCTTGTGTGACTTTTTTAGGATTGTTGGCTTGAGGGATCCTAACCTAGGTTCAGGGTTTTATGTGCAATCAACAAAACCCTCCAAATACTAGCCCTTTCGGTAGTGACCTTCTTGCGTAGACCAAAGTCTCACCCAAAGCAGTATGGGGGGGTGTTGGAACTAGGGTTCCAGACCCTGAGGGAGTGTATGATGTGGTGATTAACCCTACTTATCTGAAATAATTCTTATCATCCCGAGAGAGACTTCATAGAAACCCATATCTAATTGTAGATAAAGCCCTTAAGAGGTATGCATAAACATATTATTATACTTCAGTCAGATCTAGCTTATCAGAGCGGAAATGACACTTGTGCAATCACATAGATAATACTTTTGTAAAATCTCTAACACAGATGCAAACCTTGCACAAATACAAAGATATTTAACATATATTTAACTCAGATAAATTCTCATTCAACCAAGAATAAAAATAGATCTATAACTTGTAACAATCAACAGATAATTAAACTAGCATATTCTAGAATAAATACATAAATCACAATGGAATGAATTTCACCAAATATTATTCTTTATTAATAGATCCTAAATTAAATATAATCCTTTCTGCCTCTGCACATAGTAGCATGGTCCTTACACATAGCTTTAGACTAGGTCTCAGTGCACACATCTAGCAGGAGCCTTTCTACCCAGATCGAACAAAAATTGCCCAAAACTTAGATCAAAACATTCATAAACATCATATGACATGCATTGATTGAACTACTTACTCGACTGAACTCTTACATATTTATATGAATCAGATGCGCACATACCATGGTATCAAACCATGGTTTGAGACTCATGGTTTCCATTTTCATCCATTATAATCATTAAAGAGCTTTGATTCACCCCAAATCCAATTGACTTCTTCACGTAGCACGTATTAACAAAATTTACCCAAAATTGTACCCAAAAAATTGACCCTAGGTTACCCTATCCCAATAGGCCCCCAACACCATCTAGCTACTCGTCTTGAGTCACTTTGGTCCAGGTTCCTACATCTTGTCTTTCAGTGCCTGAATGGAAGTTTTGAATTGTTGAATGACGTCAATAATTTGTGTCGTGTCTCTCTATGTTTTTTCAACAAGTTTCTCTATCATTGGCCCCTCGGCTGCTAGGCTGATGCTTCTCTAAGCTTTTTGCAGGCCTTTGAGGGTATCATCGATGCTCTGGGAAAGCTGCAAGGCTTCCTTGGTCCAAGGCTGCAATATGTTTCTGGGTAACTATTCTCATCGTGTATTGTATCGATTTCTTCCTGAATGGTTAAAATTTCTTGCAGTTAGGCTAATCTTTGGTCTGACACTAGGCTCAACACAGTGACCTGAATCTCATTGAACTACTGCTCATTTTCCCATAGATCGATCTTCAATTGTTGCACGATGGGGTCATCCTGGACGGAGGTCCAAATTCCCATGACCACCTCCAACATTTTTTTGCAAGCATCGATAGTAGTAGTAATGCTAGGAGTTGATTCTTGCATGATAGAAGTGCGCTGTGCGCGAAATTCCAGAGGTTTCATAGGCTGCAACTTCATCTGCAAGTCGGTTATCTTCTGCTCGAGCTTGGCACACATTGTTGCTACTTCTAACCTTGACGCTTTCAGTGCAACTACAAAACTTTAGTTGCTAGCACAATGATTTCGGGGAGGCCAAATCACATTGATCGATCATGGATTCCAAATTTACGTGCTAGCTTTTAGCTACGCAGTGTGCATCCTATACTATTTGATGCCCCTTATGCATTGTTGTGGCTTATTTCTGAGCCTCTATGGTGTCCTGCAATGCCTTTTACTCCTTGTACTGTAGCTCATCTGTGATCATCATATGCATGGAATGTAACTTGCCACTGATAAATATGGCCAAGTCAACTCCCACCTCATGCAGAGCCTAGATGGATGTGTGCATGGCTGGATCTTCAATATGAAGTGTAGGTCCTAGGAGTTGGAACATTCTGTGGTCCGAGGGAGATGCCAAGATAGTTATGAGTGGTAGCGTGCTCACTTGTATCGCGCTCACTTGAACTTTGAGCTACTAGAGTCCTTGTTACACATCATCAAGGGTCGATTTATACTACGACTCTACTTTTCTCCATACATCTTCGGTCATCGCTTAGACTGTGTCACCAATATTGTCAAATTATTCCTCTGCCAGAGTCATTAGGTCAGTCCCGGTCTTCTTAGAGGCTTTCCTTTTTGTGTGTAAACCCAGCGGGGTTTGAGCCCCTCTCTTGGTCCCTCATCGAGTGTCTAGTTGTGTCGAAGGTGCATCAAAACTATCTCCATGCTTATCTTCCATATCATCATTGCTGCGTAGGTCAACTATCTCTGCTGTAGTGGTTGGCTCCTGGTCCTTTTGTGCATCCTTTGGTTGGTCTGTCGGTGTGCACGGCTTCGTAGGAGTCTTAGGTGGTGCTGATGATGATGCATCACCAGTTGTACTTAATTCTAACCATAAAAGGATGCCACTTTGTCATAGTGCTCTCAAGGTCATCCTATGCACCCATATATGGAAGCTCATAGTAGACACCAGCCATGTCCCTCTTTGCACAAACATGCACATTACGAAAGGTGGCCTTGAAGTCTCCAATGTGTTTATACTACTCATCCAACATAGGTGATAGTCGGGGCTTGGACTACATCACTTGAAATAACTTTGTATCAAATATAACCCAAAAATATCGTATTTTCTGTTATCCTAGAAGAAAGCTTCAAGTTCCACAAGGATGCATATTTTTCAGCTTCACGGAGATCTGTCTCAATCTTTGGAAACTGGGACTGTGTTGGCGCTATCCAACCAATGCTCGAGCATGACCAAAAACATTAACTAAGCATAGTAAAAACTCTTTCCATCTTCTTGCACTTCGCAAACATTCTCCAAAAATTCGTTGGATAGGTACTTCGCCCAATTGTACTACACCCCTTTCATGCACTCCCCAACTAATTTAATCATGGGAACATGTACTTATTTTTCATGAAAATTTCTCATAATTTTTCATGGGAGGATTAGGGTGGAAAATTTAACCGCCGGAGAATTAATATCTTAGACTAAAAATCCTTTGGTATTCCTATTCACCCCATATTGCTTCTTAACATCTTTGGCGGTATTTTTCTCCTATCTCTTCCCTCTGAAGGCCACCCCTGGATCCTGTCCTTGTTAAGGAAACGTGGTAATACGATGAATCAAAATTTCATCAATTGGGATGGGATATCCTAGCCACATACATTTATCATGAACCAAGGCAAGCAGTTGGCATAGACAAAAATCATTTATTGTGTTGCGCCAAAAGTGCGGAACGTTTAAAAGGTTTAGTATCCCGAACTTCTGTAATCCCAAGGCCCATGTCTTTCGTTCAACCTTCATGACTCCCTCGTCATTGGGCATGTAATCCAAGTATTCCTATGGAGAAATTTTAGGGAACTTCACGTGGTCAGGCAGGTCCCAATCTTCCAGCTTCAGTAAAAGTACTTTTAAAAACATGTCCCCTTCAAAAGCCACATTCTCCAGGAGCAGCGATGTGTTAATATGCATCTTGAACTTATCCAGGTCCTTCATGACTTGAACATATGGCTTGAGCAACACCATGTATTTGGGCAGTCGCGACATAGGGTCTACTTCCTCGACAATGTCTTCCTCTACTATCACTTCTGGTTCTTCAACCATTGATCTCTTCTGTCATTCTTCTTGGGTCAACTTAGGCTTCGAGGTTTTATTGCATGGAGAATTTCGAGACTCTGATGTATGTCCTTTCTTTTCCTTTTGAGGTTGAGGTTCTGGCATAGGTGTCTCAGTAGCGTGGGTCACAGAGGGGGTAGGCACTATAGCATTCATAATATCAAGGATTAAGTGACCTAATCCTCTTTGGTGCAGTGTCTCGAAGAAGGTTTCTGAGTGCTCAGACATAAACTCAATCAAGCACGATGACAGAAATGGGCACAGATATCTTGGAAATAAAAGGGGACTAATGCGACCCTTCCTGCCATATTTATAACGATATCACGACCTAAAAGGCATGATATCCGTTGATGCAGCCTCATAAATTCTAAAACGACTCAAAATCTGGCATAATATCCTCTATAAATGTGGGTTACCTTCTCCTCCAAAAGGTAATAAATTTTTCTTATCCAGATTAATTGTTCCAATGGCTAGATTCTGGCACATCTGCAACTGTTTCAACCTCCTAGTGCAACCTCTGTGTTGTGGTCACGGATACCTATGCTTCCATAATATTCATCACATAGACACACTTCTCCAATGCTTGACAAACTTATTTATGGTCATGTGCCCTCTCACTACTGTCTGGGGAATTAAGACACTTCTCCAGCTATATAGTCATTTGGTGCACGTAGGGATGAAATCAACCCTGTTTGGTTTCAACTGACTTCCATTCACATACTGAGGAAGGAATTTGCCACTTAAGGTATCCAAACGTACCACACCTCGTTTTGTGATCTACTTGACAATATAAGGTCCAAGGAAATGCATTTTCAACTTTCCTGGGTGGCGCGCAAAATTGTTGTCATATAGAGAAACCAAATTATCCTCCTTAAAAATATTATGCCTCATGTGCCTGTCATGCCAAGCCTTTTCATGTGCCTTTTGCATCAGCCGATGGAAGCTAGATGAGTCTGTCCTCCTCTAGTAAAACTAGTAGTGACAGTCACTCTTCCATAATATCTTGATCAACCATGTTACTTATCACTGCGATGCACAAACTAGGGATAATATACTTCATCAACATAACAACCTCCTGTCCATACACCAACCTTAAAGGAGTCTGTCTTGTCAATTTATTGCATGTGGTCCTATATGCTGACATAACCACAGGTACATGCACATCCCAATCGTTACAATTATCATTGCAGATATTTGTGAGTCCATTCTCCAAAATATTATTAAAGGCTTCTACCGTACCATTTTCCTGTGGATGATATGGTATACTGTTCTGATGGTGTATCTTAAATTTCATTTTCAATGATTGAATGGTCTCATTCACACAATATGTACCCTGGTCACTCATCAAAATATTAGGACACCCAAACCTTGTCAAGCTATTCTCAAAAATGAAGTGAGCAATCGTTTTTGTGCTCCGATCCTTCACAGGCTTATCCTATGCCCATCTGGTCAAATAATTTGTCGCAGTAATGATATAGCGCACACCAGTATTCTTCCCTGGAGGGTTGATAATTCCTACAAAATCAATGGACCATTTGTCAAAAGCATGCAAAGTCACTTGTGGTTGGAGTGGCATTTCATCTATGTGCGAGAGTCTCCCTGTTCTCTGACATACATCACAAGTGCAACAATATTATTTTGCATCACTATGCACTATAGGCCACCAAAAACCAACCCTTAAAATCTTCTACGCAGTTTTTTTACCTTCATAGTGACCTCCTACAACCCCTGCATGTTATTCTGTTAATATACTCTGCTTTTCGAACTTCGACACATATCACCTCAAGACCTCATCGGCTCCCATATTATATAACTGGCCAACAATAAAAGTAAATTCTGTTGCTTGCAAGACCAACTCTTTCTTCTACTTAACTGCATACTTCGTAGGCGTACCTCCAGTGGTCAGGAAGTGGATTAGATCTATGAAATGGTCATCAAATACTTTAATGGAAAACAAATGTGCGTCTGGTAATCGTTCCTCCAAACTAGTTGGCTCATTTCTGCTTTTAATGCGTGAAAAATGGTTTAGACCTGCATTCAATTTCCAGGCTTTACAATCACCTCAATCATACTCTTGAAACAATAGGAGCCATTTATAGTCCTTCCCCCCAAACACAGGCTTGTTAACAGGGTACTTCAAAGCATAGTGATCAGTGAACATCTAAAAATGACCTCCCAACAGATAGTCATGAAACTTTTGCAGCGCATAGACCATAGCTAACCCTTATCTCTGTGTTTTCGAGTAATTGCACTCAACACTTGAAAATTTTCAACTCGCAAATGCAATTTGGTGATCAATATATATAGCTCCTGGCTACATTAATACAACTCCTGACGCGATACACAAAGCATCAACGTGCACATGGAATTCCTTTTTCTAGTATGGAAATACCACTATAAGCATAGTAACCATTTTCCCCTTAAGCATCTCTAAAATCTTCTGGCAGTCCTCATCCCAGCAAAAAGAGGCATCCTTCTTCAAAAAATTCTCCATCGGCGTAGTAATCAACATGTATCCTTGAATAAATTTCATGTAATATCCAATATTCCCTAGAATTCATTGCAACTACTTCATATTTGTTCGAGCCTCAAGGTTAAAAATAACAAAAATCTTAACTGGATTGACCATGAATCCCTATTGACAAACAATATGACCCAACACAATCCTAAAAGGGACACAAAATATACACTTCTTTAGATTCAACGAGATATAATGCTTCAGATAAGTATCCAAGTTCAAGCGTAGGCTTGAAACATGCTTCTTCAATAAGCCAAATACATTCCAGTCATCAAAATATACTTCTAATAACTTGTGTATATACTCCTTAAAAGAAGTTACCACCACCCACGAGAATATAGGTGGCATATTCTTCAGACCAAAAGGAATTACTATGTATTAGAATGATAGGTGTGGCATATGTTTTTAGAGTGATCTTCATCACACCAAGGTCCTTGACAATCCCTTTAAACTCTGAAAACGTTGTGGGAAACAAGTCCTTATATTCAACGAGTAGCTTTGCAACCTTAGGCACTATATCTTCATCCCAATAATCCCCTATTTTGGAAATATTAGGTTTTTCTTTTATTCTAATATTGAATTTCCTATCTTCATAGTTCTAGTCACATCTAGAAGTTCAACCTCAAGCCCAACGACTACACGCTAACCCTCAAACTCAGGGAAATTGATGCTTCTTGGGTCCTCCTCATTATCTTCAATTTTCACATTCTCACATTCAACTATATCATTCATCTGCACATCCCATGCTGGTAAGGCTCATCCTTATGATTTCTATGGCATTTCAAAGACCACATCTTTAATTGTGTGTAACACATTATTGATCCACTAGAATCTGCTCTCAAAAATGGAGGTTTAAACGAAGCTTTCCATTAGTGCATCCCATTCTGTTGTGCCATGTCACAGCTTAATCTCCAGATACCAGTTCATGGGTATCCTACATAAAGTATGAAAAAATGTATGCACCCATCCCGGCTTTGGCTCTTCTCTCCAAGATGTAGTACACGTTGATAAATGAATGTGCAGATCCTCTTCACCCATATAGTTTCCTTCCAATTAGGTATTGGGGTGTCTGAATAAATATTGCATCATGTGGGTACAGTCTTCCATATCAGAAAAATTGTCCTTGTGTGTTTCCCACCAGCGTCCTAGGGTTGAATGCAGAACTAGATCAAGCACATGGAACCATTGTGCCTCTGGAAAAAAAATTTCAAGTTATTTTAAAATTAAATTGACATTGCCTATGCCATCGTAGTAGGGTAATTCATGAAGCTCAGAGGATATACATCATAGAGATCCGGTTACACGGTTGTAGCGCAGTGTAGAGACTTCATGTAAACAGTTCTACCAATTCTCCAAATTCTCATATGAGTCTGACTAGCATGAACTATCCCTATCCTAGTTAAGCCTACCATCTATTGTAGGATTGATACAATCTTCATCCCTCACAGTTAGCTTGTATATATGATCAACATCCTCTTCTACGCACACTAGTTTTGTGTATCTTTCTCCTTCTGCAGGGTCTAGGGGGAGCACGACCTTGGTTCCATTGTTTTCAAACACCATACCTTTGCTCTTGAGTTTGATGATATCAACCATGTCAATAGATCAATCCAGACCCAAAATCCGAGGGTATGGATCTGTACCATCAACAATTTGAGTAACTTCAAAGTCATCTAGTGCCTTAACTCCGTCAATGTAAACAACCACCCTAGAGATTCTACCCATTGCAATAATATTATGATGATTATTTGTGCACAACTAATTAGTGCACCACTCTAGATTAGGTTCTCCCATTCTCTGCCAAGTATGATTTGGTAGTACATTTTCATCAAAGCCTAGATCCAAAATAACTTGATCCATTTCGAACTCACCTATCTCAACAATCAAGCACATTTCTCGACCAATTATTCATTTGTTCCTGTAAATTTTATTGACAACCCTTTGCCCCATCTGAGGTTGTTATTTCTCGGTGAAACTATCAATTAGAGCTTGAATATTCTCAACTTCTTTCTTATTGCATAGAAGTTTAATACAGGGTTGCAAAAATGGTTTTAGCTTGGCCTGCTCGGCCCCTTTGAAGGTATCCATGGCAGGGTTTCTTGGTAATTTAGAATTTAATGTGCCAGAATCCATGAAGTCCTTCTGTGCTTCGAAAAAGGTTTCATTTTCCCTCTATAAGTTAAACCCATCATGTTTCTAAGGCGCTTTCCAGACCCAAACATCGGTAGTAGGTATCCTACCTTCTACTTTATCTTCACCAGTTGCTACATTGCTTCTGGTGACAATATTCACGCTAGGTTCTCCGCCAGTTGATTCTGCATGGGTGTTTGCATTTTATTTTCCTACATTTTTGCAAACAACACAGGGAAATCTTTAAGAACATGATCAAATTGTCTACAATACTTGCAATATTTTTGTGTTGGGTTTGGGCAGTCATGTCAATAATGGCTAGCATCCCCACAATTATAGCAAATGAGTTGGCATCTCCTGCGACCAGCTCCTCATCCTCTTCCTCGTCCTCTGCCTTGAAATCCACCACACCCAGATGGAGATTCAAGTGAATTCAACCCTCGACCCTGAACCTACATCATATAGGAAGGAGCCTACTCAATCATTAGATAAAATTTGCAAAATTTCTCCTCGTCGTGTCCCATAGATCGATAAAATGTGTAGTAAGGTTGATTGAGCTCCAAAATATATTTACCAATCCTAGGGCATAAGTTTGTTCTGTGCAGTCCATTTGCTTGAAAAATCGCACAATATAATGTATGAAATTTACTAGGCCCTGCCACACTCTTAATCGGACTTGGTCCTCCAAATACTAGATATTTATTATATACAAGACACTGATCCTTGTGATTTCCTTCAGTTTTACACCACATGCACCATACTCCTGCGCACACATCCTTTTATTTCTCTTTTCGTAAAATTTGTATCTGTAAGTGTAATGAAGCTAACTGGATTTGGATTTGTAGAGCCCTAGCCTATGTAGCTAGTATAGGCAAGGCTTATAACTTCATGGCGATCTCCATAGCTTCAACCTGTGTCACAATCTTCTGCAAGTTTAAGGACTAGAGCAGATGCGATAGTAGCATGGCAATGAGCCATTATTTGTGTTGTGTATCATCGATAGTAAATACTCCATCCCTGATGGCGCAGTTCAACCATTGATATTCCTCCCATATAGATTCATTCACTTCTTGGTGGATTTATTTTAATTCAATCACACATTCAACATATGATTTTTTTCTTTTTGAATTGCTCCTTTAGTGCAACTTTAAGCTCATCAATTTTTGCATTATGGTTTGTTTCCATATACCTCATGTACCAATCCAATGCTCATTCTTGAAATGTAGTAGCAATTTGCACTTTCTTAACATTATCATTATTGATTTGTTATGTTGTCCACACATCATCTATGATGAACCAAAATTGGACAAGATCTTCATTTCCAAGACCCCTGAAATTCTGCAACTTTATGGAGGTAGCCATATCGACTTCTGGAGGGGGAGGTGGAGGCGGAGTGGATGAATTTTTAGTGTGAGATGATTTTTGAAGTGGAATGGAAAGGATCTAAAATATGATAAAGTTCTCTTCTTCTGAGTGCATAGACTCATCATAGCTACTTGTTTCAGACTCCTCATCACTATTAGGTTCATATTTTAGGGGTTTGTAGACAAAATATTCTTCTAGGTATACTCTGTAAGTTTTCCTACTGCCCATAGTACTACCAAGACCTATGCACGTGGAGCTAGACGGGCTTCTTCGGGACATTCACTCAATGTGGCTATAGAGAGTACCCTTTCCACATAAAGGAATTTTAATCCACAGTTTCAATGAGTGCATAAGCTTACCTCTAGGGCCTTTGAAAACTCTCCTTTCGGCTTTAGAATACAATACAAAATTATCAATAGAAAATTTAGTCACAAACCCTACTCTGAATGCTACCAATCCAATAATCTATTGTGCAGATAATTTTGTTGCTAGATTTCTCCAACTGTTGAAGCAACGCAGGAGTCCACGTGGTGATCGCGTCATCCTTTGCACAAGTATGAAACTCAGCAAGCCGAGATAACAATTATTTTAATTATGCTGCAAAGGAAGCAAATAATTTTTTTTGGATATCTGTATAGAATACCTCTGCTCCTAATCTTCAGCAGACAACTTATGGCTACAGTTTTCTTGGATTGAAAATTTGCACACCTTCTTATCAAGCCAATCTTGCAGTGCATTCTTAGTTGGATGCCACATCAAACTCCTATCAAACACATCCCAGTCCCAACAACAGAACCATTTTTTGTCTTCAAGGGTCCTAACCCAAGTTTAGAGTGTTCTGTGCAACCAAAAAAACCCTCTAACTATTGGCCCTTTCGATAGTGATCTACTTGCGCAAACCAATGTCTCACCCGAAGCAGTATGGGGGGGTGCTAGAACCAGGTTTCTACACCCCGAGGGAGTGTATGAGGTGGTAATTAACCCTACTTATCTGATCTAATTCTTATCATCATGTGCGAAACATCACAAAAATTGAGATCTAATTACAGATAAAACCCTTAACAAATATGTGTAAAACATATTATTATACTTCAGTAAGATCTAACTTATCAGAGTGGAAATAACACTTAAAAAATCACGTAGATAAAACCTATATCAAATCTCTAACACAGATGAAACCCTTGCATGAATAAAAATATCTTTAACATATACTTAACTTAGATAAATGTGCATTCAACAAGGAACATTAATAGATCTATAACTTTAAAAAATAAACAGATAATTAAACCAACATATTCTAGCATAAATACAAAGATCACAACGGAAAAAATTTCGCTAAATATTCTTCTTTATTAATAGATCTTCAATTAAGTACAATCATTTCTGTCTGTGGACACAACAGCAAGGTCCTTGCACACAGTTCAGGACTAGGTCTCCACTCACACAACCAGCAAGAGCCTTTCTACCCAGACCGAACACAAAATTTCCCAAAACTTAGATCAAAAAATTCATAAACAAAATATGACATACATTGATTGATCTCCTTACTCAACTCAAATCTTACATATTTATGACTCAGGCATGCACATACCATGGTATCAAACCATTTGAGAGTCATGGTTTCCATTTCCATGCATTACAATCATTAAGGAGCTTTGACCCACCCCAAAGCCCCTTGAATTTTGTGCACAATGCATATTGACAAAATTTACCCTAAATTGTACCCAAAAACTTGACCCTAATGGACCCTATCCCAACAAGGATAGTACTATTAATTTAATTGTACAAACCCACTCTCTTTCTTCCCACCATGAAAGTAATTTGTATACATTGCAATTGTATGCCTCACAATGTCAACTTACTTATTTGTATAAAATAATCTTCTGTAACTTATTATGTTAATAATTTCAACCATGGAAAATCCATAAGGACAATTGAAACCGATTGTGTTTCTAGTTGGGGCTCCTACTCCAAACAGTGTGAGGTCTAGTTGGGACTTCACATCAAGGAGACCCCTTGATAGATTTACAACACCATCAACAATACATTAAATAATAATGGAAAAATTCTATAACATAAATGTTTTAAATAAATTAAAAACTTACCCTACTTTACATTATGATCTAATGGATCAAGAAATTTCTCAAAATTAAAAGTGCACTTATTGGCCCAAAACCAATGCCAAAGTGTATATCTTGTCGCCCAGAATCCAACACAACTCATTTCACTCAAATCCGATATTAGATGCTCCCGATAACGTGTTCTATCTGTTTTGGGAAACAAAAAAAAAAATGGATTTGGGTTGTAGGGGTACCCTATCAACAGTCTATACTGCTGACTAGCATGGAAAATTTTAGGGGCTAATATTCGTGGATGGGCTAATTTTCAATGGTTTTTCCAAAAAAAAGATTCGCCAATTTCCATTTTTTTTATAAAATTGATTCGCCCAAATTTTATGATATAAAATTATTTTACGTTAAAAATCACCAAAATTATATAGACAATATATATAATATCATTTTAAATCTTAATAATATTAGAAATACATCAATAAACATTTTATAGTTTGAATATTAGGGGCTAGTGAGATTCGCCAATTTTTTAAACTTCAAGATAATTTTCCATCCTTAAAATTATCCCTGCTAACTAGACCATGACATGGTAGGTTGACTGGTCCTTCATCAACCAATGGGTGGTTGACATGTGGAAGAATCTAATTGGTTCGAACTTGGTTGAATTTTATTGGTTTAAATATTGTTGTGGTGGACCAATGAGGGAGTGCCACATGGGCCAACTAGTGGTTGCCACGAGGCCTCCTCATGGCTGACCAAAATTTGGTTATGGAGGTTGAGTAAACCACAGGGTTTGATCGCTAGATCTCGCACCTACCAACAATGTAAAATTCCAAAATGGAAAATACAGGAATATATAACATCTACATCATTCCAAATAAAGTAAAACAGGAATATAGCTAAAATTTGGAAAATGCTAGAAATATACTACAATTGAAAATTACATCAAGACATCATAACTATGAGTAGAAATATTTGTGTCATATCATTATAAACAACGTCAAATATAAATTATATAGTGCTCCAAAGAATATGCGCTCAAGCCAACAAGAAGTGGTTGAAATACATTAGTGAAAACTAGCATTGGAATTGTTGTGTTGCTACTGCTGTTGCTGCTGCTGCTACTGGAAACTATTGTTAGTGTGGATAATAACCATGTCTGGGAGGCTGCTAGAGTGCTCAGAAAGATTTGGTATTTTAACCATGGATTCTACTTAAAAAACCAAGAAAAACACAGAAATGGTTTGCCCATATTCTAAATTTTCATTTTTGGCCCTTTTAGGGTTGCCAACTGCACCCCTGTTGGCTGACTTACGCACTCCTCCTAGGTAAATACTGAGATGGGGCTGAATTGATGATCTAATTTCTGCAATATCACCCAATCAGCTTAATACATGAATTTTTGGTCCCTTCTCTTGATCTCCAAGCTAGAAGCTTGAGATCTAACTCCTCCTTCCTCTGCTGAAGTTGCAGTTGCACACTCCACAAGTGTTGGAATGAACTGCACTGTCAAGAGGGCTGAAGCTGTAGCTTGTTTCTAGGTGATGGAATATAGATCATAGCTGATGAAAATTATCTCTCCAAAGTGAGGAAAATACCCCTCATAGTATTCCAAGCCGAAATACTTGGAACTTCCTTCCTCCCTTAGATCTGCCTGACTGGATTGCACAATTCCCGAAGGAATTGCTACTACATGGAGGTGTAATTTCTATAGGGTAAAATTCTTGGGTTTTTGGTTTTCTAATATCCCTCTCAGGGCTTTCCGGTGCCCGAGGAAGATAGCAAGATTAGTTGTATAGTTCACAAAGAAATCATATACATGTTCATATCAACTTAAATAACTTGATGGAATAAGATAGAATATTACCTCGTTAATGATCTTGAAGTCTTTTGGAGAGTGCTGGACAGCGAAGTAGGGATCCTTCTTCACCAGCTCCAAGTCTCGACCCTGCAATAAATCAAAGCACCTGTGTAATCTCTACCATAAAATACATTTCCTATCAATTAAGTCAATATATGATAAAAATTTAAACAATGCACATCTAAGCCATTCATCTCATGCTATGTAAATAATCAAATAACAATGACAATATCAACGCATAGAATGGAAAAAATAGATATAATTCTATTAATTTGTGAAAAAGGAGGATTACAACCGTCGGTTGCACCAAGCCCTCCTCAGCCTTCCAATCTCTCTATCTCTCAATGTGGTGATGTCTTTGTCAACAAGCTCTCAATGAACCTCTTTGACTCTTGACCTTCACACTACAACAATAATGCTCTACTTCACAAGTATTCAAAACTTTGACAATCCTTTGACCTTGAACCAAGAGCCTTCAACTCCATTTTATAGGAGATGTAGAGAGCAATCATTGCCCTTCTCTTTCCGCTAGTTCTGAATAGAAAAAACCAATATGTTTCGTCAACTTCCATGCTTTTTCCTTCTTTGAGAGTTCAGTTGTTTTTGGCAAGGCCCAATAAGAGATTAGTGCTTTGAATTTTCCTTTTTGTACTAACTCTCTTGTGAGAAAAAGCTGGAAATTCAAATCATTCTCCGCGCGTTTTTCCCGTTCCAAACTCAAAACACAGGTAACACTTCCCTCTAGTGTAAACAGAGCATTGCCCTAGCCACTTACGCAGCCTATTCATTGATCAAGTGCGTTATAATGCTCTTGTGTTGTTATAGTGGGGTGTTACCTTGGCAGAAGTAGGTTTAGTTTGGGTATTTGTATTCCTTCCATATTTATCTTCTCCTCTGAGCTGATGAGGAGGTATTTTGACCTGTAACAGATGCCCCCTAAAGTGTGAGGTCAGAGACGAAGATGATGGCCAAAATAGTTCATAATGTGTGTAGTAGAGATAAAGAGATTGAAAGACTAAGGAAAACCTGAAACAACAACATATGTCAGAAAATATAGTATATGCCTTGAGTCGGGCATTTCCCATGCTCAATAGCTTAAACAACATGATTTCTCTAGAAAAAATATATGAATAATCTGTCCACTGATGAGCACAATGTGGAAGTGTCTGTCATAACAGGATCAGGCTGAAGAAGTTGTCTCCATAAACAATATCGAAACTTGGGGAAGGGAACATAGCTTTAATGATGTAACCGTTGCCCCAAGGTCTTGACTGCCGCTTCACTTAAACTGCATATTTTTCAACATGTGAATGAAGGATCCGTCATCGAACATGAAAGAAATATTCTGATTACCAGTCAATAATGAAAACCATTAATAGACGCGAAGGTGGCCACCGATAATGATGATGGTCCCTAAGATGCACAGTACAATCTAGCGAGTGTGAATAAAAAGAGTTGAAGTAGAACACTCGTATAATCATTCAATCTGGAGCCAATGATGAAGACTCCTAATCAAACACAAGACTACCTGCCACTGATGTCTGCAAGTATCTAGGTATTGATGGGTTTCTGGATCAATTTCCTAGATAGGATGTTGAAGTCGATAAGAAGAAATCTGTTGAAAGGTAGGCACTGAGGCCTCCTACATCAGTCAACACGAAACATAAACCAAGTGATTTTTTTTGTGATGGAGATAATGAAGAGAAAATGGGGATGTCTGACGACAAATAATTTCTGGCATAATGAGCGGTTTGGTTGATAAGAGAAGTAGTATATAGCGAGATCTGCTTGAAAAATAGAAGGCACTGTAACAGGGTACTAGGCAGCTGAGGCTTAATGAACACCAAAGAGTGTGTTAGGATTTACCAGTGTAGGGACACTGGGAGATGAAGGCTAGTACTCATAGATGGTAGGGTTCGGCTAACTGCAAAAGATTTTTCTGGGAAGTGCCATGTTCAAGATTTTTTCTGCCAAATCGACCTTTCTGAAATGTAACAGAGGTAGTATCCATTTTGTCCAAATGTTTCCCCGTCTGATATGTTTAACAAGTCCATACGAGTAAACTCGGTGAATTTTCATATTTAGAGAGTTTGAAAAATATCATAAAAGACAACTCCGTGCCTCGTCTGATTAGATTTAACGAGTCTAGATGAGTAAACTCGGTGAATTTTTCATGTTTAGAGAGTCTGAAAAATGTCGTAAAAGACAACTCCATTGGGGTACCTTTGTCATGCCTTGATAGTCGGGCACGACAAAGGGAGAATAGTAAGCCTGAAACAGTTCATTTTCCGTGAGTTAGTCCATCGAAGCCGGAAAGGTGAGAAATCTATGTTCGATGGACGTCTACCTCATTTTGTTATGAGTACGAGGAGACGAAGTAAACTCAACACTCTTTGTGAAATTTTAACGAGTCACGTGGAGAAAACTCGATTAATTTTTCGGTTTAAAGAGCTTTGAGAAAGAGGAAACAAATGGCTCCTTAATCTCTTTCGTAGTAGTTTAGCGAGCCCGACAAAGGAAACTCGGGGTTTTTTCAGTTTTATGAGCTAGAAAAAGGTCCCTAAAAAGAAAGCTCAGTGCTTCTTCATATCAGTTTTAACGAGTCTAAAGAAGAGAACTCTAGGTTTTTCATATTAACGAGAAAGAAAAATACCATAAAAAGGAATGCTCGAAATCGACTTCGTATAAGTTTAACGAGTCCGAAGAAGAGAAATAGAGGCTTTTCGAATTAACGAGCAAGAAAAATACTGTAAAAAGAATGCTTGAAGCTTCTTCGTGTAAGTTTAACGAGTTCGAAGAAGATAACTCAAGGTTTTTTGGATTAACGAGCAAGAAAAATACCGTAAAAGGAATGCTCGGAGCTTCTTCGTGTAAGTTTAACGAGTCTGAAGAAGAGAACTCGAGTTTTTTCGGATTAACGAGCAAGAAAAATACCGTAAAAAGAATGCTTGAATTTCTTGATCTCTTTCTCGTCAATAGAAGGATCTATGTCGGGAATTTTCTTGTAAGACCAAGCAAACACATCACGAAATTCCTTGAAAAGGCATGTGAAGCGTGCAATTTCCTCAGGATTGCAATCTGCTCTAATCTGAATATTTTCCATGATACTCGTTTTGACCGAGATATCAATGAGAATTTTCTTAGAAAGATTACCCATGTTCCCTTCTGAATCGATAGTTTTAACAGTCGTGTAAGCGGAGGGAACCATCTCAGGTGGGTCAAAGGATGGGATTTCATTATTTATCACGTCCGAGTCGATCATCGAAGCACGATGGTGAAACTCTCCCCAAGGTTGTTCTTCTAGAGACATGATCTCTCGAATAGCTTCATCTGTAGGCAAGACTTCATTGAGGAGATCCTTAGAGAGAACTGTGATGCGTGGGAGGTTTGTACCTTTGGTCTAAACCATATCAGTGGAGGGTTCAGATGTAATTTGGATGGCTTGGTAGGCCAACTCGGCTGGTGAGAGTGGCATCTGATATCCATAGGAATCAATGTCTAAAGGTGCCAGGAGGATCCGTGGGTCGATAAAGCCGTCGAAAGTGGTGGATATCATTGCAACCGTATTTGGGCTTTCTGGAAACGGGAGAGGAAAACAACCCAGTAGGGAAAATGCCTTCAGAAGACCGGTACCAATACTGACGTAAGAGTCAGAAAAGCCTCCTATTAGGGGTACAGTGCTACTTGGTAACGTGGAATAATCAGGGATGCAGAAGGATAACTGATCCACTGTGACTATTTTCCCATCCAATGGAAATAGGATGAGTCGGAAGACCGAAGAAACAATGGCAGTCATGGCATAAGACCAACTATGACCGAGCAATAGATTATAGTCGAGATGGCGATCTATGACGTCAACATCCACGGTTACCGTTTTCCCGCTCAGAGTGATGGTAAAACTAGCAAGGTATCCTTTTGGGAGGAATTTGTGGCCATCGAAAGCTTTGAGGGAATTCGACGGCGGTGTTAAGGTAGGAGAACGTAAAGCGAGCCAGCAAGCTTGTGACATAATGCAAGTCGAAGCACCTTCGTCAATGACAGTTTGATGGATTGGTCTCCCTTTCGACACAACCTACACTTGGAATGCGAGCTGGTGCGAGATGTGAGTCTGAGATTTTTCCATATCAAAGATAGCTAGCATGGAATCCTGGGGGTCTATTCCACCAATGGCCGAAAGCAAGACTTTCCTTTGTGTTGGACAAGTTTGCAATACTTCGAGAGCAGACATAGCTGACAGTGCCCGCACCAAATCTTCTACAATGTTGTAGTTTTGGGCTACGCATGCAGAGGTGTTATGAGTCGTGCGTCAAAGTGTCCCTTTAGGGGGACGAATCACGGTATCAGCAATAGGTCGTTCGATATGCAGATCGTTGGGCAGCGGTGGAGTTGAACTAGTACCAGGTTCTTGAGCATCGATGGTAGGATTTCCATAAAGCTTGGCTTGTGTTTGAAGTTCAACACTTTCAATGCCATAAATGGCGGATGATCCTTCACCGGAAGGATGTGAACCACCATTGCCCCTTTTTTGGGGTTGTGGTGAGTTGTCAACCATGTGTTGGTGTTGTTGCTGTTGATTAGGGAAAGGATTATGAAGAAAGGTAGGTGTTCGCCCAAAATCCTTGTTTGCGATAAAATCGGTGCATTCCTGTAGCCGAGGACATTTGTATGTCAAGTGGTCCTCCACACAGATCTTGTAAGGAAATTTCATGGGTTTATCCTTCCCTTTGTCGTTTTTGGCAACTTTTTCTGATTAGGATTATTCTGATTGTCCGACTTCTCTTCCGAAGAAGATGTCTTTTTCTTGTTCTTCTTATTCTTTCCACTAGGTTTTTGTGAAGTTTGCACAAAATTTACCTCAGCGGTAGGAAGAGTATTCGTTTGGTTAGGGGCAGTGGCAGCCGAGGATGGCTGGGAGGTTTTCCCCCGAGACTATTTTGTGGCTATGCCAGATATTGTGCCAACGAGACCATCGGTGTGGGCTCCGGTTTTCTGAGTAGCGGGAGGATTTGGGTTACCAGGGGCATTGGGGAGTAAATAATATAGCGTGCCAGATTGTGAATAGATTAAATCCAAATGTTGGGCACGACAAATGCATTGATCTTCTGTAACCGCACCGGATAGGCCAATGTCTTTAGAGATGTGGGGTAAGAGAGACTTACAAAACCAATTAGATAGAAGATGATCCAGGATTGGTGCTTTGACTTGCCTCCTCCTACACCTCCATTCATGAAGGTGATCGGAGATGTGGGTGGCATTGTCTTGGCGCAGCAAGGTTAACAGTTCTATTCTGGTTTCAAATCTGATTGGTAATTGGAATTTCTTTAGAAACTCCGTCGCTAAAGCACCAAAAGTGTTTATGGCAGCGCGTGGCAATTCAATATACCACTTGGCGGCATTGCCTGTAAGGGTGCGGGGAAACAGTCGAAGTTGGACACTATCATCCACCATGGAATTAGATATAGACCATAAATGAAAGGTGGTGATGTGTGCGGTTGGGTCTTCCCCTTGTTTCCCATCGAACTTTGGGATGTCAGAAGGAATCTTGTGCGGTACTAGAGGCCAGAGCGGGTTGTGATTAATGGGTTTATTAGTTAGTTTATAGATGTCGGGAATGTCTATAGTTGCCAAAAATGGCAATTACGGGTTTGCCCTCGAATCTAACCAAGGAAGTATTGGTTGACTATGTGGACCATAGGGTCCACCTGTTGAGCCTCAAAATTGTGCTTTCCTTCACATCATTTTACCTCATTTTCCCTTTTCCATTTCTATCTTAAGCCCAATTGATCAATAAATATAGTTAAAATTACTTCTAGAATGGTTTACATGACTGACTTGTTGAATTAATTTTGTGATTCTTGCCATTTGAATACATTTTGACCTAACTAGTCACATCGCAGATAAGAAGAGCTAACCCATGATTTCATCCTACCTTCATGTTTGAGTATGTTCCAGGTGGCCTCTTGAGGAAAACCACATATGGGCATGATCCACGTCCTGTCTATATGGTTCGTTGCTCATCATGGAGGAAGAAATGGATTCTGGGTACGGTTATGCACGTGGGAACACATTTATAAAGGAAGACTCCTACTAGGACTGTCTCAGTCCAGATGTCTTTTCTCCTTCACGTAGCCACCTTGAAGACTCCTAATATGATTCGGATAAGGAAAGACATTATTCCTAAATTGTTGTAATTATTGTTACTTGCATTTTATTTATAAACTCTTGAGTAGACCGAGAGCTTAGTTAGAGATTTTATGTTAGATTTGCTGCTAGATTTTGTTTAAAAACTCTGTGTTACGTACTTGAAGACACAGAGTGTTATGTTCAAACTATTGCATCGTTAATGGAGCAGACAAAGTTATTTTGAAGGCGTGATTTAATTTGAAGTTGAATGCCGTCAAGTGGTAGAGGGCCCCTGCCTCTTGCACGGATTTCTTTTGCGTAAACTAGATAAGTTTTTCCTAGCTGTCTTTACGTTTTGCATTTGAATTAATAGTTGTTTTGTTTTATCTATTGTAGTCGTATTCATTCTAGCTCTTCCACAAGAAGACACTCTTCCAACATACTAAAATGATGAATGTTTAATGACTATGGTATTGTAGGATAGGAGTTAAATTTGTATTGGTTTTAACTAGCTACTGTAGTCATATTCGTTCCAGCTCTTCCACAAGAAGACACTCTTCCAACAGACCAAAATGATGAATGATTAATGACTATGGCATTGTAGGATAGGAGTTGAATTTGTATTCGTTTTTAACTAGATACTGTAGTTATATTCATTCCAGTTCTTCCACAAGAAGACATTCTTCCAACAGATCATAACAATGAATGATGAATAGCTATAGTACTGTAGGAATTAGTCGTAGTTTTTGCTATTCACTATCACAGTTACACTTGTTCTAATCACTCTTCCACAAGAAGAAATTCTTCCAATACATCCTTAAGAAGTTCAAGACATGACCGTGATAATGAAAGATTTAGTTGTTTGTTTGTACTAAGTATCATCTCTGATCTTGCTCTTAAACGCTTTCCCAAGACATCATAATGACGAGTAGGGTATGGGCGTGATAACTTAGTTTTTCATTTGCTTTCAGTTCATTTGCTTTCAATTGCATACAAGTCCACTGTCAGAATTGTTCTACCTCTTCCACAAGAAGGAACTCTTCCAAAATATCACTAATGATGAACAAACAGATTGTGTAACTTCATAGAATAATGCATGTTAGTTAGAATGCTCCGGAGTTTCATTTGCATTTAATTCATGTTCAATTACTTTGTTTCAAGTTTGATGATGACTTATAGTTCAACATTGTTCTAGTTTAGAAGCATCTTAGATCCATTCTTAAGTTAACTCATTGCACTTACATCTCATAGTCACACTGTCATCCTTTGCACAATAGATTATTTTAGTTGTTAGGATTCACAAGACAGCCTTCATTATTCACAAACACCTTTTTGTTCTGAAAACTACAAATGATCCATAACCATAGGAACAGAAGATAACATCACTACAAGGTCTGAAGTATCTCTGCAAATTTCTCATCATTTTAAAAACAGAGCTCTTCCTCAAAAGAACTACTTTGAAAAGAAACCAATAACTCTTTGAGTATAGGTTCTGAGACATCCAATTAAATTGCAGTTAGTCATGGAATAGATGAGCTTAGAACAGAATGTTGCACCATGATAAAATTAGTGTTTAACTGTCTAGTTAGAGAACTTGCATATTTAGTGATCATTTCTCAAGTTTAGTTTGTGTCATTTGCATAAGAAGTCATTATCAAGCTTTTGTTTCTATTTAGTCATAGTTCAGATTTTGCTTCAGTATTTCTAATTGCATTTTCCATTCCATACATTAGATTTAACTCTGTTTTGACCACCAACTTCTTTCCATTAGTTTTCTAGGCAGTTTCATTGTGAACATAAAACACCAAAAGACCAAAAACATCACAAATCATCACAAAAAGCCAAAAGCATCACAAAACCACATACAACGCATTAGGGAACAAGCACCTAGGTACATATGGTACACTTCACTTCAGCAGTTTACAAATCCTGGTTGACAATTAAATGAAGCTCAGTTTAGGAGACTAGATTGAGACCCAACATTTTGGCGCCGCTGCCGGGGAAGTGAAAACTAGGTAACCTTTGTTTCTTAGCATCCAAAAACAATTTTATGCGTAGGGAGAGAGATTCAAGGGGAAGATTTATAAGCAGCAGAGGCAGAAGTTTGATATCTAGAACACCACTTGTTTCATCTAGATCCAGAGTTAGTACACCTTCAACTCAAACCCATCTTCCATCCTTTACTGATCCTGGACTTCTAAAAGATCTAAGGTCACCTATTCCATTAGAGAAACCTTCCACTTCATCCACTGAACCTGCCATAGGAGAGGATCCAAAAACTTTTGTTGAGGATACAAACCTTTCTATTTCCACAGGAAAGTCAACCATGGCAGAAGAAGGAGGAGGAGGAGTTGTTAATGGAGAACACACATTGTTTGGAGGAGGTAGAGGTAGAGGTAGGGGAGAAGGAGGAAGAGGAGAAGGAGGTAGAGGTGCAGAAGGAGGAAGAGGTAGAATAGGAAGCTCTTTTGGGTTCCCTATACTTGATGAAGAAACCAATACAACCATGAAAAACATTTCACCTTCTGTTCTTCCGAACTTCTATGGACTTAAAACTGAGGATCCTGAAACTTTCTTATTCGAATTTGAAGTGCTGTGTAGGACTTATGACTATCTTCAAGATGCTCAAAAATTGAAATTATTTCCTTCAACTTTGAAAGGAGCAGCATTGAAGTGGTTTATGAGCTTAAACAGTAGTTCCATTAGAACATGGGAAGACATGAAACAAGCATTTCTAGAGAGATACTTGGATTATTGTATGCCGGTTAATCATAAGGAAGAAGTGTTCAAGATGTTACAAAAAGAAGATGAAAACTTAGAAGATTTGTTAGAAAGATTTAAATACAACATAAAAAGGGCACAAATGGAAAACCTAGATCAAGACACTTTAAAAGCTCTTTTGTTGAAAACCATTAGGGATGAATGGTTGGATATCCTTAACATGATGGGAAAAGGGGATATATCACAACTCACATTACCTGAAATATCCGAGTTATGTATCAACCTTTCCAGAGGGAAATCCAAAACTGTCAAAGGTCCAAGAGATCCTGCTCTTGCAAGAGCAAGTAAATCTGCTTCTGGGACAGTAAGTAGATCATAAATAGGACACATGCTTGATGATTTTAAATCTGACATCTTAGGGAGTCTTAGTGAACAAATAGACACCCTCAAGATACAAAACAAGCAAAAGGCTGAATCTGATGCCTTGGCAATCTTTTGTCCCAAATGTAGGAAGAAACATGCCTTGAGAGAGTGTCCTAGATCTAAAAGTTGTAGAACCCCGTTCATTTGTCTGAGAAACATGAGACCAAGAATTTTCCTTCTCTTTCTTGGTCTCAAGGTCATTTTTCGTGAAGAAACTCCCAAGCGATTCCGTCAATCTCTTAACTTTGTAGATTTAAAGACCTTGGCGTGATCTCTGCATATATGATTCCATGATCAAATGTATAATCAACCTCCACCTTGGAATTCTTGGCAGCAACCTTGGCCCCAATTTCAAAATCAATCTCAATCTTGGGCACAAGGAACACAAAGTCCCTATGGAAGATACTCTCCATACTATCAGTATCTACCATCCTATCCACCATATCCACATTTTTATCCTCAAAATCCTCAACAAAATTTTCCTCAAAATCTTCAACAAAATTTTCAACAAAATCCTCAACAACATCATCCAAACCAACCTCATCAAAATCAACCACTTCCATTACCATTCCCTCAAAAATCCAATCAATTGCCAGCTCAACCGATACCAAACCCTAATAATAAGAACCCTCAGAATACATACATGATAGAAGGACAACAATTTCCAACTTATTTAATTACTCCTCTAGACCTTAGTGATGTTCAACTTAGGACCGGAAGGATACTTGAGAAGAGGAAACCTTCTGTGATTATACAAGAACAAGATAATTCTGAGGAAGACTCCCTACGGGTTAATAAAAGTCTTACATCCTTTCAAGACCAAAACATTGAAAAACTGAAACAAAAAGATCCAATAAATCCAACTCCAGTATTAGAGCAACCATCCACATCTACTTCTATACCTCCCTTTCCGGAAAGACTGCAAATTGATAAAGGCGTAGAAAAACAAATAATGGTGCCTAACTATGTTTTTTTAGATGAATTGAAAAATGTTTGCATTAAAATTCCATTATTGCAAGCCATCAAAGAAATTCCAATTTTAGCCAAAACAATAAAGGAGTTGAGTATGAAGACAACAAGAAAAAGAATAAGAGAAACCAAGAAAATTCAACTGGTAGGACAAATAGCAGACATTATGATGGGTAAGATTACTATTCCAAAGTACCTTGACCCAGAAAATCCAGTTGTCAAAATTCACATCAATGGAATTGAAATTCAAAACACACTCATTGACTTAGGAGCAGCAATAAATATCATGAGTAGACAAATCATGGACAAACTGAAACTTCCTAATCTTCTCTTTACACCCACATTATTACAATTAGTAGATAGATCTGTGATCAAACCAGATGGGGTAATAGAAGACATTCCAGTGTCCCTAGATTCTTGGGAGTACCCTGTGGATTTCATGATCCTAACTCCTAAGAATAATCTAGGAGGCCATCCTGTTATATTAGGAAGACCTTGGTTGGCTACAGCTGATGCTTTTATTAGTTGTAGGTCCTGTGATATGTATATTTCTGATGGTAGTTCAACTAAGAAATTCACTTTATATCCTCCAGCTAGGACAATTACAGATCTAGATGACACTCAATGGATAGAGGATGAAGAATATTTACAACCACTCTTCACAATTTCAGAAATTAGTGAAGATAATCAAATTCTGAATACTCTAGAAAATTTTGAATCTTCTCCAGAGAAAAAACAAGAATCATTTCAAGAGAGATCCAATATTGAGTTCTTGTCATCTAGACAGATGTCTCTTCATTCTATGGACAAATTTGGCAGCTCTACAAGTGAAATTTTTCCAGGCAAAACCTTGAACATAAACAAAAACCTAGAAAAATCTCAACAAGAAGAGTTAATCAAAGTATTACAGAGAAATTCTTCTGCATATGCATGGGAATACATGTTTGGTCAATTTAGTGTGTCCTAAATTGCTAACATAAATTATCAACCAGGGATTCGTAAACTGACGAAGTGTGGTGCACTATATGTGCAAGATAACCTATCTCTTACTTTTTGTCGTTTTTGGATTTTTATTGATTTTGGTTGGTTTCCTAATGTGAGATGGAAATTCTAAAAGACAAGTATGGTTATGAATATTCAAGGCAATGATGTCCTTTATAATGATTTACCAACTTGAAACTGAAAAAGGAATTTGAAACATACAATGACAAAAATTGAAAGGAAATGAAAATGTGCTACTGAAATGAAAAAGGTGCTGCTAATCTAATAAATCAAAACAGTGAACTAGTGAGCATGAAACCAAACTATTCTTGCTGCTGTCTAAACACAAAAGAAACTATGTTGAAAGAAATCCAAAAGATTGCAATAAAGTAAATCTAAATCAAATTACATCAACTTGTCTTCTGATCCCTCATCATTAGTCCAGCTATGATTTTCGGAAGTAACCATAAACAACTTGAGTAACTGATATCTAACTTGCAGAAAGTGAACTAATATCAAACTACACATCCATAATTCAATCCCTCACCATCAGTCCAGCTGTGGCTTTCGGAGGCAACTGAAGATGTTATGAGAAATTTAATATATCTAACTTGCAGAAAGGAAACTAATATCAAACTACACATTTCATAATACAATCCCTCACCATCAGTCCAGCTGTGGCTTTCGGAGGCAACTGAAGATGTTATGAGCAGTTTAATATATCTAAATTTGCGGAAAGGAAACTAATATCAAACTACACATTCAAGTTAATCCTAGCCCATCGATTAATTGTAGCTTTCGTAAATCAGCGAAAATGACATGAGCAATTTAATATATCTAAATCTAACTACTGAAACAAATGTGCAAGAATGAAATAAACAAAGCAGTGCTGGAATTAAACAAAAACTAAGAAAAAAAATAAATTAATAGCAGAACAATATTGATTCCATATCATTAGTCAAAAGATATGCAAATGCCTGGGCTGCCATGAAAAATTATGCTAAAAAAACTATGATTTCAGAAAGCAATCTAAGTAAGGAAATATGACCAAACATAATTGAAAGCAACTTATCTAGAAAACATGTAAAAGCCTCCTTGGATAGCAGGGGCCCTCTGCTACCAATTTGGTGAAGTCCTTCAGCTCCTTAAAATTGTAATCAAAACACCATCAAAGAATTGAATTTCTCTATTAAAAAGAACTCACAAATCTACATCCCATTCCATCTTGAACTTAGTTACAAATCTACTTCTTCATTACTTTCTCATTACTTCTTCATTACCTATGATAGGAGAAAGCTTCTCCTATTTATACAAAATATGAGGAGACATCTCATTAATGGGAGTCCATGAATCTCTCCCTCCATCTCTAGAGTTACAATCAAAATAGGAAATGATAAGACACATGTCTTTCTAGAGTTTTAACACAACTTGATGAATGAGACACATATCCTCTTAGAGTTTCAATATAACAAGGAAGTGAGACACATATCCTCTTGATCCCATAATCTTCTCCAACCAAATTCGAATTTGGCTTTAGAGTGCCACATAAGGGTCTTCTAGAAGTCTCCTTTTGACCTACACATGTCACAAAACTCATAACACATATATAGATATATGAAACTATGTTAATTTTCTAGTTTTTAATCATAAATTCACTTAAAATACATAAAATAAATAACTTTGGAAAACAAGAATCCTAACCCATATATTTATGTAAATGGTTATTTGATGTAGGGTTTTAGGTCAAATGGCTATGAAATAAGAGCTAAATGGTTATGACATAATGGAAATATGTATGAATATGGAGAACATTTTTGAGACTCAACATACCCCCCAACTGAAGTTGTTGCATGTCTTCATGCAACCATTGCAATGATTCATTTGTCCATGAGTTGATCTTTTATGAGTTTTGACTCATATAGATTCATTCCAAACTTTGCTTCTTGATTTTTCCTTTTTGGAAAAGTATAATACATTTGATTGCAACTTCTTTTTCTTCTTTTTCTTCTTCTTCTTCTTTTTCATTGGTTGGTTCTTGTGTGACAACCATTTTTTTTCCCTTTTTTTTTTTTTTTTTGAAGCATTGGTTCTTGTGTAACAATGCTTTATTTTATTTGTTGCATCAAAGTTCATAAAAACATTTAGAATCAATTTCTTCATCAATGAATTGATCATTTGCAAGGCATATAATCTTTTGGATCATGTTGCAACAATAGTTGGTTGGGAAGTATATGTGGGTGGAAATGAAATGAAAATGTGTGATAGTGTATGACATGTGAATATGAAATGATGTCCCTTCCCCCCAACTAAAGATATGACAATGTGAAAAAGGGAGTGAGGAATTTTTCCAAAGTTACAATTTTAGCATTTTAATGAATTACATGACTAAAAATTAGAAAACAACATACCTTCACTTACCTTAAATGTGAATGAATTGTGTATGTGTGGTGGCTGCAAAATTCTGATCATATTCTTCTTCAAGTGGCTGAACAAGAGGAGTCATGGATAAAGAGATAAGATGACTTTTTATTGCTTCTACTAAAACTTGCTGAAATCTGCTCCAAAATGCTGAAAATAATAGTCTTCATGTTTTCAAAACTCATTGGCACAATTCCTACTATGTGAAAAGATGTTCTGATGTCGAACATAGTAGGAAATTGTTGACTTAGTGGCCATTAATGGATGTCACTAGTCAACACGAGAACTCTCACCATTGATGACAATGAGAGTCAAGATGTCCAAACACATCTTGCTAGGTACGAATGATTTTGCTGATGTTGAGTCACCTAGAAGATCTGACGAACAAGAGACATTAATGTATTCCCATTGTTTGTCAGCATGAGAACTTGCCATTAAGGCATGCAAGCCTCAAGGTGTTTTTACAAAGAACTTAGACTCAAAGGACTATGGACTCAATAATTTGCATTGAAGCAGGGCTTATTTGCGGAATGAAAATGACAAGAAATAGAAAATGAAAATGGAAGATGGAAATGGAGAGTATAAATGGAAAATGGGCAATAAGCATGCGAATGAGCCTCTTGCTTTTATTTGTGGGTTATGAATGGACAAAAAGAAATAGAAAATGGATGTGAATGTAAATGGAAAATATGAAGTGAAATGAGGTGAATGGTTTATTATGAGGTATGGATGTGATGGAGACAATAGTATCTGAAAGTTTTTCAAGTGTTTAGATCTGATTTTGCATCAGCATATTTCTTCCTCTTTGTTGTTGATCATCCTCTTATGAAACAAATTGGTCTCTTAGAGAGACACCATTCTCTTGTAGTTATTTGTCTTTCCTCCTGGAACCTGCAAAAAAAACTAATACTTCTTCTGCAATGGAATGTAAGATTATCAAAGGGAGAGAGGTGATCAATCTCTCTAGTTATGATATTTACATACAAAACTAAGAATTTGTATTAATGAAACAAGTTCTCAAAGGAAAAATCAAAAGAATTTATACATGTTTTGGAATTAGTGCCTCAAGTTGAATGTAGCTTCTTTTCAGCAATTTATTTCATTATTTTCCATTTCAAACTCTAATGATGGATATCTCATTGTATAGATCTTGTTGAGACCTTTCCAACGATACTTGAATCATCAAAATCTGATTTCGTATGAGAAAGTTAGGCTGATTTGAACAATGAGGTTTTTCAGCTGCGGAATTGCAGAACAGCTGCGGAATTGGACTTCAGCTGCGGAATTGGAGAACAGCTGCGGAATTGGACTTTAGCTGCGGAATGTCGACGGTTTCCGTAGCTAAAAATCTTGAATAAAAAGTTAGTCATTCATCCTTTATCATCAGTCCAAAATTAATCAATACCTTCAGAAAAACAAGCAAATTAACTTATTCATTTCATTGATTCAAAATTATTCAATTTTTTTTTTTTTTTTTTTTTATAACAACAAAAGAGAAATGCAAATTTTTTTTTTTAAGTTTCAACCAATGATACTAAATAAAGCAAACTCAGATACATTGACCAATCGTAACCTTGCAATGACCATAGAATGGTAAGTGAAGATCACATAAGATGAAAAATAATATATTGGTAAGCATTGAAGAACATAAAAGGCATGATTGCTATTTCAAAATATAATCTTTCATCTCTTCAAAATTTATTTTTGTATCTGTTTGATCCTTGAGGATTATCACAATCAGTAACCGTTCAGGACCACCCCCCTCAGTTGGAATTCCAATTGCAGCAGTTGCCATTACAGACACGTTCAATCTCAATTGAGCTTATCTTTATGCTACTAAGGTTTATTGTGCCATCTGCACGACCATGTGCTTGATAATATCCTCCTGTAGTTTGCTCAATTCATCCTCATGCTTTTTTAATGTTTTTCCATAGTGATGTGGCATCCCTTTGAAATAAACATCATAATGGTTGGTGTTTAATAATGTTGTTGAAGCACCAAAAATTGCTGGACAGATGATAAAGGAGATATGAAATCCAACATTCAGAAAACGAAATTGAATTAAATTCAAAAATGAGTGGAATGTGCATTGAATGCCATGATAAGAGTTTGATTTTGATTAGAATTCCTCTTCCTAGAAATCAGGAAACCGAATTATCAATGCAGAGTGCCGTTTTCAAATTCTTCACTCAGAAAAAATCGTTTTTCCTCACGCGGCAGGCAAAAATGGCCTTCAAAGAACCGAGCATTTCTCCTAGACCGC